>JAUIMM010000018.1:20792500-21413750 GCA_031769625.1 Taudactylus pleione
TCTCCACTCCCTGTTTTCAAGCACCTTCCCCTGTTACCACCCACAAACGCCTCATCCTGTCACTCAAATTAGCAGGCACTCGCAATTTTGCGAACACACGTTTTCTGACCGCATTGACTGGTTGGCGCATGCGCATTATGACCCATACGCATGCGCAGATGTGCGAACATCGCTCGGAGCGAACGAGCGGCTGCTTACGAGTGGCTCTGAATCATGCCCAAAGTGTGTATATTATTATAATTCCCCTAAAGGATATATTTCAGAAATGGCTGTACAGTATGTCAAAATTGGATTGCATTAGCTAAACAGAGCAAATGGCCACGTGACAACTTGCCTGTGAAGACAAGCTTCATGGACATAACGTCTGCTCTCACTCCAGGTGGCCCTGCTCGAATACAGCAAGAGGGTCGTTTGTAGCACCTTACATTAGCAGGCTTCCTACAATAAAATATCTTCAAAGCCAAGAGTGTTATCTGAGGTTTGGGTCTTGTAGCTGTGCTAATTTGCATCTACACAGGCCCTGGGAGAACAAAGACCAGTATTTTGGAGCCTGAAAAGGGTGGGGGCTGCTTGTGCATGAGCAAGTCATTGTCATGATTGGTGTCTGCGAGTTACCTGTCTCAGGTGGTGATCGGGTTTCAACGGAGGTCGGCATGACTGGAATCACAGATAATGTAAATAGCTCTATTTACAAGACTTGGATAGCAGTGAAAACTGCCTTTGATGATAAATGACAGGAACTGGAGGGACCGGACTGGAACCGGCAGGAAGACTTGTTGAATTGAACTGATGAGCTTGGAACTTGACTCTGGACTGGAACAACGTGGACTGAACTGATGAGCTTGGAACTTGACTCTGGACTGGAACAACGTGGACTGAACTGATGAGCTTGGAACTTGACTCAGGACTGGAATGTGACAATGGCTGAAGGAAAGTCAGGTAATGCTGAGATGAGGGCTAAACAGGGTAATCTGGAATTACTATGACAAAGGCTAGAACTCAGGTGCAGGCTGGACAGGATAATTGGAAATAACAGGTTTCAGGAAGGATTGGGTAGGTTTGGGAATTTGCAGGCTGGACAGGATAATTGGAAATAACAGGTTTCAGGAAGGAATGGGTAGGTTTGGGAATTTGCAGGCTGGACAGGATAATTGGAAATAACAGGTTTCAGGAAGGAATGGGTAGGTTTGGGAATTTGCAGGCTCAGGGAGGGAATAGGTAGGTAACAGGGGCAGGAGTTGATCCACAGCAGGAAGCAAGGCAGGGTAACACGATGCAGGTTTACAGAGTGCCAGGGACCAACCAGGAGTAGGACTAGCAGCAGAGCACAGGCCAGGTATTGCTGTAACAGGACGTCTGGATGCCAGGTATTACTGTAGCAGGTTTTCGGGATGCACCAGTGGTTGCTGTCAGCAGGCTTACTGGATTGCCAGGTTTGGATGTAACAGGTTTTCTGGAAGCACCGGGGGTTGCTGCCAGCAGATTTACTGGATTGCTAGGTACAGCTGAAACAGGTTTTCTGGATAGCGCCAGGGATTGCTGTAGCAGGTTACAGGGACAGACTTGAATGCATGAACCATACACCACGGGAAGACTAGATGTTCAGGCCCAGAATGCTATCAGGAGAGGATATATATACCATGGGTCTGGCAGCAATTGGTGGATACGGACAGGTGGTCTGGTAGTAGCATTCTGAGTGGTGGAAGGCACAACATGCAGAGGGAGTATTCATCTCTGCAGCTCTGAGAATCAGAACCACACCTGTGATTCCAATCAGGGCTAGCAGTGCTCACAGACAGAGGAGAGGCCAGGTGCAATAATCAGAGCGAATCCTCCAGGCAAATTACACACACAGCTCCATGGGGAAGCTGACAGGGATAAGTCTCAAAGCAAAAAGGTGACAACTAGACAGGGTCGTGACAGTCATGGAACTATAATGCTCAGCATTCCACACTGCTAGGTGTTCACTTCTAGGGATAGCTGAGAGCGAAGAAGTGCTCCCCATGTCGGTCTATGGTGGTCTCCCGCCACACAGATTCTCTAAGACTTCAGATCAGCATTATCTCTGTGCTCTAATGAATTCACGTGCCTGTAGAGGCTCATGCTATAATTGCGTAATCACTGTGAGTTTAAGTGAGATTTAAGTGCACCATTTCTCATACACACATTAATACGCACAATTGCGCTGTTAACTAGTCGCCTATTAGCGAATGCATAAGACCCTATATGAAAACGCTGAATATTAGCTCCATGCACACGCATCTGCCCCAATTTAACTAGCGTCTTTACATCAAACCCCAGATACTCACACATTACATATTCACATACAAGGTTCCATAAGCTTTAAGGTATAAGATTCAAGTATGCACATTTACTATAATTGCTATGAAATAAAGATTATTTTGTAACTAAGGTTTTATATGTGATAAGTAAGCCATGTTTGGTATTGTACTGATGCGTACTCTCTCAACAGTATTCCGGTAATATCGATGGAGAGATCGCAACATGCATTCTCAACTTATGGACCGCAGAGACTTCAAGCAACAAAATGTACATTATATGAACAACTGTTAGGATTTGCATGAGGCGGGAAACCAGAGACCTCCAGTTGTTAGAGGCTGGACTGTGTCTATTTGAAACAACCTGTTAAATTCCTTGTAACATATGCCCTCTTCTTTAGGACCAATGGTATTAGCAACAAACTTCTCTATTGTGTTGTTTATTTCTGGGGGGTATAACTATGTGTGCTCTGACCCTGGGTTCCTAGTCTTTGTGCTGAATGCTGATTGATGAGGGGTTTCTTGCTGATGCCTAACATCTGGACCAGAGAGCGCTGCATATGTATAATTGTACTTGGGTCTGTATAATCTCTTTGCGATAAGATTATATGAGGATCATAGCTGTACTTTTACTTGAATAATACTTTGTGCTTTGGAACCACAGGTTCTAGGTCTGGAGTCTTTATTTACTGTATTACTGCGTACGCAAATTAGCGTCATCCTTAGAGGTTTATAGGCAGGATATTAGAAGGTATAGGCAGGGGTATATAGAGGTTCAAAGGCAGTATCGTTAATATATATATATATATATATATATATATATATTATTATTTTTTTTTATAATCTCAGCTTCCACACACTTATTACACAGACTGCAGGGCTGAGGTTAAGGGCAGAGGTGCTACCCCGCTGGAATAACTTCCCACTGGCAGCAATGTTGGCTTGTGGATCCCTGCTCTGTCATCTGTAACCCCCCCACCCCCGGCAAAGCGGATTTGTGGAGTCTTGCTGTGCCGCCTACCCCCAGCAATACTGATGCTCTGAGTCCGAAGCCTTCCTGTGATGTTGCCCGCCCGCAGCAAGGCTGACATGCGTAGCCCTACAGTGCCACCTGCACCAGGCAAAGCAGGTGCTGGAGCTTCTTCCTGCTGCCAAGGTCTCTTAGTTACTGACCTGCCCCCCTCCCCATCCTCCTCTCTGCTGCCACACTGCTCCCTGCTCATCATGCCTCAAGATCCCACTCCACCCATTCACTATAATCGTCTCAGTCAGATTGATGCAACTTGTGAGTAATACCATCAGTTATAACTGTACACCCCACCACCCCTGTGTACCCCACCACCCATGTCGTTTTGGCACCTAATCCACAGACTTGTGTCTCCCACAGCTTATGGGCGCCTGACGGAGCAGCAATTGAATTACTCCATCATCCGCCCATTAGCTTTGACGCCACACAGAAGAAATGAATTCCCCCTATGTGTTTTATTTGTTTCCTATGGGGGTCTATGTGTTTTTTTTCCTATCATTGCCAATGTGTATTTTTTTTTCTAAACAAAGCCTATGTGTGTTTCTTTTATTTTCTGTGGGGGCCTATGTGTTTTTATCTTTGTTTTCTGTGGGAGCCAATGTGTATTTTTCTTTTATTTTCTGTGGGGGCCAATGCATTTTTTTTTTTTTTAAACAAAGCCCATGTGTTTTTCTTTTATTTCCTGTTGGTGCCTATGTATTTTTATTTTATTTTCTGTGGGGCCTATGTGTTTTTCTTATTTCCTGTGGGGGCCTATGTGTTTTTTTTTTATTTCCTGTGGGGGCCTATGTGTTTTTTTTTTATTTCCTGTGGGGGCCTATGTGTTTTTTTATCGTTGCCAATGTGTATTTTTTTTTTGTACAAAGCCTACTGTATGTGTTTTTATTTTATTTCCTGTGGGGGCCTGTGTGGGTGTGTTTTATTTTTTTATACAAAGGCCAAGTGTTTTTTATTTCCTGTGGGGACAATGTGTGTGGTTGGATTGACAGGGCAGGTGGCAGGAAGCTGGAAAGACAAGGGGCAGGAGGCTGGTGGGGATACAGGGTGCAGACAGTGACACTGGGCACGAGTCTGGTTGAACCTATGTTGTATGATGATGACATTGGTTATAACTTTTATATTCCTACACAAACAGGCATCTTTCAGGCCATATGATCTCCTACATGAATAGTGAATACCGACTGAAGACACTATCTACCCAGGGTGGATCAGTTTCTTCAGATATTCCCCATTGCCAAGAAACCACCATATAGGTAAGGTGTATTAGTAATGGAATGTATACAAATGCTCCCAGAGTGACAAGAAACGGGTGGTTTATCATGCTGACACGCCCCTTGTGACGCATGACCAAGCACACTTATATTGTGACTGGCGCTTTTTTACTACTTACACCGCTGCCACCACTTCTAAATTGTCCATAGCCCCACTTCAAAATTCCCACTTCGACCACTGCATATATATGTATATGTGTGTGTACCCACTGTCCATTTTGTTAATTGTGAAATGCACCCTGCCCATTTTGTAATAGATGATTTGCACCCCGCCTTTTCCACAGCAGACACACATAATGCAAAAAGGGGAGGTGGAACAAAGGGCCGGGCGCAGCTACTCCACGCAGCCCCTGGGAGGCACACGCAATAAAAGGTGGAACCCAGGGCTCCCACTACATGCCTCCAGCAGCCCAATCCACACAAGCTGGAGAGGAACACCCAGAAGTACAGCTTACCCCTGTGACTGCGAAACACCAGAGTCTGGCCAGCACATGATTTTATCTGAAGGATATCGAGCAAAGTGAATGCTTTGGGTCAGTATCCGCCGGAAATGCATTATTAGATGCTACAAACACAAGCTGCTGCTCATTTTATAATTATTAGTGAGAGGCTTAAGCAGAGGCTAGGGCAGACCGGTGGGTTGACACAGGCAGACAGTAGTGGCCACAGCTGGATAGCACTTTACCATGAAGAGGCCCTTATTTCCACTGTGACCCAACTCCCGTATAAGCTTTTTTTTTAAAGAAAAAATCTCGCCACCATAATAAACAGCCTTAAATTGGCCCTGATGTTCATGTCTCAGCTAAAGCTGGGCACACACCTGGCCGACAGGTCGACCTATCTAACGATTGGTAAGTGCATAGAACCTTACCAACTGTTCAGGCCAATGTGTCTGCAGTGACATCACAACTGGTTGGGCATTTAAATTTGCCCACCCAGTTGAGATATCAGTCACTGGCAGACCCCTGCAGCAAGGGTAAGGGCGGTCGGCAGGTCTGACGTACACATGTAAATAACTCTGTAAGATATATCGGCATCAACTGTGCTGCAGGGCAGATGCGATATGCCTGTGAATGACATAGTTAATAGACATATCATTTTTACACACTCACCAATCATGCTCTACAAATATATTGCCTGTTCAATAGAACAGGCAATATATCTGTCAGTGTGCACCCAGCATTAGTCATATGGGGCTGGTATATGATATATTTGTTTATACTATAGCTCTTTGTCATAAAAAAAAAATCAGATTTCATTTGCTATTTAAACTAGGGGTGAGCGGGTTCGGATTTCTGAAATCCGAACCCCCCCGAGCCCCCCCGATCCGAGTCTGATCCGAGTCAGGCTCGACTTTTCCCGCCTGACTCGGATCTGAAATCGAGGCAAAACGTCATCATCCCGCCTTCCGAGTCTCGCGGGTTTTGGATCCTATATAAGGTACCCGCGTCGGCGCCATTTTCTCACTCGGCTGTGGACAGTGAAGAGGGAGGGTGGGAGTTAGGGCTGTGTAGTGTAGTGTAGTGTAGTGCTGCTGTTGTCCACTACTTCAAAGTCCATAGGGGCTGGCTGTGTTGTGCTGTGCTGCTGTTGTTAATAGGGGCTGTGTCCACTACTTCAAAGTCCATAGGGGCTGGCTGGACTGTGTTGTGCAGTCAGTTCTCCATAGGGGCTGTGTCCACTCCAAAGTCCTGTGCAGTGTCCCAGTCCTAAAGGAGTGCTGTAGTGTTGTCCAGGGGGTGCTCTGTCCATCAGGGGTGCTCCCCCCAAGTGCTAAAAAAATAACATATTTTCTGTGTTTGTGAATTGTGTGCGCAGTAGCCGCACGTGCATCAACAAAGTAGTGCCAAGCGTGCGCCTGTGTCATAAGTAAAGGGCCGGCTGGCTTGACCGTTAAAGGGTGCTGTAACCCCCGAAAGTACACTCCAGTCCAAACCAAAAAAAAATTATTTTCTGTGTTTGTGAATTGTGTGCGCAGTAGCCGCACGTGCATCAACAAAGTAGTGCCAAGCGTGCGCCTGTGTCATAAGTAAAGGGCCGGCTGGCTTGACCGTTAAGGGTGCTGTAACCCCCGAAAGTACACTCCAGTCCAAACCAAAAAAAAAATTATTTTCTGTGTTTGTGAATTGTGTGCGCAGTAGCCGCACGTGCATCAACAAAGTAGTGCCAAGCGTGCGCCTGTGTCATAAGTAAAGGGCCGGCTGGCTTGACCGTTAAGGGTGCTGTAACCCCCGAAAGTACACTCCAGTCCAAACCAAAAAAAAAATTATTTTCTGTGTTTGTGAATTGTGTGCGCAGTAGCCGCACGTGCATCAACAAAGTAGTGCCAAGCGTGCGCCTGTGTCATAAGTAAAGGGCCGGCTGGCTTGACCGTTAAGGGTGCTGTAACCCCCGAAAGTACACTCCAGTCCAAACCAAAAAAAAAATTATTTTCTGTGTTTGTGAATTGTGTGCGCAGTAGCCGCACGTGCATCAACAAAGTAGTGCCAAGCGTGCACCTGTGTCATAAGTAAAGGGCCGGCTGGCTTGACCGTTAAGGGTGCTGTAACCCCCGAAAAGTACACTCCAGTCCAAACCAAAAAAAATATTATTTTCTGTGTTTGTGAATTGTGTGCGCAGTAGCCGCACGTGCATCAACAAAGTAGTGCCAAGCGTGCGCCTGTGTCATAAGTAAAGGGCCGGCTGGCTTGACCGTTAAAGGGTGCTGTAACCCCCGAAAGTACACTCCAGTCCAAACCAAAAAAAAATTATTTTCTGTGTTTGTGAATTGTGTGCACAGTAGCCGCACGTGCATCAACAAAGTAGTGCCAAGCGTGCGCCTGTGTCATAAGTAAAGGGCCGGCTGGCTTGACCGTTAAGGGTGCTGTAACCCCCGAGAGTACACTCCAGTCCAAACCAAAAAAAAAATTATTTTCTGTGTTTGTGAATTGTGTGCGCAGTAGCCGCACGTGCATCAACAAAGTAGTGCCAAGCGTGCGCCTGTGTCATAAGTAAAGGGCCGGCTGGCTTGACCGTTAAGGGTGCTGTAACCCCCGAAAGTACACTCCAGTCCAAACCAAAAAAAAAATTATTTTCTGTGTTTGTGAATTGTGTGCACTGTGGCTGCACGTGCATCAACAAAGGAGCAGCGCCAAGCGTGCGCCTGTGTCCCATAAGTAAAGAGCCGGCTGGCTCATTTCTTAAAGGGTGGTGTAACCCACAAAGTGCACTACTCTCCAGCAAAAATAGAAAAATATTTTCTGTGTTTGTGTGCGCTTTAGCCGCACGTATATATATCAATATAACATAAATGGAGGACCAAACTTTCTCCGATAAAAATAAAATAGGGAAAGATCAAGAACCACTTCCTCCTAGTGCTGTTGCTGCTGCTGGGAGTTGTTCATCATCCCAGAGAGGAAGTAGGAACATCACTACTTTTACTAAACAATTGACCCTCCAACAGTCCCTAGCGATGAGGATGAAGTACGACAGCAGTCATCCTGAAGCAAAATGTATAACTGAGGCCTTGACTGCTATGTTGGTGTTAGACGTGCGTCCGGTATCCGACATTAGTGCAGTGGGATTTAGACAATTGATGGAGGTAGTGTGTCCTCGGTTCCAAATGCTGTCTAGATTCCACCTGCATCCTCAAAGCAGCAGCGACAAGCGTGCGTCTGTCTGTTAAAGGGTGGTGACACCCTCAAAGTGTGCTACACAAACAATAAAAATATTCTTTTTTTTTTTCTGTCTTTGTGAATTGTGTGGGCTGTAGCCGCACTTGAATCCTCAAAGCAGCAGCGACAAGCGTGCGTCTGTCTGTTAAAGGATTACATCGGTGACAGCATCCAAGTAGGCATGTCAGACAGTTCGTACCTGTACTGGCAGGAAAAAGAAGCAATTTGGAGGTCCCTGTACAAACTGGCTCTATTTTACCTGAGTTGCCCCCCCTCCAGTGTGTACTCCGAAAGAGTGTTTAGTGCAGCCGGGAACCTTGTCAGCGAAAGGCGTAGGAGGTTGCTTCCACAAAATGTGGAGAAGATGATGTTCATAAAATGAATTATCAACTCTTCCAGGGAGACCAGCCTCCAGAACGTACAGAGGGACCTGTGGTTCCAGCAGGGACGAATTAATACTCTGTGAGGATGAGGATGTACACACTGAAGAGGGTGAGGAATCGGTGGATGAGGAGGATGAGGATGACATCTTGCCTCCGTAGAGCCAGTTTGTGCAGGGACAGATAAATTGCCAGCTTGTTTTGTGGGGGCCCAAACGAACCAATCATTTCAGCCACAGTTGTGTGGCAGACCCTGGCGCTGAAATGATTGGTTTGTTAAAGTGTGCATGTCCTGTTTATACAACATAAGGGTGGGTGGGAGGGCCCAAGGACAATTCCATCTTGCACCTCTTTTTTTTCTTTGCATTATGTACAGTTTGGGGCCTAGTTTTTCAATGCCATCCTGTCTGCCACTGCAGTTTCACGCCTAGATGGGTCACGTGTTTGTGCCGCCCACTTGTGTCGCTTAGCATAGTCATCCAGCTACCTCGGTGCAACCTTTTGGACATAAAAACACTATTGTGAGGTGTGAGGTATTCAGAATAGACTGGAAATGAGTGGAAATTAAGGTTATTGAGGTTAATAATAGCATAGGAGCAGAAAAACCTAAAAATTCTGTGATTTTAGCTGTTTTTATGCTTTTTTTCAAAAAAATACAGATCCAAAACACAAAACCCAGAACCCAAAACACGCAAGGGTGGTTTTGGCAAAACCAATCCAGATCCAAAACACGAAGAAAGATCCAGATCCAAAACCAAAACACAAAACACGAAAAGTGGCCGGTGCACACCCCTAATTTAAACCATACCCACATTACGCAAACCACACCCCCAACATTATTGTCACGCCCATTTTTAAAATTGCATTCACTGGTAGAAAAACTGGGCCACTTGCTCTTGTTTGCCCCCTAGGCTGTGATTTGGTGGAAAAAGCGAAAAATTTGAAAAATCCTATTCTCACACTCTATTACATTTATGATTAGCCAAAACATGCGGATTTACTGTCAAACTCGCAAAAAAAAAAAAAATTGCGACCCATTACATTTGGCCCATGTCCTCTCCTAAATTGTCATCCTGAAATTCCAACACAGCTCCTAACATGATGAAAAGTTCTAATTTATTTATTAATTTTTTTTACATAGCTCACACATATTATGCAGCGCATTACAGAGAATATCAGTCATTCACATCAGCCACTGCCCCAGTGGAGCTTCTAAGTTATATTCCCTATCAAATGGACACACATACTGTATACACTAAGGGATATATTTACTAAAGATCGATGTAGATCGATTTTAATTGATTTCAAATCTATCCAAATTAATCAACACCGATGTTGTGTTTCAGGGGATAAATCGCACATTTACTAAAACTTAAAAATCAATATAAAAATTGTCTGTTAGTAAAAGTGTGATTTAGTCCCTGAAACACAAAATCAATGTTGTTCGATGTTAACAAGGGTTAATTTGTTTTTTGTTTTTTTGTCAGGAGCCAATTAACCTACCAGTATATTTTTAGACCATAGGAAGAAACCCGCTCAAACACAGGGAGAACATACAAACTCCATACATATAGTGCCTTGGTCAAGAATTTAACTCGTGATCTCAGGGCTTTTTTAAAATCACAAATGTATATTTAGGTATGTATTAAAATAACTAGCACTGTTAGGACTCCCTATTGACGCAGATAATTGTCTTGGTTTTATTTATTTGTGTCTCACATTTGATATCATTTAAACTGCACTTTCATGATTTTGTATAATTCACTGTTTGTATATTGATAAATGAGAGCCCTAAAAGCGCTAACTATTTGAATGTATTCCAAATAAATTTATGATTTCAATAATTTTCAATTCATTAAAAAATGAAACCTCAGTGCCCTGTTGTTCACAACTCTTTTTGTAACTACTTTCATTTTTGTTCATGTATTTAATATTCCTGGTGCACCTACCAGATTTACAGAATTCTATTGTTGGCAACATTAATTTACACTGTAATATTCAGGAATTGGGATTAGGTACCAAACTACAGAGGTTCCTCTCAGAGCGACTGACCAATCCTCCATTATTTGACAGTTATTCCAATTGTGGGTACACACCTAAGCGATATATCTGTAGATTGAGTGATCTGCAGATATAGAAAAAGACAAGTAAAGGCCCCCATACATCAGCAATCTGAAAACCACAATTGAACAATTTGAAGATTTATTGCCCGATCTTAGGATTTCCCAATCGAGCAATCTGCGCCCATACACTACAGATCTTTTTCAGTGATTTGCAGATTGATTGCAGCAAACACAGATCTGGCAATCTTGAAAGGCCCATCATTTTGCTAGAAACGGTCTGCAAATCTGCTGATCATGTCCATACACTAGCAATCTACAGCCCCAATCCATCTGTGAAATCCAACATGTTGGACAATCTGATTAAACAATTACAATCACTTTTTGGTTGCAATCTGCGATCTGTGAAGCCCATACATTGCAGATTTTTATACACAATCGATTGCAAATTGCACGATTGCTGCAATCCATCTCTGATGTATGGGGGCCTTAATTTGTCCTTTTCTGTGCCGGCATTAATAGTCTCAACAGGTAGCACCTCCCATTATATATATTCAGGGTGTGCAGTCTAGGGGCCTGATTCAAACCCGCTCACTATCTGCGTACACTCACTGGATGCGTATGCAAATTTGTCAAAGTGACACCATGGGAAGCGAACGCTCACCAAGGCATAAACACGCCCACCATGTGTTAGCGAGCACAAGCAAAGCCGCCCACCAGCACACGTCATCTCCAGGAAGTGTATTAAAACATTGGTACATCGAGCACCATCGGATGCTAACACAGTGCCTGCGGTTGCTTTACCCTACCGCAAGCTTTGCGAGAAAATCAGTGTAAAAAAAAAGGCAAGTGACGTGTACTATGACGCCGCTTGTTAATTATGCACGCCTCTAAAACGGCGTTGAAACACTCAGGCATGCCTGCGTTTGCATCTCCAACCCCCTGTTATTAGTGTCCTGCCCCTGTTACCACCCACAAACGGCCTCTCCTGTCACTCATTACTCTGGGCTGCCTTTGCTGGGCGAGCGAGAGGGTTGCGATCGCAGTGTGTAGTTCAAGCACGCGCAGATGAAGCGTGCGCATGCGCATATGCAGAACATCGGGCCGCTTGCGAACGCATAGCACGAGCGAGCAGCTCTGAATCAGGCCCTAGGACCCTTTCCTATGATCTGCAGATATATCTGCAGATGATGGTCGTTCATACACACTGAACAACCATCTGCATGCTGCTGCGGGTCCCGGCGGCTGGGGGCCGGGCGGGGACGTGTCCCGGTGTGCGGGGGTCATGTCTCACCCCCCACCCCGCGGCTGCCGATGTGTGTGTACGACACTGTTCACAGACATATCGCTGGTACACACTGGCCGACATGCAGCAGATATATTGGCCGATCAATTGATCGGCCAATATATCTGTCAGTGTGTACCCAGCATTAGCCAGGAGTATCACTCTAATTTTTAAGCAAAAAATAATTAACATCTAGATTTGCAGATCATATAATTAGTTAAAAAACGTGTCCAAAATGATTCCATGAAAATGGTAATTTAATGAAAGATGAGCTCATTGAAATAGGAGCCAAGGCAGTGGCGTCCCTCCCCGCGGTGACACCTGGTGCGGGGAGGGATGCATTGTGCGCGCCGAAGTTGCGCGCGCCCTGAAGAGGGGCGTGGCTTTGAAAAGGAGGTGTGGCTTCAGAAAGTGGGCGTGGTCTCACGGACCGAATCTGGTCCCCAGCCCGCCGTGTATCTCTATGGAGTGGTGGGGGGTGCCGGAGGTGCGGGCACTGCAGGCTCTCTCACTGTGACAGGAACCGAGTGCTACACTTAATTCTACAGTGCAGCACCCGGCTCCTGTCACTGAGGGGAAGCCTGCACCTTGGTGTCAACCCTCGGCGGGTGACACCCGGGTGTGGCCCGCACCCCCCTTGTGACGCCACTGAGCCACGGTATGCATTCAGCGCAGGGCAGGATTAAGGATTGTGGGGGCCCCAGGGCAACTAAGTTGTGGGGGCCCCATAAACAAAAAATGGTCACTGCCAGAGTAAAATCCAGGATTTAGAGCGGGGAGATATATAAAAAATAGATAAGATAGATAATTTTATATATATAATTATATATATATTAGGGGTGAGCGGGTTCGGATTTCTGAAATCCGAACCCCCCCGAGCCCCCCCGATCCGAGTCCGATCCGAGTCAGGCTCGACTTTTCCCGCCTGACTCGGATTCTGAAATCGAGGCAAAACGTCATCTTCCCGCCTTCCGAGTCTCGCGGCTTTTGGATCCTATATAAGGTACCCACGTTGGCGCCATTTTCTCACTCGGCTGTGGACAGTGAAGAGGGAGGGTGGGAGTTAGGGCTGTGTAGTGTAGTGTAGTGTAGTGCTGCTGTTGTCCACTACTTCAAAGTCCATAGGGGCTGGCTGTGTTGTGCTGTGCTGCTGTTGTTAATAGGGGCTGTGTCCACTACTTCAAAGTCCATAGGGGCTGGCTGGACTGTGTTGTGCAGTCAGTTCTCCATAGGGGCTGTGTCCACTCCAAAGTCCTGTGCAGTGTCCCAGTGCTAAAGAGGTGCTGTAGTGTTGTCCAGGGGGTGCTCTGTCCATCAGGGGTGCTCCCCCCAAGTGCTAAAAAAATAATATATTTTCTGTGTTTGTGAATTGTGTGCGCAGTAGCCGCACGTGCATCAACAAAGTAGTGCCAAGCGTGCGCCTGTGTCATAAGTAAAGGGCCGGCTGGCTTGACCGTTAAGGGTGCTGTAACCCCCGAAAGTACACTCCAGTCCAAACCAAAAAAAAAATTATTTTCTGTGTTTGTGAATTGTGTGCGCAGTAGCCGCACGTGCATCAACAAAGTAGTGCCAAGAGTGCGCCTGTGTCATAAGTAAAGGGCCGGCTGGCTTGACCGTTAAGGGTGCTGTAGCCCCCGAAAGTACACTCCGGTCCAAACCAAAAAAAAAATTATTTTCTGTGTTTGTGAATTGTGTGCGCAGTAGCCGCACGTGCATCAACAAAGTAGTGCCAAGCGTGCGCCTGTGTCATAAGTAAAGGGCCGACTGGCTTGACCGTTAAAGGGTGCTGTAACCCCCAAAGTACACTCCAGTCCAAACCAAAAAAAAAATTATTTTCTGTGTTTGTGAATTGTGTGCGCAGTAGCCGCATGTGCATCAACAAAGTAGTGCCAAGCGTGCGCCTGTGTCATAAGTAAAGGGCCAGCTGGCTTGACCGTTAAAGGGTGCTGTAACCCCCAAAGTACACTCCAGTCCAAACCAAAAAAAAATTTATTTTCTGTGTTTGTGAATTGTGTGCGCAGTAGCCGCACGTGCATCAACAAAGTAGTGCCAAGCGTGCGCCTGTGTCATAAGTAAAGGGCCGGCTGGCTTGACCGTTAAAGGGTGCTGTAACCCCCGAAAGTACACTCCAGTCCAAACCAAAAAAAAAATTATTTTCTGTGTTTGTGAATTGTGTGCGCAGTAGCCGCACGTGCATCAACAAAGTAGTGCCAAGCGTGCGCCTGTGTCATAAGTAAAGGGCCGGCTGGCTTGACCGTTAAAGGGTGCTGTAACCCCCAAAGTACACTCCAGTCCAAACCGAAAAAAAATTATTTTCTGTGTTTGTGAATTGTGTGCGCAGTAGCCGCACGTGCATCAACAAAGTAGTGCCAAGTGTGCGCCTGTGTCATAAGTAAAGGGCCGGCTGGCTTGACCGTTAAAGGGTGCTGTAACCCCCGAAAGTACACTCCAGTCCAAACCAAAAAAAAAATTATTTTCTGTGTTTGTGAATTGTGTGCGCAGTAGCCGCACGTGCATCAACAAAGTAGTGCCAAGCGTGCGCCTGTGTCATAAGTAAAGGGCCGGCTGGCTTGACCGTTAAAGGGTTCTGTAACCCCCAAAGTACACTCCAAACCAAAAAAATATATATTTTCTGTGTTTGTGACTTGTGTGCACTGTGGCTGCACGTGCATCAACAAAGGAGCAGCGCCAAGCGTGCGCCTGTGTCCCATAA
Organism: Taudactylus pleione; assembly: GCA_031769625.1. NCBI lineage: Eukaryota > Metazoa > Chordata > Amphibia > Anura > Myobatrachidae > Taudactylus > Taudactylus pleione. Next base: position 20,807,169 of record JAUIMM010000018.1, read on the forward strand.
GTAAAGAGCCGGCTGGCTCATTTCTTAAAGGGTGGTGTAACCCACAAAGTGCACTACTCTCCAGCAAAAATAAAAAAATATTTTCTGTGTTTGTGTACGCTTTAGCCGCACGTATATATATCAATATAACATAAATGGAGGACCAAACTTTCTCTGATAAAAATAAAATAGGGAAAGATCAAGAACCACTTCCTACTAGTGCTGTTGCTGCTGCTGGGAGTTGTTCATCATCCCAGAAAGGAAGTAGGAACATCACTACTTTTACTAAACAATTGACCCTCCAACAGTCCCTAGCGATGAGGATGAAGTACGACAGCAGTCATCCTGAAGCAAAACGTATAACTGAGGCCTTGACTGCTATGTTGGTGTTAGACGTGCGTCCGGTATCCGACATTAGTGCAGTGGGATTTAGACAATTGATGGAGGTAGTGTGTCCTCGGTTCCAAATCCCGTCTAGATTCCACCTGCATCCTCAAAGCAGCAGCGACAAGCGAGCGTCTGTCTGTTAAAGGGTGGTGACACCCTCAAAGTGTGCTACACAAACAATTAAAATATTGTTCTTTTTTTTTCTGTCTTTGTGAAATGTGTGGGCTGTAGCCGCACCTGCATCCTTAAAGCAGCAGCGACAAGCGTGCGTCTGTCTGTTAAAGGGTGGTGACACCCTCAAAGTGTGCTACACAAACAATTAAAATATTGTTCTTTTTTTTTCTGTCTTTGTGAATTGTGTGGGCTGTAGCCGCACTTGCATCCTCAAAGCAGCAGCGACAAGCGTGCGTCTGTCTGTTAAAGGGTGTTGTAACTCTCAAAGTGCTCCAAAAAATCAAAAAAATTTTTTTAATGTGTTTGTGACTTGTGTGCGATGTAGCCACACTTGCATCCTCAAAGCAGCAGCGACAAGCGTGTGTCTGTCTGTTAAAGGGTGGTGACACCCTCAAAGTGTACTACACAAACAATAAAAATATTCTTCTTTTTTTTTCTGTCTTTGTGAATTGTGTGGGCTGTAGCCGCACCTGCATCCTTAAAGCAGCAGCGACAAGCGTGCGTCTGTCTGTTAAAGGGTGGTGACACCCTCAAAGTGTGCTACACAAACAATTAAAATATTGTTCTTTTTTCTGTCTTTGTGAATTGTGTGGGCTGTAGCCGCACCTGCATCCTTAAAGCAGCTGCGACAAGCGTGCGTCTGTCTGTTAAAGGGTGGTGACACCCTCAAAGTGTGCTACACAAACAATTAAAATATTGTTCTTTTTTTTTCGGTCTTTGTGAAATGTGTGGGCTGTAGCCGCACCTGCATCCTTAAAGCAGCAGCGACAAGCGTGCGTCTGTCTGTTAAAGGGTGGTGACACCCTCAAAGTGTGCTACACAAACAATAAAAATATTCTTCTTCTTTTATCTGTCTATGTGAATTGTGTGGGCTGTAGCCGCACCTGCATCCTTAAAGCAGCAGCGACAAGCATGCGTCTGTCTGTTAAAGGGTGGTGACACCCTCAAAGTGTTCTACACAAACAATTAAAATATTGTTCTTTTTTTTCGGTCTTTGTGAAATGTGTGGGCTGTAGCCGCACCTGCATCCTTAAAGCAGCAGCGACAAGCGTGCGTCTGTCTGTTAAAGGGTGGTGTAACTCTCAAAGTGCTCCAAAAAATAAAAAACTATTTTTTTTATGTGTTTGTGACTTGTGTGCGATGTAGCCGCACTTGCATCCTCAAAGCAGCAGCGACAAGCGTGCGTCTGTCTGTTAAAGGGTGGTGACACCCTCAAAGTGTGCTACACAAACAATAAAAATATTCTTCTTTTTTCTGTCTTTGTGAATTGTGTGGGCTGTAGCCGCACCTGCATCCTTAAAGCAGCAGCGACAAGCGTGCGTCTGTCTGTTAAAGGGTGGTGACACCCTCAAAGTGTGCTACACAAACAATTAAAATATTGTTCTTTTTTTTTCGGTCTTTGTGAAATGTGTGGGCTGTAGCCGCACCTGCATCCTTAAAGCAGCAGCGACAAGCGTGCGTCTGTCTGTTAAAGGGTGGTGACACCCTCAAAGTGTGCTACACAAAGAATAAAAATATTCTTCTTCTTTTTTCTGTCTTTGTGAATTGTGTGGGCTGTAGCCGCACTTGCATCCTCAAAGCAGCAGCGACAAGCGTGCGTCTGTCTGTTAGAGGGTGGTGTAACCCTCAAAGTGTGCTCCACAAACAATAAAAATATTCTTTTTTTTTTTCTGTCTTTGTGAATTGTGTGGGCTGTAGCCGCACTTGAATCCTCAAAGCAGCAGCGACAAGCGTGCGTCTGTCTGTTAAAGGATTACATCGGTGACAGCATCCAAGTAGGCATGTCAGACAGTCCGTACCTGTACTGGCAGGAAAAAGAAGCAATTTGGAGGTCCCTGTACAAACTGGCTCTATTTTACCTGAGTTGCCCCCCCTCCAGTGTGTACTCCGAAAGAGTGTTTAGTGCAGCCGGTAACCTTGTTAGCGAAAGGCGTAGGAGGTTGCTTCCACAAAATGTGGAGAAGATGATGTTCATAAAATGAATGATCAACTCTTCCAGGGAGACCAGCCTCCAGAACGTACAGAGGGACCTGTGGTTCCAGCAGGGACGAATTAATACTCTGTGAGGATGAGGATGTACATAACACTGAAGAGGGTGAGGAATCTGTGGATGAGGAGGATGATTACGACTTCTTGCCTCCGTAGAGCCAGTTTGTGCAGGGACAGATTAATTGCCAGCTTGTTTTGTGGGGGCCCAAACGAACCAATCATTTCAGCCACAGTTGTGTGGCAGACCCTGGCGCTGAAATGATTGGTTTGTTAAAGTGTGCATGTCCTGTTTATACAACATAAGGGTGGGTGGGAGGGCCCAAGGACAATTCCATCTTGCACCTCTTTTTTTTCTTTGCATTATGTACAGTTTGGGGCCTAGTTTTTCAATGCCATCCTGTCTGCCACTGCAGTTTCACGCCTAGATGGGTCACGTGTTTGTGCCGCCCACTCGTGTCGCTTAGCATAGTCATCCAGCTACCTCGGTGCAACCTTTTGGACATAAAAACACTATTGTGAGGTGTGAGGTATTCAGAATAGACTGGAAATTAGTGGAAATTAAGGTTATTGAGGTTAATAATAGCATAGGAGCAGAAAAACCTACAAATTCTGTGATTTTAGCTGTTTTTATGCTTTTTTTCAAAAAAATACAGATCCAAAACACAAAACCCAGAACCCAAAACACGGAAGGGTGGTTTTGGCAAAACCAATCCAGATCCAAAACACGAAGAAAGATCCAGATCCAAAACCAAAACACAAAACACGAAAAGTGGCCGGTGCACACCCCTAATATATATATATATTTATAGATAAAGATAGAGATAAAGATACAGTATATATACAATATAGATAAAGAGTGGGGGGAGGAAGGCACAAGGGGAGAGAGAAGGAAGAGAAAGAGAGAGAGGGAGGAACAGGAAGAGAAGGAGAGGGGGAGGGAGTGAGACAGAGAGGGATTGGGAGGGAGACAAAGAGGGGAATAGAGGAAGAGACAGAGAGAGGGAGGAGGGGACATAGGGGGAGAGAGAAGGAGGAAGGGAGCTCACACACTAAAAATGCCCACACATATACCGATGTGCTCACGATAGGATTTTATGGCCAATTTCCTCATGAACTTTCACGGGAGCTCCCTTGCCGTCGTGATCACGATTTGGGAAAAAAGACACCCAATCTGTCTTACGATCTCACGATCTATCGGATCGTACGCATCGTGAGATTGGACATAACAAATCGTGAGTTGAAAAAAAAAATAAAACAGGCTCTTGACTATTGGAGGGAAATTTAAATAGTCATAACAATGGGAGGGGCTAGCTTGGGAGTATAAAAAAAGCAGGCACCCTAAACTCTGTGTACATTCTGCTCTGCTACTAGATGAGGCTAGGTGTATTCCTGCTGAATCCTGTACATTGTTACTGTGCTCTTTGTATTTTGCTTGCCTTATACAAAGTTTATTCTACCTGCAAGTGTGTGCTACCTACCTGCATTCTATCCTGTTTCTGAATTATGTACTGATGCGTCCCTATCAGTATAAAGCGTTGGTCGCTGAAGCCGGGGTCCGGGAGATTAGGAAGAGGGCCCAGCGAAGAAGGACGAGAGCATGCTGGACCAAGGAGTGGCTGCTACAAAGGGATACCCGCTCTCACATGTCCCTGCTGATAGAGATCAAGGAGAACAACCCGGACGACTATCGGAACTACCTGCGCATGGATGACGCCAGCTTCCAAGAATTGCTGCATCTGGTGACCCCCCCACATCAAGAGACAGGACACAAGGTGGCGGAGGGCAATCCCTGCTGAAGACAGACTGGTGGCTACCCTGAGATACCTGGCTACAGGAAGGTCACTGGAAGACCTAAAGTTTGGGACACTCATCTCACCTCAGTCCTTGGGCGTCATCATTCCGGAGACCTGCAAAGCCATCGTAAAAGTGCTACAGTACCAGTATTGCAAGGTAAGTTAAAAAAAAACACCATACATTAGTTTCTTGTGCAAAGAAAAATTTTTAGATTTATTTTTTACTCAACATAAAGCAAGAAATTGCCTTCTTTTAGTACAATGTGCACTGACTTGCAGGCAACTGAAAGTGTGCACTAAACTGTGTGCAAAATACTTTTTTATTACAACTTTACAAAAGAACATTATCACCTAATTTAATGAATCCCAATAGGTAGCTGGCTGTATGTGATAGGGTGGGTCAGACGCCAGTTTGAACAGGCCAATACACACATGGCACAAGTACACATTGTGGCCCCGGCTTCCAGCTATGTGTACTTGTGCCATGTGCGTAGTGACCTTGTTCAAATGGCGTCATCACCACCCTATCCCATGCAGCAAGCACCGATTGGAATTCATAAAATTTAGTGACATTAAAAGCAAGTCAAAAAAACAACCAAATTAAATATCACCAAATTTTATGAATCCCAATAGGTAGCCGGTTGTATATGATAGGGTGGGTCAGACGCCAGTTTGAACAGGCCAATACACACATGGCACAAGTACACATTGTGGCCCCGGCTTCTAGCTAAGTGTACTTGTGCCATGTGCGTAGTGACCTTGTTCAAATGGTGTCATCACCACCCTATCCCATGCAGCAAGCACCGATTGGAATTCATAAAATTTGGTGATATTACAATATAGAAAAAAGTAACATCTCTGTATATTGGGGCGACTCATCTGCTGCATCCAGCAGAGCATTATACAAGGTGGTGCTGGTGCTTCGGGTGCTTGGTGGGGGAGTAATATCTAACTGGGCAGGGGGGGGGGCGGACATACCTATTTGGGGCAGGGGAAAATAGCATTGGATCTGCAATGTATGTCAAATTTGAGATATTTTTGCTCATACAGTGACTCAAGAGGTCGTAGATTAACCGTAAAAAATTTCGTTGCATATCTGCATCCAGATTTCTCAATGTGCTGTTCACATGAGCTGTGAAATCATCAATTGCATCTGGGGGTTTCTGCAGCAGCCGTTCTGCGTTTTGTAAAAAATGCTCCTCTCGTTCTGTAAAATTCTCCTTTCTGCCTTTTTTTTTCTTTTTTTGGGGTTGTTGCGAAGATGAGGGTCCAGGTGGAACTTGACTTTCCACTTGTGTGCTATTCTCCGGATCACTGTCACCACCGAGCAGACTGAGGTCCGGTGTTGATGTTAAATCAGGGTCTTGGGTGGGAGTCTATATAGGGAAAAAAGATATAAAAAATATTATAGTCATGTTTTAATATCTTTTTTCCTATTTTTACAGTTTCCTAACACCGTGGAGGAGTGGACCAGCATCGCGGAAGATTTTGAACAACGTTGGAATTTCCCTAACTGCGGAGGAGCCATCGATGGGAAACACATCCGCATCAACCCACCTGCCAACACCGGATCATATTACTACAACTACAAAGGATTCTTCAGCATCGTTCTCATGGCAGTGGTGAATGCCAACTACGAATTTCTGTTTGTGGATGTCGGCAAGAATGGGCGTGCTTCAGATGGTGGGTCCTTCAAAAAGACGGCTTTCTACCAGAGACTCGCCAACAAAACCCTCAACCTGCCCTCACTGGACCAGACAAAGCACGGCCTAAATTACGTTTTCGTTGTAGACGAGGCTTTTGCATCACATGAACATGTGATGAAGCCATTTGCACACAGGGGCCTGACCAGAGAGAAAAGGATATACAACTACCGTCTATCCCAGGCACGGCGCATTGTGGAAAATGCGTTTGGAATAATGAGCAACCGCTTCCGCATTTTCCACACCACCATCAATCTACATGTGGAGAAGATAGACTGGGTCGTGATGGCGTGCTGTGTGCTGCACAACTTTCTGCGAAGAAAATCTACTCAACGAGGACCAGTCCCAGCTAGACCAGAAGATGTAGGACCCCTGGAGGACATTGGACATTTGACATCTGTGTCTGCACCAACAACTACAACAACATCCACCGCACGTGCCAAAGAAGTGAGGGAGTAGTACATGACCTATTTCAATGGACCAGGTGCTGTACCATGGCAGGAGGACTGTCTGTGAACTACTGACTAAATTGGACATTTGGGATTTAAAAACAAAAACATTAAGGATTTTGGTTTAAACTGTGTCACTACTTACCAAGACTTCTGCAACCTCCTCATCTCCCTCACGCTCCGACATCAAGATGATTGATTCCCTTTGAGGCTCTTGTTGACTGATGAATTACATCATTTGGTAGTACCACAGCGCAGGAGTATATATTTCATCTGTAGCCGCTCCTGATTTTTTGGAGTCATCCACTTTCTTTTTTTCTTTGCTGTATACTGTCCTGAGATTTTGTATCTTTTGCCGTACAGTTTTCAGGTCTGCATCAGATATGTATTTTTTTGTATACACCAACAGTTCCTCGAGTGCGGCCAACTTCTGCGACTTATTGTGGTACTTCCGAGAACTGATCTTCCACAGACAGTCTTTCGAGTGCAGGATTTCAATGAATCCTGTAACGAATTCACGTTCTGAATCCATGGACATTATCTATGAATAAGAAAAAAAAGGACATTTAAATATTTGTGTATATAGTTTTGTAAAATGTAATGTTGTTATAGTTCACATTTTTAATGTTTTAATATTTTCTTTTTTACAGGTTTTTAAAGGTTTGTTATGGTATTCTAATCATGTTTTCTTTTACAGGAATGTTATGCGTTTATTGCTTGGTAATATAATGTTTTTCTTTGACAGTATGGGTTTTCCACCTTTGGGCCTGTCATTGTGGTAGAACTACAGATCCCAGGATGCCCTAAAAACAGTTTCAAAGGTGGGTGGCAGGTCATCCTGGGATCTGTAGTTCCACAACAGCTGAGACCGAAAGGTAGAAGACCCCCAGCTTGAAATAATGTGTGTTTTTAAATGTAATGTATGGTGTTTTTTTTGTAAAAAACGTGTTTATTTATTTATTTGAGGTATTACACACATTGGTGGGCAGTGGGGGAGCTTAATGCATGACCCAGCCACTGCCCGCCTCAATACGGCGGCCGGTGGCTGGGTCATGTATTTATTGCCTGGGGGCACACATTGGTGGGCAGTGGGGAGCACATATTGGTGGTCAGTGTGGTTGTATTTAAACTGTACCAATACTCACCAAAAATTGTCCAAAACAAGACTTCAGTGTGCAGGCTCCTCAATGTGTGACTGTCTTGCTCCATACATGATGCTGCACAAGATGGCGATGGGGTGTGTCCAGGCTTCTGTCAGTCAAATTCCGCATTGTGTGATGAATCGTACGATTCATCGTGAGGAAAAAAACCATCACGATCGGCGTCCATTGGGTTCATGGTTGGCTAATTTGCCCTACAGCACGGCAGATCAGAAGATGCGATATACGACGAGCGGGGACGCGCATCGGCATCGTGCTCGTGAGTATAAACTCACGATTTGTACTTTTTTTACCCGATTCGTCGTCACGATTCGTCGAAATCGGCCAAATCGTGTAAAATGTCGCTATGTGTGTGGGCACCTTAACCTCTTGCAGCTGCAGCAAGGCAACCCATGAACCTTCTGATGGGGCAGGCACTTCACTGCATTAAGCCCCGCCCCCTACTCATTCACCCGCGAATCGCGGCATTTGTCAACAAGGGGGTGGGGCTTCCATACAGCCACTGTCGGGTGAATCTCAGAGGCAGTGAGACTGTCACTGCTGTGATGCTGCCGGGACCGGAAGCTGGCCAGGGTGAGTGGCCAGGTTCCACTCATTATTCTCGTCAGTGTGGGGGCCCCCAAGGTGTGGGGGCCCCTGGACGACCGCCCCGCTCGCCCCTCCTATAATCCGGCCCTGATTCAGAGGGAGTTTGAAAACAAAAATCAACTTGGAATAATTTTGGTGTGATCAGTTGCAGAAAACAAAGGCCCTCATTCAGAGCCGTACGCTCTGAGCAGAGCGCACGCTCTGAATGAGGGCCGGGCTCCATTTTCATGGAGCATCCTCCTGGACGCTCGTATAGCTGTGGGTCACCACCCACAGGCTATACGAGCGTGCATTGTGATGGTCGCGATGGTCGAGACCATCGCGACCATCGAATTTGCGAGCCGGAGCCTGCGGTTGAGGTTTTCAACCGCAAGCTCCGGAGTGATTTTGGCTCTATCAGAGCCAAAATCACTCCCACTGACATCACTAGTGATGTCAGTGGGCCGGCTTCTGACGGGAGGCATTCCCGTGGGAACGCCCCCGTCATGGAGGCACGCCCCCGGCACGCCCACCAAAGGGGGCATGCTGTCAATCAACATTGACAGCACGCCCCCTTTGATCGGACACAACGAGCGAAGGACTTTCCTTCGCTCGTCGCGTCTGGCGCATGCGCACGACGGAGCTCCCTCCGTCGTGCGCATGCTCAGTCCATAACATCGACCCACTTGCGAGCGGACAGCCGCTCGCGAGTGGGTCTGAATCAGGCCCAAAGGCAGCACTGTCCATACTGACACAATTATCCAGCTGTGACAGGGGATTTCTACCACTTCAAGTGACAATTTCTAACAAAAACAGAAAAAAACGCACTTCAATTATATTATTATTATTATATTATTATTAATAAGAAACCGCAAAACAATAATTTATAATTGAATCTACTGCATGTTTAAATTTTAAGATGAATTTTAATAAACACGTATGTACATTTTGCATAAAATAAATTTTTAGGATATAAAAATCTGAAATTTTTTGAAGTATCAAAGCTTAAAGGCTCGTATCCACTAAACGATAAAGTGGACGATAACGATATTATCGTTCATCGTCCGCAATATCGTTCAGTGTGTATGCCTTCAATGACCAGCAATGCACGCTCCCACTGGTCGTTGACGATATCTTTCATCGCCCGTACTTGCAGGGCAACCTGGGGATATCATCGGGTTCTGCAAGTACAGGGATGAGGGAGGGTGCCGGCACTGAATGATATCGTTAATTATATCGTTCAGTGTAGATGCTCAATGTCATTAACGACATTGAGCCCTCACTGCAGGACAAACACTAGACGAAATTCACTCATGGAACATATCGCCTAGTGGATACGCACCTTAAGAATCACTGACTTAAGATAGCCATAAATCTATATCGTTCCAACCAGCCAACTAGTTTGCCTGTTGGAACGATAATTGGGCAGTGTGTGTGAGCAAATGATAGTCGTTTCTTTGCTCCCACATACTCAAATATGGTAACAAAAAAAAACAGTCGGTCCAACTAGTTGGAAGAATCAAACATGTTTGCTTCTTCTCAAATAGTTGCCCGACAATTGTTCTTGTAAACTGAACTATAAGTAGGCAGATGGCTGGGGCTACCCCTTTCAGCCAGAGATCCCTGTCAGCAGTGGAGTGGGAGGATTAGCAGTAGCAGGATTGGTGCTGCTGCTGTAGTACAATGAGTGGCTTCGGCAGTTCATCACTGCTGGGACTGTCCCTGTCAGCCCAGGATCCCTGGGTCTGTACTGCAGCTGTTGACAGCACACCTGTCGCTTCTGCAATACTCCCAGCAACACACCCAGCTGGAGCCATATAAGCCTACAGGTCTCAGTACTCTGCGTGGAACTGGGCTGGTCCAGTTCAGTGACCTACAGTATCACTTAGAGTTGCGCAGGGCCGGATTAAAAGGGGGGGGGACAGAGGCGGTGTCCCGGGGACCCCACACAGGGTTGATGTGACCCTGCCGAGAACAGGTGTTCAGTGGCACCTGTTAGCGGATGGGGGCCAGGCTCAGAAGCCGCGCCTGTTCTGTTGCATGCAGCACAGGCTCAGAGCGGCTCCCAAGTGCCCTCATCAGCATCATGTGACACATGGCCGGGACACATCAGGTGAGAGAGGCTCTGTATGGGGCTGGAGGGGGGATAGGACGTAGGCACAGGCGCCGTGTGGTTTGGGGGGGTAGGTAGGTAGGCACAGGCGCCGTGTGGCTTGGGGGTGGGGTAGGCACAGGCGCCGTGTGGCTATGGGGGAGTAGGCTATATTGCAGTAGGCTCTGTACTGCAGCATTGACGGTGCACCTGTTGCTGCTGTAATTACATCCAGCACTGTTAGGTTGTCGGTGTTTGTCACTGAATGTAGAGCCTGTCTGGTCTCATCTAATCTGCAGCCAGCGTGCATTAACAACAGCTACAGCTGCGGAGATTTAGCAGCTTGGCACATATACCGTGGTGGCCTCATGATCCTGGTGTGTAACTTATGGACTCCTACATACCACTCTAATGCTGGGTACACATTAGACGACATGTGTACCCAGCTGACTCACAGTGCGACGGACGACATATCGTGAGGTCCGTACACACCACACGATCTGGTGAACGACCACACAATATGTCGTTCAGCAGCCGCATCTAGTAGCATGGGGTTGTTCATCAAATTGACAGATTGAGGATCCATGTTGCTCAATCTGTTATGCAATGAACTACCCAGCGGTAGCGTGTAGGGTCCGACATGGAGGGTACACATTTGCCAATGTGGACAATATGTTGGCCCGATCTGCCCGGGTCGGGCGACATATCGTCTAATGTGTACCCACCTTAAGAACTGATACCCCACCTCGCCCCTTTCCCACAACCTCTTCCTTTGTCTTATCTGTTTTGTGTTGATCAACTCAATTTTAAAATCCCAGCATAGATCTCTGCTTAAATTTAGTTTTAGTACCCATCGCATCTACACTTGTTTCTGTAACTGTAAATTCTATTGTTTCATAAGTAATACATAACACAAGATTACTTTTACTAACAACCTGTGTCCTTTCTCATTATCGGTAACGGTTTTTTGCAGGTAGAACACCATTATAGTTCTATGTTTAGACCGCTTTATTGTAACATCGCACCATTTCACTTATATTGTTCTTGTATCTGTTCTTGCTACAACACAGCAAGAACAGATACATTTCCTTACTGCTCCGTATTACACTTATTAGGAATTTCGTTACACATTAGTCTTATGTATACCCTGGTTACCATAATTTGAAACACATAATAGTTGAGCACAGGGATCCAGCACCTTACCCAGTATTTATCACAATTGGTATGTATAATGGAGATGTCAAATATTTTTTGTTGAAATTTGCAAGATAAAATTATTAGTTTCACTTGAATTTACCATTCTGCTCTTTCCGGGAGATGGGCTACGATGAGAACCTTTTGTCGGTGAAGAGCTGGAAGCGGTATGATAGCTTACACTATTACATCGCCTGCATGTTTGGGTCCTTGGTGCATGCATCAACAGGGGCCAACAGCTACTATAGGCCACTTGCAGATGGCATTGGCTATCTGGGCCAAGCTGACTGCATAGGGGCTCCATTTGCAGTCGGAAAAGGAGAAGGAGGGATCACAGCAGCTATTGGAGATAAGAGCAGCCAGGGCCGGATTAAGGGGGGGGGCACACGGGGCAAGTATCCCCAGGCCCCCTTCGCTGAGTGGGCCCCCCGGCAGCGCCACAGATCGGATTTTCTTCAGCGATCTGATCCACCGCTCTGCACCAGCCACCACTGACTCCCGTCACACTGACGGCGCCACTGTGACAGAGCAGTACTGGGCTGCCGGCGGCCATCGAGCGGCAAGGAATTGGATAGGAAGTGAAAGCCTGCGCCTGCGCAGTCTTTCCGTGAAATCAAACTGACTGGCCACCGCGCGGGCTGCAGGGAATGGGGGATGATGTCGGGAGAGGAGCGGAGTGTTCCGCAGCCAGTGCACTGTGAAGCCAGACAGCTCAGCTGAGCATTAGATGATCAGGCTCTTCACAGCATCAGAGGGGGAATCTCAATACTCACAAAGGAAAAAGTAAGACAGTAGCTTTTTGTTTTATCAACTAAAATTAACTAACTTATGTGTATGTGTATATATGTGTTAATGTAGAAGAAGAGAGCGACACTCCAAATATATCATTTGCATAAAAGCTGCAGTTTATTAGCAATTTTCGGCATCGTTCTAAACCCTCAGGACCTTTCTCAAGCCAAGGGTCTGAAACGTTTGAAGTGCCAGTCTCTTCTTCCGAATTAACTATTAATATTTGACTCTCCTAAATTTGGTACTTTACTTTGGATGACCATTCCCGCTTCCATCCTCCCTCCCCCCTTTCTCTGCGCTGCCTCCACCTTCCCTCTGTCCTGCCTCATTCCTAGAGATTTGACGCACTACTGATTCAATTACTATGCATGTATGTATGTGTGTGTGTAAATAAATGAATGTGTGAATATTGAAACGTTTACACAGCAGGTGGTCCTGTCGATTCTTGCAAGCAATCCCTGAGTGCCGCTGAACATAGATTATTTATATATATATTAGGGGTGTGCACCGGCCACTTTTCGTGTTTTGGTTTTGGATCTGGATCTTTCTTCGTGTTTTGGATCTGGATTGGTTTTGCCAAAACCACCCTTCCGTGTTTTGGGTTCTGGGTTTTGTGTTTTGGATCTGGATCTGGATTTTTTCTTAAAAAATAAAAAAAAACACTAAAATCACATAAAATGGGCCTTTTTTTGTTCCTACGCTATTAATAACCCCAATAACATTAATTTCCACTCATTTCCACTCTATTCTGAACACCTCACACCTCACAATATTGTTTTTAGGCCAAAAGGTTGCACCGAGGTAGCTGGATGACTATGCTAAGCGACACAAGTGGGCGGCACAAACACGTGGCCCATCTAGGAGTGGCACTGCAGTGGCAGACAGGAAGCCAATCAGCGTTATGGTGCCCATTTGCATGTAGCACGAACCCGGGAGATCCGTGCTACATGCATCTGTGTGATTGGCACAGAACAATGACAGGTCCGTGAGACCTGTCTGTGCTGCTGTGGTAAAAGAAAAAAAAAAAAGCCTGTGTAAAAAAAGAAAAAAATGGCGTGCACCCCCCCAAAAAAGAGCAACCAGCCCCGGGCATTAGTAACCCAGTGCTGGGTGTGCTTAAATACAGGGTACAAACGACGTAGGGGTCCCCTGTACTTAAGCACAACCAGCACCGGGCTAGTCAGAACCAGCGCTGGTTGCCAAAATACGGGGGACAAACGACGTAGGGGTCCCCCGTATTCTGCGCAACCAGCTCTGGGCTCTGATCTGGTTCTGGAAATACAGGGGGAAAAAATTAGTAGGGTTCCCCTGTATGTTCCAGAACCAGCACTGGACTTTTTCTAGCGGGGGGCTGATGCCACAGCCAGGGGAGCCCTTTTGCTGGGCCCCCCCAGCCGCAGCATCAGCCCTGACCGCTAGTCAGCCCAGGCCGGGGATCCCTGGAGAGCTGGGGACCCCCCCAATAAAGGGGTCACCCTCTCCAGGGCACCCCAGGCCCAGGCTGATAGCCCGGGGCTATCCCTGCCACCCCTGGTGGCGGTGGGTGGCGGGTTGATTGTGTGGTGTGGTGTAAATAAAGAATATCAAACATTGTCTTTACAAGTAGAACTGCAAGTCCCAGCTAGCCTGCCCCGTATGCTGGTACTTGGAGAACCACAAGTACCAGCATGCAGGGCATTAAGGGCCCACTAGTACCTGTAGTTCACCTGTAAAAAAAATGTTTAAAAAAACACAGGACACACACACCGTGACAGTATAAGTTTATTAAACATACATACACACACACATGTACACATACTCACCTATGTAACCTGTAGCATCGGTCCACTTGTCCGGTAAAGTATCCATAGGGGACCTGTGAAAAAAAACATACTCACCATCTCCTATGCGAGGTTCTGTCCTCTTCGTTCCAAAGTAGGCATCCCCGGACTTGGCAAAAAAAAAAAACGAAAACGCGATCCACGAACTTAGTACCGTTCTCTAGAACGGTACTTCCCGAATGAGAGCTTAGCGGCGGGGTATCACCATGGAAACCCCGCTGCTAAGCGTTCATTGGCTGAGAGAGGTCATCTCCCGTCTCTCAGCCAATGAACGGCTCCCTCCATTGTAGTCAATGGTGGGAACCGCAGGGTAAACTTTAATAACCTTGCGGCTCCCACCATTGACTACAATGGAGGGAGCCGTTCATTGGCTGAGAGACGGGAGATGACCTCTCTCAGCCAATGAACGCTTAGCAGCGGGGTTTCCATGGTGATACCCCGCCGCTAAGCTCTCATTCGGGAAGTACCGTTCTATAGAACGGTACTAAGTTCGTGGATCGCGTTTTCGTTTTTTTTTTTTGCCAAGTCTCGGGGATGCCTACTTTGGAACGAAGAGGACAGAACCTCGCATAGGAGATGGTGAGTATGTTTTTTTTCACAGGTCCCCTATGGATACTTTACCGGACAAGTGGACCGATGCTACAGGTTACATAGGTGAGTATGTGTACATGTGTGTGTGTGTGTGTGTGTATGTATGTTTAATAAACTTATACTGTCATGGTGTGTGTGTCCTGTGTTTTTTTAAACATTTTTTTTACAGGTGAACTACAGGTACTAGTGGGCCCTTAATGCCCTGCATGCTGGTACTTGTGGTTCTCCAAGTACCAGCATGCGGGGCAGGCTAGCTGGGACTTGCAGTTCTACTTGTAAAGACAATGTTTGATATTCTTTATTTACACCACACCACACAATCAACCCGCCACCCACCGCCACCAGGGGTGGCGAGGATAGCCCCGGGCTATCAGCCTGGGCCTGGGGTGCCCTGGAGAGGGTTACCCCTTTATTGGGGGGGTCCCCAGCTCTCCAGGGATCCCCGGCCTGGGTTGACTAGCGGTCAGGGCTGATGCTGCGGCTGGGGGGCCCGGTGAAAGGGCTCCCCTGGCTGTGGCATCAGCCCCCCGCTAGAAAAAGTCCAGTGCTGGTTCTGGAACATACAGGGGAACCCTACTAATTTTTTTTCCCCTGTATTTCCAGAACCAGGACCGGATCAGAGCCCAGAGCTGGTTGCGCAGAATACGGGGGACCCCTACGTCGTTTGTCCCCCGTATTTTGGCAACCAGCGCTGGTTCTGACTAGCCCGGTGCTGGTTGTGCTTAAGTACAGGGGACCCCTACGTCGTTTGTCCCCTGTATTTAAGCACACCCAGCACTGGGTCACTAATGCCCGGGGCTGGTTGCTCTTTTTTGGGGGGGGGCACGCCATTTTTTTCTTTTTTTACACAGGTTTTTTTTTTTTTTTTTACCACAGCAGCACAGACGGGTCTCACGGACCCGTCAGTGCTCTGTGTCAATGACACAGATGCAAGTAGCACGGATCTCCTGGTCCGTGCGTGCATCTGTGTCATTGAAATACACAGCAGCAGAGACGGGTCTCACTGACCCATCTGTGCTCTGTGTCACTGTCAGTCACACAGATGCATGTAGCACGGATCTCACGAGTCCGTGCTACATGCAAATGAGCACCATAATGCTGATTGGCTGAGAGCCGTGACAGACGGCTCTGTCAGCCAATCAGCACTTTGCCCATTAAAGGCAAAGGCGTTTTTTTTTAAATGGCCGCTCGAGGCAAAACCTCGAGATCCGACAGCAGATCTCGAGGTTTTGCCTCGGGAGAGGGATCCGGGGCAGACAGGGAGATCCGAGCTTGGGCTCGGATCGTCCCGGATCCCCGAAGTTCGGGTGGGTTCGGTTCTCAGGGAACCGAACCCACTCATCCCTAATATATATATATATACACTCAGAATTGCATGTCACCATGGACATGTAGGCGTGTCCAGGTAGGTTTGCATGCAAATTAGTTAAATCAGTGGGGCCCCCCCGTCTTAGGTGCTCCGGGCCCCAAAAGGCCTTAATCCAGCTCTGAGAGCAGCAAACCCTCCATGGTACATATGAAGAATCCCTCAAATTTTGAATGACACTATCTAATTTTGGCCCTGATTCAGACCCACTCGCGAGCGGCTGTCCGCTCGCAAGTGGGTCGATGCTCTGCACTGAGCATGCGCACGACGGAGGGAGCTCCGTCGTGCGCATGCGCCAGACGCGACGAGCGAAGGAAAGTCCTTCGCTCGTTGTGTCTGATCAAAGGGGGCGTGCTGTCGATGTTGATTGACAGCACGCCCCCTTTGGTGGGCGTGCCGGGGGCGTGCCTCCCTGACGGGGGCGTTCCCACGGGAACGCCTCCCGTCAGAAGCCGGCCCACTGACATCACTAGTGATGTCAGTGGGAGTGATTTTGGCTCTGATAAAATCTAGCCAGGTGACGTGTACTATGACGCTGCATCTTAATTATGCATGCCTCTCAAATGGCGTTGAGATGCTCAGGCACGTCTGCATTCGCATCTCCACTCCCCCTTTTCTATCGCCCAGCCCCTGTCACCACCCACAAATGGCTTCTTCTGTCACTCACTCTGCTGGGCAGTCTATACGCAGCGAGCGAACGCTTCCCGATCTCTCACATTGGTTCGCGCAGGCACACTGTAATCCATACGCATGCGCACAATGCGAAAGTCGTCCGGCTACGTATGAACGCTTCCTAGCGAGCGGGTCTGAATCAGGTCCTAAATTCCATCAAGTTCTTCAAATCATTAACATTGGTCTCAAACGGATCCAGCTCTCAATCCGATTCTGCACATTCATTCAGTATTATATATTCAGGGCCTGATTCAGACCCACTCGCAAGCGGGTCGATGGTGGCCCAGTGCTCATGCGCGAGCCCCGGAGCGAGCGCAAAAAGCACTCGCTCCGGGCACTCGCATCCAAAAGGGGCAGCTGTCAATCAACATTGGAAGGCGGGGTGGCTGAGCAAGGAGGCGTTCTTGCAGGAACGCCTCTGTTTGTGGACGGCCCTAGTGATATCAGTAGGTGGACTTCCTGCTCTAATAGTGCAGAAAGTCCACTGGGGCTTGCGGCCACGAGACCCTACCACAAGGGTCTCGTCGCAAGCCCAATGGTCGCGATGGTCTTGACCGTCGCAACCATCATCATGGTCGCTCACATAAGCTATGGGTGGTAACCCACAGCTATGCGAGCGGCCAAGAGGCCGCAACAAAAAAAAACACATGCCCTGATTCAGAGCGAGCATTCGCTTTTTGCGAGCGGCTCTGAATCAGGCCCTCAGTTCCATTCCAACCTGCCGTTCAATAAAGACTTTCTATTCCTGTTCTCACCTTTGGGACCATGATCCACTGCCGTATCTCCTCCTCCTCACCAGTGGCAGTTCTAGGGACAGGCAAGCAGGGCTAGTGCCCGGGGCGCTGCGGCCTGAGGGCGTAGCTGCAGTATCCCTGTCAGTGCCGTCTAATTAGACGGCTCTTGCCCACCGCAGAACCACCATGAGAGATGACCGCGGCGTTGTCTTTAGGGCCACACGTTCCCTCCTACTGCCTCCCAGAATGCCGGTGCGGCACACCCCGTGATGTCATCGCGGCCGTGCATAGCATTCTGGGAGTCTAGCTCGGCCATAGGCTGCAAGCCGACGATGTCAATGATACTGTGAAAGCCGGGGAGAGGAGACCTGGCACTGTCCCGCACTTCCTGTCCCTGTCTACCTCTACTCTGCGGGACTCAGCCATGCTTCCTGTCCCTGCCTGCCTCTGCCTGTTATTCAGTTTGACAAACTGAATAACAGGTAGAGGCAGGCAGGGTCAGTAAGCACAGCTGAGCCTGTACAGTTCTTCTCTTCACCACAATCCTACCCCACCACCGCTCTTGCTGTTCCCCCTGGCCGGATCCTTGGAGGGTGGCTGGCCCAAGGTAATCAAAAGGGGTCCCACCCAGAGAACACATGATCCCCTGTTTGTCCTGCACTGGGTAAGTCCCAGTATTCTGCACTTCTGCTGGTGTGTACCGAACAGTAATGCATGCAGCATTGCACGTGAATTTGAAAAGGGTGGAAGGAGCAGGGAGCATCCTAGCACTCTCTATAAAAATTGCCACACATCTAACTTGCATTATGTGTAAAAGGCATAGTACTGTGGGTATTGTGTATAAGGGGCACTACTGTGTGGCGTAACGAGAATAATGGGCACTACTGTGTGACATAATGGGAATAAGGGAAACTACTGTGTCAGTGGGGCCGCACCCAAATGGAGGCATTCACAAGGGAACGCCTCCGTTTGGGCAGCCACTCCCCCAGCTCACCCACCAAAGGGGGCGTACTGTCACTCAACATCGACAGCACGCCTCCTTTAGTACGAGACCCGGAGCAACGGTTTGCCCGTCGCTATCCGGGTCTCGCGCATGCGCACGATGGAGCAGGCTCCTTCGTGCGCATGTGCACCGGGCCACCATCGACCCGCTTGCAAGCGAATAGCGCTCGCAAGCGAGTCTGAATCAGACCCATAGTTTGCAACGAGCGGCCGCTTGCTAGCGAGAGGGTCTGAATCAGGTCCTCTATGTGTGACAAGGAACATGTGTCAATGTGTGTATAGGGCAAGCAGCCCCGCAATTAGTATTTTATTTTGTATGTTTTTTTATTGCACCCATGGCCATGGCCCCTATCAAGCTATGCCTCCGAGCTCAGGGTGCCAAAGGAAACTTTAACCCTGAGCTCCAGAATGTCTAGAACCGGCCCTGTTCCTCACATCTATACATGAGGAGGTCCTGGCTCAAGGCACCTAAAATCCTTCAAGCCTTTCAAATCTCTTCTTCAATCTCCCACGCCTGTTCCAACCCAAACCAACCCTCAGACGTGACAGTGCGTATATGTGTACGCAATTGCAGACAGTTGCGATGGTTTAGGTGGGCGTCTCAGTACAAGTCCCAGTCGCTGTTGCATTAGCATATTTTCCCACATCCACAGCTGCGAAACTCAGAGCTGCAGGAGCATTAGAGTACAACTCTGATTCAGGCCCATAGTGTACAGGAGAAATTATTAATTGGATGCAGGCTGTAGTTACCATAAGTATTAGGCTAGGGAGAGGGTAAGGTTTAGTTTTAGGCTCTTGGAGGATGGTTAAGGTTAGGCTGTGGGGGGGGAGGGTTAGGATGCATGGGAGAGGGGTAGGCTTGAGGGGGGATGGTTAGGTTTAGCATACTTACCTTAAAGGTGTCGGGATTCTGTCAGAATGCCGCTGTCGATTGTATTCTGTCAGGATGCTGCTGTTTGTATCCAACCCATTGGATACAAACCCCCGACGTGATATATCGTGCCATCATTCCGAAGACTGCATAGTGTGTGCACTCAAAATTGTGTGTTCTGGGGTCGTATAATTGTAAGTTAAATTGTATTGGCCGTCGCATTGTTTGTTACATCATGTAAGCATTGGCATATCTACCCCTTGGCCAGGATGGCACTCGCCAGGGGCACCAGTCTAGGGGGGGCGCCACCCAGTGGTGCCACCTGCGGCCAGGTGGTATGATCACATAGTAAGCCACTCTCCAGTTCCTGCTGGACTGGCCGACGGGTTGGATGCCCCAGTCCTATCTCCTAAGTGACAGCTTCATGTGCCGACCAATAGCCGCTCCTCCCTCCCTCCTTCTGAGCTGGCCTGAATTACGGAAGCAACAGCCAAACAGCTGCCACCAAATCCTGCCCCCTTACTTTTTGATGACTGGCGATGGTGCAAACTATCAGTAGCTAACACCACTGTCCGAGGCTCTGTCAGCAGTGCCAGCTTCTTATTGGATTGCGCTGTGGTCAGTTATCGCTAGGACCCACTAGCGCATGCAGGGGGTGGTGTTCTAAGTACCTAGAGACCCCCCCGTGACAGACTGATTTACCCCCTACACTGGCTGCAATGTGGGGCGGAGAGTACTCGGCAAGCTCCGCCCCCATATAACCCGCGAATCGCAGCATTTAAATTATGAGGGGGCAGGGCCTAATGCATCTGAGTTCTAACACCTTTAACAACCTGTACCTGCAGCAGCTGCTGCATCAAGTATGTATGTGTTAGTGTGTATGTGTTATTGTATATATGTGATAGTGTGTGTATACTCTGCATGTATTAGTGTGTATACATATGAAGCTATGTGACCCCCTGCCACAGTAGCCACTGACCTCCACCTTCAGCTCGCTGCCCCCCAGCAGGTGGTACTGGTGAGGCAGCTGACGCACGTTCAGCAGTTTGGAGATGTTCTTTCTCTCCATGGCCTCTGCGAAGCAGTGCAGCTCCGGCTGCGGGAACGGGGCAGGGGTCTATAGGCTGTACCTGTGACAAGTGAGTGCTGTCTCGCACTCCTTTCCAGGTGCTAGCCCATCCCAGGCTCCATGCATGGCGGACATGGGGAGGAAACAGCAGCCATGGGCAGGAGGATGAGACCCTGCTCCACGCATGTGCGACCCCCATTCCGCTAACTGAACCTGCCTCTGCAGAGCATCATACCATAGGGGGGCTGCATCTGATATGGGGTCTGCAGAGCATCACATAAGGGTTTGCACCTGATATGGGGTCTGCAGAGCATATGCATGTGTATAAGGGGTACCAGGGCCGTAGCTAGGGTAGTGCGGCCGGTGCCATCGCACAGGGCACCACAGGTCAGGGGGCGCTGTTTGGTCCTGTCAAATTTCTGTTTATTATCATTCTTGCTTGTAGCTTCCTCTTCTTTTATCCCCAGCATCTCCTAGCCTCTCCTATCTCTTCCCTGGTCCTTCCCCATGAAGGCATGGCCCTTTTTTGGGTGCATTATGTCCCTTTGAAAAATGAGGGGGGTGCCAATGCTCTTTCTGGCACAGGGCACCAAAATGTCTAGTTACGGCTCTGAGGGGTACTACTGTGTGAAGTTACATGTATAAGGGGTACTGTGTGGCGTAAGATGAATAAGGTGTACATGAAAGGTGTGGCTTAATGTGTATAAGGTGTACATGAATAAGGGGTACTACTGTGTGATGTAATGTGTATAAGGGGTACTACTATGTGACAAAGTGATTAAGGCCACTACTGTCTGGTGTACTGTGAATAGCAGACATTACTGTGTGGTATAATGTGAATAAGGGGCACTACTGTGTGGTGTAATTTTAATTGGCAGTAATGTGTTGTCACACCCCTTTCCCATGATGCTATGCCCCTTTATTTTTTGTTTTTAGGGGAGGGGCGCCAGTCCCTTACTTTGAAAGGGGCGCTTGGACCCCTAGATACACCTCTGCATGTAAGTTTGTACCTAGCTTAACTATTTTTCAAATCCTGCAGCTAAGAGGAGGTTTACTGTACATTGGATGTGTCATCTCAGTGGCAAGCTTGCTACACGTTTATAGAAACATGACACTTTTAAGTAGAGATGTGCGCCGACCCCCGTGTTTTGGTTTTGGATCTGGATCTCCCCTGGTTTTGGATCTGAATCTGGTTTTGGATTTTTTTCCTTGGGGTTTTGTTTTTAGGTTTTGGTTTTGGATCTGTATTTTTTCCAAAAAATTATATAAACAGCTAAAACCACATAATTTGGGCCTGTTTTTGATCCTACAGTATTATTAACCTTAATAACAATAATTTTCAGGCACTTCTAACAACCTCACAGCTCACAAAATTGATTTCACTATTTTTCACCAATATAGGCCAAAAGCTGCAGCGAGCTGGCTGGCTAAAATAAACAACAGAGCAGTAGCACAAACGCACGGCAGTTTAAAAAATTATAGGACATCTATGAAACATTGCCACACAGCAGTGGCAGACAGGATGGTAGTTTAATAAACTATAATAATGTCAGTCGGCAATGCCCCAAACTGTGCCAAATGTAAAGGAAAGAGGTGCAAGATGGAATTGTCCCTCCCACCCACTCATGTGGGATATTAAAAAGGATATGCACAGTTTAACAAACCAAGCACGTTAGCCACTAGGACTGACACTTTCATGGCTGAACTCCTTGGGTTGTTTGGGCCCCCACAAAACATTTTTTGGAAGGACTACCTTCAATTAGTAAGGAGGAGGTTGACGATGAGGATGTTGGTGGTGGAGATTGCATGTGCTGGTCCAAACTGCTGGCAGCTGATACTGGACTGCTTGTTATTAATTTACAAATTCTAATTTTGTTAAACAAATTGCATGAACTCGCTGCAAATGACGTAACAGGGAGGAGGTGCCTAGATGGTTAACGTCCCTTCCTCTGCTAACTTTGGCTTTACAAATGGAACAGATGCCTTCACAACGGTTGTCAGAATTAGATTAAATTAATTCCACACCCAAGACGTTGCTTTTCTGGCTTTCTTTTTATCATTAGCAAGAACTGCTGCCACTGGTGGCTGATCTACGCAAACCACATCCTTATCATCAACATCCACATTAGCGTCAGATAGGACACAAATTTCCCCCTCATCCTCCTTTTGCACTTCCGCCACGCTATCATCCTCATTTTATTATTTCACCATCTAATACTAGCACAGCCGTCATGGCGTCAGTGATCCGCTGTGAAACTGGGTGACAGCTGTTATACTTACTTCCTCTATCAAAGGACTGTTTAATAGTCAATTGTTTTTTTAAATTACTTCCAATCACGAATGAGGAAGTTGATGATGATGCAGGTGTTGGTGCTGGAGATCGAAGGCGCTTGGATCCCACAGAGAGGGAGCAGGTAGGTGACACTGGACTTGTTACGTTTTGAGTTTTTGGAAATTGGCGACATACACTTTGATATTTGATGAATGTGCTCCTAGGTGGTTTAGGTCCCTCCCTCTACTCACTCTTGCTTTGCAATGGTTACATATGGCTTGACAACTGTTGTCCAGATTGGGGTGGAAATAATTCCACACTTGAGAAGTGGATTTTTTGTCTTTTGCCCCGGCATGACAACAATGGGCTTTGGCTTTTTCAATCCATGGGCAACAGCTATTGCCTTACTTACACAAAGGACATCCTCGGCATCAACATCCTCATCACCAACATCTTCATCATCAACATCCTCATCATCCTTTGCACCTTCAACTACCAAAATATCCTCCTCCTCCATGTGCAATTCCACAGAAGCATCCTCACTGACTATGTCTGCAAGATGTTGAATGCACTTCCCCACATTTACAGAGGGCACACAAATGTTGGAACTTGGAGGATCCTCCAGTACACTAGTATTTAGGTCTGGCTCACACATAGCAACCATGGACACACTTGCACTCTCCTTGGGGATTTCTGATTTCGATTTCTCAGGACACATAGTTGTTTTTTCCGGGGCTATCAGAATCAGAACCAGCAGTCTTCATAAAGAAAGGCCAAGGCCTTATCCTTTCCTTGCACTTCGTGTAGTGAATGGCATACTGCAAAAGCAACCAAAGAGTTTTTTAAGGCTAAAAAGTGGAATGTTATGCAATGGCCAAGTCAATCCCCTGACCTGAATCCGATTGAGCATGCATTTCACTTGATGAAGACAAAACTGAAGGGAAAATGCCCCAAGAACAAGCAGGAACTGAAGACATTTGCAGTAGAGGCCTGGCAGAGCATCACCAGGAATGAAACCCAGCGTCTGGTGATGTCTATGCGTTCCAGACTTCAGGCTGTAAGTGCCTGCAAAGGATTTGCAACAAAGTATTAAAAAGTGAAAGTTAGATTTAGGATTGTTTAGTTTGTCCCATTACTTTTGGCCCCTTAAAAAGTGGGAGGTACATATAGAAACCGTTTTTCCTACACCGTTCACCTGATTTGGATGTAATTACCCTCAAATTAAATCTGAAAGTCTGCAGTTAAAGTACATCTTGTTAGTTTCATTTCAAAGCCATTGTGGTGGTGAATAGAGGCCAAAATATGAAAATTCTGTCAATATCCCAATATTTATGCACCTGACTGTAGCAGGCAGCACAACAACACTAGCCTAGAATGGATCAGCACCAGCCCAGGACACAGCAAACAGAACAGGACACAGCAGACAGAACAGCACATCACCTCTCCCAAGCCCTACACTACCCACCCTCCCTGTTCAGTCTCCACTGCCGGAGTCAAATGGCGCCCGCCGCGTCCCTTATAGAGATGAAAGTTTGCGAGCCGCGAGTTTCGTCTCTATGGTTTTGCCTCGAATTGAGAGACCCGAGTAAGGCGGGAGCATTCGAGCCGGCTTGGATCTGACTCGGATCTACAAAATCTGGGTGGGTTCGGAAAACCAAACCCGCTCATCTCTACTTTTCAGACATTTTTAAGAGGCATTCCTGCAAAAACCAGTTGCAAATCAAAGCTGTTTGACATTTCTAACATTTACAAGAGTCTTATTACATTTCCTTCGATGCTGTTTTGTCTGTGGGAAGAGTACACTTATGGGTCTAACAGACCTTCAGCTTACATGCTACCTTTAAACGCATTCACTGTAGACTGTCTGCAGGTTTATGTTAGTTTTTCTGCTTAATACACCATCCTGCCATGCCTCAGGGCCATCAGTTGAAGAAATGTTTGCTTTTTAGGAGATGTTTTGGAACTGTTCCTGTACCAACTATATAAGATTTTCATCTCAGAAGCTGTATCCTGGACCTAGTGCCAGGTATTATAAATAAATCAGGTCACTAGACAACACATAGATTTATAAACTCTAAAAACGTTTGCAATAGTCACATGGATACAATATGGCTAAACTAATTGTGATGTATAATGTTATCCAACTAGTGCATAATAAAGCAAAATGGTGGAACAGTAGTTAACACTGATTCCTTACAGAAATGGTGCGATATGTTAAATTCAATGCACCTTGTGTTACTTCATCTTTTTCTCAAAATCCAAAGAATATTGGTAGTTTAATTGTTTCTAACTATACAGGACTCTGTATCTGTGTGCCTGCCGTAAGAAAATGAAAAGGCAAATCAACTAATGGCAATGTTGGGTCACAATACAATGTATTACAAAGAATATGTATATATATATATATATATATATATATATATACATATATAACACGGGGTATGGAAATGAGGACTCCAGACAGGCAGGTAAAGCAGTGTCTTTTTAATGGTAGCAGACACTGCACATTAGCATACTTGAGGTTAGGCCTGGACACACACAGGCACATAACAGAAAATAAGCAAATAACATAAAAGTAAATGTCTCAGCACTGTGGATCCTCCAGGTCCTGGCACCCTAATACTAACCACCACCCCCGGCCTATCGCCTGGTCAGTTTGTCCAGCATCAGGAGTAAGGAGCATCAGGCGTGTGGGAGTTTTAAACCCTTCCTGTGCTCCAGTGATTATTCCAGCTGGGTGTAAATGTGAAACCTGGAATTTTACACCTCCACTGCTAATGCAGAATGCACAGGTTTCACTCCATTTGAAAACCCCTCTCACCACACATCCCCCCTTTCACTTTTCCAAGATTGGGAAAGCGCACATATTCCTTGGTGACGGCCGACACCCTTCAGTCTTTTTCTTGGGGACGCTGGGTTGTACTTTTCCCCGCCACTCTGTGGACAACATATCTCTCAAAGAGCCAGTGCGACATCCGAGCAGTCTAGCGAGAAATACAGGGTCCAGAGTTTCTTCTTGCCAGGGTTTGAGCAATTTGACATGATGGTGTATCTGCTCTGCATGTGTCACAAGCCGCCGCACTGCGAACGCAGGGTGAGGCGAACACCGGGCGGTTGTTCGCTGAACTCCTCCCCATCAAGTGTCCGTCATCCTTGTTCTGGCTCCTGCGGCTATTTCCTCCTGGTGCGAACGCTGCTCCGATGCCGGTGATAGTGTTTCACTTGTTTCCGGTTCTGGCATTGTCTTCTGTATCCAGTCGAGTTCCCAGTGATCCAGTCAGCTTTGTGATCCCTGCTGTTTGTGTCATCTAGGCGGCACAGTCCACATATTTTTTACTTGCCGTTCATGTCATCTTGGCGGCACGGTCTGCATACCACATCTCTGGGTTTGTGTCATCCAGGCGGCACAGACTGTACCCAGCGTCCTGAGTACGCAATCCTGTGGTACTGCCGCTAGTGTCAATTCGGCGGCACTTAGCGCGCCTCAGCGTTCTGTGGGCCTGATTCAGAGCCGAACGCTCTGACCAGAGCACTCGCTCTGAATCAGGGCCCTCCTCCATGAAAATGGAGCGTCCTCCTGGACGCTCGCATAGCTGTGGGTGACCACCCACAGCTTATGCGAGCGTCCTTGATGATGGTCGCGATGGCTTCAGACGGTAGGCGTTCCCATGGGAATGCCTCCGTCTGGCAGCCACGCCCCCGGCATGCCCACCAAAGGGGACGTGCTGTCAATCAACATCGACAGCACGCCCCCTTTGGTGCGAGACCCGGAGTGATGGAGAGCCTGTCGCTATCCGGGTCTCGCGCATGCGCACGACGGAGCTCCCTCCGTCATGCGCATGCGCAGTGGGGCAACATTGACCCGCTTGCGAGCATCCTGCGCTCGCGAGCGGGTCTGAATGACCCCCTGAGTATGCAATCCCATGTAATGACGCTAGTGTCATCCCGGTGGCACTTAGCACATCTCAGTGTTCTGAGGGCCTGATTCAGAGACAGATGCTCTGAACGAGTGCTCGCTCTGAATCAGGGCATTTTTTTTTTTTTTTGTTCGGCTTCCTGGCCGCTCGCATAGCTGTGGGTGTCCATCCACAGCTATTGCGAGCAGCTAGGTTGATGGTCACGATGGTCAAGACCATCGCGATCATCGGGCTTGTGACGAGACCCTTGTTGTAGGGTCTCGTGGCTGCAAGCCCCAGAGAGCTTCTGGCTCTAATAGAGCCGGAAGCTCTCCCACTGACATCACTGGTGATGTCAGTGGGGCCATCCCCAAACAGCAGGTGTTCCTTCGGGAATGCCTCCGTTTGGCCAGCCACCCCCCCTGCCCGCCTACCAAATGGGGCGAGCTGTCAATCACCATCGACAGCTTGCCCCCTTTGGTGCGAGACCCGGAGCGACAGAGCACCCGTCGCTAGCCGGGTCTCACACATGTGTACGACGGAGCCGGCTCCGTCATGTGCATGCCCAGTGGGCAAACATCAACCCGGTTGCGAGCACTCAGCACTTACGACCTGGTCTGAATCAGGCCCTGAGTACACAATCCTGTGTACTGCAGTTAGTGTCATCCTGGCGGCACTAAGCGCACCTCAGCGTCCTGAGTACGCAATCCTGTGTACTGCCGGTAGTGTTATCCCCGCGGCACTAAGCACATCTAGCCAAGTTTACCAAGCCCTCAAGGCTGCTACTTAGCCCAACGGCTGCAACACTGCCCAAAGGCCGCATCTAGTCAAGTTTACCAGCCCTCAAGTCTGCTACACAGCCCAGAGGCTGCTACTCGGCCTAAAGGCCGCATCTAGCCAAGTTAACCAGCCCTCAAGGCTGCTACACAGTCCAAAGGCTGCTACTCAGCTCAGAGGCTGCTACACAACCCAAAGGCCGCATCTTGCCAAGTTTACCAGCGCTCAAGGCTGCTACACAGCCTAAAGGCTGTATCTTGTTCTTTGGCCCACAGGCCACAACTTGTCAAGAACTCCAGTCCTCAAGTCTGTTGCGGGACTAAATTGCTTGGACATTACCTCAGTTTCTAACAGATTCATAACAGCATCTCTTTCCTGGCTGCCTGACACAGTAATTTATCAGTCCTACAGGTTCCACCACTTTGTAGGGAGCGTGCCAATGGCCGCACAACTTACACTAGAACTTTGTCCCCTGGATGAAGCTTTCTGACCTGAGCTGTGGCATCATAGGCTCGTTTCTGATGAGCTTGGGCCTCTATAAGGTTTTCTCGAACAATGGGCCCTATTTTATAGTCATTGATATAATTTTCTAACGAACTCCACAACGTTCGGTTCCTCTATTTTCTGCTGTTCCCAGCCTTCAAGATGTCTATGACACCTCATGGTTGCCTTCCAAAGAGGAGGTCAAAAGGGCTAAACCCGGTTTAGGATTGGGGTACCTCACGTATGGCAAACATGAGGTAAGGGAGTACTTCTTCTCACTCCCGTTCATTATCCAGGACAGCACAGCGTATCATAGACTTTAAGGTCCTGTTAAATCTTTCCACCAACCCATCCTTCTGTGGGTGGTATACTGAGATATTCAGTAGTTAGCTCTGTGGGGAATTAAAAGAATAAAGGTCATAATTGCCAGTCCCGAATTTGGTGGGGGGGAATTTATGGGGCTCTCCTGGCCACCTGTCAGAGTTGACAATCTCACAATGTAGCCCACTTTCCGACTGAAGTGGGTGACTCAGAGGTTGGATGATGCGATTCGCATTGAATCTCGCTATCCTAGCCTCGTCCTCCAATGTAAAATACAATGAATCATGATTTTAAACAGTGGGGAGAGGCGGCACAATGACTTGTAGCCCCACCTCATGCTATAAAATTATGCAAATCACAGCTTTAAACAGTGAGGGTGGGGCCAGGATGAGAAGATGCACGCCACGGCCCCCAGAGAGGTTTGCCCCCTCCATCTTGCTCTTGGAGGGAGTATAAAAAGTTGCAAGTACGAGCTATAGAAGTGTCCTCATACACTTACCATCTATACACCGTGTAGCATATCATCCTTTTCTTATTCGCATCACAGACACAGCATACACTACTCACAGTGTACTAGAGACACTGGGCTGCACATTTAACTGCCAGAAGTTAGTTTTAAACACATACAAAGTCGCAGGTGAAGCACAACAGAACTTAGCGTGAGAAAGAGTCATGGCACAGATTCTGACTCAGTGCAATCTAGCAAAGTAGTTTTGTCACTTCCAGTTGTTCTAGCTATGCAAATAAGACACTGTCGAAGCTGAATAATTGGCTGAGACAAGGTCAGTTTAAAATTTAATCGCAGCGACGCCATCTTGCGAATGTCCGCAAGACTCCATTTTAGAAATAAGATCGCAAGATGCCATTTTGCGAATGGCCGCCTAAGCGCCATTTTAGGTAAACTCACATTTTAGTACATGTGGCGATATTTATATTAGCACTATGCGATCGCTTCTTTCATCATTTTTCATACACACAATAATACTCACAAGAGCACTATTTAATAAGTCGCATATTAGCGAATTTGTATGAAACCACTGTTTTATTAGCTTTATGCGCACGCATCTGCCCCAAGTTAACTAGCATCCTTATATCAAACCCTGAATACCCACACATTTTATGTTCACACAGAAGGTTCAATAAGCATCAAAATGTATGATTTAAGTTGGTTAAGTTAGTTTAAATGCTGAGAAATAAAGGTTTTTGATAACTAAGGTATTATACATAATAAGCAAGTTGTGTTTGGTCTTGTTCTCATGCGTACGCTTTTTACAGCATTCCGGTGTTATCGGTGGAGAGATCGCATCATGCAAACTCAAGTTATGGATCGCAGAACTTACAACACCAAAATGTTTAACTGTTGGAATGTACAGAAGGCGTTACTAGAAAGATTCCCCTGCTGTTAGAGGCAGGGAGAGTCTATTTGAACCAGCCTGTTAAATGTGCTGTAACATATGCTTCTCCTCTGGGAATCAATGACATCAGCAAGAAACTTCTCCATTGTCCTGTTTTAGTCTGAGGGGGATAAATATGTGTGCCCGAATACTGTTTTTTTAGTCCATGCTGAACTGATGGTCTCTATTCTGAGGCCTATGTCTGGGTCCGGAGGCACAGCGTATGTATACTTTACTTGGGTCTGTATTATTTCCTTTTACGCCTAAATTGTGTATGTATCAATTGCGTGTAACTGACTGTACTTTTACCTGAATAATACTTGTGCTTTGGAACCACAGATTCCACTCCTGTCTTTATTTGCGGTCAGACTGTGTACGCAAATTAGCGTTATTCTTAGGGGTTTATAAGAAGGATTTTAGAAGGTATAGGCAGTTCTGATTCAGTTTCGTTAACACACATTTTGAAGTCGCCTGGACGGGCTATTAACCGCCACAACTGAAGCCACATCTGTAGGTACACACCTCAATCATGTACCAAACAATCTGACTCATCATTTTGGAAAATGTTGTGCATCATGTCTGATCGAATCATCTGATTTGACCGCTTTGCACATGATTATCGGCACTGTGTGCTGCATACACACTGTACAAAAATAGGAATGACCAGTCAAGAATCGGCTGAGCGGCACATTTACTGCACAGTGTGTAACAAAGATAAAAAGGCAGCTTGGGGATGATGTCACAAACAAGGAACAAATAAATGTACTATGTATCTTTGCTATTGGATGCATGTTTTCAATTGATCATGGGAATTACAGTTTATTGCCACAATTATTGCACACAATGCTGTGATGCCACCCAAAGTCATCCTTCCCTCACTAGAACAGCTTTTCAAAATATAAAAAACTATAGTAGTAAAGAAAAATGTTAACTGTTATTTATACAACTGCAAAAACGCAGGGCTATAGAGCTTTTCTCTTTGCACAAATGTACCTAATTCATATTCCACAGCTATTTCTAGGTGCAATCCACATTTGTGCAACCAACTTCAATTTTTTTTATATTTTTTGGTATTGCAGGTGAGGTGGAGCATGTGCAGAGTGGTAAGTCCATCATAACAACATTTTAAGACCACATTCTTTATTCAATTCAACATTTCAGTTTTTCTTTTTAAACGCTGCATGGCTCATTCTCTAACTTTTTTGATTAGCATATAATCACAATATAAATAATCTTGTTACATCAATTACTTATTTTGAAAGTGGGTGCAGAACTAGCATGCACATAGCAAGGAGCACCAAGTAACTGTCCAGGTACAAAGTTCTGCACACACAGAACATGAGTAGTCATTACAGAAAAAAAATACCAAATCTTAAAGGCGCTCGACTGCATTGAGATCTGAGGGTAAATTTACTAAAATGAGAGTTTTTAGAAGTGGAGATGTTGCCCATAGCAACCAATCTGATATCTTCTAGAAGGTGCTAGTTGAATGTGAAGTAGAATCTGATTGGTTGCTATAGGCAACATCTCCACTTCTAAAAACTCTCACTGTGGATAACACTGAACTCATTATCATGTTTGTGGAAACAGCTTGAGATGAGGTGTGCATTGTGATACTGCACATTATCCTGCTGGAAGTACCATTAGAAAATAAGTAGACTGTGGCCATAATGCACATAGGGCCTGATTCAGCTTTGGGAATAGAGTAAGATAAAGCAAGTAACTGTGAACCAGGACAAACCATGTTGCAATGCAAGGGGTGTAAATACATACATTTTATTTTGCATGTATGGTAAATACTGGCTGCTTTTGCATGTAGCCCACAAATACTGCACAGCTTTATTTTTACACTGCAATTTAGATGTCAGTTTGGAAACACTCCTCCCAAATCTAAACCTCTCTGCACATTTTAAATCTGCCCCACCTGCAGTGCAGCATGGGTTTACCCTGGGGCACAATTACTTGCTGTATCTTACTCTGGGCCTGATTCAGAGCAGCTCGTAAGCGGCCGCTTGTTCGTTCCGAGCGATGTTTGCACAACTGCGCATGCGTACGGAACGTAATACGCATGTGTGATCCAGTCAGTGCGGCCGAAAATCGTTTGTTCACTAAATAGCGAATGCCTGCTATTTTGAGTGACATGAGGAGGCGTATGTGCGTGGTAACAGGGGAAGGTGCTTGAAAACGGGGAGTGGAGATCAGAACGCAGGCGTGCTTAAAGGTCAAAACGGGCGTTTTATGGGTGTGCATAATTAATACAGCAGCATCATTGACCACGTCACTGGGTTATTTTATAGTCAGAACTGCTCGCAAGATTGTGGTAGGAAAAACCAACCACAAGAATAGCGAGCAGTTCATACGCTGGTCGATGTACTCGATTAATCTAATAAATAGCGGACATGACGTAGGATGCGAGCGGCCAGGGGGCGTAGTTTCCAAAAAAACGACCGCAAGTTTTGTTCGCTCGTTCAGACCTAGAGGCGTGAACAGACCGCAAAGAGCGAGCGAGCGCAAATAGCGTCCGGCTCTGAATCAGGGCCTCTATTCCTAAAGCTGAATCAGGCCCATAGTCAGCAACACTCAGGTAGGCTGTGGCATTTAAACAATGCTCTACTGGGATTAAGGGGACTAATGTGTGCCAAGAAAACATTCCTCATACCAGTAGCAGCCTGAACCATTGATACAAATCAGGATGGATGCATAGATTCATATTGTTTACATTACATTTTGACCATCTGTATTAAATTATACCATCTTTATATTGCAGTAAAAATCTAGGTGCTGAATCAGCTGCCATCACAAGTGCTATCGCAGCTGCTAACATGTTAGCAGCTGAAACAGCACCATTATGGTAATGCAGCAGGAGACTTCATGCCTCCTGCATATATTACTTATCCGAGCTGCGTCCAAGCATGCAGCACTGGATAATCATGGAAGCCAGCCGCCGAAAATACAACAAAGATGCTAGGAAATCTCCGTCAGCAGACGGAGATCCTGGTCTCTTCCCTATCCCTCCCCCCCCCCCCCCCCCCCCCGCAACGGCACCACGCCTCCGTTTCGGAAAAAGGAGGCAGTCGCCGCTCCCTCCCCGCCCACATACGGAAGCAGACTGCCGCTCTGCGTGCGGTCACGCAGGACTCATACTGCACGCGCCTGCGAAGATTCCCGACCATCAGGAATCTGCGTTCAGCATTGCACATACAGGCACTCCTGAATCAGGGCCCTAGATTCATCCGACCAGACAGCATTGTTCCAAACTAGAACAGTTTCCTGTACTTTGCTAACAGAAGTGGAATCCAGAGAGGTCTTCTGCTGCTGTAGCCCATCCGCTTCATGGTTCCACTTGCTGTGCATTCACAGTTACTGCTGCCTTCCTGTCAATTTGAACCAGCCTGACTATTCTCCTCTGTCCTCTCTTAATAAAGTGTTTTTGACCACACAGCTGCTGCTTACTGGATGTTCTGTAAAAACTCTTATAGACAGTTACCAATTTAATATGTAAATGACCATGGGTGCTATACATTGTGAATTAATCAACAGACACATCCCCTGACAAAGTCGGATGACAAAACCGGTTGGGTTGACAGAGACATCACTACACAGAGTGTGATCGGGTCCTTGGAAGAACAAGGCTTGGAGAAACACCGCTAGGGTTAGAGACTGTGGACTTGATTCAGAGATGGACACTGGGGACACAAGGGTTCAAGGTTTTTTAGTCTGTGCATGCATCCGAGCCGCATTGCGCATGCATCCTAATGGTTACTGCCGGGGACACACCACTATATTGCAACATTTTTTTCATATAACTATAGTGTCCTGAGAAGTCAGACAGTATCTTGCACACCGCCCTCAAAAAAAAGATTAACTCTTGACTCTTTAGATGACTGGACTACTTCCAACAGTTACTGTATATTGAACAAACATACACAACTGGCAATAACGGTCCATTAGGGATGCACAAACGAGACTCCAAAGAAAATATACCAGCCATGTGGGCTAGAACAAAAGGAACACGGAGATCCCTCCTGCCCAGGTGGAAAAAAATATTTAATGCATCTTCTAGCCCTCTATCCGACATGGAGATGTGGGTCTTGAGCAAAGGACTCAACTTTGTCCCAACTACAAGTTTTGATCCATCATGGTGGAAAATCAAACATTACAAACTTACCAGACAATTACGTTTAAAAGAATATTTCTGCGGTGACCAATCTCCCAATTCTTCCTCCTCAATTGAAGTTCTACCACCTTCTTTCCGAAAAAGATCACAAATCGACCCTTTGTCATCCAACTCGTCCATCAAGACATTAATTTGGATGGTGGACATGCAGGTCCAAAAAAGTGCCATCAAACTGTCCAGTATGACATACCGTACCTGCTCTAACATGAGTCTAATCAAATGGCATTCATTACATTCTTTCAGTTTGAGGACAGACAATGTCATCAGTCCCGTGTATAAAAGGTGATGCAATAGTCATCCAAGATTTTACTGACTTCCAAAGGGAGATTGAAACACAACTTATACCCCTTTTACACCGGAGCTAAAACCCGGGTTATTGCAAGGTTAACCCGGGCAGCTCCTTGTGTGACCCGGCAATCCAACCCAGGTAAATAGCAGGGTTTAACATGGGCATAGCCCGTGAAACCCCGTTGTGTGTATGGCGCACTCCTGGTCTTGATGACCTGCAGTGGGCCGCAAGCCGGCCGATTGGTCCGGCTTCAGTGGCGCTTGGAGATGACGTCATCTCCAAGCATCCACTTTCATGCCGGAAAAGCCGGGTCTATGCAGACCCGACTGCGGTTTGAGCAGCGCCGACTCGGGAATATCTCGAGTCGGCGCCAGCTAAATTCCGGGTCTGATCCGGATAGGCACCCTGGGCCTGATTCAGACCCGCTTGCGAGCACTGAGTGCTTGCAAGCGGGTCGATGTTGGCCAAATGCGCATGCGCACGAGGGTGCCGGCTCCGTCATGCGCATGCGCGAGACCCGGATAGCGATGGCCAAGCCGTCGCTCCAGGTCTCGCTACAAAGGGGGCGTGCTGTCGATGGAGAGTGACAGCCCGCCCCTTTTGGTGGGCGTGCCGGGGGCGTGGCTGCCCAGATGGAGGCGGTCCCATGGGAACGCCTACCATCTGGGGCCGGCCCCACTGACATCACAAGTGATGTCAGTGGGAGTGCTCTCGGCTCTGATAGAGCCGAAAGCACTCCAGGGCTTGCGGCCTTGAGACCCTACCACAAGGGTTTTGTCACAAGCCCGATAGTCGCAATGGTGTTGACCATCGTGACCATCTTTTTGGCCGCTCGCTATAGGTGTGGGTGGTCACCCACAGCTATGCGAGCGGCCAGGAGGCCGCTCTAAAAAAAGAGAAGGACAGCCCTGATTCAGAGCGAGCGCTCTGTCAGAGCGTCCGGCTCTGAATCAGGGCCCCTGTTCCAACTCCGGGTCAGACCCGGAATTTTGGTGGAAAAGGGGTATTAGTGATGAAGGTTGAGGTTCTGAGTACAAAGAGGAGCTAGACAATATACTTATGTCGGCTTACCTTGGCCATATTAAACATTTAATTACACATTTCCTCATCAAACCCATCTTATATACTCTCACACAAGGATAGCAAATGCCCTCCAGGGAGGCTGAACATGTGCTCCTTATACCAACCAATTTCCATTAATCTGGACAAATACAAGTGTCCTTATACACAAAGACTCAATATGCCATGCAACGTGAGTCGCCTGGCATAAATAATCCGCCAGGTCCTGTGCAATTCTACTAGCGCCGGGCATCTTTTTCCTCCCAAAAATGCATCTTAGTTGCAATGCAAATGCAACTGAGATGCATCAGGAGACTGCACCGATTCATTTGATATGCGACACTTGTACATCTTAGTCACACAGCAGTGCAACTCAGAGGCATATTCAATTCCAGGCGAAAAGTCCCGTACTTTTCGCATGCTGAACTTTTCGCCGACATCGCTGGTTTTCAAGGCGAAAAAGTAACCTGCGCGTGCCTGCTTTTCCCTGTATTTAATTAGAATTCGGTGAAAACGGGACTCGGCGAAACTCTAACATGAGAAAAGTACTGTCAGTTTTGGGGAAAACAGCCTGACAACTAACAATTATATACCCGTGCCTATACCTTCTGAAAACCTTCCTATAAACCTCTAAACACAATGCTAATTGCGTACGCAGTATGACCGCAAATAAAGACAGGAGTGGAATCTGTGGTTCCAACGCACAAGTATTATTCAGGTAAAAGTATAGTCAGTTACACGCAATCTATACATACAGATCTGCCCAGCTATTTTGTTGCTCATGGCGTGGCGTGCAGGCCTCTGAGTCGCGCCATGGACTTGTGGCGTGCAGGCCTCTGAGTAGCGCCATGGACTTGTGGAATACCGTGGTATTCTTCAACGAAGGATATGCTACGGCATGTAATACAGTGCTTAACCGCTGGGTGGCGAGTGCTCCACTTTTGTAATTGCATGTAATATAGTGCTTAACCGCTGGGTGGCGAGTGCTCCACTGTACTGAATGTCTATCATATTCACAGCATTTGCATGAACGCACAACCCATACTGTATTTTTAATGTCGCATAATATACATATACAGTATATAGTACTGTACCGTACTGTTCGTAACATCTTATAACAGGATGCAAATCACTGCACATACTGTATTGTACATATGGTACGGTGCAGTAACTGAATAGTAGAGAAGTTGCCGGAGTTGTTGTCATGGTATAATCGATACTGTAGAATAATTACATGCACGCACAGCTTTCACTGATATGGGATGCATTACAGTATGACAATTTATTTTTTATTTTGTTTAATTAAAAAACAGCAGCGGGAGGAGTGCACAAGGATGAGGCCACTCTCTGTGGTTCACTGTAGCTGTCGTGTGGGCTAGTGGTTAGGTGATCACTTTGGTAGAATTATGGTCCGGGGTTCGATCCCTTTAAACGAATATACTGTACCATACTGTATATTTTTTTTTTGTCACTGTCTGCTCTGGACACTATAGTGCCCAGAGAGGGCTCTGTACTGTACTGTATTTCACTGAATAGTGATTTCATACTGTGGCTATGGTGGCTGACAGGGCTCTGCATCTGCAAACTGACGGTGCCGTACAATTTAGCACCACAGAATAGTGATTTCATACAGTAACTGCAGAAACTGTTAGTGAATCTACTGCCTCTGCATCACAAACTGTGTTCTGTGTTCAAAGCTGACTGTGCGTTTGATGCGCAAAATAGCGCTGCATCCCAAACTGATGACATTGGTGATGCTGCTCCAACCTTGCACACTAAGTACGGTAGTAGTGGGATCTGTATGAGAGAGAGCTCTCTGTATTACACGGTTGGCGCTATGGTGGCTGTCAGCCATCTGCGGTGGATTAGAAATGGAGGGGGTACAATGGGATCTGTGGCGCCAAGCCATACGCCATGTAGCGCTATGCTATCACTGAGCATGCGCAGTTGGCTGTATTACTGCAGTCGGTACAGTATTGTATTATGTTGCATTTCCATCTCTGGCGGGCGCATGCCCAGTAGGAGGGTTGCGATGGGATTTCTGGCGCATGCCCAGTGGGCCGAGAGTCATACACGGTGCATCAGGTCCCTTCCCCCAAAGCAAACCAAGAGCCTCACATTACCATAATAAAGGAAGCTTTGTTAATCCATTTACTGTAAGCAGTCAGCTCTGCCCTAGTGTCCTGAAAAATGCTACGAATTGTCACCATTGCCAAAGACACCATCCCCCATCTGCTAGGACAACTAGTGTGCCGCTATGAATGTGCCTGTACTGAATATTCAAAACTGACGATGCCGTACAATTTAGCACCACAGAATAGTGATTTCATAACTGCAGGAACTGTTAGTGAAACTACTGTCTAGAATGTGAGACAGGCCTCTGCATTACAAACTGTGCGCCCAGAAACTGCAAAACGCAAAAATGCGACAACGCATATGCGGTCTCAGCCTCGTGCACTATGGCTACGTCCCTTGGACTGTGTCTGAGAGTGGTTTCCGTCTGTGAGAGAGTGCTAAGTACTAAGTACGGTAGTAGTGGGATCTGTATGAGAGAGAGCTCTCTGTATTACACGGTTGGCGCTATGGTGGCTGTCAGCCATCTGCGATGGATTAGAAATGGAGGGGGGTACAATGGGATCTGTGGCGCCAAGCCATATGCCATGTAGCGCTATGCTATCACTGAGCATGCGCAGTTGGCTGTATTACTGCAGTCGGTACAGTATTGTATTCTGTTGCATTTCCATCTCTGGCGGGCGCATGCCCAGTAGGAGGGTTGCGATGGGATTTCTGGCGCATGCCCAGTGGGCCGAGAGTCATACACAGTGCATCAGGTCCCTTCCCCCAAAGCAAGCCAAGAGCCTCACATTACCATAATAAAGGAAGCTTTGTTAATCCATTTACTGTAAGCAGTCAGCTCTGCCCTAGTGTCCTGAAAAATGCTACGAATTGTCACCATTGCCAAAGACACCATCCCCCATCTGCTAGGACAACTAGTGTACCGCTATGAATGTGCCTGTACTGAATATTCAAAACTGACGGTGCCGTACAATTTAGCACCACAGAATAGTGATTTCATAACTGCAGGAACTGTTAGTGAAACTACTGTCTAGAATGTGAGACTGGCCTCTGCATCACAAACTGTGAGCCCAGAAACCGCAAAACGCAAAAATGCGACAACGCATATGCGGTCTCAGCCTCGTGCACTATGGCTACGTCCCTTGGACTGTGTCTGAGAGTGGTTTCCGTCTGTGAGAGAGCGCTAAGTACTAAGTACGGTAGTAGTGGGATCTGTATGAGAGAGAGCTCTCTGTATTACACGGTTGGCGCTATGGTGGCTGTCAGCCATCTGCGATGGATTAGAAATGGAGGGGGGTACAATGGGATCTGTGGCGTCAAGCCATACGCCATGTAGCGCTATGCTATCACTGAGCATGCGCAGTTGGCTGTATTACTGCAGTCGGTACAGTATTGTATTCTGTTGCATTTCCATCTCTGGCGGGCGCATGCCCAGTAGGAGGGTTGCGATGGGATTTCTGGCGCATGCCCAGTGGGCCGAGAGTCATACACAGTGCATCAGGTCCCTTCCCCCAAAGCAAGCCAAGAGCCCCACATTACCATAATAAAGGAAGCTTTGTTAATCCATTTATTGTAAGCAGTCAGCTCTGCCCTAGTGTCCTGAAAAATGCTACGAATTGTCACCATTGCCAAAGACACCATCCCCCGTCTGCTAGGACAACTAGTGTGCCGCTATGAATGTGCCTGTACTGAATATTCAAAACTGACGGTGCCGTACAATTTAGCACCACAGAATAGTGATTTCATAACTGCAGGAACTGTTAGTGAAACTACTGTCTAGAATGTGAGACAGGCCTCTGAATCACAAACTGTGAGCCCAGAAACCGCAAAACGCAAACATGCGACAACGCTGAAAGAGTGTGGTGTTCTTGTTAGTTTACAGACTGTGCGCTATCATGCATTTGAGAGAACGCGGACCAGATATAGATTTCCTTCTAAATGCACATGGTAGGTACTTTACATCAACCTTTTTTTATTACAGTATACTGTATGTTGCTAGATTGGTACTGTATTGTGTTCCAATTTCAACACTAACTGTTTAATAATTGCTATATGCTCTGTATGTGTTCTACCGTAGGAGCGTCAAAAAGATTGTGCACAAATTGACTTGTGAGGATGATGAGCGTACAGCTTTACAAATCAAGCGTATTCTAAAAGCAAAATGTGAACTGGACATCTCCTGTTCCAGCATCAAACGGATGCGTAAGGAACTGGGATGGACTTTTGGCCCTACAAGGTACTGTACATACTGTAAAATATATATATACTGTATATTAATAATGCACTGATTTTACATGACAGTAAACTAAAACTTGTTTTTATTTCACAGGATAAATCCCATGATAAGGGATGTTAATAAAGTAAAGAGAGTTGAACAAGCACGACGGTGGATAGATAGTGGAGAGAATTTTAATGACGTCATTTTCACAGATGAAACTTCGGTTTCTCTCGAGAGGTTCTCAAGACTGTCCTTCCGACACCGTGCACATCTCTCACTTAAACCACGTCCGAAGCATCCGTTAAAAGTCCATGTATGGGGAGGTATATCTCGTTGGGGTGCAGGACCGATCTATATTTTTGAAGGTGCAGTACAGTAATGCTTGTTCTAAAAATTATTTACAGTCCTGTACAGTGTATGCTTGTTACTGACAATTTCTCATCTCTTTAGGCATCATGGATAAGACCTTCTTCCAAGAAAAAATAGTAGATTGCTGTATGGTGCCATTTGTGAGAAAATGCTTCCCATCAGGACATCGATTATTCCAGGATAATGATCCCAAACATTCGGCTTCAGCAACATTCATGGAAGAGAGAGGGATAAATTGGGAACGCACACCACCAGAGTGAGTATTGTCCTATAGTACTGTATTAACTGTTTATTGTACCAAAAAG
This sequence comes from Taudactylus pleione, assembly GCA_031769625.1. Lineage (NCBI taxonomy): Eukaryota > Metazoa > Chordata > Amphibia > Anura > Myobatrachidae > Taudactylus > Taudactylus pleione. The sequence continues at coordinate 20,847,206 of JAUIMM010000018.1, forward strand.
TATGTACAGTACCAAGCAGTAATTATTCTAGTACACTTTTTACTAAAGTACAGTACTGTGACTGAATATTTTTTTTCTTACTTACCTGTAGGTCACCAGACATGAATCCCATTGAAATGGTCTGGGCCCAGTTGAAGAGGTTCATCCGGTCTGATGTGAAACCAACAACTAAACAGGAACTTTTGGATGGGATAATAAAGTTTTGGAGAACAGTATTGACACGTGCCCAGTGTAACAATTATATTGATCATCTCCATAGAGTCTTACCAGTTGTAAAGAAAGAAACGGTCAAGCAACTGCTATGTAGCTTATACTGTACTGTATATAATTTGTAATGTGGAGGAGGGGTTTAACTTCCTCTTTTCAGTTTGTGATCCGGACTGCTAAGTACTGTACACTGTATCCATACTGTACTGTATGTACAGTATTGTGGTTGTGCTTTCTGTCCCTACATTATACAGTATTTTAATACTCCTATTGACATTCCCACAGAATCCTCTGCAGCTAAACTCCTTACCCTCACCTCTTCATTTGGTCTCGCCCAATGGACCTCCTCACCCTCCCATGTGAGTGGGCACTCACTTGACCTGGTCTTTACGCACCGTTGTGATATTTCTGATTACTCCAATTGCCCATTCCCCCTCTCTGACCATCACCTTCTCTCTTTTAACCTATCCCTCTCTCCTTGCCCTCCTCTAACTCCTAAGGCTACCATTACTAAGCGTAATATTGAGGCTATTGACACTGTTGCTTTTTCCTCCCTGCTGGACTCTCTTCTCTCCCCTATCATTTCTCTCTCCTGTCCTGAACAAGCTACTTCCCTGTACAATTCCTCCCTTGCTTCTGCTCTTGATTCTGTTGCTCCAGCAATAACCACTCACCCTCGCAGATCCACACCACAACCCTGGCATTCCAAATGCACCAGATACCTACAAAAGTGTTCAAGAATTGCGGAGCGTCAGTGGAGAAAGTCACGCTCTAAGGCTGACTTCCTCCATTTCAAATTTATTCTCTCCTCCTACAGTGCTTCCCTGTCTCTCTCCAAACAAACATATTTCAAGAACCTCATCTCCTCCCAGTCCTCAAACCCCCGGCGTCTCTTTGCCACTTTCAACTCCCTACTCTGCCCTTCCCCTCCTCGCCTTCCCTCCTCGCTCTCTGCCCTCGACTTTGCCACCTACTTTACATCTAAAATTGACTCCATACGTGAGGACATCATATCCCATCAGACCCTTAGCACTCCTCTCCCTCCTTGCCCTTACCACCCCTCCCCTTCTGTCTCACCAACTCTGACATCCTTCTCCCCTGCTTCTGGAGAGGAAGTCTTGGCCCTCATACGGTCCTCCCCTCCTTCCACCTCCCCTCTTGACCCTATCCCTTCCCGTCTCCTCTCCCACTTGTCTCCTTCTGCCTGTTCCCATCTGGCTCACCTCCTTAATCTTTCCCTATCATCTGGCACTGTCCCTTCTGCATTCAAACATGCTCTTGTCTCCCCCATTCTTAAAAAACCTACCCTTGATCCTAACATACTTTCAAACTATCGACCCATTTCTCTTCTCCCTTTTGCTTCCAAACTCCTTGAGCGTATTGTCTACAACCGCCTTACCACCTTTCTTTCCTCCCACTCCCTCCTTGACTCATTTCAATCTGGCTTCCGATCTCTCCACTCCACGGAAACTGCCCTCACGAAAGTCAGCAACGACCTCCTTGCTGCCAAATCCAAGGGCCACTACTCTCTGCTCATTCTCCTTGACCTCTCTGCTGCATTTGACACTGTAGACCACCCTCTCCTCCTGCAAATCCTTTACTCTCTGAAACTGCCCTCTCCTGGCTTTCCTCCTACCTCTCTGATCGTTCCTTCGCTGTGTCCTCTCATGACTCCTCTTCCCCTCCACTTCCACTAAAGGAAGGAGTTCCCCAAGGTTCTGTTCTTGGACCTCTCCTTTTCTCCCTATATACATCCTCTTTAGGTGAACTCATTAACTCCTTTGACCTCCAATATCATCTCTATGCAGATGATACTCAAATTTACCTTTCCACCCCTGAGCTCACCCCTGAGCTCCTTACCCGTATCTCCAACTGTCTCTCTGCTGTCTCTTCGTGGATGTCCCAGCGCTTTCTTAAACTTAACATGTCTAAGACTGAGCTGATCATCTTCCCACCCTCTTCCACTACATCACTTTCCACAATTTCGTTATCTATTGATGGCACAACTATCTCCTCTAGCCCCAAAGTGCGCTGTCTTGGAGTTATCCTAGACTCCTCCCTCTCCTTTAAACCGCACATTCAGCACATCTCGCAGTCCTGCCGTTTTCACCTAAAAAATATCTCCAGGATTAGACCCTTCCTCACCCAGGATGCCACTAAAACCCTCATCCACTCACTGGTCATATCCAGATTGGACTACTGTAACCTTCTCCTAGCTGGCCTCCCAGTCTCTCACCTCTCTCCACTACAATCTGTTCTCAATGCTGCTGCTCGGCTCATCTTCCTCTCCAGACGTTCTATATCTGCTTCCCCTCTCCTTCAAGCCCTACACTGGCTCCCCTTCCCCTTCAGATGCCAATTCAAGGTTCTTACATTCACCTACAAAGCCCTCACCAAATCCTCTCCCGCATACATTTCTGACCTTCTCTCCCTTCACACTCCCACCCGCCCACTTCGCTCAACTAATGCATGCCGCCTCTCTTGCCAACTGATTACTTCCTCCCACTCCCGCATCCGAGATTTTGCCCGTGCTGCTCCCTACCTTTGGAATGCTCTCGCTCTCCCTATCAGACTCTCCACCTCTCTACAAATCTTCAAACGGGCTCTCAAGACCCACTACTTCATCAAGGCCTTCCAGCACTCCTCCTAACCCACCTCATGCTCTTTCCTTCCTATCTTCCCCTTCTGTGTCACGCCTGTCTGTCTGCCCCTCCCCTTAGAATGTAAGCTCTCATGAGCAGGGACCTCTTCCCTCATGTGCTTCTCTTTACATTTTCTTCTACTCTCTACTCCCCATTAGGGCACCTATCACGGGACCGCCAACTCCCGGCAGCTTATTGTGAGTGCTTTAATCACTATTTCAGCAATGTATTTAAGTTGTGTCCTTGTCCTGCACTGTAATGTACTGTAAGTTACTTGTTTCTTGTTCACTTATTAGTTCTATGTACTATGTAAGGCGCTGCGGAACACTTGTGGCGCCATACAAATAAAGGATAATAATAATAATAATCTCTGGTGAGAACCTGTGTGTCTGTCTTTTACTGTCTGTTTGTCTCTGCCTATCCTCCTTTCTTCAGGGCGTACAGTGGACCTTGCACTCTGATGCACGGTAGAGTCTGCACCTGGTATAGGTGAAACTCTGAAGCTGAGGCCAAAAGTGCCAGTGATGATTTTAAATTAAAAGCCAACTCTTTTTGTGTAGTCCTCGGTCCCCCAGTAGGGCGTATCGGTCGGCATTGAGGAAGGACTGTTCTCACGTCATCTCTTTCCTCCTACTGTAGGTACTGTACAGTAGTCATGTCCGTGTCCAGCTTGGAACTCCAGGACATGCCAGCGGCAGAAGAAAGAAGCGTGTGACAGTAGAGGACTACAGGAGTGGAAAGCTAAACAAGTTCCCCCGCCCCCCCCCTCTGTAAAGCATGTTACTGTTGGTTAAATAAAAAATGTCATTAATTTATACAATTGGTGTTTGTACTGTATGTAAATCAGTCTTTAAGTGCGCCTGAGACCCAACACGTGCATCTGTCATTAAAAAGGTACTGTACAAAAAGTCAATAACACACAGATGCAGGGGTATATCGTCCTATTTGCCAGGATTTCACTCACCAGGGGCGCGCAGGCTGATGGGGGTTGATGCCCACAGTCATATACTGTACAGTATCCCTGTTGCCCATCACAGTGATTTCATAGCTGCCCGGCACTTACAGTAGAATACAGTACAGTAGACATACAGTACTGTATACACTGAGGGACGTTTTCAATTTTGGGGTGGTCTATTTACTGTTTTTAGCCGATCTCGTCTTTTCACTCCAAGGGGGTCTATTTACTGTACTAAGCAGTGTTAGACAGTGAGAAGTGATAAAAAAGTTATAAGGTGTCAGTCAATCAGCTCCCAACTGTCTTTTTTCAAACACAGCCTGTGAGATGACAGTTGGGAGAACATTGGTTGGCACTTTTTCACCCATTGGAGCAAAAACATGGGATTGGCTAAAAACAGTTTGGGAGATTACGTCATTTTGCCAGGCGTGAAATTATCGCTGTATTCAATTTGAAAGCTTTTCTACCTACTGTAGGCGGGAAGTCAATGCAATGTACAGTAAGACAGTATGTAAAAAAGTTTCGCCTACTGTATGAATAGCAGGCGGAAAAATTTGGTGAATTGGGGTGCAATGTTGCGGGAAGCCTTCAATGTCCCCTAAAGGTACTGTAAACTGTGTAAGTTTTTTTTTAAAAAAAGTCAGAACACACTAAAAATTCACTTTCATTTTGGGGGGCGGAAGAAAAAAAATTGGGGGGAAAAAGTGAAACTTGTAAGGGTTAATTTACTAAGATGGAAGTTTTATTTAAGAAGTTACTGTATTGTATGTTGCCCATAGCATCCAATCAGATTCTACTGTACTTAGCATTTATCTACAGTAGCACCTTCTAGAAGATACTGTACAGTAATACCTGGAATCAGATTGGTTGCTATGGGCAAAATCACTTAATAGCACTACCATCTTAGTACATTTACCCCCTAATATATAAAATGTACTGAGTTTAGTAAAAAAAAAAAAAAAGCGCTAAATGGGTATACAGTAGATCTGGGCATGCGCCTGAGATACGATGACGTACAGTATTGTAGGAAACACTGAAGCCAGGTGCAAACTTGGTATTGCAGGCGGCTGTAGTGTAATGGTAAATAATCAAACCAATACATTACGCTGCTTGTACAACCCTTTTGCGGGTTTGAAGCTTGAAAGGTTACACTTTTTATTTTTTATTAACAAGGTTAGACTTTTTGGTCAAAGTACTGTGGCATAGAAATACCAGAATTTCTGGATAATGTACTGTATTAGTGAAGATTTAAAACAAAATAAAATTACCGTATAAAGTATGTACTTTAAAGGTCTCGAACCAGCGGGACAAGAAAATGGTAGATGCAGTAGGGCTAGGCATTAGCCCCCTAGACTACTGCATCTACTGTACTGTAGTTCCTAGAGTCAGGGAATCACTACAATGTCTACCGTATTGTACTTACAACTACAGTTATAAGTACCGTATAATACAGACAACTGGGCATGCGCAGTGCTATGAGACTCAATACGCCACAGTGTAGCGCGCAACAATGCGGTATACTGTATGGCGTACCGTATGGAGCAACAAACTACAGTACTGTAGCTGGGCACATATACAGTACAATAGATTGATTTTTGTAAGGGTTGGATAACAAGACTGAACTACAGTACTATAGTGAAAATTAAAAAAATACATTAAATTATAAAGGTCTCGAACATAAGGAGAGAAGTGTAAGCAAGACGGATCACCTAAGCCCTTGCTCACAAGTCTCTCCTAGTCCTCTACAGTACTTTATGTGACATCTACAGTACCATACGATGAAGTACAGTACTCAGGCGTCTGTAGCGTAGAGGTAAGAAATCGAACTTCTACATTGCAGACGTCTGTGCAACCCGGGTTCGAAACCAGGAAGCTTAATAATGAAGCTTTTCATTATTATTAGACAGTCAAGGTTACACTTTTTATTTTTAATATTATTATTACACAGTCAGTGTAATAATAACACACTTTCACTGTGTGTGAATCATGACCTGGTACTGTACAGTATGATATTCCATACTGTACGCCATGGCATACAGTACATAGCCATAGCGCTACAAGGGTATGGCTATGGCGCAGCACCACAGGCAATGCATTGCAACCCCGCCACTGGGCACAAGCCAGAGATCCTATTTGTACCGTAACCCATCAGAACTGGCTATAAGTTACCACAACGCAAACTGTGCTGACATTGACGCAATTTTGCGGTTTAAACGCCGAGTCAGTTTGTACTAAAGAGACCCCTCTCTTATACACAGTCAACTATCAGTTACTAAACATATTAAATTACTAATGTTACCAAGTCTAAGACAGCATTTTCATTGACGTAAGTTTGCGCTCTGCATCTGCCCTACAAACTGCTGTTAGTCCACTACTGTAGCACCTTATGTACTGTAGTAATGAATTTACTATTGTGTATACTGTGCGGTACTGTAAGTCTCGGACAGTGCAGAATTGCACTAGTGTGAAAATTCAACAGTACTGTAAGCAATACAGACAACTGGGCATGCGCCATAAAATAGCGCTACTTAATGTATGGCTTGGCTCCACTGGACATGGGGCACACATTCCATTGTGATTAAAATCCGACCACTGGGCACGCGCAGACATTGACGCAATTTTGCGGTTTAAACGCGCAGTCAGTTTGATATACAGAAACCAGTCTCTTTAACAGGGCCCATTGCCACTTGATGGTCATAATAAATCACTATATGTCCGCGTTCATGTCAGCGCCGGCATTGACGCAAGTTTGCGTTCTAAGGTACAGTACTGTATGTACGATAATAAAAATCCTAGTTTCGCTGTTTGACTCCCGAAGCACTGGGCAGACATGCGCTCCACATGTACTGTATTGAATACTGAATATTTTAAGTGAAGATTTTAAAAATAAATTAAAAAAACATACTGTATTTTCAAGGTCTCGAACCCACGGAACAAGAAGAGAGGAGAAGCAGTGAGACTAGGCATTAGACCGCTAGGCCACACGCTTCACCCATTAATAGAGTTCTGTAGTTTGTAAAGTCTAATGTCTAAGCTTCTATCAAACAATCATCGGCCGGTGATACAGAACATACCGTACGGTACATTGGAAAGTGACACCTGATGGGCAAAATGTTGTATTACACGTAATGAAATCACACGCATGCGCTATGTAGTTTAGGAAAAGTGACACCTGGTGGGCAAAATGTTGTATTACACTTAATGAAATCAGACGCATGCGCTATGTAGTTTAGGAAAAGTGACAACTGGTGGGCAAAATGTTGTATTACACGTAATGACTTTTTTCACTAATAAACTTTCTTTGTGGCGCGACTCATGGCGTGGTGTGTGGCGCGCCATGCGTGGCGTGAGAGATAGTGCTGTGATGCCACGTTATAGCTGGACACATCAGTACATAATTTAGGCGGAAAAAGGAAATAATACAGACCCAAGTACAGTATACATACGCTTGCGCCTCCGGACCCAGAGATAGACCTCAGACTAGAGACCCATAGTACATACAACCTTCAGCATGGACTGGCAAACCAGTATTTGGACACATGTATTTATTCCCCCCCAGACTGAAACAGGACAAAGGGAAAACTTCCTGCTGATCTCATTGGTTCCCAGAGGAGAAGCATATGTTACGGCACATTTAACAGGTTGTTTCAAATAGACTTTCCCTGCCTCCGACAGCAGGGGTCTTTCTAGTAACGCCTCCTATAACATTCCATCAGCTAAACATTTTGTTGCTTGTAAGTTCTGCGATCCGTAACTTGAGTTTGCATGATGCGATCTCTCCACCGATAACACCGGGATGCTGTAAAAAGCGTACGCATCAGAACGAAACCAAACACACCTTGCTTATCATGTATAATACCTTAGTTATCAAAAACCTCTATTTCTTAGCATTTAAACTAACTTAACCAACTTGAATCATACAATTTGATGCTAATGGAACCTTGTGTGCAAATATGTAGTGTATGGGTATTCGGGGTTTGGTATAAGGACGTTAGTTATTAATGGGTGAGATTTAAGTGCATAATATCTCATACACGAAGTGAACATCCAGCAGTGTGGATGGCTGAGGGTTGTAGTTCTACATGCCCTCTGTCAGCAGGCCCCCACCTGTTGTGTGTTCAAAGGAAAACAAAACCTCTTTTGTTCTCACAGACTCTTGTGTGAAATGCAAATGTATTACCACCTCAAGCTGTGGAGTTTGGGGCCATCCTGTCTAGGATTCAGACAAATCCAATTGTGTAGATCAATGCCTGGATTATATTACAATTGCCACAACTATACTTTATCTGCATCCAGGGATTCCCAATTTGTATGTAAAAATACCCATTGTCTATTCTTATTTACTTTTACTCAGAAAACTTGTTTTTCCAGTTGCCCTTGGTAGGTTAACAAAAACATTGCCATCTGTTCTTAGCTCCTGAGTTATAACTTGAATTGACGCTGACCACAAAATGGTGTCTTGCGATCTCATTTCCAAAATGGAGTCTTGCGGCCATTCGCAAGATGGCGTCGCCGCGATTAAATTTTAAACTGAACTTGTCTCAGCCAATTATTCAGCTTCGACAGTCCACCCTTTGATAGCAAACAACATGCTATCACAATCTGCTATTAGAATTTAATTTAGGCTTACATTTACATATTATTTGGTGTTATTATGGGATGGCACAAGGTGGTTCTTAATCCATCAATAATGTGTCTCTAGGCGGGGGCATAAAACTACTATTATACGCACACCGCGGATCTTGGGAGATCATGTGACAGATGTGGGAATGCACCAGTCTTATAACAGCAGTCTTGAAGGGGAATTTGAGACTTTACATTATCTGAGGTGTTCTATAAATAACATTTCAATAATATCTTCTATGCATGTCTAAATATTATTCATTTAAATGATGGTACTTCCTAGCTCAGGGTTGTAATGCAGTTTTGTATCTACCTCGTTATACATATTATCATTTCTGACCACCATCATAATTTCATTCTTTTGTTTTACTCCATTTTTACATTTTCCACACTTCAACACAATAGGAACACACTGGACGCATATGCCAATTATTATGATGACAATCAGTATAAGGATCGAGAATTTGCCTATGCTGGCGATCACTTCCTGGACCCATTCCCCAGAACCATTTAACTGGGTTCAGCCATGACACCCATCCTTCTATCTTTTCCCCTGCTTCAGCCACTGATGCGTTGTGGTTCTTACGAAATTCCCACTTTAACTGCAGAATCTCATCCATCTTCTGGTCTATCACCTTAGGGTCGCTGGTATCATTGGTGACATAAGTGCAACATTTTACTCCAAATTGGGTGGCTAATGTTATGCAATACCCTCCAGTAACAGCAGTTAAATAATTCAACACTAGCCTGTGTTGCACTAGTTCTTTCTTGTACGCTTGCAATTCTCTCCCCGTGTACCTGAATGTGTCATCATACATCTCGGTGATATTATCTATTAATTTAGCAAGTTCCTGGATATATCTAAAATTTAATGTACCCCTAGCAATTCTGGTGGGATCCAGGGCGACTAAAACTTGGAAGCCAGTTGTCTCACTGATTAACTGAGCGGCTTTATGCATATCACCAGGTATCATATTTCTCTTGCCTCTGTGTTCATATTGTGTGTGAAGATATGGTGACGGTGTGTTTTTATGTATTCCCAACATTTCAACATGTGTGAGGGTCATAACTTCTGGGACTACTCTTCCCAGATAACACAAATCTTCGGAACTCGGGGAGAGCCATTTATACGCTTTTCTTCCACATATAAAATATACATTATCAGGGAGAATATAAGGAATGGAATGCATCATTATCATTAAACACATTTCTCTTGCAAACAATCCTATCTCAGGCTCTTCCATCTGGTATATGCAAGTTTCTGGTTGTATTATTTTAGCACAATAACCATCTGGTACTTTACCAATCATTTCTTTGGTGGAACTCAATGTATACCGGTACCTAAAATATTTCCCACTTGATTTAATTGAGCGTAGCAGATCATAGTTTATGGACTCATTATCAGCTCTTTGTGAGAAGGTCATCGTCTGATTATTCCCCGTCACTTCCCAACCTCCGGGTTTATTGGGGTTGGTTATGTTTAAACACAAAAGTGATTTATCTACTTGAAATTGATAGAGTTTGAAATGAGGCGGTTTGGATGAGAGGAATTTTCCATCCAATGTTTTCCCCTTTTGTAATTCTAAAATTTCCGTGATATTCAGTGGAAATGGCACCAACCCTACATTATGCTGTCCCTGTGGCACATGTGAACACACCCAGCAATCGGTTTGATTTAACACTTTGCCTACCATGCTGTGATAATCCTCTAAAGGATACCCTCCCCAGTACGGGTTATATTTAGGTTGGCACCGTTGAATACAGTTCTCATCAACTAGGGACCCACAAAACTCACAAATACAGGAATCATCAGACGATAACCCTTCACACCTTCCCCGAGTATCCGGAATGACAGCTCTCTTAACAATAACAGTACTAAGATTGGTCAGACAGTCCCCTGATTGGCATTGCACTCCTCCTCCTGACTCCACTCCATCAGCTCCGCCATAAGCTCACATCTCCTTTATCGGTCCCCCATCACAGACACCGAGCATCCCCAAACAGATCATCATGACAAAAAAAATAAAACTCTGGAAAGAAAAAGAACTAGGATGACCACAGCAGACCACTCCACTGCTGGAAGCACTGATCTACACATTTCTTTAGCTCAGATATCTCACTGTCACCTTTTTAATCCTTCCGGCACAAGCTCGCAATCGACAGGTCCACGTTATCGGCCTTGTCTCTGCTTTGTATCTCCACCGGTTAGTTAACCTCCTTATAGTGAGTGGAATGGACCCACGTATCTTCCCCGGCCACCCTTTGAGGATGCTGTATCGTCAGATACGGACCTTTCCACCGATCAGTCAAACAACCTGAGCTAAAAAAATTTTTGGATCATAACAAATTCTTCCAGATTTGACATCATGACAGTTTGCATTAGACATGTTAGTTAATAACACTTTCAATTTCGGTTATTCTCATTCATCTTCGTGAGACCCTGCACAGTAGGATTGGTGAGGACGTGTAATTGTTCCGGTGCAGGTGTGTCGGTTGGCGGTGATGTTATTGTCATTCCTTCCAGAGCTTGTATACTGACAGCCATTAATTTTTCGCTCTGGGTCTCCCTCTTTTTTGAGATGTTTTTGTCATGTTCTATGGCAGACTCTATGAGGTTATCTATTGTAAGTCCCCGCCAGCCAGGCTGTGAGGTCTGAACCCGAGTTTTTAAATTCTCTTTTAACCCATCCATTAATATCGTGACTATCATTCCCCTGTGGTGAATGCTATCTTTAATCTCTTCTATCCCAGTGTACTGGGTGATAGCCTGCAGAGCCCGGTCGCAATATTCTTCTGCAGTTTCACTCTCTTTTTGTTTGATTGTGAAGATTTTGTTCCAGTTAACTACTACTGGAAAATATAGTCACAATGCGGGAAATGTTACCTTGGTTTACTTGGTCTGTTAAGGGAACGTCGCCATCCAATACACAATCCGTGATAAATTTTGTCACGTCGGTATTGCGTGGTAGACAGGCCCTTAACACTACACGCCAATCTTTATTAGTGGGCTCATGAGAACTACCCAAATTTCTCAAAAATCTTTGAGATTTGGCTAATTCCTTTTTTGGATCAGGGAAATCATTTATGATGGAATTTAGTTCTGCCCTTGTCCATGGACAATGCATTACTACTTCCCTAGTGGGCACTACACCGTTTGCATCCGCATTTCCATTCGGAACAGTTATTGTCCGAATGGGATGCAGACCGGCAGCGTTGCTACCTCTGACCTGGTTACCTGGCTGGGGGTTTAATCTGCTGCTGCTACGTATGGTATTAACAACTTCCTCAATGGGTGCAGAGTGTATTAACACTTCCCTTGCTGTTACCGATGGAGATGGCGGCACCACCCGTGATTGTGGTGATGCAGCATCTATCATTTGCACAGCATGGGAAATGGCAGACATTACAATAGGCTCATCTTCTACATCATAAACATTTTCTTTATGGTTACTTAAGAGGGGGTACAAATTACTTGTTACATTTTTATTGGTATTTTTGGTAACTGTACTTGCACCTCCATCCACATAAGGTGGGGGAGGTGAGCGTGAACTGCTGCCAATACTCTCCACGATGCTACTTTGCCGCACGTGCGCGCCAATTTGCGGCTCGCCCGTATTGCAACTCAGCGTCGTGGATGTATTTTCTGGCAATGCGTTCGCAACGCTAGTTTGCGTCGTTTGCACATTTTTAAGCCAAGCATGCCCTTCATGCTGCCATAGTTTTAAACATTCAAAATACTTAATCTTTTTCTCTCGGGATCGCACCATACTGATGTGATCCTGGACATTATCTAACACATTTTTGTCAAAACTACCAATTCTGGGAAACGGTCTAACACTCTTTCTCGTCATATTAAACCATATATCACAATACCTTATTGCATAAGTACCGTACTTAGTATGCATGATACGACGGGCCGATCTGATCGGCGCCTCCATTAGCAGCACATCATTGCCTAACATCTCTACTGTTTGCGTGGCTCCCATTCTGAGACAACTCCTACGTTTTTCAATAAAAATTTAAGCTGGTGAAAGACAATCAAGATACTTTCACTTACCTGTGAACGATTTAAGTCGGCGGCGCCCACACACCTGGATAAGATTTCGTAAGGCAACTTCCACACCTAGATAAGTTTTGAAACAGGCAACTTCCAGACCCGGATAAGCTTTAGTAAGGTAACTTCCAGACCTATGAGAGTTTATATGTCGGCCACTCTCACGCACCTCTATACAACAAAGACAACATGTACACCTGCTACTGTGTTTAGAACGGTAAAGCTGCTTACCGAGCGACTAGGCTAACCCTTGCACCTAGCCCTTAAGGATCATACGGTACCCTTAACTTTAGGGAATAAATTACCCCTACCAACAATACACTCACTGTTACACACTTTTTCTCTGCGCAGAAAATAAACGTTAACCCAGATATTGGTAGATAGAAAAAAAATGTAAACCTCAATGGCTTTGTTCAAACACGTGGCAGTAGAACCGGAAGTGCGTATACGTTATTGTGCGAACGGCCGCATACACAATTATGCGACTACCACACAACCGTATAATGACTTTTTTAACTGCGTATGCAAAAATGTGTTTTAGCCGCGTACGCAATACTGCGGCACCCCTCTAAACACAAGGTTCTATCAACGGAGGAAAACAAACTTTTTCCTCTCTTATCCCTGGATTCTAGTCAGCTTCCTTAATTCACACGGAGACAGATAGCGATCTTTCAGCACAAAGCGGTTGCAGGCAAACCCTGCATGTGGCCACTCCACCCTTTGCTGAAATATCGATGACCGTATGTACCGTGTGAGCAGGTAAGTGACTTCTTCACGAGCCACCAACTAACAATATTAGAAATGAACCTCTATATACCCCTGCCTATACCTTCTGAAAACCTTCCTATAAACCTCTAAACACAACGCTAATTGCGTACGCAGTATGACCGCAAATAAAGACAGGAGTGGAACCTGTGGTTCCAACGCACAAGTATTATTCAGGTAAAAGTACAGTCAGTTGCACGCAATCTATACATACATAATTTAGGCGTAAAAAGGAAATAATACAGACCCAAGTACAGTATACATACGCTTGCGCCTCCGGACCCAGAGATAGACCTCAGACTAGAGACCCCTAGTACATACAACCTTCAGCATGGACTGGCAAACCAGTATTTGGACACGTATTTATTCCCCCCCAGACTGAAACAGGACAAAGGGAAAACTTCCTGCTGATCTCATTGGTTCCCAGAGGAGAAGTATATGTTACGGCACATTTAACAGGTTGTTTCAAATAGACTTTCCCTGCCTCCGACAACAGGGGTCTTTCTAGTAACGCCTCCTATAACATTCCATCAGCTAAACATTTTGTTGCTTGTAAGTTCTGCGATCCGTAACTTGAGTTTGCATGATGCGATCTCTCCACCGATAACACCGGGATGCTGTAAAAGCGTACGCATCAGAACGAAACCAAACACACCTTGCTTATCATGTATAATACCTTAGTTATCAAAAACCTCTATTTCTTAGCATTTAAACTAACTTAACCAACTTGAATCATACAATTTGATGCTAATGGAACCTTGTGTGCGAATATGTAGTGTGTGGGTATTCGGGGTTTGGTACAAGGACGCTAGTTATTAATGGGTGAGATTTAAGTGCATAATCTCTCATACACGAAGTGAACATCCAGCAGTGTGGATGGCTGAGGGTTGTAGTTCTACATGCCCTCTGTCAGCAGGCCCCCACCTGTTGTGTGTTCAAAGGAAAACAAAACCTCTTTTGTTCTCACAGACTCTTGTGTGAAATGCAAATGTATTACCACCTCAAGCTGTGGAGTTTGGGGCCATCCTGTCTAGGATTCAGACAAATCCAATTGTGTAGATCAATGCCTGGATTATATTACAATTGCCACAACTATACTTTATCTGCATCCAGGGATTCCCAATTTGTATGTAAAAATACCCATTGTCTATTCTTATTTACTTTTACTCAGAAAGCTTGTTTTTCCAGTTGCCCTTGGTAGGTTAACAAAAACATTGCCATCTGTTCTTAGCTCCTGAGTTATAACTTGAATTGACGCTGACCACAAAATGGTGTCTTGCGATCTCATTTCCAAAATGGAGTCTTGCGGCCATTCGCAAGATGGCGTCGCCGCGATTAAATTTTAAACTGAACTTGTCTCAGCCAATTATTCAGCTTCCACACCCCCCCAAAAGATGCACTGACATTGGGGATCACTCTAGATACCCCCGAATACCCCTGCTGAAGGTATTTGGGGTACTTAAATGCTCTCAATAGCTCCTATTTAGCGTCTTTGCATAAGTGGTGAAGGATAGCATTTTGTTGATTTTTTGGGGAGAAAATAAGTAGTCCCAGCAAATTTGGGGTACCTGAAAATGGGTGCTAGCATATTTTGAAGTTGCTAAAGTGAAGTTTTAAAAATCATAAAAAAACAACTGCCGCAAGCACCTGCAAACTTAAAAACACCCAGGGCATACTTGGGGACCCCCCTGGAGTCCATTTCGCTAGTTTTTAATGTTGTCCCCCAACTTTGGACTTTTTTGCCCCAAAATGAAAGTACTTTTTTGGGGTGATCTAATTAATTTTTGTAACTTTTTTTACACAGTTTACTTTTGGAGGACTGTCCCAAGGGTGCAGGGGGGTTCCCGCAGCTTTGCACCCCAAATCTGCACTTTTTTTCGACACCTATTCATAGGCTAAATTTTTTCGCAGGTCCCATTGCATTGTGTTTCTGCACCGGCAAAAAGTCTTCGGAATTGATTACGTACGAAACTTCTCGCAAGGAGAAATGACGTCACTCGCAATATTTTTCAGCAGAAACTGACTTTTCGCACCTAATTGTATACAGCCCTAAGACACGTTTTTTGGCAAAAAAAGATTCTCAGTGCAAGCAGAATCGCACGGGACCTGGAGCGCAAAGAGGGGCTATTTGGTGTGACTGCAGCAATAGAGTATGAGGACACATCTGTACACCAACCTTGGGGGTATTCAATTAGGTGCGAAAAGTCAGTTTCTGCGGAAAAGTTTCGCCGGTGACATCATTTCGCCAGGCGAAAACTTATCCCCGTATTCAATTCCAAAGACTTTTCGCCGGTGCGGAAAGTCATTGCATTGGAATAGTAAAAAAGATTTGCCTACGAAAGATGTCGAAAAAAAGTGCAGAATTGGCGTTTTGGGGTGCAAACTTGCGGAAACCACCCTGCACCCTTGGGACAGCCCCCCAAAGGTAAACTGTGTCAAAAAAAGTAAAACAAAAACTTAAGAACACCCCAAAAAAATACTTTCATTTTGGGGGCGAAAAAAAACAAAGTTGGGGGACAAACTTAAAAACTAGTGAAATGGACTCCAGGGGGGTCATGTCATCAGGTATGCCCCAGGTGTTTTTAAGATTGCTGGTGTTTGCTGCAGGTGATTTATTTACGTTTTTAAAAACCTCACTTTAGCAACTTCAAAATATGCTAGCACCCATTTTCATGTACCCCAAATTTGCTGGAACAACTTATTTTCTGCCAGTAAACACTGCTAAATGCTATTATTATTATTATCATTTATTTATATGGCGCCACAAGTGTTCCGCAGCGCCTTACAAAGTACATATATTGTTGACGAGTGACTTACAGAACAATACAATACAGGACTAGGACATGGATAATATACATTGCTACATTAGCGACCATAACACCCAGATAAGCAACAGGAGAGTAAGAAGTAGAATAAAAAGTAGATGAAACTAAAGTAGGGAGAAGCACTAGAGGGTAGAGGGCTCTGCTCGTACCAGCTTACATTCTAAAAAGGAGGGGCACACATACAGGTTTGACACAGATGGGGTAGACGGGGAGGAAGGAGCATATAGCAGCGAGTTAGGATGATAGCTGGAAGGCTTTGAGGAAGTAGTGGGTCTTGAGAGCCCGTTTGAAGGATTGCAAAGAGGTAGAGAGTCTGATGGGGAGTGGTAGCGTTCCAAAGGTGGGGAGCAGTGCAGGCAAAATCTTGGAGGCAGGAGTGGCAGGAAGCAATCAGTTGAACGAAGAGAGCGGACAGGAGAGTGAAGGGAGATGAGATCAGAGATGTAAATGGGAGAAGATTGGGTGAGGGCTTTGTAAGCGAGCGTGAGAACCTTAAATTGGGTTCTGAAAGGGAAGGGGAGCCAGTGGAGTGCTTGTAGGAGAGGGGAGACAGATGTAGAGCGTTTGGAGAGGAAGATAAGACGTGCAGCAGTATTAAGGCCAGACTGGAGAGGAGAGAGATGGGATTTGGGGAGGCCAGATAGGAGACTATATTCTTCACCACTTCTGCAAAGACACTAATTAGCAGCTATTAAGATCATTAAAGTACCCCTAATACCTTCAGCAGGCCTATTCAGGGGTATCTATAGTCATCACCAATGTCAGTGCATCTTTTGGGGGGTGTTTCCCCAAATCTGCCAGGACTTTTTGCTGGTTTTGAATTCGCCGGGTAACGTTTTTGCTGATTTGGAATTGAATACAGGGACAAGCGCGATACTTTTTCGGATGGAAAACCAGTGATGTTTGCGAAAAGTCCAGCATTCGAAAAGTACGTGACTTTTCGGGGCTAATTGAATATGCCCCCTTGTGTACATGTCACCTGGTTGTATTTCAGCCTGCAGTGATCACAGTGCTTGCGGCAGGGTAGGGTCTACCTTAAGGGCCTCGAGCAGCTCCGATGACTCTCGATGTTACTGAATAATCATACACTTCTTGGAGATGATGTGTGCTAAGAAAGAAAAGTGGGCGTCATTACACCGGTGACTGTTCACTTTGCCATCGCTCTCTAAGACATAGAGGGCATCCTTTAGCCTGTCTGTGCGATCACGGCATTTGCATATCCGCCCCCTGACGGCTGCGAGAGAGCGCAGAATAGCGTCCGGGTCTGAATCGGCCCCTCACGACAGCATTTAGCAAATGAATAGTCTACATAATGAGAGGCTTCATCCTATCAAACTCACTGCAGTTGTGATGACCAAAAGATCTGTGGTACCCCCATAGTTATGGGGTTACCCCTTACTAAATTAGGGAGACACTCAGGTGTCCTGTAGCCCCTGTCAGTTTTCTTTTCATAAGTTTATACAGCACCATCATTATAGTGAACTCTTACTGACCCTGCTCTCCCTGGACCCTACTGAGCATGTGCAAATAGGGGGGAAGAAAATGTCCCTTGGTTAGTAACCCAATTTTGTGGGAAAATCCTGCCCCACTCATTGGTAGCCTGGGTGTCCAGGCAGAGATCCTTGTAGACGACCTGTTACTGGGGGTCCTCTGTCCACTCATAGAAACGTGACCGACAGGGAGGAGATGTGAAGGTTTTAAAAGAGTGAGCCCTGAGTAGAGGGAGTGAGGTGTGAGGATCTTTCTGTGGAGTGCCCTTGGATCTGTGGAATATGGGAAGCGTGTGTTCACCCCTTGGTTGCCCTGGATTACAATTACTGTAGCAGAGAGGAGTACCCCACTGGAATGTAATACCAAGCCCCTGCAAGTGCCTTACCGTGGATTATAAATACTGTACTCCGTAGCAGAAGAGGAGTACCCCACTGGATTGCCATACCAAGTCGCTATATGTGCCTGAGGTGTAATTACACCCACCCTGAAGGCTAAAGAACCCTGTTGAGCCTACCCCTGTTGCTTCTCCCTATTGTAATCATCACATGTGCCTGACAGCTCACTGCAAGACCCCAGAGGAGAGAGGCCCCATTCGGCTGCCGGCTGCCCAGAGAAGTGCCTGCATCCCGGAGGCTCCCTGAGGCTGAAGTATACTGGCTCCTGGGAGGGACAGGAGCTACCCTGTAGAAGGACTCATCATCCCATCGCCGTGTCTGAAGCCCCAGCCGAGGAAAAGGTCTTGCGAGTGACGAAGACACTGCCGGCCCCTGCACAGGCAGAAGATAGGACAACCCCAGAGAGGAGCACGAGGACCCCAGTAGTATAGCCTGCTCTGTTGGAAAGAGCTCTGGAATAGGAGCTGCAACGCACTCACCCACCTTCCTGCTCGGAGTCTGGTGGGCGGAGCTCTGGTGCGGTGCTTTGCATTCCGGAGCTCCACTGGATATCCGAGGAGGCTGAATAGCTGCAGCGTGGGGTGAGAACTGATGACTGTCCCTCTCTTTCCCCTCCTAAGTGATTCATCTAGCAGTACTCCCCACTGTAGTGTAGAGCTGCCTCCGAGCAGCTTTGGGAAGGGGCTCTTAACGGGTCCAGTTCCTTTACAGTTCCAGTTCAATCTGAGCTATCTTAGGGAGCTAGTAACAAGTGAGATTCTGTTTAAACAGTTCATTTAAATTAGGTAAGGTGTTGAAATAAGGGGGGAAGTAAGGGATAGGATACCCCCTTTCTCATATTCATTGCTTATCTGGTGTTTTATCTTTCTCGTGAACATCCAGTTCATGCTGGGAGGGGACGTGATTTGGGTTATTGTGTCAGTTCATGTCTGATGTAATTGTGTTTACTGTAAATGCTGTTTTCTTGCCATGAAATGTATATGTATTCGCTGGTATTGGTGTAAATGCAAATGTCTCATTGCTAAAGTTTTATTTTGTTAACTTGTACATCTATGCCCGCAGAGGTATCTTTACTATTTATGCATGTATAGGTTTGCAACAGTCTCTGTGCCTAATGTCAGTCAAGTGCTAAATGTTTGCTGTACTGTGATGGTGTATTGCTGGTTTTCAATATTCTTATGTAATGTATATTCATCCTTGCCAGTGCCTAATTTGTATGCTGACATTTCTCAAAATACTGTGTATTTTACTCTGAAGAATTTACCTTGTTAATTTCTGTGGTGCAATGTATATCTAATGCTTGCTTAACCCCGTGTAACCCCGGCTGGCAATTCTGGTGGTAACAATTTGTGGCATATGCATTTAGGTAGATTGTTCTTCTATTTTTCTCAGCAAAGACTCAAAGACTGTGTTAAAACTATTCCAAGTCGCAGGTGAACTACTGCTGTCAGCATAGCCTCAGTGTTGTCCCTATTTTCTAAAGGTTCAAAGACTGTGTTTAAACTATTGCCAGTGAACTACTGCTTTCAGCATAGCCTAAGTGTTAGCCATATTTTCTCAGCAAAGGCTCAAAGACTGTGGCCCTCATTCAGAGCTGTACGCTCTGAGCAGAGCGCACGCTCTGAATGAGGGCCGCCCTCCATAAAAATGGAGCGTCCTCCTGGACGCTCGTATAGCTGTGGGTCACCACCCACAGCCTATACGAGCGTGCAGTTTGATGGCCGCGATGGTCGTGACCATCGCGACCATCGAAACTGCGAGCCAGAGCCTGCGGTTGAGGTTTTCAACCGCAAGCCCCTGAGTGATTTTGGCTCTATCAGAGCCAAAATCACTCCCACTGACATCACTAGTGATGTCAGTGGGCCGGCTTCTGATGGGAGGCGTTCCCGTGGGAACGCCCCCGTCAGGGAGGCACGCCCCCGGCACGCCCACCAAAGGGGGCGTGCTGTCAATCAACATCGACAGCACGCCCCCTTTGATCAGACACAACGAGCGAAGGACTTTCCTTCGCTCGTCGCGTCTGGCGCATGTGCACGACAGAGCTCCCTCCGTCGTGCGCATGCTCAGTGCAGAACATCGACCCACTTGCGAGCGGACAGCCGCTCGCGAGTGGGTCTGAATCAGGGCCTGTGTTTAAACTATTGCAAGTTGCCGGTGAACTACTGATACCAGCATAGCCTCAGTGTTGTCCCTATTTTCGAAAGGCTCAAAAACTGTGTTAAAACTATTGCAAGTTGCTGGTGAACTATTGCTACCAGCATAGCCTCAGTGTTGTCTCTATTTTCTCAGCAAAGGCTCAAAGACTGTGTTTAAACTATTACAAATTGCCGGTGAAC
The DNA here is from genome assembly GCA_031769625.1 of Taudactylus pleione. Taxonomy (NCBI): domain Eukaryota; kingdom Metazoa; phylum Chordata; class Amphibia; order Anura; family Myobatrachidae; genus Taudactylus; species Taudactylus pleione. The sequence goes on from JAUIMM010000018.1 coordinate 20,867,499, forward strand.
TACTGCTGTCAGCATAGCCTCAGTGTTGTCCCTATTTTCTAAAGGCTCAAAGACTGTGTTTAAATTATTGCAATTTGCCGGTGAACTACTGCCACCAGCATAGCTTAAGTGTTGTCCCTATTTTCTCAAGGCTCAAAGACTGTGTGTTTAAACTAGTGCAAGTTGCCGGGGAAATACTGCTACCAGCATAATCTCAGTGTTGTCCCTGTTTTTTCTCAAAGCAAAGGCTTAAAAACTGTGTTTCCTGTAGTGACCTTTACTTTCCAGCTGGGGTCACCGGTACAGGACAGGGAGGTGTTGAGTAATCAGCTTGGTATTGAATTCTGCAAGATTTTATATTGTCTATTGTTTACAGTTTCTACTAATTGTAGTTCATTTATTTGCAATAATAAAATTGCGTTGTACCTTCCTTCCTGACTGGTCACTGTGTCTGCAAAAGGGGATATCAATAGGCTTGCCTCTCTGAGACGGTGTGTCCTATCTTAGCTACGAGGAGATCGGCCACCGAAGCATACTGAACACACCTGAACCTGGTGCTAGTGGTGCAAGATTATAGAAACTTACAGAGCATCACATAAGAAAAGTTTGGCGTCACAAACAGGATACAGAGATTTCACGCAAGCCTACCCCTACAGATACAATGGAAACCAAACAGTCGTCTCCAAGCAGCAGTTCCCAGGAGGGGACCAACCTTACTCCTATCACCATGCCCTACTACTTTGGGGCTCCATGGCTGCCATGTTATTTCAGAGAAGTGGGAGATAAAGGAACTGGGAGTCTGAAAGACTTTAAAGCAAAACTGAGGTCCATGTTCAGATTATACTCGCTGACTGAAGCACAGAAAACTGAAGTCCTGATAGGACAATTAAAAGGTTCAGCTTTAAAAGAAGTCACCTCCTGGCCAAATCATGAAAAGACCACCATTGAACAGATATTTGAGAGACTAACTACGACCTTTGAAAAGAAAAGTATGTCAGAGCTGAAGATGCGGTTCTATGCCAGGACACAGCAACATGGAGAATCACTCCGTGACTATGCCCTTAGTTTTCAGGGGGCTTTGAAGGCCATTCAGCAAGTGGATGAAGACGAAGTGCGAGACGCTGATAAAACCTTAATTGATTAGTTCACGGAAGGCGTGGGGGGAGAACCCATGAAAGTCCAGTTACGATAATTGCAGTGGCAAGATCCAGAAGTGACTTTCTTGGACTTCAAAGAAACGGCCATCCTGGTGGTAGGTGAAAACACCAGGTCAAGAAATGGAGAGCGGGACCCGCTAACAGCATCAGCGACCCAAAGCAGTCAGCAATTTAAAGTGCACCTGTTGGAATCCTTAAGTAAACAAGTAGCCGAACTAGCCAAGGAAATACAATCCTTAAAAGCCGATCAGAAGGAGGATTCGGTCGGATGGAGAGCCGAGAGGAGGCCATGCTGAGAAAACTGGAGAAACCCAGGACGACGGCCCGTGGATCAGTTCGACCAACAGGGGCGCCCTATCTGTTGGCGATGTCATCAAAGCAGACACCTGGAACGTGAATGCCACGTGGAGGCGTTAAACTTCGAAGTCCTGTGGCTGAGGACCAACCCTCAGGAAGAACAGAGACACTAGGTCCACTCTTGGCAGAAGAACAACCCAAAACCACGAATCCACGCAAGAATACATCCACAACCACCAGAAGAATTCTGGGTCAGGTGGTGTGGTTCAACGTGCAACGCGGATATGGTTTTATAAACCCAAATGACACCATAGTGGATGTGTTTGTGCAGTTTACGGCCATTAAGAAGAACAACCCCAGGAACTACCTGCACAGTGTGGGAGATGTAGAGATGGTCGAGCTCGACATTGCAAATGGAGAGAACGGTGCTACAGAAATAAATGTGACTGGTCCTGGAGGTGTTCCCGTACAAGGCATGCCGATATGCAGCTCTTCGCAACTGATGTTATCCTACTAACCCACTCCCATTGAAAATAAGGAAGTTAAGCAGATAGACAAAGGGGTAGGAACAGATATCGAGTGGTCAGGGATAGGAGACCTAGTAAATAACCTAGATGTGGAACTGTTTGCGCACAAAGAGATGGTCCCTAACCCAGGAGTGAGGCAGCGCCATGGTACAGATCGACTGCTTCCCTGTCAAGAGCCAATTCATGAGAGCCAACTGAGGGTGAACGACAGCGATGCTGGTATGGCCTCATGCAAACAACCTGAGTTGCTGACCAAAGGCCAAGAAATAGGTCCAGACCAGGTAGCTGACTCACTTGTGACAGAGAGGTCAAGTCCCCATGTAGACCAGAACATTAGCAATCCAATGGATGTGCTATTACTTACAGACTATCCAGTAACGTGGAAGAGCATCAACATTCCGGTCCCCAAAGAAACAACTCTTGAAGCCGTGAAAGGAGAAGAGGGACTTCGACATTCTGAAAGAAGCACAAAAGGGGTCCTACCTCTTAGATTTAGAGACTGAGGGTCTGATTCAGTCCCGGACGCTAAGTTGCGCTCGCTCGCTCTGAGCGATGGTCATCCATCTGCGCATGTGTATAAGTCACAGTGCGCGTGCGCAAACTAGTACGAGCGATCGGATTTTGCTAGCTCGCCCTGAAAAGACTGTCCAGTGGAATGAGTGACAGATAGCGCCGTTTGTGGGTGGTAACAGGGTGTCGAAGCTGGATAATTGACAGAGACAAGATCAGCATAAAATTAGATCGAAACGACGCCATCTTGCGAATGGCCACAAGACACCATCTTGAAAATGAGATCTGCGAGACGCCATTTTGTGAATGGCCGCTCAGCGTCATTTTAGCTAAACTCACACTTAAGTACATATGGCGATGCTATTATTAGCATCATGCGATCGCATATTTTGCCATACCCCATACACACATTAATACACACAGTTGCGTTAACATGTCGCACATTAGCGAATGCATAATACCCCGCATGCGAACGCTGTTTATTAGCTTTGTGCGTACGCATCTGCCCCAAGTTAACTAGCGTTTTTCCCCAAACCCCTAACACTTACACACTGTACATTCACGTAAAAGGTTCCATAGTTTAAAGGTATAAGATTCAAGTGGTATCCATTTAGTACTAAAGCTGTGAAATAAAGGTTATTTGGTATCTTAGGTTTAATACATGATAAGTAAACCGTGTTTGGTGTTGTACTGATCTGCACTTTCTCAACAGCTTCCCGGTATCATTGGTGTGAAGATCGCAACATGCATTCTCAACTTATGGACCGTAGAAAGTTAAAGCACCAAAATGTACTTTGTAAAATTAACAGCTTAGGTTTGCATGATGCGGGAAAACGGAGACAAAAGGCTGTCGGAGGCTGGTCTGTGTCCATTTGAATCGACCTGTTAAATGTCCTGTAACAGAAGCACCGTGATGGAGAACCAATGGGATCACAACAAACCTCTCTATTGTATAGTCTATTTCTGTAAGGGTATAAATATGTGGGTTCTGACCTCAGTCTTCATGCTGATGATGGAGGTTTCTTGTTGATGCCGGAATCTGGTCCCAGAAGCGCGTGCGTATGTATAACTGTACCTTGGGTCTGTATAATTTCTTTGCGCTAAATTGTAGTTAGATCACAGCGTGTAACTATCTGTACTTTGCTTGAATAATACCTTGTGCGTTGGAAACACATTTTCTCAAAGTCTGAGGGTATTTATTTACTGTATGACTGCGTACGCAAATAGCGTAAATTTTAGAAGGTATAGGCAGGTTTTAGAAGGTATAGGCAGGAGCGTATAGAGGTTTCAATTCAGTATCCTTAAGGGGAAGGTGCTTGTGAATGGGGGACTGATGGAATGACCATCAGAACAGAGTTTAATGGGTGCGCATAATTAGCATCATTGAACACGTCACTTGGTTGTTTTTTAGCCTGAACTGCTCACAGTGCTTGCGGGAGGGTAAGGTCTACCTCAAGTGCTGCGAGCAGCTCCGATGGCTCTCGATGTTACCGATTAATCCTTCAAATACCGGAGATGACAAGTGTTGCGAGTGGCAAGGGGGCGTCTTTATACACTAGCAAGCGCTTATTGCCGGGGCTCGCTAAGACATAGAGGGTGTCCTTACGAGACGCAGTGTGAGCGCTTAATTTATATATCCGGCCCCTTTTTGCCAGTGAGCGGCCGCAATTTGCAAGCGGGTCTGAATCAGGCCGAGTCTAAAAGTATGCAGATGTAATATATGTAATATTGTGTAACACACAAATTGCTACTTTATATTATTGAAATTGTGAAGATTAATACGTGAGGACACGTATGATTTTAGGGGGGAAGTGTGTGGTACCCCCATTGTTATGGGGGTACCCCTTACTAAATTAGGGAGACACTCAGGTATCCTGTAGCCCCTGTCAGTTTTTTTTTTTCAGAAGTTTATACAGCACCACTGGCCCCATAGGCATGTATAGTGAACTCTTACTGACCCTGCTCTCCCTGGACCCCACTGAGCATGTGCAAATAGGGGGGAAGAAAATGTCCCTTGGTCAGTAACCCATTTTTGCGGGAAATCCTGCCCCACTCATTGGTAGCCTGGGTGTCCAGGCAGAGATCCTGTTGCTGAAGGTCCCGTCCACTCATAGAAGCCGAACCAACAGGGAGGAGAGAGATGTGAAGGTTTTAAAAGAGCGAGCCCTGAGTAGAGGGAGTGAGGTGTGAGGATCTTTCTGTGGAGTGCCCTTGGATCTGTGGAATATGGGGAGAGTGTGTTCACCCCTTGGTTGCCCTGGATTACAATTACTGTACTCCGTAGCAGAGAGGAGTACCCCACTGGAGTGTTATACCAAGCCCCTGCAAGTGCCTTACCGTGGAATATAAATACTGTACTCCGTAGCAGAAGAGGAGTACCCCACTGGATTGCCATACCAAGTTGCTACATATGCCTGAAGTGTAATTACACCCACCCTGAAGGCTAAAGAACCCCGCTGAGCCTACCCCTGTTGCTTCTCCCTATTGTAAACATCACCTGTGCCTGGCAGCTCACTGCAAGACCCCAGAGGAGAGAGGCCCCATTCGGCTGCCGGCTGCCCAGAGAAGTGCTTGCATCCCGGAGGCTCCCTGAGGCTGAAGTATACTGGCTCCTGGGAGGGATAGGAGTTACCCTGAAGAACGACTCGTCGCCCCATCGCCGTGTGTTAAGCCCCAGCCGAGGAAAAGGTCCAGCGAGTGACTAAGACACTGCCGGCCCCCGCACAGGCAGAAGATAGGACAACCCTAGAGAAGAGCACGAGGACCCCGGGAGTATAGCCTGCTCTGTCAGAAAGAGCTCTGGAATAGGAGCTGCAAAGCACTCACCCACCTACCTGCTCGGAGTCTGGCGGGCGGAGCTCTGGTGCGGTGCTTTGCATTCCGGAGCTCCACTGGATATCGGAGGAGGCTGAATAGCCGCAGCGTGGGGTGAGAACTGATGACTGTCCCTCTCTTTCCCCTCCTAAGTGATTCATCTAGCAGTACTCCCCACTGTAGTGTAGAGCTGCCTCAGAGCAGCTTTGGGAAGGGGCTTTTAGTCACGGGTCCAGTTCCTATACAGTTCCAGTTTGATCTGAGCTATCTTAGGGAGCTAGTAACAAGTGAGATTCTGTTTAAACAGTTCATTTAAATTAGGTAAGGTGTTGAAATAAGGGGGGAAGTAAGGGATAGGATACCCCCTTTCTCATATTCATTGCTTATCTGGTGTTTTATCTTTCTTGTGAACATCCAGTTCATGCTGGAGGGGACGTGATTTGGGTTATTGTGTCAGTTCATGTCTGATGTAATTGTGTTTACTGTAAATGCTGTTTTCTTGCCATGAAATGTATATGTATTCGCTGGTATTGGTGTAAATGCAAATGTCTCATTGCTAAAGTTTTATTTTGTTTACTTGTACATCTATGCCCGCCAAGGTATCTTTTCTATTTATGCATGTATAGGTTTGCAACAGTCTCTGTGCCTAATGTCAGTCAAGTGCTAAAAGTTTGCTGTACTGTGATGGTGCATTGCTGGTTTTCAGTATTCTTATGTAATGTATATTCATCCTTGCCAGTGCCTAATTTGTATGCTGACATTTCTCAAAATACTGTGTATTTTACTGTGAAGCATTTACCTTGTTAATTTCTGTGGTGCAATGTATATCTAATGCTTGCTTAACCCTGTGTAACCCCGGCTGGCAATTCTGGTGGTAATAATTTGTGGCATATGCATTTAGGTAGATTGTTCTTCTATTTTTCTCAGCAAAGACTGTGTTAAAACTATTGCAAGTCGCCGGTGAACAACTGCTATCAGCATAGTCTCAGTGTTGTCCCTATTTTCTCAAGGCTCAAAGCCTGTCATTAAACTATTGCCTGTGAACTACTGCTACCAGCATAGCCTCAGTGTTGTCCCTATTTTCTAAAGGCTCAAAGACTGTGTTTAAACTATTGCAAGTTGCCGTTGAATTACTGCTACCAGCATAGCCTCAGTGTTGTCTCTATGTTTCTTAACGCTCAAAGACTGTGTTTAAATTATTGCAAGTTGCCGGTGAACTACTGTTTTCAGCATAGCCTAAGTGTTAGCCTTATTTTTCTCTGCAAAGTCTCAAATACTGTGTTAGAACTATTACAAGTTGCCGGTGAACTAATGCTATCATTATAGCCTCAGTGTTGTCCCTATTTTCTCAAGGCTCAAAGATTGTGTGTTTAAACTATTGCAAGTTGCCGGTGAACTACTGCTACCAGCACAGCCTCAGTGTTGTCCCTGTTTTTTCTCAAAACAAAGGCTTAAAAACTGTGTATCCTGTATTGACCTTTACTTGCCAGCTGGGGTCACCGGTACAGGACAGGGAGGTGTTGAGTAATCAGCTTGGTATTGAATTCTGCAAGATTTTATATTGTCTATTGTTTAGTTTCTACTAATTGTAGTTCATTTATTTGCAATAATAAAATTGCGTTGTACCTTCCTTCCTGACTGGTCACTGTGTCTGCAAAAGGGGATATCACTAGGCTTGCCTCTCTGACATGGTGTGTCCTATCTTAGCTACGAGGAGATCGGCCACCGAAGCATACTGAACACACCTGAACCTGGTGCTAGTGGTGCATGATTATAGAAACTTACAGAGCATCACAGATCAATTATCACAATTAAAATCACCTCTATCTTCATGAAACCGATGGACTGCAACAATATTATATTAGCCAGCAGCCATCATCCCATGCTTCTGAAGAAAGGCCTCCCGTACTCTCAGATGTTGAAGTACGGCAAATGAAGACTGGGGCGCAATCTCTTAGACCATCTTGTGAAGACCGATATTTTGAAATGGGCAACCCCAACAGTTCATTCTTTTTGAATGCGAGTCATCCCAGTTGTTTTGTGTTTGGGGTGCACCACATGCTGCTATGATTGCAGGTAATATATTTCATCAACCTTTCTCACGGTAAACATGCAAGATCAAACACAGGTTTACTTGTACATATACATTTGTGAATTATCTAATTAACTGTCCCAGTGAGACATTTTATATTGGCAAGATAGACAGAGCTTTCAAGGAACGCATGGTTGCTCACAGATCTACCATTAGGGCTGCCTTAATAACATCCCGTGGCTCGCAACTTTGAGTAAGCTAGACAAAGCTAAGCCAACCTATGGTACTGTGTCATTGACAAAGTATTTCTTAGAGGAGATCATTCTCTGAAACTGGCACAACTGGAGAGCCACTGGATCCACCTTCTAGATACGCTTTCCGCCAAAGGACTGAGGACCTCATTCAGAGTCGGTCGTTGTGGCTGCACAGTTGTACGACCAACGACCGCAAAATCCGATTGTACGGCAGGGCGATCGTAAACAAAGTGACGCCCATTCGTTAGCACTGCACCTCCCCTAGCTACCAACTGATCTGAACGAACGAGTCAATCGTAGTCAGGCGCTGTATGCTAATTATGTTCTGATGGTTGCGGCCGTATGTGCTGTTTTGATGATCACATGTCATGTTTACATGGACTATCGATCAGCTTATTATTAGCTTGTTGGCAATTATCTAATTGTTTAACTCTTGCTGTTCTTTAAAACTAGTTTTTTATCATGTGTCAATAAACTTTATTGTTCATTTCGTGGTTGTTTTCTCCGTTGTTTTATTTTCACACAATTTTCAAAACAAAGTAAGGTTTATTAACTGTGAATGTACGTTTGCTAATTGTGTTAACTTTATAAATGCATGTGCATTTTGCGTTAGGATCATTTTCACTCTTATGTTTGCAATTGCACACTGCGTGTTGTAGCCAATCAAATGTGACCTTATTTTTCGGGACACATGATTAAAGGATTGGCCAATAGTGTTTTTTTGAGGAAAGTGTAAATATTTTAGCACCCCATGTATATTTCATGTTTTCTGTAAAATCGGCCATTGCCATCATGAGAGCCGCAGCCTTTACCAGGAGAGAGTTGCTTATCCTGGTAAACATACTGGACAGGCGGATTACGTCCACAGAGCCGCCCATTTCTAACCGCATAAAGCGGGCGGCCTATACGGAGGTGAGGCGAGCCCTCCGATCAGCAGGGTATAGGCGCAATATTGCCCAGTTAGAGAGGCGCTGGTCGGACCTGCGCCACCGGTCGCCTGCGCTCCTCATGAATTTGCGGGCGCAAATACGCAGACATAAGTATGTGTTTGTTTAAAAGTAATAATTAGTGGACTGTTAAAAATGTATGTTCCTTTGCCAATTATTTTAGTCAATGTTAAAAATCCCTCCTGTATGTTGTCCCTATTGTCCAGAATGTGTAAAGTGTACTTGTATTGTGTAGCCGAAATTCTAAAATAATTTTATTTTGGGATTTTCTGTTTAAATTTTAGAAGCACAGCGGAGACAGAGAAGGGCACACAGAAGGCAAAGACATGCTGGTGTAAACCAGCAGCCCTCACCTGCATCTCCTCAACCCAGCCCTCCCTCCCCACCACCATATTCCCCCAGTAACCCTCCCTCCCTCTTCCAATCCTGCCCAAGTCTTCCTCCCTCCCCTGCCCACTCATCCCAAATGTCTCAAATCTCCCCTCCCTGTGATCTTTCCGGCTCCATTTCCCCTTCAACCATTCCCCCAACTCCCGAATATTCTCCCTCTCCTGAAGGATCTCCGGCACCATCTGTTGCTGTGTCGGCACACTCTGAGGGTATGTTTTTGTTTTTAGTATTTTTTTTGGGGGGTGTTGTTGTTATCCATGTATTTGTACAAATTTCTGACCTTTTTTTGTTGGTTAAAAAATTTGCTGTATGGGGTTCAACATCATTGCGCAGTAATGCTGTTTTGCAGAATTACGACCTTATGTTTATTGGCTGGCCCTTTTTTTTTTATTGGGGACCACAAAAATCTAGGTTTAGTGGTTTTTAAAAAATGTTTTGGAGTTTTAGGAAATAATGATTACATTTGGATTAGTATTTTACAATGTAAAAAAACATGTCACCAAACTTGGCAAGGTGCTAGGAACCAGACTACTGTACACTGTGTTTAAAATGTACTAATGTACTTAGGCAAAGTGATGTTTTCCATAGCAAACAAACACATTCTATTTTTGGTTTAACAACAACAATCTAGAAGTGAATACGTGCATTGTGTTTTAAGGATATGGCCATCATGACTTAAGAATACACCTACCATTATTTGTAACATCATCATAGTGGGTTTTGGCTTATGCCACATAGTTAGGGTTTCAAATTAGTTTAACAATATAAAAGTAGAAACCTATTAATAATGTTGTGTGTCTGATACTTTCAAACACACCGTAACATCAGTGTGTTTAAACACCTTTTGGTACATTGAATAATGTGTAATGTTCAAATGTTTCTAATTTTAATGAAGTATTTAATCCTCAAATTTTTTTAAATTTCCACAGATCTAACCCACATCCTGAGGGAAATTCGGGAGGACCTGAGAGAGTCCTCGGGCTATTTAATGCAGGCCTACTGCTGCCTAAAAAGATTAGTGGGGCGTTTGGAGGATGTGTAGTTTGTTTGTTTTCTTTTTTTTACATTTTTAGATACGTTAAAAAAAAAAAATAGTTTTTGTATTTCAAACATTTGTCCTCTTTTTTGCCACACATTAAAGGGTGTAATTCTGCATGTAATAAAATTTTGGAACAAAGGTGGGTGCCTTTCCATAGTGTAAGAACTTAAAAAAAGTATTAGTAAAGCTTAAGAACATTTGCAGTAATGTTGTATATTTTTAAATTCTGGGTTGGCATACATTATCCACCTCAAAATTGCTTTCAATTTTTTCAAACAAACAAAAAACAACATTTGTCTTTCATTTAAAACATTTATTAAATAACAAACATGTTGCCAACAGGCTTTTACTGGTAAAAAAAATTTCATAACAGATTCACACATAACAAATGTCCACATGGTTTGGCCAAATAAAACATCTGGCTTAGTCAAACATAAACAACTATAGTAAAAAACAAACAGATTTTTGATTGGGAAACATAGAAATTACTAAAACAAAAGGCAAATTAACTAAACATGTTGGGGGATATCCGTGCAAAATGTGTTAGTTGTCCAAAAACATACAAGGTATTGCCAATGGGTTCCATTTTTTTTCAGGTTTTGGAAAGTGTTGTGATTTGGTTGGTAGGAAAAGAAAACAAAAGAAAAAGGTACACATTAAAATATATTTTTTTTAAAATGTTTTAATTAAAAAAAAGTCAATATGCCTACCTAAAAAAACGTAAAACATAATCGCGTCTGGCCCCCCCGACAGCATCACAACACCTTCCTCCGGGGGGCCATCCTCTGGCAAGGCCTCCTCTGGCTGCATGGGTACTCGACTCCTTATTGCAATGTTGTGTAAAATCCCACACAGGACCACAATGCGAGAAACCATATACGGCGAGTACATGAGTGCACCACCAGAGTGATGGAGACACCGGAACCGGCCCTTTAAAAGGCCGATACAGCGCTCCACCACCTGCCTGGTGGCAGTAAACGCGGCATTATAGTGAGTTTGTGGCCCTGGTGTGGGAGTCAAATAAGGAGTCAGCAGCCAGGGCGTGCAAGGATATCCACTGTCACCTGATGGAAATGGGACACCAAAAGATACATACATTTACCATGAGAACCTGTTTACACTATTTCTAGAAATACAAACTGGATTTTTACTTAACAAGAATCCACGTGTCACCAGCTTGCAATGTGCTTAATTTTGGCCAAATCCCTGAATGCTGGATCACGTACGCATCATGGCTGCAGCCTGGGAATTTTGCAATCAGGGAGAGGATCTGGAGGGAGGCATCACATAGCACCATTACATTTAGGGAATGGCAATGTTTGCGGTTCCTATATATTTGTTCCCTGCATGCAGGGGGCTGAAGTGCTATGTGAGTACCATCCACTACCCCTATGACGTGTGGAAAGCCTGCAATTTAAAAAAACTTCTGCTTTACCACATCAAGGGCTTCCGTATCCAAAGGCATACTAATAAAATGTGCTAGATGATTGAAAAATTCATCTAGCACACGCCTCAGGATCTGTGAAAATGAGGGCTGGGAGAGGCCACCCACCAGCCCCACAGTGGTTTGGAAGGATCCTGAGGCGCAGAAATGTAATACCGCCAACAACTGTGTAAGTGGTGAGATTGCTGTAGGAATGTTAATGTGACTTTCTAGATCATTCTTTATTATTGAAAGAGTGTCTAGGATAATATTTGGAGGCAGGAGATAAGTGGTTACAACCACATCATCAGGAATTCCAAAAAGGGTGACACGTGTTCTATATATCTTGGCCCTTGCACACCTCCTATGCCTACGCCCAGGAGGAGGCTGAGGAAGGTTGGTGGGGGTCAACATGGCCACTATTAGCTGTCCAACATCACTCTGTAAAGTTAAAATTATAATTTTAATTGGTTCTACAGAGTGTTTTTTGATTATTTGTGCAAAAATACTTAGCTTTATAATAATGGTGCATATTCTTACAGGGTCGGGCAGTGCCATCTTCGGAAAGCACTACATGTGTATTTGTTGTCCGTTTTTACAATTAGAGAGAATAAAAAAAAAATTAGATTTTTTGAGGTCAAACCAATATTACTACTTTTAGTGTTAAAACCATGCCTAATTTTTAAAAACACCAATATGAATTGTTGTAAAATGTACAAATTTACAATTAAAAAATAGATCAATAAACAATATTCCAAGTCAAATTTTATCAAAAATGTAAAAATAAAAAAAAGTGTAGGTTTGAATAAATAGACACTTACCTGATTCAAGTCCAAAAAGGAGTGTTAAACACCTTTAATAAATAATTTAAAACATATAAATCCAAAAAAAACAAAAAACAAAATGGAGTAGGCTGGCACACTTACTTGATTCTTCGAATAACGTTGGATTTTTGAAGAAGACAAAAGCCCGGCCAACCAAACCAAACAAGTAACCAGCTCAAGCACACCAATTAACGGGGTTTGTTAAAAGTCTGAACGAATCAAATTTGTCAATCAAAAACCACCACCAAAAACAAAACACAAAAAAATTTAATAAAAAAGGAACACAAAAACCACCACCACAAAAAATTTAAAACACAACAAAACAAACACCAAAAAGAAAGGAACACAAAAAGAACCACCAAAAAATGAACACAAAAAACAAACACCAAAAAGAAAGGAACACAAAAAAGAACCACCAAAAAGAAATGAACACAAAAAACAAACACCAAAAAAAAGGAACACAAAAAAAACCAACACCCAAAAAAAACTAAATAAACCCCCCCCCAAAAAAAAAATACCACAACCAAAATAAAAATAAAATCACACAAAAACCTCTCAATCAACACACACAAGCACCTCTCAAACAACACACACAAGCACCTCTCAAACAACTTCAAACAAGCACCTCTCAATCAGCTTCAAACAAGCACCTCTCAATCAACTTCAAACAAGCACCTCTCAAACAACACACACAAGCACCTCTCAATCAACTGCAAACTATTTAAGTACCATCAAACACCTCCTGCACCACCAAACACTCCAACTACAACCCACAAGTAAGGGAACATTTGGCTTTGCCTTAAATAAAGAAACCAAACCCCAATTATTGAAACATGCAGGAAAGGTGTGCAATTGTAGTTAGGAAAATAAGGATGCACGGGTAACCAATCCAGGAATGCGCTCACATCTAGCACAACCCACACAGTGATTACGGAATGCAGGAAAGGTGTGCATTTGTAGTTAGGGAAATAAGGATGCACGGGTAACCAATCCAGGGATGCGCTCACATCTAGCACAACCCACGCCTTGATTACGGAATGCAGGAAAGGTATGCATTTGTAGTTAGGGAAATAAGGATGCACGGGTAACCAATCCAGGGATGCGCTCACATCTAGCACAACCCACGCAGTGATTACGGAATGCAGGAAAGGTGTGCATTTGTAGTTAGGGAAATAAGGATGCACGGGTAACCTATCCAGGGATGCGATCACATCTAGCACAACCCACGCAGTGATTACGGAATGCAGGAAAGGTGTGCATTTGTAGTTAGGGAAATAAGGATGCACGGGTGACCAATCCAGGGATGCGATCACATCTATAAAAAAGTCTGCACAAGCAGTATTCTTCATGCTCTCTCACAGGTTAGCAGAATGTCAACCGAGGAGCATGGTGAGCAGAGGCCAACTGAGCCAGGTAAGTGCAAATCACATTTTTTACACAACACAAGAACTGGTAATATTTCCCTAAAAAAAAATTAAAATTTTTTACTATTTTAAAAATTGTTGTAGGTGCTGGGAATCAAAGTCCACCAGTAGAGGAGGAGGAGGCAGGCCCAAGCAGGCCAAGGCCAATAAACCCTCCATTTTCACGGATCGAGCTTGAGACATTGGTGACCATGACAATGGAGAACCTAGTCAATGCACCCAGAAATATGGGGGCTGGAGCCAAAGACAGGATTTGGGAGGAGATATCCAGGGCTGTTAATGGTGTGGGGACAACCTACAGAACAAAGAAAGTCATAAAAAAACAGTAAGAAAATGATATTGTGAGTGTACTGAAGTCCAAAGCTTGATCTTATTTAAAAAAACTAACACTTTAAATTTCAAAAATAACATTGACAGCTGGACGGATTTCAAGTAGCAAATGAAGAGGAAGCTATGGAGTAGGGTGGACCATGCTGCGGGGACAGGTGGTGGTCCCATCCCTGAGGAGCTGGCCTTGACAAGGTTGGAGACGTTGGCTCAGGGATGTGTGACGGAAGAGGAGATAGTCGGCGTGTCCACTATGGACACTGACATGGCTGACTTCAACGCTCCACATGTGCAAGAAGGTAATTTAATTTTGTTAGACAAAAAGTATAAAGCTGAAACGTCTGTTTTTTTGGGGGGGAAAAACAAATAACATTTTTTTTTTTTTATATTCCAGACTCAGAGGAGGTAGTGCCTGCTCCTGAGGTCAGGTCTGGGTCCAGCACAGATGGAGACTCTGCAGGGGAGGATCCAAGTACTCCATCTGGGGACCCTGTGGAGTCTACTCCAGGGCAACCATCAGACCGAGCAGTGCCTCTCCTCACCAGGTTGGTCTCCAAAACTCAGGATAACACGTGTTCTTCTGAGGATGGAGACCACTCTGGTGAGGGTGGCGGTGGCCCTGGAGACCATTGCTGGGGCCCTAGATCGTTTGGCCAATACCCAGGAGCAGGCCAACCCACCTGCCATGATGGAGCGAGACTCCCTTCCTCCCAGGACCACCACCTCTGGCAGCCCAACAGTCACCCCCGCAAGTATAGAGAGCCCTATGCCTAGGCCAGAGGAAATCCCATCTACCTCTGGCCAGGCCAGTCGGCGTGTTACACGCCAGTCGGCTGTCCGTAGCTTACCTCTTCCTCCGAGCCGGCCCAAATGACGCAAGTAGTCCTGGATATCTCCGCCCTCACCTGTTGTCCAGTCCCCATATTTCTTGTCACCAATGTCTCAAGCTTTTATTTTTTATTTTATTTTTTTTAACATTATTTTAATTATATACAAATGTTGCCTAAACAATTATTATTTACATTGTGATGAAAGGCAAATTTCAAAAAAAGAAAAAAATTTCATACCAAAAATGTCTATCTTTAACTATATCAATGTATACAAGATTTAAACAGTGTGGTATCTGAAAAGGCTGCTACGCAAAACACAATGCTAGATGTTTTAAAAACTGTTTTATCCAAAAACTGTTTAAAAAGCACAAATAAACATTTGTGTTACGAATTCCATAATGCACACGCAAGTGAAATGAGTTACAAGGTAATTAGCAGTGTTAATAGCTACAATGCAGCAATCTTAGCTGCTTGGTTTGTGTGGTTCCAAATCGAAACATCGCAGGTAACATCAGATTAACGATTGTACTGTTGTGGCTTACGGACGCTTCTTGCCAACCTTAGCCTGGACGATCAGCCTGTTTGTAGAGTGACATTTTCATGCATCTGCAATTCTTGGTCGTACGAAGCAGGTAATTTATGCACTCCCCTAAAACGCCTGGAAACGCTGAAGAACGCCTCCGTTTCCAGACCGCCACCCCCGTATACTCCCACAAACGGTCTTTCCTGTAAATCAACTTTAGCAATCCACTTCCATGTCGGAAGCCCTACGACCGACAGTATTTTTGATCGGTAGAGCTCGTATGCACATGCGCACTGCTAGCCGTGCGCAGGCGCAGAAAGAAAAACATCGTATGCGTACGACCGTGCGGCCGCAACGACCGACTCTGAATGAGGTCCTGAATCCTTTGGACTTTCTTGCTTCCCTTGATTCAGTTTTTTAATTTGTTTCTCTCCTCTGCTTCTATCCCTTTTTTTCTTTTTCCTTTCCTTCAAATCATTTAATCGCTATTTCTTTTTATTTTCATGTTTATTTTTAGATTTATTTAATTTGTTCTCTTCTTTTCTTAGATTTTTTCATGTTTTCCTTTTTTAGTTTTTCTTCTTTTCTCTACTTGTTTTTTTTCTTAAATCCCTGTTATTGCTTACTATTATCAGTCTTTTTTAAACAAAATGTAATGGATTGTTCTTTATTTTAGTTTGGGGTACAGTTCTGCCTCTCTCATTTATATGCCTAATAGCACTTCATGTCTGTCCTGAACTTAGAGATGAATGCATATGCTTTGTTTGTTTTGTCAGTGCCGTTTAATACTGAACATCCAATGTAATGTTTTGAATAATACGGTTTGCTCTCTATGCTCTGTATGAACTCTGGGCCTTATTCAGACCCGCTCGCAAGCGGGTCGATGGTGGGGTACTGTGCACGCGCGGAGTGAGAGAGAAATTCTCTCGTTCCAGGACTCACTACAAAAGGGGCGGCCCCGTTTTGTAGGCGGGGAGGGGGGGTGGCTACACAAACAGAGGTGTTCCCAAAGGAACGCCTGCCGTTTGTGGGAGGCACCACTGACCTCACCAGTGATGTCAGTGGAGAGCTTCCTGCTCTGTTACAGCAGGAAGCTCTCTGGGGCTTGCGATGGACGAGACCCTACCACAAGGGTCTCGTCGCAAGCCCCGATGGTCGTGACCATCACCTGGCAAAAGCTGTGGGTGGTAACCCACAGCTTAGCGAGCGGCCTGGAGGCCGCAACAAAAAAAAAAAAACGTCCTGATTCAGAGCGAGCGATCTTCAAGAGCGTCCGGCTCTGAATCAGGCCCTCTGTTCATTTACTTATGTTAATTATTCAGGTATTGGCCCCCATGACATGCGGTCTGGCAGGACCTTCACTGTAGTCTTGCTTGGACTGGTGGAGAACGCCAGGACCAGACGCCATGGGGAGCCTTCTTTGGTGGTCACTTTGTTTGCATGGTAGCACCTTGACAATAATGTAGGACATTACTATAACACATTGGGTTTCATCCAGTTACATCTCTTTTGAGATGTAATATTTACGAGTACCACCACGCTGTCTATTGGAGGCACTGGATTATTCATGATTAGCATCATTAGTGCCGCTTGCTGTTTTGCAAATATATGCACATATACACATAGCACATTGGGTGAAGTATACAGTGAAGTCCTCCTCCATATTTTATCTTGCCTTGCTGCCACAATAAAGAATACTGTAGTGCTGTTTTCTAAGTATGTTGCAGCATAGTTTTGAACTTGTCAGCACAGGAGCTATAATAAAATGTCTCCTAAAAAGTTGTTCAGAGAAAACATAATTCCACAGATTTATTTATCATATTTCCTTAAGTACACATTTGCACCTTTAGTCACACAGTTCTCTGATACCCCTGAATGGAAAGAAGTGATTGAAAGAGGACATGGATCTGTTAAACTCATTAGGGACCCCAGTGGATACGGCAAACACAACATGGAAGTTAAGTAAGCAAGTGGGCTCATCAAATCCCATCCAAAACTACATTCCTTTTAATTGCAGCTTACACTGTATTAATACAGACTGAGGCAAAGTGTAAAAGGTCCTATTTTGTGAGCGTTTAGCACAGCTCTAACAGTCTTAACCACAAGGCTGCCCCCAGGCCCTAAAACAACATCATATTTTACCTCACTTGTTTATTTTAGGATTATATAATTAATGTCATTATGTATGAAATCGCTCATTAATCCAGTTTTAGTCTGCTAGGAAGCGAGGATGTAAGGTAAATTATAACAATAGCTGCACAGTGTTGCTCTTCACATCATGGACTTCATCCCAGCAGCTGTTGTTTGGAAAGGACTTCCCTGACTTTGTCTAGGATTGTGCAGACCTCTGCCATGGCTCCAAGTCCTGCGAATACAAGGGGAGCCTTCATATATTAACCAGATATAAACATTTAGGCAATCATATACTTACATATAGTGCTGGGGTAGCTACCCTAAAGGGAGTCTTTCAGACCAACCATAAAAGACAAAACTTTAAAAAAAAGGGGTGCACTCGCCAGTCTTCAGAAAAAAATCCTTTATTAAATATCACAGCATGGCAAGGTTACAGCATATCCATATCAAATATGACATGATATAGATATGCTGTAACTCTGCCATGCTGTGAAATTTAATGAAGGATTCTTTTTCTGAAGACTGGTGAGTGAACCCCATTTTTTAAAATATATATACAGTGTATATATACATACATATATATTAAAATAATTCCTTTATAAAGCATAATATAGAAGTGATATAAATACATAAGCTCCAAATACAATATACAAAAGAGTCTAATTCTCAGATGGCCTAATCAGTAGTAAGCAGTCTCTGTAAATGTCAGCAGGAAGTGCTGATGAAAATCATGAGGTATGAAGTCTAAGGATTGCACCTAGGAGAACTAAATGATATGGACAATCCGCAACAATATAATCTGTGTTTGGTTTATACCAGGTACTTGTGCCCAAATTTTAAAGCAAACACACCTGATTGCAGGCATCAATTAAACCACAAAAACATCTCTAATAAGGAAAAACAACTTTTCATCTCTCGCATCCAAAAATCCAATCTTCTGCCAAGGGGAGGGTTTTCAAACAACTAATCACAAGGTTCATAAACTGGCATCATCATTAGCTATTTGCACATGGAAATACAGCTTTTCAAGTCGTATATGTATGTCCAGCACCGTTCTGACCATCCATGCCCAGATAGATTTAGTGGCAGAATAAAGCAAATCTGCATGGGCATATATGTGTGCTCCCAACGATCTTGGCACACGCAGTGTAAATCCATGCAAGATATGCTACCCCAGGTACTGGCATAGTCCTCACTCTGTATCAGCCCAGTTTGTAGGTTGCTCACACTGAATGTAACTGACAAGCAGCGACAGAACAAAGAAAGAGTCAGAAGCCAAGGAGGACCGGAAAAAACAAGGGTACAGACACAACAGATCTAGAGCAAACATAGGTACTAGGGAATGAAGATGGAGTTGACAATCAAACCACTGCTAGAGAACTGAATTCCCAAACCTAACATGCCACCTTTCCTGTCATGATCTACTTTTGGATACTCAGATTCCCTCAATATCTGACTGTACAAGGAACTCAGAACTGCAAGAAGACAAGTGAAAAATAGGACTAGAAAATAAGAAGAAAACTAGAGTGTATATCAGCAGCAACAGAACAGGGGCAGCATAAAGATTGGAAATGGAGTATTTGCTATTAGAAAACAAGGAAGTGCTCTTTCTAAGCTTCTGCTTTTCTACATTCTTGAACTACAAATCCCATTTTATGACCATGAATAAGCCTAAGGCTAAAGGGGGAGAATGCTGGCACCAGTCCCTGACCTCTGCCATGAATGCAGGTTCCAGGTAAAAGAGGAAAAAAAGACAGCGACCAGAAAGTCCAGGGGCACCTACCTGTCTCAACCACTAGAGGGCAGGTTAAATAACTGCCCTCAACTTTCTGACGATAGCGGAAACATGGCGCACAATCAGACACTCCCTCCCCTGCAGCACTTTCACACGGTGGCCTACACTTCACCTACACCGACAGGCATGGTAATAGTAAAGGAGGTGGGGCTGGAATGTCCCAATATTTCATATACACAGTTCTCCCACAAGTACCATCACTCATATTTACATCATTTGAAGTACATTCTATCAGGACTTCCACCCCTTTCTTTCTGCATGTCGCTGCTGTCTATCGCCCACCTGGGCCACCCCAACAATTTCTGGAACCATTTTTTGCCTGGCTCCCTCACTTCCTATCCTCTGACATCTCCACCATCAT
This sequence comes from Taudactylus pleione, assembly GCA_031769625.1. NCBI lineage: Eukaryota > Metazoa > Chordata > Amphibia > Anura > Myobatrachidae > Taudactylus > Taudactylus pleione. The sequence goes on from JAUIMM010000018.1 coordinate 20,887,085, forward strand.
CATAATGGGTGATTTCAATATCCCTATTGACAGTCCACAATCTCCTCATGCCTCCAAACTTCTCTCTCAGACTCTCCCAATGGACTGACTCCTCTACTCATCAGGATGGCTACTGCCTTGATCTTGTATTCACCAGACTATGCTCAGTTTCTGAATTCACTAATGCTCCTTTCCCTCTCTCAGATCAGAAGCTTATCACCTGCACATTCTCCTCCATTACATCAACCTCAATGTCACTAAAATCAACCAAGCCTTCTCTAACCTGCAGAAATAGTACTGCTATTAATTTTTAACAACTATCCACCTCTCTACCACAACTATTCTCATCAATTTCTACATTCACTTCTCCTGCAGTATCACACCTGAACCAGAATCTAGAAATAGCCCTCCATGAAGTGGCTCCAGCTATCCATCATACTCCACGTAGACAACCGTGGCATTCTAAATTAACAAGACAACTACAAAAACTCTCAAGCAAAGTAGAACATCAGTGGTGGAAATCTCGTAATCCAAGTGACTTCCTCACATATACCTCACTATCTACCACTCTTATCGTAATGCACTGGACACTGCCAATCTTTCCAATCTCTCATCCCTGCCCAAACACAACCCCAAACAACTTTTAAATACATTAAAATCACTTCTTACCCCTCCCTCATCCAACCCACCTGCTCCCTCACCCAACCTACCTGCTTCCTATTTCAAGGACAAGATTGATAAGATCCAAAATGAAATGATATGCACTTCCTCAGCCAATGACCTGCTCAATTCCCTACCTGAACCCTCTAGTACATTCTTTTCATTTGACCCCACAACTGAAGATGAAGTATCTACACTCTTCTCATCCTCCTACTCTACTACCTCTCTTCTTGATCCTATACCCTCACAAATCAGTAAAGCTCTGTGTCCTGTGCTCATCCCAACCATAACTAAAATCTGTAATCTCTCTCTCTCTACTGGTATCTTTCTATCCCTGTTCAAGCATGCAGTAATTACTCCCATTCTGAAAAAACAAAATTCTGATCCTAACTCTCTCTCAAATTACCATCCCATCTCCCATGTCCCTCCAAACTATTTGAGAGACTTGCCTACACTCACCTCAAACTTTCTTAACTCACGCAAATTACTGTACCCACTTCAGTCAGGGTTTTGTTCCTAACACTTCACATAGACAGATCTCTCTGCTTCTTTTGACACTGTTGACCACTCAATTCGCATAAAATCATTACAATCCCTAGGTCTTCAGGACACAGCACTTTCTTGGTTGTCATCCTACCTATCAAATCGCTCTTTCACTGTTTGTTTTTCTGATTCTGCCTCCTCTTCGATACCTCTATCAGTTGGAGTACCACAAGGCTCAGTTTTAGGTCCTCTGCTTTTGTTAATAACTTGACAATCAACCCCACCCCACTGCTTAGGTGTTATCCTTGACTCTGAACTGCCCTTTGTTCCCCACATTTAATCTGTCTCAAAATCATGTTACATACATCTAAAAAAACATATCCAAAATTCTACCATATCTTACACAAGACACTGCAAAAACTCTAATCCATGCACTCATTATCTCCCGCATTGACTATTGCAATAGTCTCCTTACTGAATCCCAAAACCAGACTCTCGCCACTACAATCCATTTTGAATGCAGCTGCGAGGCTGATCCTCGTAACCGAACGTTCATCGTCTGCTGATACGTTTTGTCAGTCCCTCCATTGGCTTCTGGTTTTCAATATAAAATACTTTCACTTAAACATAAGGCTATGCACATGGCTATCAGGTATTTCCATAAACTTCACAAAATAGCATGTCCGTGAGTATAATTTTTTCTGCACTTCACTAGAGAATGCAGGTATATGACACCCCTGAGGTTGTATCCATATACCAGATGTATATATAGGTGATATGAGATTAATCCTGCATGAGAGGAGGTATACCCTCTAGGAAAGCATAATTAGCGATCTAATATACACAGTAAGAATGTAATTAATAATCCCATATGCAAATGAACATCAATTGTATATTTACAATGAGGGAAATATCCTCCAAGAGAATTTAATTGACAATCCAATATGCACCTAGCTATCAGGTATTTCCATAAACAATTTATAGTATATGGGAAACAGGAAAATTACATTCCCATATTGGATTGTCAATTAAATTCTCTTGGATTATTAGTTACATTCTTGCTGTGTATATTAGATCGCTAATTATGCGATACATATACATCTGGTATATGGATACAACCTCAGGGGTGTCATATACCTGCATTCTCTCTAGTGAAGTACAGAAGTAATTATACTTACGGACATGCTATTTAGTGAATCAATTTCAACATTTAAAGATATTGTGGACCAGGAGGATTTCTGTGTATAGGGACTTTTTAGTCCCTGTTATCCTACTGTTATATCTATCCTGTTAGACTGATTGCCTCACTTTTTCAGAAATATTTGGATTCTGTTAGCACAGTATTTATCCTATGTGATCTCTGTTGGTCCAATATAAATCACATGTGGGGCTCAACCTATACTTCTAATTTGCTTTTTGCATGTGTAAATATGATATCATGTTTGACATATATATGATATTATCTTGGTAACAATTTGTGATGATGAGCTTGTGGAACAATTAAAGTATGCTCATGCAATACTTTCATTGTCGTATGTAATTTCTTAACAAAGTGGACGCTCTCAATGAGACAGTCCTACAAACCACCTTGCTTTGTGCTCAGCTGGGCATTTACACCTTCCAGAGCAATCAATTACCTACAGCCATACCATACTGGGTATGCCCAATCTCATCTGATCTTGGAAGCTATACAGTATGGGGCCTGGTTAGTACTTGGATGGGAGACCACCTGGGAATACCAGGTACTGTAGGTTCATACACACAGAGGTGAATTGGATAAGAGTGGTGGAACACCAAGTAGTTATACCCATTTGTTTCCACATATCTTTCTGGTTTTAACCAATAGATAATCACGTTGCAATTTTATTATCAGGGTTACAAGGGTACCTACACCCATTGATTGACAGATCAATACCTATAAGTTACAGGTGTGTGGTACCCCCTTTCAAATATTTTCACCTTTTTAATTATATGAACATTAGCATCATTAATATAACAACCCATTCTCTTGTGTGGCACGGGTCCCTTCTTATTTTTATTTGCATTTATTAAAAGTTATATTTTAACTTCCTATTTCATATCAAACATCTTACTAAAGAGTGCCCCAACAACAAGCCCTTCTTTTTTTCTTGTTTGTGGTTAATACTATACTCTGGGCTTTAGGAGCACCGCCAACGGTTATTTATGTTCCATTTGGATAAGTGATGAAATATTGTTGGCTTTCACTGAATTTCTATGGGTTCTATGCGGAATCACCCCCTTTTCTTCGTTATAATCTTAACGAGATGTTCTAATATTTTAATCTAATATTATGCATCTACAGTATGTACACATGTAGCTGTAATGGGGAAAATTCAGAGTTGCACGCAAGTTGGCCACAAATGTATCTGCATTGCGTGTACAGAACTAAATGAGGATATTTGCCTGCATACAGAGTTTTATGCAAGAATCGGACTGCCAATATCCGTATGCTTGTTTAACAAGCGGTCTTCAGTGCGCTCCAGCTCTTTTCCTGGTGCATGAAAGATATTATTTAAATGTAACAATTTTATATTCAGTTTCCTTTTGCTTATTTTTTACATTTGGAAAGTTATTCACACAGAGGGCCTGATTCAGAGCCGCTCGCAAGCGGCCGCTCGTTCGCTCCGAGCGATGTTCGCACATCTGCGCATGCGTATGGGTCGGAATGCGCATGCGCCAACCAGTCAGTGCGGTCGAAAAATCGAGCGCTCACAAAATAGCGAGTGCCTGCTAATTTGAGTGACAGGATGAGGCGTTTGTGGGTGGTAACAGGGGAAGGTGCTTGAAAACGGGGAATGGAGATTAGAACACAGGCGTGCCAAACGGCCAAAACGGGCGTTTTAAGGGTGTGCATAATTAACAAAGCAGCGTCATCGACCACGTCACTTGCTTGTTTCTTAGCCTGAACTGTTGGCATGATTGCGGTAGGAAAATCCTACCACAAGCACTGTGAGCAGTTCAGTCGCCTTTCGATGTACTCGATTAATCTAATAAATAGCGGAGATGACGTATGATGCGAGTGGCCAGGGGGCGTCTTTACAAAATAGCGAGCGCATGTTTCGTTCGCTCGCTCATACATAGAGGTGTCAACAGACCGCAAAGAGCGAGCGCTCAATTTAAATAGCCAGCCCCTTTTTCTGAACGAGCAAGCGCAAATGGCGTCCGGCTCTGAATCAGGCCCTGAGTGCCCGATAATATACCAGATTTCTCAGAATGCAAACTTTGTTATATTAATTAACCTCTCTTAACAGAACTGTTCTGTCCCCAACATGAAATCTAGGAGGTACAGGTTGAGTCTCCCATATCCAAAATGCTTGGGACTGGGGGTATTTTGGACAACGGAATATTCCGTATTTTGGAATAATTGCATATCATAATGAAATATCTTGGGAATAGGACACAAATATATACACAGAATGCATTTATGTGTTATATACACCTTATACACACAGCCTGCAGGTCATTTTATACAATATTTTCAATAATTTTGTGGCTCAAACAAAGTTTGTGTACAGAAATGAAATTCATTTATGTTTGATATACACCTTATATACACAGCCTGAAGGTAATTTTATACAATATTTTTAATAATTTGTGCCTTAGACAAAGTTTTTGTACATTGAACCATCAAAAATCAAAAGGTTTCATTATCTCAGTCATGCCAAAAAATTTCCGTATTTTGGAATATTTGGATATGGGAGACTCAACCTGTATAATGATCAATAAAAAGTAAAAACCTTACATACTGTACTTATATAAATTAAAACTGATATAGTCCTGCAAGAAATCAATATGACAGGACAAGAGTGTAATAAATATAGGTACAATTCTAATTTAGTATATGTTCCATTTTATTTAAAAGCTAAAAGGGTAGAGCCATCCTACAGTACTTGAATGAAGTATACCATTTGTAGGACATGTTACAATCATTGACCGTGAAGGTTGTTATATAATACTAGACTATTCAAAACGTGACAAAAGGTTAATAGTGTGCAATCTACACTTGCCCCCTCTCCCATTAAATATGGCAAAGTTATTTTTCTGATGTGAATGGCCAAATATTCTCTGTAAAGCTATGCGAGCGTCCAGGAGGACAAACCAAAAAAAAACAAAAAACGCCCTGATTCAGAGCGGGCGCTCGTTCAGAGCGTCCGGCTCTGAATCAGGTCCTATGTGCGCTATATAAATAACTGGTAATAAATAAATAAATAAATTTCTGAAGACTCACAGTTTCCGAATGATGTCTCATACTAGACATATTGAGTGGTCATTTTATTATAGCTGATGCAGTCTTAAGCTGGGTACACACCATGTCGACGGCTGACTGGTCGTCGCGCCAACCGAGTGGCCAATTCAGGTACGTATACACACTTACCGATCGGGTGCTCGACATGTCGTCCTGACGTCACAGCTGGGCGGGCCATTCGAATTTGCCTGCCCAGCTGTGATTTCAGCCCCTGCAGCAAGTGTACAGGCGGTCGGCGCCTGTACACACTGCCAGATGCACCGTGCTGCACAGTCGAGTCGACGCGATATGTCTGAACGACGTAGTTCACAGACATATCAAGGGTACACATCCGCAGACGCACTCGCGATTGAATGGCCAATATATATCCCAGTGTGTAACCAGCATTAGACAGATAATTAGAAAACAGCTTTAAGAATGTTAAAAATTGGTAAACAGAAATTATTAGTACACAGCGCCTGTTGGTGGATGTTTGGAGAGCTGCATGCACTGCTGATAGAGAATATACCTGCATCTCTAATGCTTTTGGTTCTATGGGCCTGATTCAGCACGGATCACAACTGAGATCGCAGCTGCGTAATCGCACGCATTGAAGCTGCGAAAATATGCTAATGTCTGCCATGGCATGGACGCCCACTACTGCTTTCTCACATCCGCAATACCTCGCAGTCCTCCGTATATATCGGTAACATCGGGGTACATTGGCCCCTCACGCACAATTACAACAACTCTGACCTGTTTTAGAATTTGCAAGTCTCATTGCACGCAGTGAGTACTCAGGCTGCGTAGGGCAGCATAGTGGTTAATTTATGCATGCCCATGCAACGACGTTCCAACGGACAGACACGCATGCGTTTCTGAAACCACTCCCCCATCGTTCACAGCCTGTCACTCACTCCGCGATGGATTCCACAGTGCGGCCATAATCGCAGTGCAATTGGTTTGCACGCGCAGTGCGGTGCATACACATGCGCAATACGCAACAATCGGCCAATCTGCGTACGTGGTTGCAATTACGATCCATCTATGCGGAATCAGGCCCTATGTCCAGACTAGGCTTTCTTTCAATAGAAACTCATTTTTTTCTTGCCTAAGTTTGATTCAGCTCACAAAAAGTGTGGGTCTGATTCTGAGTCGGATGCAGCTCCGTATACAGCAGCAAATAGTGAGTTTTAGCAAACTACCAGGGGCAACAGTGAATTTACGCAGTTTTGTATATCTCTGGGTAATTCTGAGTCGGGCGGATGTTAGCGAGAACTCTCCTTACGTGGAATAAGCGTTTCTGGGTGGCAACGTTGCATACAACAATCCATCTGGTAGGAATGTCATTGGATTGTCGCGAGCATGTATCTAGAGTACCATGCTATTCTGAGGGTAGTGTACAGCGAGAGAACGCCAGTTCCTGACAGATCACTTGCACCCAGCATGGGGTACAAGTGCCCATATGATTGATAATGGTTTCAGCTATTGACGGAAAAACAGTGGGCATAGCGGCTTCCCGCTTGAAGCTGTACGAATACCGACATTAGCATAATGTAGTAAATCTGGATTCCGCAGCTTCCCTTAATTACAGCTACTTTGCATCCTACTCAAAATCAGGCACTCTGTTTGAGGCAATTGGTGCACTTATTGAAAAAATCTAAATCTGCATGTTAGGAACTGTGTCTAAGGAATTGTGTCACTGACCTTTATCACCACACACCAGTGTCTTTTCGATGCATGCAATCTCCATGTAGCCGAAAGTACTAAGGCGTTTAATCTGCTCTGCTGTGATTGGATTATTCCACATGGCTGTATTCATGGCTGGGCAGAACAGCAGTGGTTTCTGTAAATCCCATGCACGGACCACGCAGGTCTGCAAAATTAAATATATATTAAGATAAAGGGTGGAGATTCTAGACACACACCACTCCTTTGTGTTGGAGACTTGGGACGTAGCTTACACCCATATGAAAGGAGAAATAATACAGCAGTTTCTACACACAAGGAAAGAAAACTGATACATGGAAAGTTTCTTGTGAAGGGAGTACAAAAGAAAGGGGAGATTTACATTGCCAAAACATATTCCGAGGAACTGGAAGCAGGATCAATATATTCATGGTGTTAAAAATGCCAATCTTTGAATATGGAGTATAAATGGACAAATGGCTATCAATATTACTCAGAGGATACAGGACCTCATTCAGAGTCGGTCGTAAGCGGCCGCGTCGGTCGTACCCAGTGATGTTCACTAAACTGCGCATGCGTAAGATTCGCAATGCGCGTGCGCAAACTAGCCAGGTCGTTAGTTTGAGTGACAGAATGAGCCGCTTGTGGGTGGTAATAGGGGAAGGTGCTTGTGAACGGGGGAGTGGAGATCCGAACGCAGGCGTGCCTGACTATGCAAACGGAGTTTAAGGGGAGTGCATAATTAACAAATTAGTGTCATGGCACACGTGACATGGGTGCTTTTACACTGACTAGATCGTAGTGCTTGAGAGAGGGTATGGTCAGCCTTAAGCTCTGCGATCAGCTCCAATGGGTCCCGATGGTCTCGATTAATCCTTATAACCCCGGAGATGACGTGTGTTGCGATCGAGAAAGGGGCGTGTTTTTAGTCTTAAGGCCGCTTCTTACCCTCGCTTGTTCAGCTAACGATCCCATCTTAGCGACGCAACTTGCGATCGCTTCATTTGCATATCCGACCCCTTTCCCCTACGACCGAGCAGCCGCTTACGACCGACTCTGAATGAGGTCCACAGTATTTTACCTCCATGACAGAAGTGATGTTCTGAGGACCTTAGTTATTAATCTTTGCGACACTGAAAAAGGTTTTAAGATATTTTAGGAGACACTATGGTGGCGATTATATTAGCTGTGCAAAAACTGACAATTATGTTCAACCATCACTTATTTTTGTAGATCATTACCTACACATCACATGGAGACATAACCCACAACATTTATACTCAACTTTGCAGCTAATTCAATCGCTCCCAATATGCTATTACTATACCAGACATGGCAACAGATCTTAGGGTCTATATTACTACATCACTGCTTTGTATTTCACAAATAGAGTCACCAGGGTGCCCTAACAGTGCATGTTTTCCATATCTCTTTGCTGGAGCACATGCAGTACTAACTATTTCGCTTTCTGTGAGTTGACCTGGAAAATATGCACTGTTAGGACTGAATTAGGGGAACACTGGCCTAGACTACGAGACATTCATTTACCAGCATTAAATACCCCTTTTAACAACATATTTGTTTTATATGTAATAAAATAATTTTCATCAAGGTACCGAGGACTGACGGGATCTACAAAATCCATGCAGTGCATCTAGACCCTCAGGTCGTGACCGACTTTTATGCTGCCTTGGTTTTTCTTTACTTTCCTCTAATGCTTAGGCTCATATGGTTGTTTTCCTAAAGCCAGGTAAATTGTACGGAATATGATTCAAATAGGCACATTTCACTGATTAGTTCAGATACAAAAATCCTTGAAAAAAAATTGTCTTTCGGCCAACTAAACAATTATACACAGATCTCAAACAAGCATTGTGCCAGAAAAGACAATGGTAATGGTGCATACACACGGTCAGATAAAAAGGACGATATAAACGCTAACTGTATTGTTTATCGCTTGATCATTTATATCGTTCTTTTTTTTTAACCCCTCCAATGACCAAACGATAGTCGATATCGATATCGACTATCGCCCATGCATGCCGGCCAACCTGGACGATATCGACAAGGTTAGCCTTTTTACTATAGGGACCCGCGATATCGTTACGTCGTTTGGGGGTTGGTGCATGTGCTGGATGTTCGATATCGAACATCCAGCACATGCAGAACGATCAGACGATATCGGATCGTTGTCTGATCGTCCCGTGTGTACGGACCTTAAGTATTAAGCATCGTATGGCTAATATTTAAATCCCCAATGATAATACAGTTACAGATGTGTCCTCATACATATAGCCTCAACACAAAGGGCGACTTGCCTGTTGTTAGTGAGCTGACAGTCCTGTGTTACTCTGCTAGCGTCAGGCATCCTTTTTTTGCTGAAAATGCGTCTAAGTCGCAATGTAATGTGACTAGGACGCACCAGCAGACTGTGATGATTAATTTGATATGCGACACTAGTAGATCTGTGTGCACCCGAGTCTATATATGAAGCACAACGGAACTTGGAATGAAAAAAGCTGCAGCCACTATATTGAAGTACTTTGTATTCAGAGTCTCATTTGCACACATATATACAAGTTGCATATCAAATTAATCAGCACAGTCTGCTGGTGCGTTTGCTGGTTGCATATCAAAATAATCAGCAGAGTCTTCTGGTGCATCTGCTGGTTGCATATCAAATTAATCAGTACAGTCTGCTGGTGGGTCTGCTGGTTGCATATCAAATTGGCCACTTACAACTAACATGACTATTGGTTTTGCATGCTGTCAATCCAAGAAGAGACAGGACTGGATTTGATGGCATTGTAGATAAATATATTAGACTAAGATGCAAAGGATTCTGGGCATTCTTCATGTGAACAAGCTTCCAGGCGAAACGCGCGTCATACTCAGGACCCAATCAGCTGACTCACACATACCATGACGACAATTGCACGGACAGCTCCAGGACACCACGCTGTGTTCAGCAAGACTGTTGAATGGTGCCGACAAGGAGTGGAGTAGTGGGAGACATCCTACAGCAGATGACCGGGTTTGTCCTACAGTACATCTCATATACACTACAGGGTTATGTCAGGGACTGACCGGGCTGTTAGTTGAACACACGCTATAGGACCGTATTCACTGACTCCCCTTTCAGCATATGACTATAGCTGGTATCATCTAGGTGGATATCATGCTGATATAACATCACACTCTGTTTCCACACAATAAGGAAACTGATAACAGGAGATATATACAGTAGCGTAATTTATGGTTGCAAAACAAATGTATTGAATCCATTTTTCTTATAAATAATATCACCTAACAGAACTAGGCACTGTTTTTCTATCCTCTCAGGGGTGGCCTGACTGACTTGGGGCGCATTTAACCCCTGCAATGCTGTAAAACATCAGATATTACCTAACACCCTATAAGTCCTTAACAGACCATACCTTTACTGTTATTTCACAGACCTAATTCTTACCACTCTCTCATCACTCATTTGATACTTTGTAAGATGAGAGAAAGCAGAAGTGGAGAGAAACTGTAAGGTCTTGCTAATGCTCTATATTAATCACCTGGATAGAAATTTGGAATACGTGTGAATCATAGGATATATGCAGCTATGAACATGTTTAAAAGCCTATCAATGATATTTAAACATATGTATATTTAATGATTGATGAGAAAGTAATATTTGGAATCCACGGCAGTACTATATACTTGTGTGTTTGACTGTGCAAACTTATTTTTCATCCTTGTTACAAAAGGAACAATCATTTTGTTTATATCATAGACGCTGGTCCCTGGTTTTCCCCTGTATATACTGTATACCCTATTATATAATTTTTGGTGTATTTCCCTCAAAGATCTGTATAATTATATATAGCCAAAGAGAGATTTTTTTCAATATATTCGCCCTATAAATTTTTCTGTTACTTTAGGAGTGAATCAAATTCATTTTCTTTGAACAGAATTGATGCCACATTTTTATGTGGTTATTTCTTATACATAAATCTAAATTGCATTCTATTTTATAAGTATATAAATAAAAATATGAGATATGGTAAGAACTTACCCTTGTTATCTCTATTTCTACGAAGTCCATAGGGTTCCACAGGATACCTTGGGGTATAGGTGTGACGTCAGTCGCGGGGCACCATAGAGTTAAGCTTTTTAGCCTCCCAGGATGCACTAGGGTCCCCCTCCTATACCCCGCCCCTGAGCCAAGGCACCTCAGTTAGTTATCAAGCCATAGGCCAGAGGAGGAGAAGGAAGAGAGAGAAAAAAGATCTGGACACATACAAGAATCACATTCTCACCAGAGGGAGACGGAAAACCGGTGACCAGAGCAAAGCCCATCTGCAGCACAGGTGTGACAGGGCGGGAGTCCTGTGGAACCCTATGGACTTCGTAGAAATAGAGATAACAAGGGTAAGTTCTTACCATATCTCATATTTTCTACTTCAGGGGGACCCACACCCCAAAAATGAACCAAAGCTGCACTACACAGTCTAAATATTAGCAGGACTTACCTATATTGTGCCCTGACTGGTGTGCATATTACATTGCCAGACTCCATGCTGTAACCAATGTAGTAGAAGTGCTAGTCTGAGTGGGAAGTGGCTCAGGCTTCCCAGGTGTGCAAATCAATGCACTAATTAGATTACAAAGAAAATAGATCTCAGACTGCACATTCTGGACATATATATATATATAATTGGAGGTGCTACCTGTGGAGACCATTGACATATACACAAAGAAGAAATACAGGTGCACAACTCCAAATTAACTGATTATATATAAATAAATACATTTTGCAGTAAATACAATAGAGGTATTTGGCATAATCTTGGCCAAGCTTATGGGCCTGCCCACCATCTCCGGGTAACCTCTTGTCGGGCAAGTCCCTAACATACTAAGGCTCAAATCCAGAGCGCAGGACACCCCCAAACTAGCCCAGCCAATCCACCCCAAAGCACCGCTCTAATAAGAAAGTAAAGTGTTAAGAGCAGCCGCTGGCCGCATATAAAGCATAAAAATAAAAAAGTGAAATACATATATATAAAGGAAACAGACAGTGAAGTATTAAAATGTGTTAAAGGAAAATGTGTTATACTGCGGTGCCCTGAAGCAGATCAGCAAAGCAATCTAGGGGGACCCACACCCCAAAAATGAACCAAAGCTGCACTACACAGTCTAAATATTAGCAGGACTTACCTATATTGTGCCCTGACTGGTGTGCATATTACATTGCCAGACTCCATGCTGTAACCAATGTAGTAGAAGTGCTAGTCTGAGTGGGAAGTGGCTCAGGCTTCCCAGGTGTGCAAATCAATGCACTAATTAGATTACAAAGAAAATAGATCTCAGACTGCACATTCTGGACATATATATATATATATATATATATAATTGGAGGTGCTACCTGTGGAGACCATTGACATATACACAAAGAAGAAATACAGGTGCACAACTCCAAATTAACTGATTATATATAAATAAATACATTTTGCAGTAAATACAATAGAGGTATTTGGCATAATCTTGGCCAAGCTTATGGGCCTGCCCACCATATCCGGGTAACCTCTTGTCGGGCAGGTCCCTAACATACTAAGGCTCAAATCCAGAGCGCAGGACACCCCCAAACTAGCCCAGCCAATCCACCCCAAAGCACCGCTCTAATAAGAAAGTAAAGTGTTAAGAGCAGCCGCTGGCCGCATATAAAGCATAAAAATAAAAAAGTGAAATACATATATATAAAGGAAACAGACAGTGAAGTATTAAAATGTGTTAAAGGAAAATGTGTTATACTGCGGTGCCCTGAAGCAGATCAGCAAAGCAATCTAGGGGGACCCACACCCCAAAAATGAACCAAAGCTGCACTACACAGTCTAAATATTAGCAGGACTTACCTATATTGTGCCCTGACTGGTGTGCATATTACATTGCCAGACTCCATGCTGTAACCAATGTAGTAGCAGCTTTGGTTCATTTTTGGGGTGTGGGTCCCCCTAGATTGCTTTGCTGATCTGCTTCAGGGCACCGCAGTATAACACATTTTCCTTTAACACATTTTAATACTTCACTGTCTGTTTCCTTTATATATATGTATTTCACTTTTTTATTTTTATGCTTTATATGCGGCCAGCGGCTGCTCTTAACACTTTACTTATTAGAGCGGTGCTTTGGGGTGGATTGGCTGGGCTAGTTTGGGGGTGTCCTGCGCTCTGGATTTGAGCCTTAGTATGTTAGAGACCTGCCCGACAAGAGGTTACCCGGATATGGTGGGCAGGCCCATAAGCTTGGCCAAATTATGCCAAATACCTCTATTGTATTTACTGCAAAATGTATTTATTTATATATAATCAGTTAATTTGGAGTTGTGCACCTGTATTTCTTCTTTGTGTATATGTCAATGGTCTCCACAGGTAGCACCTCCAATTATATATATATGTCCAGAATGTGCAGTCTGAGATCTATTTTCTACTTCAGGGTCCATAGGGTATCCACAGGATACCTTGGGGATGTCCCAAAGCAGTATCCTTTAAGGGTGGGGACGCTCCTGTGCAGAAAGGAGAATCCGCCGCCCGAAGGAAGCATCCTGAGAGGCGAAGGTGTCAAACCTGTAATACCTCACGAAGGTATGGACAGAGGACCACGTAGCAGCCTTGCAGATCTGAACTGCTGAGGCACCACGTCGAGCTGCCCACGAAGGACCCACAGACCTAGTGGAATGAGCCTTCACAGAAGGAGGAACCGGCAGGCCTTCATGAAGATAAGCTTCAGAAATAGCCATACGGATCCAGGCTGCCAACGTTTGCTTTGAAGCAGGCCAACTCTTTTTACGGAAGCCATAGAGGACAAACAAAGCGTCCGACTTCCTAAACGAAGAAGTGCGGTCAACATAAGTCCTTAAGGCCCGCACAACATCCAAAGAGGCCTCACCCACGGAAAGACCCGGTGAGTTAAAGGCTGGAACAACGATTTCCTCGTTAACATGAAACTGGGAAACAACTTTGGGAAGAAACTCGGGCCGAGTGCGGAGCACTTCCCTGTTCCCATGAAAAACCAAGAAAGGGGGTCTACAAGAAAGAGCCCCTAACTCAGAAACACGTCTGGCCGAAGCAATAGCAGAAGGAAAACAGTCTTAGCTGTTAGCCATTTAATATCCACTGAGCCCAGTGGTTCAAACGGCGGTCCTTGGAGAGCCCTCAGGTCCACAGCCAAATCCCAAGGCGCCACAGGTGGAACAATGGGCGGCTGAATGCGGAGTACACCTTGCATAAAGGTGCGCACATCCGGGATTGTAGCAATCCTACGGTGAAACCAGACAGATAGGGCCGAAACCTGTACCTTCAAAGAAGCAAGGCGAAGCCCATGATCTAGTCCCGCTTGCAGGAAGGCGAGAATCCGAGACAGACGAAACTCCCGCGGTGTATAACCTCTCGGTCGACACCACTGGAAGAACGTATGCCACACGCGATGGTATATCCTCGCGGAAGACGGTTTCCGAGCTCGCAACATGGTACGCACCACAGAGCTGGAAAACCCCCGGGACCTCAGCATGGCCGTCTCAACAGCCACGCCGTCAAAGACAGCCGAGTCAGGTCCGGGTGAAGACAAGGACCCTGAGACAGAAGGTCCAGTCGTAGCGGCAACCGCAGAGGACTGTCCACGGACAGACCCTGAAGGTCTGAGAACCAGTGCCGTCTGGGCCACGCGGGAGCTATCAACAGGAGCGTCCCTCCTTCCTGTTTGAATTTCCGGATTACCCGTGGAGGAAGGGAGACCGGAGGGAACAGGTATGCGAACCGGAACGTCCACCGGACGGACAGAGCATCCACCAGAGACGCCCCTTCGTCTCTTGTGCGAGACCCGTACACCGGCAACTTGTTGTTGTGCCGGGACGCCATGAGGTTGATCTCTGGAAGACCCCACCTGTCCACCAGCAGTTGAAAAATGTCCGGATGCAGGGACCATTCCCCCGGATGAACATCCTGGCGACTTAGAAAGTCCGCCTCCCAATTTAGCACTCCCGGGATGAAGACCGCTGATATGGCCGGAAGATTGCGCTCCGCCCCAACCAGGATCCGAGAGACCTCTACGAGAGCCGCCCGACTGCGAGTTCCTCCTTGCCTGTTTATGTAGGCCACGGTGGTAGCGTTGTCCGAGTGGACCTGCACCGGGTGACCCTGGAGAAACCGATGTGCCTCCTGGAGAGCATTGAAGACCGCACAGAGTTCCAAGATATTTATTAGAAGCTCCGCTTCTGTCGGCGTCCACCTGCCCTGGAACAAGTGTGGACCCGAAACTGCTCCCCAGCCCCGAAGACTGGCGTCTGTTGTCAACAGGACCCAATTTGGAACCCAGAACGGACGTCCCTTGTTGAGGTGGGTCGTCTGTAACCACCACGCAAGGGACAGACGAACCTCCGGGGTGATCACAATCGTCTGGGACTTCAGAGACTGAGGCAGCCCGTTCCACTTGGACAGGATCAGGTGCTGCAGAGGTCTGGAGTGAAACTGGGCGTATTCCACCATGTCGAACACCGACACCATGGAGCCCAGTAACCTCATCGCCGAGTGTAGAGACACCCGGCGGCTGTGCAGACAACTGCGCACCCTTGACTGTAAAGCAGAGATCTTGTCGTCCGTCACGAAGATCCTTTGCTGTCCCGAGTCCAATAAGGTTCCAAGATGCAGAATCCTCCGAGACGGGATTAGAGTGGACTTCTGCCAGTTGATTAGCCAGCCGTGCCGTTGCAGCAGTGCAATGGTCAGGTCCAAGTGGCGTAACAGGAGCTCTGGAGATCCTGCCACCAATAACAGGTCGTCCAAGTACGGCAACATGCGGACTCCCTGCATCCGCAGAGAAGCCGCCATGACCGCCTACACCTTGGTGAAAACACGTGGTGCTGTCGCCAGGCCAAAAGGTAACACCCGAAACTGGAAGTGGTCGCTGCGGATTGCAAACCTGAGGAACTGTTGATGGCGCAAAAGAATAGGGACATGCAGGTAAGCGTCCTGTATGTCCAATGACACCATGTAGTCCCCAGGTTCCAGCGCCAGAATGATGGACCGTAGGGTCTCCATCCAAAACTTCGGAACCCGCAAAGACTTGTTGAGTGCTTTGAGGTTGAGGAATCGGATGATACGACCCATTGGGTTTCTGTACCAAAAATAGATTTGAATAGAAACCCTGGCCCCTCTGGGAGAATGGAACAGGCACTATAACTCCAGCCTGGAGCATAGTGTGCAATACCTTCCGCAGCTCCGTAGCCTTGTTCCGGTCGGACGGTAGACCCGTGGTGAAGAATCGAGCCGGGGGTCTGTGCCGGAAGGAGAGGGCGTATCCGTGGGAAACCACCTCCAGAACCCAAGTGTCTGTCGTAGTAGCCGACCAACACTGGGCGAACTGCAGCAGGCGGCCTCTCACCCTAGGATCCCCCAAAGGGAGGCCCGGACCGTCAGGCCGCAGGCTTGTCATCTGGCTTGGGGGCCGGACGTCTGGTACTCCATGCCTGCTTCCGGGGCTTGGCCGATTTCTTAAGGCCAGCCTGTCGAGGAAACGACTGTGGTTTGGGCCTGCCCTGGGCCCTAGATGACCAAAAGGACGATGGTCCAGAACCAGAAGGAGCAGCGACCGACGGGAGACAAGCCGATTTGGCTGCCGCCAGCATGGCCACAATCTTATCCAGATCCGGACCGAAGAGAACTTCTCCGGTAAACGGCAACGCCTCCAGACCCTTTTTGGAATCTGCGTCCGCCTTCCAGGATCGCAGCCACAAGGTGCGACGAGCCGCCACCGCTGCTGAAGAAATTCTAGACACCAGAGTACTAATGTCTAGGGCCGCCTCGTTGATATAAGTGGCCGAATCACGGAGATTACCAATCAACTCCGCCTGTTCGGCCGGACAGTCGGAATCAAAAGAAGCCTCTAATGAATCCGCCCAGCGCTCCATCGCTCTGGCAACCCAGCAAATGGCCATAGCCGGCCGTGCTGCCCCCCCCGCAAGGGAATAAGCGGACTTCAGGCAGATCTCCACCTTGCGGTCTGTAGCATCCTTAAGGGAAGACATAGATGGCATCGGCAATGTGGCACTACGGACAAGACGGGTCACGTGAGAATCCACCTGTGGAGGGGATTCCCACTTTGCAAAATAATTATCCGCGAACGGATAAGCCACCGCCAGGCGTCTCTGCGACTGGTACCTTTTGCCAGGCTGTTTCCACGCCTCCTCTAAATGGTCCACCAACTGACCCGAAAGAGGAAAGACTGTGGCATCGCCCTTCACATCTTTGAAAAAGACATACTTAGATTTAGCCACTGGGGGAACTTCGTCCTCAATCACCAAGGCTGTGCGGACCGCCCGAATAAGTCCAGGAATATATACTTTGGACTTAGCATCAGCGTCCTTAGTATGGAGAGGTTCCTGATCGTAAGGATCCAAAATCTCCCCATCATCAGACGTCCCCTCGTCATCCTCATAAGGAGCCGACAGAGACGCCACCGGCCGTTTATGCGGCCGCATCACAGACTCCCCTTGCAACACATCCGACAAGTGCTGTACAGAACTCGTCAGGGAGTTAACCCACGCTGGCTCCTGAGAAACCGGGAGCGGGGAAATAGGGAGACTGTGGGGTACCACCAATTGTCGTGGGAAACCCTGCATGGGTGACGACACCACTGACTGCTGGGATAAACCCATCGGTGTAAACGCGGGCTGCGGAGCTAACTGGCCCACTAAGGCTGTAAGCGCCTGAGCGAAACAAGCCCAGGGCGGCTCCTGTACCGGTGCTGTAACCGTAAGAGGCCGCACCATGGACAAACACTGCCGGCAAAGGCCCTCCGCGCTACCCTCCCCCTCCGCTAACGGTACTTTACACGTAGTACACTGTAGCCGGAGGGGAAAATCACTTTCGGACATGATGGCACCACGTATGTGACCTCTCTCACCAATTATAACTTAAATAGGCGAGAGACCACCCTGCAGCACCGCACCGCAAGGGCTTAGCAGAAAGAACAGGGACAGTAATAAAGCTGACAGTCTTGAGAAGAAAAGTTACAGGCAGCAGCGCTAGCACAGTCACATACAATGCAAAGAAAATCAATTCCTGCACTAACAGCGCTGATCACTCAACTACGCAGACACAGGGCCTGGTAGGACACAGCGCTGCATACACAGACCTGACCACAGCGGAGGAGAGGTATGCGGGGGGACCCAGACCACAATGCTTCCGTCCAGCGCTTCCAGCAGCGTTCACCATGCGTTCTGGAGAAGATGGCCGCCGAGGAGCAGAGAGGAGGCTGGCCTGGGGGAGGAGCGCTGCCACAGGACCAGTCGGCAGCGTGCAGAGAGGGCTGTGTGCAGCGGGGGAGGCGCCGGCTGTGAGACAGGGAAGGCGCGCTCCCCTGGCATGCATTTAACCCCTGGGACGCCGCAGTGCTACCGCTCTGCTGCGGTCCGCTGTCCCAGGGGGTAGTGGAAAGCGCAGGTTGGTCGCCTGGCTCCACGCTGCAGCCAGTCCCAAGGGAGCCCCCTGCCTGGGGACTTAGGACCATGTGACCAGCGGGGACCCACCGCGGGACCCCGCTGCTTACCTTTGTCCCCCTTGGATCCGGCCATGGTCCGGAACATCTGGGGTCACCGCTAGCTGTGACCCCAGATGCTCACCAGCATCCCCGGATCGGTACCGGCGTTCTGGTACTGGCGGGGGTGTAGGGAAGACAGCATGGACGTCAGGACTGACTGTCCATGCTGTACATCCAGATGTGCAGCCAAAGCTGCACTGAAGAAAGCTTCAGGGGCTCTTCTAGGCCCCACTCCGACAGGTGCACCCGACTCCGGCCGGGCACCAAACTAAACTGAGGTGCCTTGGCTCAGGGGCGGGGTATAGGAGGGGGACCCTAGTGCATCCTGGGAGGCTGAAAAGCTTAACTCTATGGTGCCCAGCGACTGACGTCACACCTATACCCCAAGGTATCCTGTGGATACCCTATGGACCCTGAAGTAGAAATTAGTGATTTTACATTTTACAATTACACACAACACAGTGATACTAAGAGTGCCCCAGAAAGGAGTCTTCTAGTCTTGTCTGCGCAAGATTTTTGACATTTGGTTGCATATCAAATTAATCAGCACAGTCTGCTGGTGCGACTTAGATGCATTATCAGTAAAAAAAGAAGCAAAGAAGACTTCTGGCACTAGCAGAGTCTCACAGGACCTAGCGCGTCAAGAGGGTTTTTTAGCACGACTGCAGCAAACATGTGTAAGGACATATATATACAGGAGTAATCACATCATCAGGCCAAAGGCTTGGAGTCTGTTGGAAAATACCTATGGAGATATTTTATGTCCCTGAAAGGAAACGAAATTGTGGAGATTTAAGGTAATTTTAACTCATATCTTTATGTGGCTAAAATAACCCTTATATTTCAGATTTTAAGCAACACTGATATACCTCAAAAGTAATTTTATAGATGCTTGCAATTACAACATGCCATTTGCCCATTGGGACCATGGACGAGCAGACATTGCTATGTCTCCAGTGGTGTCTTTTCTGCCTATGGGGTGTCATCCAAAACTAATAGCTAAAATATATGCAAAGCTGTTGCTCACCGATCCTCACTTTACGCCCCCTGGCCGGGAAACGTAAGTGACACATCAGAGTAAGATTGGAGAGGAGTGTTGAAGGCAAGAAGGGTGATTTCTATCTATTTCTAAGGATGTTTCACAAAGAAATTAGAGACTTCCCATTATGTCCCAAATGTAAAAGTGAGGCGCTTTCATGTGGTCTTGTCCTGTAGGTAACAAAGCTAATGAAACAGAGTGCTTGGTCACTTACATAATGCTAACAGCCCTTACTTGTGAACACGGATTATGTACAGTGAGAATAGTGAGCTGTGAGCAGGTTAGGCTGCGTGCTCATGATTTCATTCAGCAAACAAATTTTTGCAAGAAAATGTACTTCTCATATTTGTAACGCTCCTGAGGCCCCTGCTTTAGCTAGATAGTGATATATAGTAGATAATGTGCTGCCACATTAAAGCTGCATACATAACTAGCTGAACTCTTCCCGCATTTTAGATAATGTGCTTCTGTTGGCAGGGACTGGATGTAAGTACCTGAATAAACAAATAATATAAAATGACATACATTATAGTGAATTTTGAGGTATAAGATAAGCTGACAACACGATTGTTTAATATGTTCTGCACATGCTTCCATTGTAAGGCTCTGTTGCACTAGTGACAGACAAAGATGAATTCTCACCAGGAGGTTGTCACAAATCCCACCGGAAATTTTCCCCAAAGTGTTGGCATCGAGAGGAGCCAGGAGCATGAGATCTGCCCAGCGGCGGAGTTCTATGTGTAGCACCGGGTCAGAACGCTGGTTCCACATCTGTGAGGAGAGTGTAAACAGTGAGTGGCACATAGGTCCTTGTACTCAGTGAGAAATCAACACAACACCTGTAGTTGTATCCCTATTATGTACATCACTGTACATGTAACCAGGACACTCTGTGCCTTTTGGATGGTTACCAAACATTATACTGAGCTGAAGAAATTACCGGCAAAATAAATCAAAATAATACAATTATTTTAAGTTAATAAAACTGCAAGGAGAATATTTGGGTTGAGTAGTGTATCCTGACAGTAAAGCAGTAAAATGCTGTCAGGTACTGTATGCTATGTATTTGTATCATAATCCTCTCAGTGTACAGTATGTACATATAATATGGTGGTGCTGTAAATAAAGTGCTTTAATAATAATCTATACCATTCCTGTCAGCTTTCAAACCTGGTAATTCCCCTACAAATAATCATAATCATGCATGAATCAAACATCAAGCTTTGACAGTATGGTATATCGGTGAACACTGCTGTAATGGACAAATGCACACAGCAACCAATCAGGTTTACTGTCATTTTTTTTTTAATAAGATGTACATAAAAGACACTAAGCATCATTGGTTGCAAAAGCCAACACCAACTTTGTTCTTTGCACCACTGTAAATAAATGTCCCCCATATATGAATATACAAAGTAAAAAACAAAACAGCAGTTATACTGTCAAACAATTACAACCCATTTAAGCATCTATCTTGTTATGTCATCTATGGCCCTGACTGCTGTAGAACAGGCATTCTAGGTATCAGCAAAATGACAACTTGCTGGACTTTATAAAACAATAACTAATGTAAGAAAGTCCATGACATTAGAATCCACTTGGTTTAATAGCAAGTGTGCTACATAAGCCCATTGTATGGAAAACATTGCCATCCATAAATCAATCACTATCTCCCCATCCCTCTGCGGAAAAGGTTATGTCTACTCAGTCTCTGTAGAATAAATAATGCTTTAGGGCAGTGTTGGCTAACCTTGACACTCCAGCTGTTATGGAACTACATAACCCAGCATGCACTGCTACAGTTTTGCTATTAGGGCATGCTAAAACTGTGGCAGGGCATGCTGGGATATATAGTTCCACAACAGCTGGAGTGTCAAGGTTAGCCAACACTGCTTTAGGGTAACGTCTGACACCAGACTGAAAACCTACATTGTCCCATTAACTTCAGTCTCTCAATATATTTACAGATTGTAAGACATAGAAGCTGCTCACCTCACCTTCCATTCATCCTCGTCACAATAAACTGACACAGTGATATCCTGCACGTTGTAGAAGTGTTTTGCTCTTTCTGTGCTTACAACCTGCACCTGTACCTGTAGGAGAGGGAGTATTATTCACATGTACAGAAGAAAGCTGGCCTTTATGTATGCGTACGATGTAGCGTACGATATATCGTTCCAATGCGGATCGGAACGATATATCATACACAACGTATAATGTGTATGCCTGATTCATTGTACCCGGACATCGTTCATTGCATCGTTCCATCAGCTGTCCTGCATGTCAGATTGGATGATGCAATGAACAATGTGGTACAGTTACATGCAGCATGAAATGATACATTGTGCTGTCATATGCACAATGTAAATAAAACGTCCATGTGCGCTTAGTCCATTTCTTAGTGTGGATATAGTTTACAGGTATAAACTTACTCCAGGTATTTGTAGAAGGCCAGACACTAGAAGTGGCAACTTCAGAGCTGCCACACTGCCTGTGACTCCCACAAGCACATGGGCTCCATGAGATGCAGGTGAACTCATATCTCCAGCAGTCATTGTCCGAATTGTCCGAAGGTTGTCCATCGATTAAAGCCTGCACAATAATACAATAAAGTCCAATAGAAATGTTATATTGCTGATATCGGAGACCTCACATAATGAAATATTGTTTTGTATTGGAGTTACAGGACAACTCTTCGATAACTTGATTTGGGCGTTAAGACTTTTCTTTTTGTGTGGTTAAAACAAACTGCTAAAGATTACGCGTTGCACAATAATATAAAGAACAAACCAGGAGACAAAGGGTGGGTACACACTAAGACGATATCGGGACGATTTGTCATATTGGAACGACAAATCGTCTAATGTATACCCTCCACTGCGAACTCCAGCAGACATAGGAGATTATTTGATTGACTGTGCTGCGCGTCCAATCAGGCGATATCGCATGTGCAGCAGTGCATTTTAATGTGGAATGGAACGAGGTAATGTTCCATCATTCATTAAATCGTCTAGTGTGTACCGGCAATCTGTGATGGTCTGGGGCGACCATCTGCACGATTATCGGTTGTCCTAATGTGTATTCGGCTAAATTGTAGTAAATTATTAAAACGCAATTTCCCCATCACTTGACTACTTGAGAGCAAAACAGATAACAAAAAACCTAATGTAAAGAGATAAAAGACACATTTGCAAAATGATTAGCCAGTGCTCCAAATATGCAAAGCCACAAGAGTTCTAAGTCCATGACCGTAGTCAGTCAAAAGATTGTCAAGCTCCACCCCAGTGACCAGAAACACTGCGGCTACTACAGGACAATACCATGTAGAAGTTTGAATGTAAAATGCAAAAATTAAGAGGGTTAAATGGTACAGTCGTTCAAGTTCCCGTGAAGACAACATTCAACTTTGAGGTATTTAATTTTAAACTTCTCAAGGCTATCTCTGTGAAATGCCCTTCCATGCACAATAAGACTCCTCTAGTCTCCAAACCTTCAAGCATTCCCTGAAAACTGACCTTTTTAGGCAAGCTTATTAAATTCCAGAGCCACCGACATAACCTCTATAAGCTATCCTACCTAATTACATCCCCTTTATACAGTCCACACATAACAAACATATTTTCTCTTTCTCCACTTTCACATCCCGCTGACCTTAGGCCAACATTCCTATGTGACTTGATCATACAACCCACCAAGAACCTCTGCAATCTAGCTGGACCAATATGCAATATGTAGCACTTATTCTTATGCATCAATGCCTATTTCCCTATAGATTGTAAGCTTGCAAACAGGGTCATCTTACCTCTTTCTATGTCTGTAATTATTCAGTTTTGTTTTATTACTATTTGTTCCGAATTGTAAAGTGCAGAGGAATATGATGTCACTATATAAGTAACCATTAATAAATAATAAATACATAAATGTAGAAACAGGTAATAGAAATCACCTGGACTACACCTTTTAGGATGGTCTTCACCATACATCAAGAATCTATTGGCACAATGCTCAGTTTTCCAGATGATTGTGTCTAATGATCAGCAAATTTCAACATTTTGGAAATCCTCAATTTGCCAATTTCAACTAAAAAATTATCGGAATCGGCATGTCGGGGATTTCTAACATGTTGGATTTTGCAGATTGTCATGGAATTGGGGATCAGCAAATCAGATCGGAGATCATGAATTGTGTGCTGTTCTGATGCCGACACACGATGCCATGAAGGACATATAATGTACGATATGTCGTTCACCAGCTGCCTCCACAAGCATTGGGTCATTCATCAAATTGACAGATTTGGGCTTGATCTGTCGATGCGCGCATGGTCGCTCATAGTGGGTACACACTGGCCTATGTGGACGATATGTTGGGCCAATCCGCCGAATTAGGCGACATATTGTCTAGTGTGTATTCAGCTTGAGAATGGGCAATAAAGCTCTGTTCGGTCTCTCAGTTCCAGGACACATTTCCAAAAGTGCTTAACAATTACATCTTTGGATAGAATTCAATTATTTTTTCGTGACCTCTCTCCCATAAAGTGATGGGGCGATATTCAATTGTTTTAGGCACCTATTACTTTTCGTACAGGTCGTGCCCATACGCACTGGATTTAGATTAGGGATGTGCAGGCTCGGATAGGTTCGAGTTTGCACGTGGAGTTCGGATTTTTCCCTCCAAAAAAACGGAACTCAGAACGAGGCAAAACGTCATCTTACATGGACGAACATCATCATTCCTGGACAAAAGACCAGGAATGATGATGTTCGTCCATGTAAGATGACGTTTTGCCTCGTTCTGAGTTCCGTTTTTTTGGAGGGAAAAATCCGAACTCCACGTGCAAACTCGAACCTATCCGAGCCTGCACATCCCTAATTTAGATGCGTAAAGTGGAGAACACTGTATGAAGGACCGTGTCTACGTTCGAGAACTATATGAAGACAAAGTGAAAGAGTGAGGTTAATATATGACCATTTTTATACACGCATTTATTGCTCTAATGCTAGAATCAGACATGAGCAGGACTTTTGCTGTGTATCCTATAGCAAATCATAATAAAAATAAACGTCACTTGGTAAAATAAATCGAACGCTATAAGTGTCTTATATAAATGACAAAAAATATTAATAATTCAATTTACCACGACAATGGCACATGCCCTCATTCATCTACATGAGAACAATTGTTGAAGCCACAGTTGACGGATCTTTCAGACTCGAACAACCAGGACAGGTCCCTGTAATTCGTGTAACGGGGAAACTACAACTCCCAGAGTTCTCTCCGTCGCACTGGCGTCACAGCTGCAGCTCCAGCTTCCGGCTCTCTCTGGTGATACATTATTACGTCATCCCGGCGCCGGCTCTGTGAGCGCAGGAAGTTTACTGCCAGCCATTAGGGAGGATTTACAGGGATTAAACACTTGTATAATGTAGTTTATCGTAATACTGTATGTGGCTGTGTTTCCCTATAATGCTGTATGTGGTGTTAGTCTCCTGTATTCATGTATGTGGTGGTATTTCACTGTAATAATGTATGCGATGTAATCCCATTTAATACTCAATGGGGCGTAGTCCATTGTAATACTGCATGGAGTGGTAATTCCCTGTAATACTGTATGTGATGGTAATTCCCTGTAATACTGTATGTGATGGAAATTCCCTGTAATACTGTATGTGATTGGATTTCCTTGTAATACTGTGGTGTAGTCACTTGTAATACTGTAAGTGGTGGTATATCCCAGTAATACTGCATGCAATGTAAACACATGTAGGCCCCCATTTATCAACGAAGCATAATGTCACCATTTCTGGATTTAACAAACAGTGGTAATCTAAGACTACCGCTGATTGTTAAGCATCGCTCTCGCCTGTCTTTTAGATGGCGAGAGTGATGCGGTCCCTTTTCGGCTTCAGCGAACCCTTCCAGCAGGCATTGCCTGGTCCACGTGTGATGCAAATGCGTAGACGGACTGTTGCACATGTGCATAACTTGGGAGCCCCCCGTCGCTTGCAGCGTTAGGCTGTCAGCAGCCCAGCGGAGGACCTCGCCAAAGTGGTAAGTATTGATAAATACCAGTACATTTTTAGTTTGTATCACAGTGATACTAAACAAAAAATTGCACTGGTTTTTACCATCGTTGATAAACGGGGGCCTTAATTCTTCATTTCGCAGAGTCCCTTGTAATACTGTATGTTAGGGCTTGACAAATTTTTCTAAAATCTAGGAGCCAGGATGAAATCGTAGGAGCCAGACCACCGCCCCCCCAAAAAATTTACAGGAGTGAGTAAGGAGCACAGCTCTGTGTGTTATACACACTATACTAGTCCACAAAATGATCACAGTTGAATGGATACAGTAAAATGGAGGCCCCCTCACTGCTCTGCACAGCTCCTCTGCTCTACCCCCCACCCTCCAGTAATTACAGACCACATGTCACATAAAACAATGGGGCCAGAAAATACAACAAAACCCCCCTCTCCTCATGGTCACACCACTATCCCTCTGAAGCTGCTCTGCAATCGCTGGCCACGCATAGACCCTACTACCAGAGAGCTCTATGTAGGAGATAGGAGACAATTGGGATGTACAGGAGGATCAGCGTGGACTGGGACAGACAGTAGGGATCAGAGCAGGCCAGGATGGAGAGGAGCAGTCAGCGCAGGCCAGGACGGACACAGGCACAGCAGTCACCGCAGGCAACACTCAGCACCTGCACTCCTGTGCATGATATTAATACTATATGCATGAAACTCCGGCAGAGCTGATGATGATCTGCTTACTCCCTCACTGCAAAATCTGGTAGCCATGGCGATCTGGCCCCTGGGATTTGTCGAGCCCTCCTGTATGTGGTATAGTCCTGTACATTACTGTATGTGGCAGTATTGCCTGTAATACTGTATGTGGTGTGTAATCGCCTGTAATACTGTATGTTGTGGTATTTCCCATGTAATACTATTTGTGATTATATTTCCCTGAAATACTGTATGTGGTGTAGTCCTGTGTAATTCTGTATGTGGCGGTATTTCTTTGTACCCAGACTATATGTCCCACCAAGTATGTAGTTTTGTACCGTGTAATCTGGTGGTAGTTCCCTGTAATATTATATCAATATCAATTAGGAGCGAGAATAGCAAAAATCTTGCACCTGTGGGGTTTTTTGCTTTTCAGTTAGGTGCAAGGTTTTCATTTTTTGAGCGGCGGGAGTTTTTTATTGTCGCAGCTCCAGAGCACGACCAATTTTTCCTAAAATTTATATTTTTAGGAAAAATTGTCAGGAATTGCTCCGGGACCATCCGAAGCAGTGTCTTCTTCCTCCAGCGTCAGAATTCAGTCTTCTGCAGCAGCGGTGTGTATAGTCTGTGTGAGTGTGTGTAAGTATAAGTGTGTAACCCCCCCATCCCCCTGAGGCAGCAGCAGGGAGAAGTACATCTTCCAGCTGCCCCCTCGACTCCCAGCAGCCCCTCCCCAGTGCAAAGATGGAGGGGAGATGACCGAGAGCAGTGGACACCACCAGACCGGTAAGTAATTTATTTTTTCTTCTTACCCACAGGTGAGAAGAAAACCCTGCATGCATTTTTTGAAACTGGATACCACCCGGACCGCGGTAATCCAAAATTGGGCACAAGGTTTTTTTATGTGAAAACCTAATGAATACGGACTAGGTTTAAATTTTCTTTATCATAAACCAAATAACCTACCAGTATGTTACTTACCAGGAAAGCCACACAAACCTAGAGATAACATTTTAACTTAACAAAGATAGGGCCTTGTTTTTTAAACACAGGACCTTAATTAAGTTGATCATTGCACTAACATGCTGCCCAAAAACTAATCAAAACAATAACTTTTACAATCCTCATAAGACCACAATAGCGATTTATAATCTGTGAAATTAGTTCAGGGGTGAAGATAGACTTTCTGTGATGTGGGGCAAAGACACAGTTGGGCGCCCCCTGTTAGATAGTAGTCACCCTTGTTTTGCCTGAATACAAATGTCAATATTGTGAAAACTGAAATGTTTGTAGAGTGAGGACAGACCCCAGTTTTTATTGCCTTTATAATTCCCTCAATAATTAACCACTCATCTTAATTGTAACAACCCCATTCGTTATAATTAACCTCTTTACAATCATTAACTTCAAATCCCCATTATTAATTACACCAACATTATAAATTCCATACATGTAAATTAATCCGCTAATTTCCTCCCTCACTCTCATAAAAAAAACCTTAATCTTAAGTAACCCTAATAAAACAGTAACCTCCTGCCCTCTTATTCTTAATATTAGCTAACCTAAGAAATCCTTCAGGACAGGCAGCAATATTCTGACGTATAAGAAAAAACATGGCAGTCAGGTTAGCATTCAATAATCTATTAAAAAAAAAAACATTCAAACTATTGAACCTGGTCATATTTCAGACCATTTAAAATAGTGTACTTAAATATCAAAATACATGTAGTCAAAATTCTTTTGACACAATTTATAGAAAGGCATATACATATAAAGCAGAGCGTTCTGTCACAAATTAATTTTCACATTAGTTGATATGTTTTCCAATCAAAATCACAATGACAATGCAGAATTAAATGTGCAGAAACTTCTACATTACTGCAGAACTTGTATTTTGATTATATTCCCTGTACGCTCTCTAAAAAGGAGATGTATCAAGCCTTGGAAAGAAATAAAGTGGAGAAGTTGCCCAAAACAACCAATCAGCATCTAATGCTGGGCATACACTGACAGAAAAAATGTGTGTTAGGCCGGCAGGCATATTATCTGGCAGTCTGACACCCAGCAGATATATGGCCATACATTGTGAGATTTTTCACAGTATATTGGCCATGATACCTGTCTTCCCCGTTCCTGTGCCGTTCTTAGGCAGCAGCGAACACACTGCCTGATGTGGCCGGCATGTTACTTCAAAATACCACATCAGACTGATAACCGGCATGCCCAACCAATCAGCATCTATATTTTTGGATCAGTCATGCACATATATAGCACAGTTATCTGGGCAATCTGCCGATAGTAGGCGAATCGCCCATATAATTGTATAGTGTATGCCCAGCACAACTGTCATTTATCTGGCACAGTCTTTGAAATGACAGAAGCTGATTGGATATTTTGGACAACTTCTCCACTTTATCTCTCTCCAAGGCTTAATAAATCTTTCCCTACGTCAAATACTTTAGGAGCTAATAATAGCGATATCAGTGAAGACTCGTAGCAACATCGACACAGAAATTTTCTCAGGCTATGTTGCATCTCAACTCTCCATCAGCCTGGAAATCTACTGTGCTTCTGCCACGTGGGACCTCCCGGTGCTGTAAGGCCCCAGACATCTTTATCACAGCTGAGGATCCAGATTCCTTGATGGCGCACATCCTCTGTGAACATGTCCCAGCAGCCGTCCTAGCTGCACCCCTGAATGAGTCGCACAAATTGTGTCATCCAGAAATACCAGTTTCAGAGGTAGAAGAAAAAAAAGGTCTTCCTAAGGGATCCATATTTAATCAGAATGGACCTGATTCAGAGCCAGCATGCAATGTTGATGTTCACGAAGTTGAGCGATTATATGCATCTGCGCTTTCACAAACATTTCTGATAACCTCTAAGGTGCATGTGTTATACAGAGTGAACGCGCAGAGTTGCTGTAGCGATCGGGACAGACAGTAACAGAAAGGTGGAGGAGAAATGAGGGCTGGTGACTGGGAGGTGGCTACTAGTGCACGCAAAAATGGCTTATTACTGTGTCTCATGTCGCCTGGTGCAATTTTCGATGATGGCGTATAAGGACGCACCAATCAATATTACAGTTTGTACAAGCAGCAAAAGTGGGAGTCTCAGGCGGCCGGACAGATGTACACAAATGAAGGAGTTGGTACACTATTTGCAGAAACTCGCAGACAGGCGACTCAGAATCAAGTCCAATGTTTCATATATGAGGGAAAATGTATGCTGTTTAATGGAATATATTACAAGAGAGATTAAAAAAAAATCTTGGAATTAATGTTAAAAATGGTCAGTTCTTTGGAGGTAGTCTGCTGCTGAGGTTCTGTCTATGTTACCCTTTCCCCAGGCAGCAGAATTAAGCAAAGTGTGTATGTGTGTTTCTGGTTTTATTCCTTTTATAAGAAACTTTTGCCATATTGTTATCAATTTTATACAATAAAGATTGCGAATTTCTATGTCATATACAACATTTTGTCCTTAAATTATTATCCTTTATTTATATGGCACCACAAAGCACGTAAACAATTGAGTAGAACAAAAACATGGTATATAGACATTGCTGCAACAGTGGTCATAACCCACACATAAGTAGTACGGTGGCAGAAGTTAAGTGTTAGGTGCCGTAAGGAATAGTAAGGGGGGAAAAAAGCACATGGGGAAGAGGGCCCTGCTCGTGAGCTTACATTCTAAAGGGTAGGGGTAGACAAACGGGTGGATGTTGGTCTCTGCGCACGCGCAGCAGCCGCACTGTGCGTGTGCAAGCCCCGGAGCGAAAGAAATTCGCTCCGGGGCTCACTACAAAAGGGGTGGCTGTCGATGCTGATTAACAGCTCGCCCCGTTTTGTAGGCAAGGCTTCACAAACGGAGGTGTTCCCAAACGAACGCCTGCCGTTTGTGGATGGCCCCACTGACATCACCAGTGATGTCAGTGGTGAGCTTCCGACTCTTAGAGCCGGAAGTTCTCTGGGGCTTGCGGCAGATGAGACCCTACCACAAGGGTCTCGTCGCAAGCTCCGATGGTCGCGATGATCTTGACCATCGCGACCATCAACCTGGCCGCTCGCTAAAGCTGTGGGTGGTCACCCACAGCCTAGCGAGCGGCCAGGAGGCTGGGTCAGAAATTAGATGCGGCCGCCCTCATTCAGAGCGAGCGCTCGCATTTTGCGAGCACCTCTGAATGAGGTCCAGAGTGTTAGGATGAGAGATGGAAGGCTTTGATGAAGAAGTGGGTCTTGAGAGCCATTCCATAATAATTCACATCAATGAGGATTGGTTATTATAACACTATAGTTAAGGCTTTACCTTAACATTGTCAGCTTTGGAATCAAATCTTAGCAGCGGCAGAAATGAATAATTCATAGTGAGTGTGAGATATCATTTTGGGGGAGTTTAATCATTTTAGAAAGATCACGTTTTGTTTACAGTGCATCCAGAAAGTATTCACAACACTTCACTTTTTCCACATTTTGTTACAGCCTTATTCCAAAATGGAATAAATTCATTTTTGTCCTCAAAATTCTACACACAATACCCTATAATGACAACATTTAAAAAGTTTTTTTTGCAAATTTAATGAAAAAAAAAAAAACACTAAAGCTGCATACACACACAACGATTTTGTTACCAACGATTTTATGAACGATTTTCTGTCAGATTTTTTAAAGTGTAATAAAATAACAAATATTAATTTAATAGGGCCCTGGAACTATGAAACACTCCACCCTGCAAAGCACACGTATCATTTCACTGTTGTACCACCAACACCGCAATGTACACAATTATACAGTTTCAAAACACCCCCCAGGCCCCACCACCCGCAATGCATCTCAGCCGTACCTAGGTAAAAAATTCAAATGGTGCCATAAGAACCCCTTTAATGCAGCATATAAGCCCCATTAATGCTGCCATTTAAGCGCCTTTAACCCTGCCATGTGAGGCCCTTTCATACTGCCATTTGAGCCCCATTAATGCTGCCATAT
Organism: Taudactylus pleione; assembly: GCA_031769625.1. NCBI lineage: Eukaryota > Metazoa > Chordata > Amphibia > Anura > Myobatrachidae > Taudactylus > Taudactylus pleione. Next base: position 20,918,468 of record JAUIMM010000018.1, read on the forward strand.
GAGCCCGTCTAATACTGCCATTTAACCCCCTTAAACACTGCCATATGAGGCCCTTTAATGCTGCCATTTAACCGCCTTAAACGCTGCCATATGAGCCCCTTTCATACTGCCATATGAGGCGCTTTAATACTGCCATTTGAGCCCCATTAATGCTGCCATATGAGCCCGTGTAATGCTGCCATGTAACCCCCTTAAATGCTGCCATATGAGCCCCTTTCATACTGCCATATGAGGCCCTTTAATGTTGCCATATGAGCCCATGTAATGCTGCTATTTAAGCCCTTTAACCCTGCCATATGAAGCCCTTTCATACTGCCATTTGAGCCCCAATAATGCCAACTGAGCCCATGTAATGCTGCCCTTTAACCCCCTTAAATGCTGCCATATGAGCCCCATTCATACTGCCATTTGAGCCCCTTTAATGCTGCCATTTTAGCCCCATTAATGCTGCCATATGAGGCCCTTTCATACTGCCATATGAAAGCAACCTTAAATGATGCCATTTAAGCCCCTAAAGCATTGGTGGACAGTGGGGGGAGGGGGAGATGGGTACTTACCGCGAGAAATTGCTGCTCGTGGGTTTCCGTGGGTAGGTGGCGTCTTTCAGGTGGCCAAGCGCGGAAATGACTGATGTCCGGCAGAGAGTGTTGTGGGCGGGTCCGTCGTTTATCATTTTTCGTTCATTCTTCCAAACATGAACAATTTTCTGAATGAATATCGTTCTGTTGGATGGTCAGAATGGACGATGAACGAAAAACGGGCGCGCGTATGATCGATTTTCGTTTATCGTTTTAGGTCCAAAAAACAACGATTTTGAAAAATGATTTAACTATAACGACGTCGTTATAGTTAAATCGTTCTAATAATCATTACGTGTGTACGCACCTTAATGAATGATTTTTTTGAACTACAAACGATTTTTGCATATTCCCTTACTGAAAATCGTTGAGTTGGTCAGTCTGACTGAACTACAAACGAGAACGCGCATGAACGATAATCATTCATCGTTTTAACTCAGAAAGTGAACGATTTTTTCAATGATTAAACGATATCGTTAACGATAATCGATCAAAAAAATTGTGTGTGTATGCACCTTTAGAAATCACATGTACATAAGTATTCACGGCCTTTGCCATGAAGCTCAAAATTGAGCTCAGGTGCATCCTGTTTCCTACAGCTTAATTGGAGTCCACCTGTGGTAAATTCAGTTGATTGGACATGATTTTGAAAAGCATACACCTGTCTATATAAGGTCCCACACTTGACAGTGCATGTCAGAGCACAAACCAAGCATGAAGTCCAAGGAATTGTCTGTAGACCTCCGAGACAGGATTGTCTCAAGGCACAAATCTGGGGAAGGGTACAGAAAAATATCTGCTGCTTTGAAGGTCCCAACGAGCACAGTGGCCTCCATCATCCGTAAATGGAAGAAGTTCGGAAGCTCCAGGACTCTTCCTAGAGTTAGCCGGCCGTTTTGAACTGAGCGATTGGGGGAGAAGGGCCCTAGTCAGGGAGGTGACCAACAACCTGATGGTCACTCTGTCAACATTCCTCTGTGGTGTGAGGAGAACCTTCCAGAAGGACAACCATCTCTGCAGCAATCCACCAATCAGGCCTGTATGGTAGAGTGGCCAGACGGAAGCCACTCCTTAGTAAAAAGCACATGGCAGCCCGCCTGGAGTTTGCCAAAATGCACCTGAAGAACTCTCAGACCATGAGAGACAAAGATTGTACTCAGGCGTGAATGCCAGGCGTGATCTTTGGAGGAAACCAGGCACCGCTCATCACCAGGCCAATACCATCCCTACAGTGAAGCATGGTGGTGGCAGCATCATGCTGTGGGCATGTTTTTCAGTGGCAGGAACTGGGAGACTAGTCAGGATAGAGGGAAAGATGAATGCAGCAATGTACAGAGACATCCTGGATGAAAACCTGCTCCAGAGCGCTCTTGACCTCAGACTGGGGCGACAATTCTTCTTTCAGCAGGACAACGACCCTAAGCACACAGCCAAGATATCAAAGGAGTGGCTTCAGGACAACTCTGTGAATGTCCTTGAGTGGCCCAGCCAGAGCCCAGACCTGAATGCAATTGAACATCTCTGGAGAGATATGAAAATGGCTGTGGTCTGACGCTTCCCATCCAACCTGATGGAGCTTGAGAGGTGCTGCAAAGCGGAATGAGTGAAACTGCCCAATGATAGGTGTGCCAAGCTTGTGGCATCATATTTAAAAAGATTTGAGGCTGTAATTGCTGCCAAAGGTGCATCAACAAAGTATTGAGCAAAGGTTGTGAATACTTATGTACATGTGATTTCTTAGTTTTTATTTTTTAATTAAATTTGCAAAAATCGTAAAAAAAAAAATGTACACGTTGTCATTATGGGGTATTGTGTGTAGAATTTTGAGGACAAAAATTAATTTATTCCATTTTGGAATAAGGCTGTATCATAACAAAATGTGGAAAAAGTGAAGTGTTGTGAATACTTTCCAGATGCACTGTAGATTAGCTTTTCATACACACAGGTTACACATGGTCAAGTTAAACGTGTCATAACATCCTAAAATATGTAATACAAAAAAGCACATTACAAAGACAATTTAGAGTAAAATTAAAAATCCTCCTTTGGTTTGGAATTTCCCCATAAAGTACGTTTCCAAATTCTGGTGACTACAACTTCTATGATGGAGTACTGTAGAGATACAAAAACAGCAGCACTTTAAACATTCTGGACCTCACTCAGAGTTGGTATAAACATAAGTTTCTGTCTCTTTTTTTTTTTTTAGTACACATGCAAATCTTTCCACAATGAATATTTTAATCCATGGCGACCTGGCTACCAGTTGCACTTATGGCTCCCTACACCAAGGGGGCCAAGACGGGGATTGGAAAGGGTGTATGTGCATGGCCAAGTTACTGTAAGAGCGTGTCAATGGCCACCTAAAAGGTGCAAAAGCAATTGTTTGGAGAGAGCTGACTTGTGGGCACTCAGGACCTCATTCAGAGTCGGTCGTTGCGGCCGCTCGGTAGGGGAAAGGGGCCAGATATGCAAATTAAGCGATCGCAAGTTGCGGTCCTACGATGAGATCGTTAGCTGAACGACCGAGGGTAAGAAGCGGCCGTAAGACTAAATCACGCCCCCTTCTCGTTCACCACACACGTCATCTCCTGGGATATAAGGATTAATCGCGAGCATCGGGAACCATCGGAACTGGTCGTAGTGCTTAAGGTTGACCATACCCTCTCTTAAGCACTACGATCAAGTCAGTGTACAAACCACCCATGTCACGTGTGCCATGACACTACTTTGTTAATTATGCACTCCATAAAACGCCGTTCGCATAATTAGGCACGCCTGCGTTCGGATCTCCACTCCCCCGTTTTCAAGCATCTTCCCGTTACCACCCACAAACGCCTCATTCTGTCACTCAAACTACCGACCTGGCTGTGATCAAGGAGAGAGAAATTTCTGATCGTAGCAGCTAGTTTGCGTACACGCATTGCGAACTTTACGCATGCGCAGTTTAGCGAACATCGGTGGCGTACGACCGTGCGGCCGCAACGACCGACTCTGAATGAGGTTCTCAAACTCTACGGCAAGTTATGAGCTGATGATGATGGCAGCAGGGCATGTCTGATTCGTCAAACGCGTCTAAGACACACCTAAGTATTCAAATGTAGTCACACTGCTGCAGTCTAATAGCAGGATTATACTTTAAGAAAATAAATAAAAATAAAGCATGTTTATTAATAATTACTTGCCCAGGAGCTTAGGGAAGTTTTCAGAATATACAGACTCATAGGAAGCGGTTGGTAAACTCCCAGGCAATTATTTTTTTCTTTTGCCAGTTGAAATCAAATTGGGGAAAAATGAGTAGTTTCTCTAGGGAAGGAAGATTAAACAGCAAAGCTTTAGATTTTAAAATATGATTTTGCAGCCAGATAGGTTGCCATAGGAGCTCATTTTTTGAAGAGGGTAGTTAGGGAAATCCTAGGCTGTTGGAGTGTTAGCAGGATGTCATCAGCAAACAAACTAGAGTTTATAATGTGAACCAAGTCAATGGTACGCTTGCTTTATCCCTAGCCTGTCTACCAGGAATAAAGCCCACCTGATCATAATGAACCAAGGTGGAAGCACAGCGTTGAGTCAATTCACTAGTATTTTAGCATTAGAGTTTGATATCATTATTCAGTAGGGATATTGGACCTGATTCATTACGGATTTCTATTGCAATTACGCAGTTGCGATTACGCACGCAGTTCTTCTGAGAAAATATGCGCTGGACAAGCAGACAGGCTCTGCAGTATCTGGCAGTATTACTAGCCAGGCACCGTCCTGGGCTGTGTTGGGGGCACCTCCTTTCTTACCTGACAGTGTACTTGCCACAGAGCCGCAAAATCTCCTATCTGCCATCCACACATGACAGATTGCATACTAGTAGAGGCGGTATAGCTTACAGTCTTTTTTCCCCCTTCACACTATAGCAACTGTGATTTATACAGAGGTTGTAGGTTTTTTGATGACCCATATGTGTATGCTTGTAGGCATTTAACAATATATGTATTCTTGTAGACATTATAGAACACATGTACATGCTATACTGGGCTGTTCCCACATTACAACCAAATGATATATGCATATATTAAGTTGGGACTGTTCTAAAAATTACATTGCTGGCACAATAATTATTATCTGTGAGCCAGTTGGGATCATTTTGAAAGGAGGATAAGAGTACAAATGGAAAATGTGATTTGATATACCTCATGGATGTTATATACCCCTAATTAACACTAATAAATGGTATTAGTGTGCACAATTACATAATTAAGGGTTTATCCATTTGTGTGGATAAGCATATGATTAAAGGGTTAATCCACCAGACGCCAGTTTGAGATATGGCTTGCAGTACATATAGAGAGCAATTTTGCTACAAGAATTAGTGATATACTATCTGAACAAGCATAACTAATATTTCACCCCCACTGGATAAATATAAGGGGGGTTCCCCTTAATACTAATTTATATGTTGGTCTTAATATCTATGAATCAGATCTCTTATCCTGTGCAGTGTCTTCCCTTGTTTATCTAAATGTTTGCAACCACTCACCCGGCATAGAGACGCCCACTACCGCTTTCGCACATCCTTAAGTCCTCGCAATCCTGTGTATACATCGGTAACATCAGACCCTCATGCAGAATTATAGCAGGTCCGACCTGACTCAGAAATTGCAACTCTCATCGCACGCAGTGAGTACTCAAGCTGCGTATGTCGTCGCAGTGGCTAATTTATGCATGCCCAGGAAATGCCGTTCAAACAGACAGGCATGCCTGCGTTTCTCTAACCACTCCCCCGTCACCACCCCCAAACGCTGACGTCCTGTCACTCTGCGATGGCTTTGTAACTGCGTACGTGATCACAGTGCGATCGCAAAACTGGCCGGTGCATGCGCAGTGTGCACCACCGGCCGATCTGCATACGCTGTTGTAATTGCGATCTGTGATGAATCAGGCCCATTGGGCAGTAAATTGGAAACATTTATAAGTATCGTTGACCTCCTTACGGATAATGGATATACTGGCCTCAAGGGACTCTGGACTAAGGAACTCCATCCAGGATCGAGTTGAAAGAGTGTGGAGGTGGGCGAGGCAGGACATCTTTAAACTTTTTATGTGATGTCATGGAAAACCCATTTGGGCCTGGGGCTTTATTTCTGGGCTTTGATCACATCATTCATTTTATCTACTGAAATATCCTCACTAATACCTCTTTACTACTAAAAAACCAGGTCCAACCTGGGTTGTCAGATATGGTTCCAACCCAGGTCAGACACTGCTTACACAGCACCATCAATTTGGGTTATTCTCAGGTCATCCCCATTCACACTTAACCTGGGTCTGCCCTGCTAAACTTGCTAGGTCATAAAAAGTGGGAGGTGACTGCTCCACAACCACCGATCAGTTCATTTTTGGCATGACCCAGGTCGGATAACCCAGGTTGCGCCGTTTACACTGCACCATTACCCAGGTCCATCCTGGGTCCGACCCCGGTAGCTACCTGGGTTGGATTGCTGGGTCACTTGACCCGGGTTATTTTTCAGGTACCCTTTTATACTGAGCTGCAACCCGGGTAGACCCAGCAAAAACCCAGGTTTTTGCTCTGGTGTAAAAGGGGTATAATAGTCTCTGCAGACTGGGGAGTTAATATGGGAAGATTATCTACAGCCAGACATGTGTTGATTAAAAGTGTTTGCCTCTGAAAGGACGAATTATTGTTTGGCTGTGGGAGGTTATACAAGTTTTGGTAAAACCTGTGAAAGTCTGAGCTAATTGATGAATGTAGAGATTATTTAACATCAGGGGTGCTCAAACTTCAAGCAGGACTAAAGACTAAAACCATATGTCATCTATCGTGACGTAAAATTGTTATTTCTACAGTAGCTGGGAGCTTCCGAAATTATAGGAAAATACTTGACGTTTGTGTGCTGGTTAGATGAGTTTTGGGGGCCACTAGGACATATGTTTTGGGAGAAATAAGTTATCTAATGCTGGGTACACACGGAACTATCTGTACCACCAATGACTTGAAAGATATCTTTCATAGGTCGCTTTCAAAGAGATCTTTGAAAGATATCTTTCAGTGAAGTCATCCTGCCACATCTCTGAACAGGCAAAATTGACAATATCATCCAGATTGGCCTGCATGTTCGAATGATCATAGATATCGTTAATGTTCATGTGGGAACGCGCATCATTGGTCGTTCACTGCATAAAAATGAACAATATTTTGTTTAACAATATCGTTATCGTTCATATTGTTTATAGATATCGTACCGTGTGTATGCACCTTAACCAATCGCACATCCCAGAGCAGTCTTGTTTACAATCATTTTTATAGCTTAAATAATAGAAATTAATGTGATCATACCATAATTAATGGGGCTACTATATAGGGCAGTGGTTCACAAAGTGTGCGCCGCAGTGCCCAGGGGTGCCGTGGGTAGATGGTCCGACAGCAAGTCAGCTGGTCGGGCCATCACTGCCTCTCTAAGCAGCCCCGGCCATTTACACAGCACAGCCAACCCCATGCCATGCTCTGGACAATCTCACTGATTGTCTGAGCCATGTGGCCCCGCCCCCTCCTCCACTTCTCATCTTTCCTACTCATACACCTAACATTGGGACTCCTGGAGGTATATTTATTAAAGCACAGGTTTACAAAAGTGGAGATGTTGTCCATAGCAACCAATCAGATTCTACTTATTTATTTAATACCTTCTAGAAAAGGATAGCTACAATTTGATTGGTTGCCATGGGCAACATACCACTTTTGTAAATCCGCACTTTAATAAATATACCCCCTGGACTTCTGATGAACTAAGTTTCCTGGTAGTGCCAGTCTGTGACAAGTGTCTCAAGTAGTGTAGTTGTTTAATATCAAAACTGAATATATGTAATTTAATATTTATTTTACCCCTAATTTTTTATCATTATGTTTTTGATTGTCAAATATGCTGTATATTTAGCACTGGGTGGGTGAAAGGGAGTGTTACGGACCATGGTAAAGTTATTATTACATGGTTATAGATATCTTAAATAAAGATAAAGTACATAAGACTTAAAGCACATAAGAAAAAAGTGTATAAGTCTTATAGATATTTTAATAAAGATAAAGTGCATAACTATGTAATAATATCATTACCATGGTCTTCAACTGACCTTTCCACCTCTCACCAGTGCTAAATATAGTTAGTAACCGTGGAGGGAGATGTATACTTGCCTCCTTTTGAAAAAGCATTTCAGGGAGATTGTGAAAGCAGCACCTATGAGCTCAGTGGTAAAGTGGACGTGTAATGCTACATCTGAGAGGTGTCATACAATTGATTTACATCCAAATGTAAACAAGCCCAAAAGCAGTTAGTAAGATATACTGTACTTGTTGATGAAAACACACTGATACTTTTCAGAAAATGCATGTAACCATAGGGATCACTGTGCCTTATAATAACCAACGCAGTGAAATTATACAAATTTTCCCATTTGAATGTATATAGTATATATACAGCTTCATAATAGGGTAAGGTGCAGTCAGGGAGATTGCTAGACTCTTCAGGGAGTCAGGGAGATTGCTACTATTTAGGGAGTCTCCCTCACAATCAGGGAGAGTTGGCAAGTATGGGGAGATGCAAGAAGAGGTGCTAAGTGTCAAATACACTATAACCAGCACTATTTGACACTTATCTCCTTACATACACACTGATGTAGGTTGTAACAGAGAAAAATCACTTGTTATCTGCAAACATAATAATTTTGCTGTTGCCATACTACTGTTTTGCAAGAGAAAATCATTCAGAGGTTATTAAAAAACAGTAAGCTCGCTTTTGTGGCTTATCGTTTCTTCACATATCGGCAGGATTACCTCTTGTCTTTGAAGTTTGCAGGCACTTGTTCATTTCTGTGGCACATATAGGAACTAAATGTTAGGAACCACTGACATAGGGGAAATTATGTACAGTTATTTCTACTTAGGTTACGTTATGTGGACAGTCCTGACATCAATATGTGGGTTGGAAAAGTTGATTAAAAGTATGGGAGCATTTTGCTCTGTGTCAGACTTTGGGGGATCAATTCTAAGTTGAAGCCTGGGCCTTCATTTCATGTTGTTCCCCTTGGCTCAGAATAAGCAAAGTGTTATTTTGTGTAAGTTTTTCCTTTTTTTTTTTAAATTGCAGAATACGTTTGTTTATGTAATCTGTAAAGGCGGGTATCCACTACTAGATATACAAACGAGAGCACGATTACGACTTTGCAATCGTGCTCTCGTTTGTATATCTAGTGATGTGCCTAGACTGAACGCTCACTCGTTCAGTCTAGGCAGCATGAGATCAAGACACGGACCTCTCTGCAACACACGGGAAGGGAAACAAACAGTCACAGCCTGATGACGCTGGACACTGACATGTTGTGAATGTCCGGCGTCATCAGGCTGTGATTGTTTCCTTTTCCGTGTATTGCTCCCCGTACATGCTGAACCTGACGGGATCGTCAGGTTGACCAGCATGTACGGGCGATGATAGATGGCAAAAATGACCAGCGGGCACACACATCGCTGGTCGTTTTTGTCATTTACATGCCCGATGTGCGGGCGATTGCACGATAACAACGTCGTTATCGTGCAATCGCCTGCCAATATAACCTAGTGGATACCTCCTTAACCATTTTTATTACTATCAATTTTGTAACTAAGCATTGTATTTTGTAAATAAAGTGTGCATATATTAATCTATTTTCATATATGCTCCAGAACCTAGTCTTTGATCGCTAAAGGTATGCTATAACTATTGGTAGACGTAGGGGGAGACCGAGTACTAGTTTGTGTCTCAAGAGACCGTGCAATTGTGATAGTGTGTTGGGGACATGTGGCCTCTTATTTCCACAGGTGGTGGCAAGCAATAGATGTATATGGTATAATGGGCATAGTGATAGAATTTTAATTGTACAATATTAGGATCTGTCATCGATACAAGACTTGGGGATCTGCACAACTGCAGTCCTGAAGCTAGTGTAGTGTCAGTGGAATCGGTATGATTTACCGCCGGGGTTAGAATCCCAACAGCGGCTGCCCGACACTGGTGAAAATCCCGATCGTCCCTAAGGTAAGTATAGACTAACCTAATTCCCTCCCCTAACCCTCCTTAGGGGTGCCTATCCCTAACCTTCCCCCCAGTGCATAACCCTAATCCTGCCTCTAAGTGCCTAAACCTAACTCCCCCTTCCCCGCCGCCTAAACCCCCAGGGGGGTGCATAACCCTAACCCTCCCTCCCCCTAGCCTAACCCTAACCTCCCGTGGTGGTGCCTAACCCTAAGTCCACCCCGGGGAGCCCTAAACCTAACATCCCCCCGCGCACGGTATCCCCTCGATCGAGTTTAGAGGCTAGCGCCCGTCAGGCTGAGGGCTTATCATTAGATTTGGGGAGACATTTTTTGTGAGGTCCTGATTTTAAGAGGGATTCCAGGCCTCGGCTGACCAGTTTAGGGCTGGTTAATGGAATTGACAGGGTGACCCCAACATTCTCTGCTATAATGTTATCCCCCAGGCTGGTTCAGCCCGGAGATGGTTTTAGGAAAATAGGCTATTTTTTCCCCTGTTCTACAATACCAGAACATTCTCAGAGGTTCAGGGCTGGTTATTGATTCAGGGGGGGACCCCATGCATTTTTATTTTGTAAATATAAGTATTTCTACACGTTGAAACATAACAAAGCCTTCACAGATCATACTGATCTGTCCAGTGCTTCTCCCAAATTCGCCTGGCACAGGCAGTTCTATTGTTTGGCGGCGGTTTTCAAAACCCCTGCTTAATAAATCTGGGGTTTCTATTCAATTTGATAATCATATCAGTTCTGTTCTAAAGCATGCTTTCACAGCCATGGTAAATCTGCGGATTTAGAGCCTGCCGCTTAGTACATTTTGCCCATAGTCCCTGGCTAGGGGATCATTGACATGCCAAGAGTCACATAACGGATGCCATTTAAGTGCTTGTGCTGCTCCCTACCACTGGAACTTTCTCCCCCACCCAATCAGACTCTCCACATATCTTCAAACAGGCTTTCAAGACCCACTTTTTCCAGCTCTCATCCTAACACAATGCTCTATGATCCTTCCTCACAGCCTGCTCCTCCCCTTTAGAATCTAAGCTCTAACTAGCAGGGTCCTCTTCCTTCATGTGATTCTCCTTCCCTTATGGCGCGTATCCACTAGACGAGAAAAATGAGCGATTGAACGATTATGACATAGTTATCGTTCATTAATCGTGCAGAAAAATGCCAGCAACGACCAGCAATGCGCGCTCCCGCTGATCATTGTTGGCATTTGTCATCGCCAGAACATGCAGGACAACCTGACTAGATTGTTAAGTTGTGCATATTCGGGGATGAGTGAGGGTGCCTGATCTGAATGACATATCGTTCAGTGTGGGCACATTACCCACTGCACAGGATGGTGAACGATTACAATTTTGTCATCGTACAGTCGTTCCACTCTCGTGTAGTGCATATGCACCTTAACTCATACTATTATTTACTCCTAACTCCCCCTCAAGGGCACCTAACTTGGTTGCTTACTGGGTGTTATGCTCGCTAATGCACCAATGTTTATAAACCATGTAATTGTCCTGCTTTGTTTTGTACTGTTAGTATCGGTTTTCTTGTGTGCTCATTTGTTCATGTATTCATTGTACGGGTTTACGCATCAAAAGGAGGACTTGTCTGAATACCCTGTTACAGATAGCTTTTGCTGAATACTGCCCAGGCTATACCATCTTGTTCCAGAACTATGTTGTGCAAAATGCTTTACCCATTTCATTCTGGTAGGCATTAAGTACAGCCATTTTGAGATAGTCATTTACATGTAGGTTTTAATATTATTATTGCTTTTAATAATAAATACAGTATTACACTTTATAGTGCTTTATTTGTGGCACTGAAGTTATACACAATGATGTACATATTTCATATATGACCCCTAAAGCAGTCCAAGACTTACTTGCTATAAAGAAGCAACAATATCTGTAATATAGATTCAAGTGTATGTAGCAAGTGTAATACTATTGGGGAGGAGGCACTATCCACTTCATTAGGATACAGTGAAGGATTTCTCTTTGAGTTTCCAATTCGTATTGTGTGGTGGCAGAAGATCATATGGACTAATATGGAACCTACTATACTATAATTTTGCCCATTTCTTCCAAATTCCTTGAGGATATTCTCACCAAGGACTTCACAAACTGGGATGTAATTAATTCCAGAAAATCATCCCGTATTAGTTACAACCATTTAAAGAAACTTAAATGTTACTTTATATATGATTTGCGTTATAAACTTTTAGTGCTTGCAGTATACAATTTTCATTATTGTTATAAGGCGTTCCCAAATGGTGGTCCACAACACTAGGCCACACTGCAGTCCTTTCCAGAAATTGGGGGAGAAGGCCCTGCACTTATGAGGAATCCTTTCCTTATTAAAGTAAGGGACATCCAGGATGACCTGCAAGATTAAATGATAGTCTTTGCAGCGTCCCCTATCTATGAGTTTTGGTCAAACTATAGGCAGCTACCCCAACCTTCAAAGGAATTCCTTAAGAAGCTCCTGCCCTTTGCAACAACTTATTGTTCCATTAAATACTTTTAAATTTAACAAGTTGTGGTTGTTATTGAGATTTCTTTGGTTAAAAAAAAAAAATTGCTCAGCTATGATCCCTGCTAGGCCATGATATGCCAGAACAAAAGCCAGCTGGGTCTCATGGCAAAAAAAAGTTCCGAAACCCTGCTCTAATAGTTGTATTATCGGGATACGTTTAAGAAGCCGGCGGCCGCAATCCCGACCGCCAGCTTCCCGAATCCTCTATCCCGCCTAGGGTTAAATGACAGGCGTCTAAAATCTAGACACCTGTAATTTTCCCGACGCCGGGAGGCAGGCACCCGGCATCCCGATCGAAGGGGGAGGGGGGGTAGGTTTACGGCACCCGGGGAGGAATTAGGGATAGGCACCCCCTCGGGAGGGTTAGGCTAGGGGGAGGGAGGGCTAGGGCCTGACCCTAAACCCTCCCTCCCCCTAGCCTAACCCTCCCGGGGGGGGTGCCTCACCCTAAGTCCCCCCCGGGTGCCCTAAACCTAACCCTCCCCGCGGCTGTCCGCTTGCGGCGCCCGGCATCCCTTCGTTCGGGATGCCGGGTGCCGGTCTCCCGGCGTCGGGGAAATGTCAGATGCCCGGCATTTCACCACTGCCGGGATATGACAGTCGGGAAGCTGGCTGCCAGTATTAAGGCAGCCGGTTTCCCGATTGTATACCCTTAGGTTTAGGCAGCGGGGAAGGGGGGGTGTAAGGATTATGTATGTACTTTGTAATGCGCTGCGGAACACTTGTGGAGCCATATAAATAAACGATAATAGTAATGGGGTTAGGTTAGGTTAATTTATGCTTACCTTAGGGACGATCGGGATTTCCAGCGCTGTCGGGGTTCCGCCGCCGGGCTCTGCTCTTTTGTCGGGCTGCCGCAGCCGGGAATCGAACTGCCGGTCATGCGGCAGCCGGGATCCCATACCGAATGCGTATTATCCTGCCAGTAGGACAGTGTTAAGTCAAATAGTTTTTTAACAGTGATTGCCAACATCTATCTTGCCTTAGGGCAACTGGGATGAAGTTACACCACTCTGCCTATTTAAAAAAAGAAACACTACAAATCTATGGACCTTTGTTAGCTTGAGAAGACATTTCGATACGTATCTTTTTATAAGATTGGAAAAAACATTGGTTTTACAATCAGATGTAAATATGCTGTAATGCATAGCAGCAAGACATTTGCTTACATCAGTCAAACTTGCACAAATCAAAGCCGAATGATTACTCTGTTAATGCACATTTTGCAAATAACCCCTCAAAGTTTGTTTTTTTAATAAATGACAAGGTACTAATTTGAAAGTTTCCTTTATTTTAATTTTTTAATTTAATCACACACTTCATTTTGGACAACTCTTCTCACCAAACGTCAATAATTTAAGAGAAACTACACATACAGTGATAAATACAAGAACTCATCATTGGGTCTGGACATCTCACCTTGAACAGAAATATACATGGGTATTTTAAGACCTACTGTATGGAGAAGTTTGAAGGGAATGAGTGCACAGAGTATCTATACTCCTGCATATGTCTGTGTACTTTTCCATTTCGTGAACAGTGATGAAGACAAAAGTAAAACATCACCTCGGAATGCTCACTATAGTATATAGAACTGCACATAACTGAGATCTTTTATATTTACATTAATGGCTACTTCAAGCTCTCAGTTACAGAAGTGCCTGATGACATCTTAATTTATCTACAAAAAGAGCCAGGTAAGGATTAGATGACAAGACCCCCAATGACCCCCAACCGCATCTGGAGCCACATAATATCCTGGCTAGATTCTGGGAAAAAAAACTATTTGTAAAAGAAGCTTTCCACCTATTTATAACACTGAAAGATAAACAGGCAGCAGCATCATCAACATTGTATGTGCAATGTTGAGAGAACCATTATTACCAGATATTGAAAAGGATAAATATCATGTACAGGAGTTTTGCAAATGTCTAGCACATGATATAAGAGTGGCCGTGATTTCATGTTTGTAATAATCAAAGTAAAAAAGAAACACAAAAAGCTCTGAAGTAGATTTTCTAAAGCTTCTAAAAAGTTAAAGTTGGTGGTATTGTATAAACCGTAATAACCAAACAGCTTCTAGCTATGATTTATCAAGTACATCAGTGTTTCCCAACTCCAGACCTCTGGCACCCCTCCTAACAGTGTATGTTTTACAGATCTCCGCAGTATAGCTGACCACACATCTAAAAAAGGAATAAGGTATGAATGACCGCCCGGTGGTCGAAATCCCGACACCGGCAGGCCGAACAGCGCAGATCCCAACGGAGGTAAGTAAAGTACCTAACCCTATCCTCCCCCCCCAGGGGTGCCTAAACCTAACCCCCCCCCTCCCAGAACCCTAAACCTAACCCTCCCCTCCCAGAACCCTAAACCTAACCCTCCCGGCTGCCTAACCCTAACCTCCCCCCAGGGGTGTCTAACCCTCCCCGTGGGGAATGCCTAACACTGTCCCCCCAGGGGTCCCTAAACCTAACCCCCCATCCCTGGCTACATGGATACTTACCCCCGGCCTTGGACGATCGGTCTGGCGTCCTGTCGGGGTCCCAGCGTCGGGATTAAAATAGGCGTCGGTATATCGATGCCTATGTTAGATCCCTTGCCGGGATTACACTGTCGGGATTGTCACATGACTGCATCCCATCTAAAAGATTATTTTTCCAAACAGCCAGCTAGTTGACTGTTTGAAAAGTAAACCAGGTAATGTATGTGAGCAAATGACAATCAGCCGTTTGCTCCCAAACGCTGAAAAAACGGACTAAAACGGTCAGACAAGTTGCTAAAATCGTTTTCCAGCATTTGGAAGCAGAGAGACAATTGTCGTTTTCTCACATACATTATCTGATTTTATTTTCAACCAGTCATCTAGTTGGCTGTTTGGAAAGATAATCTTTTAGATGTGTGGTTAGCTTATCACACGTGATATAATTAGCACCGCCTGTGGATCTTTTAAAATGTGTCAGCCAGTAATGAATACACCTGTGCACCAACGAGGAGATCTGGAAAACATGCACTGTTAAGGGTCCCTAAAGATCATTGGGAAACATTGTAGTACATTCTAGATGGGTTACTGCGGGCAACAGCAGTATATTTACTTTTTAGACATTTTAGTAAATCTTCCAAATGTATAGCTGCCAACATAGCTACAGAAAGTTATTTCATTTTAGCTGTTCTGGCTCTATTGCAAGTAAACTATTCTATAGGTGTAGGTTAGGAAAACATGAAATTATAACTAGAGTTAATGCCAATCTGGCAAATTCATTTAAGACTTTTTTTCATACATATATCAAGACCAGTTTGTAAACGAGTGCAGAATGGTAACAAGTGCAGCAAGTAGCACCAAATGATATTTTAGCGGAGGTGTGTGAATAGCAAAAGCTAACTTTTTCACATTGAGGGGTATTGTTCCAATTATTCCAGAGTTCAGTCCTTTAGAAGCTGCCCATTTAACATTACACGGTCTAACAATATTATAAACATACAAACTAATACATTGTGTTAGTATTCAGTTGGTCCCACAAATTTTAATGTACTGAACATTAAGATATAAGACTTTACATTATAATACCCATATAGGCAGTCTTACAAGAACATAATAGGGAAAAGATAACTATATATATTTATATATACACATAGGTTTGTTAATTAATCAGGCAAAAAGATAAAACTGCACAAACTCGGGAATTTTGCATGAATGCAAGATACTAAGATATAGGCTCAGTTTGCGTTTTCGCAATCTGAGGTTCTGGAGCTGCACTCACGCAAGGTTGATCATTTTCATATATTAAAAAAATTAGCAAAGAGTGTGCATAGCTTAGAGCGTAGTCTTCTAAATTGTGTACATTATGGAGCAATATGTAATAGTCATACTCAGAGTAAGACCAATAGAGTGCAGGTGGTTTTTAGATTTTATTTGAACTGCCAAATGTGACGCAACTTTCCTCTCTCAGCTTTTACATAGCATCGGAACTCTGTGTGCTAACGGAGTCTAAAGAAATAGATTAGAGGTATGTAGTTTAAATAAACAGTGCAACATATCCATTTGTACTGTACATATACGCTGTATACCTATATAGTGCAGCATTATCAGTACATACACAATTATATTACGAGTTATTACACAGCAGTGTTCAATAACAAACAAAACACCATTTCCATACAAATAGAAAAAGAAGTCCTGGACAGGGCTTGAATATATATTGCTGCAATATAATCCAATGACAAATTTGATCATAAAATGAAATATGCTGGGTGGTGTTCTGGAGCAAATAAGGTGTAGAAAGCATGACATTAGGGTGCAAGTCCTCCAATGTAGGTGTGTACTATTTCATAAAGAAACAGCACAGTAGTGAAGTGCAAAGTGAAGTAGCAAGGTCAGCATCTAGCCTAGCGGGTCTCCTTTCCAGTCCCAGACAGACAGTAAAATGAGATGAACCTGTCACTGTCAGTTTGGTAGATACACACTAATCAATGCCAATTTATTTATAACATTAAAATGAATTACATCTTTTGCTACTAATTTACCTCTATTTGCCTTTTTAGATTTACAGCAAACCAGTCTAATTTTATTTATCCTGTTAATGTAATGCTTCCAAGCTAAAGCTCCAAGCACTGCTGGGCTGTGTGTAGATCTAATGTATGTAACTGAAATGAGCATATGAGCCCTGTTAATAAGGGCCTGGATTCTCTCTGGGACACCACATACACACACACAATCAGTTATGCACCATATCAAAGGGAAACGGGTAGAAAGTTGAAGAAACAACTGAACTACGAGGGCAGCAGGAACGTAAGGTCCTTGTGACCCCAGGGAATGTACTCCTCACAGTCCCAAGAAAACCCTCACATTTGATTGGAGTAGCCATAGTTTGGTGTTGCAGAGTACTGAGGTTCATGTTGTGTCATAGCACCTTGAGCAGCCCCGACGGCTGCGTTCTGAGCGGCTTCCTGAACGTGCGGGTTTTTCCAAGCGCCTGTGGTCCACTCCTCCTGTGCCTTACTCAGGCTGCCTCCTGCACCACGGTAAAATTTGTGTACCTGCGTTGATGATGCAAAACAACAATTTGTAAACAATCTCCTATATTAAACTTTGTAATCCTTAAACTACATCTATCCTGTATCTCATCGTTAAAATAAAAGATTAATTCCAGCTAGTGTCAACTAATCATTTACCCTGTACTGTAAGCAAACAACATGTAACACAACACAGACCAAAGGTGCAACAGAGAAAATCAGCCCTGTCTTTCTCTAGGTGACTACATGAAAAGCATTGTGGAATTACAGTATACACACCCGTACAAATATAGCAGCCTACATAACTACCAATACATTAAGTGATAAATGTCTAAGAGCAGTGGTTCTCAAACTCGGTCCTCAGGACCCCACACACTTCACATTTTGCAGGTCACCCATCAGGTGCACAGGTGTACTCATTACTCACTGACACATTTTGAAAGATCCACAGGTGGAGATAATTATTTCACTTGTGAATGTGTGAGGAGACCTGGAAAACAAGCACTGTTTGGGGTCCTGAGGACAGAGTTTGAGAACCTGTGGTCTAGAGCACTATCAAATCACATTGAAAGATGTGAAGTTTGCACTATACCTTTGTCAATGCCACAAAAGAGAAGACGGCCACAACTGTGAACATAATTGTGGGAATCAACATCACCACTGCAGAACCCACGTTTGTTCCAAAGAAGCTGATAGTTGCGATCCACCCACTAAAAGAGAGAACACATAAAACAAGAACGAGGCAGATGAAAAACATAAAGGAAGTGATGGAGCATACACCTGTTTGTGAATATTTAGTGTTTTCTCACTGCGTATGTTCCGGAAGGAACTGAACACAAGTACAATGCACAGCTGTAACCAAACCAACTTGTCACTGCAGGGCTGTATCAGGCTAATCCTAAGTAGGCAAAATTCAGAGAGGGCGTACCTACAGAATGCGGGCTGTGTGGAGTTGGATGAAAGCATAAGCATAGGCTGGTGCAAGTGCGCCCTGATGAAGACAACAAGTAAGCTGGGTACACACTAGACAATATGTCGTCTGATCCCGCGGATCGGAGCTACCTATCACGTACATAGTCTAGTGTGCACACATGATATGCACGCTCCCGCAGGTCGTTCGCAACATCACTGGTTGGCCCTATTGCTTGTCGCTAGCGATGCCATGCTGCATGACACATCCCTCCCCCCGTCAGACCCGGAATCAGAAGTGGGTATGCACTTGTCACGTCCCGTCGCCCACGACATCGGCCTGGGTACACATCATCTGATGTGTACCCAGCTTAAGGGTTTGGGTAGTGGGTGCCCTGCAGAGAGGTGGGCAACCCTGCATAAGGTGGAAAAATACTAATTTTTTTGTGCATGCTGTGCCGTGTTGGCCCCAAAGTGACTTGAGAATTATGATCTGAAATGAGATATCTCAGGGGACACTGAAGGTGCTTACGCTGGGGTATAGAGGCGTGGATAGCTGGAGCTGGCACTTTAAATAATTTAGAAGTGTGAAGCTCCTCCCCCTATATGCCCCATCAGCCCTCAGTTTAGAAAATGTGCCTCATGGGCTCCGGGTACCTGGCGCCCTGTTCTTAGTAGAACAGAAAGGAGTGCACAGTGCTTATTACAAAAGCACTGACAGCTCCTTATCGCCACAGCACAACTCTAACAAGAAGAAGAGTGTGCTGCAGCTGTGAGAGCCTCCGGGGAACGCAGTGAGTAACGGCTGCGCATTTCCCGCTCCGACCACCCCCGCACGCAGACTGCCACCAACCCCCCCACCCCCGGCGCCCGGCTGCCGCCCAGTGTGTACATAGCGCTGCTTCAGGCGGGGGCATATAGGAAGGCAGCCGGATAAGCAGTACTCAGTCCCTGCTCGCCGCTAAGGGCTGCAGAGGGACGGAGGGGACGTCCATTGCGTGGCTGAATGCGGTCACTCCAGACTCCACTGAGTCTGTCCTGCACAATGAGCTCCTCCTTAGACGGGGTCAGCCATTTTAGACTGCAACTTGATAATGACGGGGGGCGGAGCTACCCAGCGCGGTCTCTCTCACTCTGCTTAGGCACAAAGCTGTTACAAACAGCGTGCCTGCCATATTTTGCAAAACCTAATGCCTGCATTCTCTCCCTCCTGAAGGCAGTGCAGCTGCAAGGCTACAGAAGGCTGGACTCCTGCACAACCATTAGCCCTACGTCCCTGGTACAGAAGGCTGTGAGAAAGTGCAGGGAGTCTAATCTGTGGGAGGGGAGTGGGGTGCATCTCCTCCTCTGTGTCCCAGACCAGCCTTATGTTTTTAGTTCTGTCTCAGCTCTGTTCAGTTCTGAGCAATGTCTGTTTATACTGTGTTCTTCTGAGTTACTGTGTATATCAATGTCAAGCAGAACAAAGGCTTCTCAAAAGCTGTTTGTCTGTTCTAAGTGTAACACGCATGCCGCTGGGTCCATGTCATGTGACGCTTGTACAACAATGGATCCATCTATGGCAGTTACTAACTCACCTCCATGGGCCGCTGACATGGTAGGAGTTATGACTGACTTAACGTCACAGTTAGCTGAGGTATGCAGGTCTCGATATTAGTTATCAGTACACGCGTATCTGCGTCTACTATTTCCTCCCTGGGTGGCTGGGTTAACCAGGTCTCTAGACACCATGGTACAGGTTATGGGTACAGTGGTGTCTGTCCCCTCCAATTCACACCATTAACGGGAGTTAGAAGTTAGAGTCCGCCTCTCCCGGGGTGGAATCTCTAATTTTGGCAGTCAGTTATATCCGCAATTTACCTAAGGATATAATTCCTGCGTCCCAGAGTATGAATTATTTCATGTACACGGCTGTTTTTCCGTTGTCACAGCAGCTTTCTGTGACCTGGAAACAGCAGAATAAGCGGTTCAAAATTCCACATGTTTCCGGCTGGCTATCATTTTCCATCGTCCAGGTCGGAAAAGTGTGAAACGTCTCTTCATGTAGATGCGTCTATCTCCCGTTTTAAGAAATCAGCACTTCTACTACCAGGAGCTACTGTACTAGAAGACCCTTCGGATTCTAAATGGGACAACATTAAGATCTATCTATACTGCAGTGGAAGCTCAACTTAGACTTACCCTTGTTACCGCCTGGGTTAACAGGGCTGTGGTTTGTCGGGCGGACCAGTTGATACAGGTTTGGACCCAAGTCCTTCCAGAGCAGAATTACGTCTACTAGCACACATATGCGAGTCTGCAGTTTACCTGGGAGAAGCCTCTAGAGACGGGCCGCAGAGCCCTCTGGTTGCGCGCTTGGCAAACAGACGCAGAATCAAAGCGTGCGGTGGAGTGTTCACCATTCATTGGGGACTTGTTTTTTGGCCCGGAAATTGGACACGGGGAGGGGTAAAGTTTATTTCCTCCCGTCTACTGCTCCGGCTCCCAGAAGCACTGGACCTTCATTTGGGATTTTACTCAAACCCGTTTGTAGTGCCCAGACCGGATGGTTCGGTCAGGCCCAGCTTAAACCTCAAGTCCTTGATTCTGTATCTGAAGATGTATCGTTTCAAAAATGGAGACTCTGCAGTTAGTCATAGCGAGCTTGGCACCAGGGGAGTTCCTACTATCCTGGATTTCAAGGATGCCTATCTCCATGTTCCCATTTGGGAACCACATCCCTTTCTGCGCTTCGCCATATTGAAAGATTCTCAGTTTCGGGCATTGCTGTTCGGGTTATCCTCGGCTCCCAACATCTTCACTAAACTCATGTCAGTCAAGAACGCTCTCCTTCGGTCATCAGGAGTGAACATAACCCCTTATTTGGACGACCTGTTACTCAAGGCTCCATCGGTATCTCTTCTATCACATCATGCCTTACTGACATATCACACTCTAATCCAACACGGTTGGAAAATCAACTCCAAGAAGTCGAATCTCAATACGTTCCAGAAACTTCTGTTTCCAGGCATGATATTGGATACAGAATCACAGAGGATTTTTTCTTCCAACAGACAAGGCCAGGGATATCCAGTTGTTAGTTCAGCTGGTCCTCAGACCAAAAGAAGGTGTCAATACTTCTTTGTCTGTGTCCCTTGGGGAAGATGGTAGCTGCTTTCGAGACACTACAGTTTGGCCGGTTCCACTCCAGAGTGTTTAAGCTGGACCTGCTAGCACAGGGGTCAGGGTCTCATCTGCTTCTACATTGACAGATCAATCTGAGCCCGGTTACCAGAGTGGCCCCTTCTTTGGTGGACACAATCCAACAATCTGTTAGCGGGCAGAAGATTCGGAGTGTGGGACTGGATAATCGTAACAACGGATGCCAGCCTTCGAGGATGGGGAGCAGTAGTCCTCGATTACCACTTTTAGGGTCGATGGTCCCCTCTAGAACAGAAGTGGCCCACAAATGTGTTGGACCTCCAGAGCGATTTACAATGCTCTGATAAAGGCAACAGTTTCTAAAGGCTCGTCCGGTAAGAGTTCAGTCCAACAACACGACGCCCTTCACTTACATCAACCGCCAAGGAGGAACTCTGAGTTGCATGGCTATGTGAGAAGTAATTCAGATTCTCCGGTTGGCCGAGAACCAGTAATTCAGTTGGCGTTATTCATCCCGAGTGGAGAACTGGGAAGCAGATTACCTAAATCGACAGGATATCCATCCCGGGAATGGAAGCTTCATACAGATGGGTTCAACACGCCGATACGTCGATGGGGATGTCCTCAGGTGGACTTCATGGCATCACGGTTGAATCGTTAGCTCTCAGTATGCGTGTCGAGAGCTTGAGATCTGCAGGTTGAAGCAGTAGACACTCTGACAAGTCAATGGGTCCACGACTTCGGTTACCTTTTTTCTCCGATTCCACTTCTTCCTCGTCTTCTAAGGACGATAAAACAAGAGTCAGCATCTGTAATTCTAGTGGCTCTGAACTGGCCTCTGAGAAGTTGGTTCCTATTGTCAGATGATCCGTGGCCCCTTTCCCTGCGCCCGGAGCTTGTACAGCAGGGCCCTTTCATACACCCCAACTTAGCGCAGCTGCATTTAACGGGGTGGCTTTTGAAACAGATATCCTAAAACGCAAAGGAATCCCAGACGCGGTTATTCCCACCATGCTACGCACCAGGAAGCCAATTTCGGCTGTGAATTATCATCGCATCTGGCGTGCTTATATCTCATGGTGTTCCATTTGGGGTCTTCCATCTAGGACTTTTCATTTGTCCTGGTTTCTGTTTTTCCTTCAGACGGGCCTGGATTCTGGCCTTCGTCTGGGAACCTTAAAAGGTGCAGGTTTCTGCCCTTTCCATTTTCTTTCAAAGGAAATTGGCCCTCATTCCTGAGGTGCAGACGTTTCTTCAAGGGGTCTTGCGCGTGTAGCCTCTTTTTTGTACCTCCAATAGCTCCCTGGAACCTAAGCTTAGTGTTTCTGTTTCTTCAGTCGCCCATGTTTGAACCTTTTGGAGGAGGTTGATCTTAAGTACCTGTCTGGGAAGACGGTCCTACTCCTGTCTCTCGCTTCAGCTCGTAGAGTTTTGGAATTGGGTGCTCTGTCCTACAGGCCACCTTACCTTGTGTTTCATGCTGATAGGGTGGAACTCTATATGGTAGCCGCCTTCCTTCCCAAGGTTGTGTCAGCTTTCCATATCAATCAGCCTATTGTGGTACCATCGTTGGTGGAGGACTCTGGTGGTTCTTCTACCTTGCATGTGGTTAGGGCTCTCCACATCTATTTTGCCAGGACAGCATCCATCCGTAAGTCTGAGTTGCCTTTTGTCCTCTATGATGCTGTTCGGAGGGGTTGACCAGCGTCTAAGCAGACTATGGCATGTTGGATCCGGATGACTATTCATCAGGCTTATGTTAGTGCCGACCGTCGGCCTCCTTCGTCCATTTCGGCTCATTCTACACGTTCTGTGGGTGTGTGTAGAGGAGCCTCCACGTCACAATTATACCGTGCGGCCACTTGGTCTTCTGTTCACATGTTTATCAGGTTTTACAAATTTGATACGTTTGCTACTTTGGCATCCCGTTTTGGCCGCCTTGTTCTGCAGGCGCCGCAGAGCGCTCTCACCCGTGGGAAAAACTTTGGGACGTCCCCAGCATAAGCACCTTCAGTGTCCCCTAGTGGATGAAAGAGAATGGGATTTTGGTACCCACCGGTAAATCCTTTTCTCTGATTCCACAGGGGACACTGGATGCCCACCTCTGCGCTCTTGGCATGCCTATTCGGCTTGTTCCGTATGTTGTATGATTCAGTTATTGTGTGTTCTACTCTCCTTTTTACTCCGCTTGTTCTCCATCTCCTCTCGGTCTTCATTTTCTAAACTGAGGGCTGATGGGGCATAGAGGGGGAGGAGCTTCACACTTCTAAATTATTTAAAGTGCCAGCTCCAGCTATCCACGCCTCTAAACCCCAGCGTAAGCACCTTCAGTGTCCCCTGTGAAATCAGAGAAAAGGATTTACCGGTAGGTACCAAAATCCCATTATTTCATTAATTAATTTCCGATAAACAGTTCCAAATAAACATCTTCCACTATCGCATAAATCCCAATATTTAAAAGCCTAATTCACACACTATGCTCCTCCAATTAATAAGCAGGACCAGTAGGAATCCTGGCAATGTCAGGATGTTACAGCCTGTATCTAAAGGCAATTGTTCCTGAGCTTTAAGAAAACCAATGTTTTAGCGTCCAATTAAGTATAGTGATACCGTGTCTCCCCGATAATAAGACACTGTCTTATTTTTTTTGTTCAAAAAAACACCATAGGGCTTATTTTCGGGGTAGGTCTTATTTTAAGTAACATTGACAGCAGTGCCCCTTATGCACGCCCTCTTGTAGAAGTGCCCCTTATACAGGCCCCCCCCTGTAGCAGTGTCCCTTATGCAGACTCCCTTATTGCAGTGCAAGCCCCCCTGCAATTGATCCCCCACCCACCAGTACAGTACTTACCTGACTCGCCGCCGTCCGGGATGTCCCTCTCACTTGCGCGCTAACTGGATCTAACATGATCCAACAGGCGCAACCGCACAGGATCCTCAGCGCGCGGGTGACGTCATGACCTCACCCCCGCACTGCATGACTGGGAACGCTGGCCTCTGAAGCGTTCCCAGCTCAAAATGGAATTTTGGTAGGTCTTATTTTCGGGGTAGGGCTTATTTTGGACCAGGATACAAAAGTAAGGGTAGGGCTTATTTTCGGGGTAGGTCTTACTATCGGGGAAACGAGTAGTGCTTTTAAGAATCGGCATCTTTTTGCTGAAACAAAAAATAAATACTGTTAACCACAATCTCCTTCATTTACAATCTGAGCCAAACAAGGACAATCCTGTCACACCTACTGTATTACTAAGTAGGATCATATTCAAGCAGAGCACTAAGGGCCTGATTCACTACAGATCTCAACTGCGATTACGCACGCAATAAGCCAATTGTTGCGTTCTGCGAATGCTTTGCAGTGCGCGTAACGGCCACTGCGATCGCAGTGACTACACAGACCCATCGCAGAGTGATTGACAGGAAGTGCAGTTTGTGGGTGGTGACGTGGCGTGGGCGGCAAAACACAGGTGTGACAGGGCGTTTGAACACCGTTGCATAGACGTGCATAAATTATCCACAGCGATGCCGTACCAGCTTGAGTACTCAGTGTGCAATGAAATTAGCAATACTTGAGTAAGGTCTGACCTTGTACAAGTGTGCTTATGGCTGCTATGTTACTCGATAGTACCGATGGTTTCGCAGTCTTTCTAAACATTACAGATGTGTGTAAGGTAAAGTAGGCGTCCTTATGTTGGGCTGCGACGGCATAGCGATTGCAATGGATTAGCATACTATTGCAGTGAGACTGCGTGCATAATCGCTATTGCAATCGCAGTTGCGATCCGTACTTAATTAGGCCCTAAGAAAATGTGCCAAAATCTGTCCTATAGTATTGGCCTACACCTGTGTATGTAATATCGGAGCACATTCATAAATGTCCACCAGGTAGTAGATTTACTACTGCAGCCAAATCTGTATAAAGACTCACCAGACTCCCCATCCAGGAATACCAACAGCTTGTATTATGCTGATGACTAACTGTGCCATAAATGTGAAGAAAAAAGCCATGAAGTTAAAGGAGCTGTCTGTCCTGTGAGAAGAAAAAGCCACATATCAGACATAGAAGCTCCTCCATACAGACTAAATGTAACAAGGATACACTTAAAGTGGAACATATGTACCATGCAGAACAGCTTAATAATGCATAGTTGTTATTAAGAGCCTCACATAAAACATTGACAGTCACCAGCGTATAAAATACTACTTCCTACCACTAGTGACCACTGCAATACGGACATATTTGTATTGTGTTAGAGAAGCAATCCTGGTTTTGTAGTGTTTAGTACACAAATGTAAGGTAGTAACAGTAAGACATTGGTACAATAAGAGATTAAACAGGCTGAAAAAAATTGGTACAGAACAATGTAAAGTTAAAACTCAGCAAGTGTGAAGACAAAAGAAAGATAGCGATTGTGAACTAGACAGAAAGATACTTACTTGAAGGCTTTGTAAATAGGTCTGAACCAGCACACATAGGAGCAGGGAGTGAAAAGGATAAGCCATAGAAACGCCAGGCCGAAATTAGTGGCTCCGCCTCCTCCAATCAGCCACGCCAGGCAGCCAATCAGATTCACCGCCAGCGTGATACTGTTCACTGCACGCACACACAGGGTCACGCAGAGGCACACACGTGCAGCCAGGAGAAGAGAGCCAAAAAGATCAGAGTGAGGTTGAGGAAAGGCAGAGTAAAATGAGTTGGGATCCATAATCCTTCCCCCTCCCACCAGAGGAATTCCAAATTAAGCTCAGAAGAGGTAAAATACACAAAATATAAATGGTATCTTCCCAGTTTTTGCGAAAAGGTTCTAACCTACCACCAGATTGGATATAGAAGACTGTGAAAGGCTGGTATGAGATGTGTATCATATAATAATTTGACTTGTGAGGTCATAAATATCAAAGCTAGCAATTATTATCCTTTATTTATACAGAGATTACATATAACTACCAATATATTTAAATCATTCATATCAGACCTTGTCACAGGGGAGCTTACAGTCTAAATTTGCCATCATACAATTACATACTTAGATATATCAAAAGGTCTACTTTTTTGGAGGGACAGACAGGAAACCAATTTTAGATGGGTGTGTAAGTTGGTAGAGTAGAGAGGAGTAGCAGTAGAGGTTACTCAATTCACCTTGACCTAGAGTACACACTCTTAGGAGTATAGTTACTAAACTGCAGGTTTTTAGAAGTGGAAGCCCATAGCAACCAATCAGATTCTAGCTATTATATTCTAGAAGGTGCTAGATGAATGTAAAGTAGAATCATGTATGGCTGCACCCATTTGTGAGTGGGTCTAGCATGTGAGATGCACCCACTCACAGGAGCATGGCATAGCACCCAGCAGCTGGAACTAAAGTAGTCACTACTGTATTAGGATGGCGGGACAGTCCCATAATAGCTGCATTTCTTGTCAGGCTGTATATAGATGCTAAAATGTAACACACAAATTAAAGTGCTTCTACTTTACTTTGTACATCTCTCATGTAAATAACACAAACAATCTATTTTCTATCATAGAGATAGATGTATGAATGACTTAATTTTTACATAACATCAGGTCGTCTTATACACACACATTCCGCAGCACATATCCTAACCCACTGCTCCATGCTCCTTCTTCACTATCTACCCCTCTGTGTCGCCCCTGTCTGTCTGCCCTTCCCCTTTAGAATGTAAGCTCTCACGAGCAGGGCCCTCATCCTCTCGTGTTTCTCCTCCCCCTACTTATAGTATCATTTACTCCTAACTCCCCACAACGGCACCTAACACCTGGTTGCTCATGTCCTGCTGCTTGTGTTTTGCAGCTGAGTTTATAACCTTGTCCTTGTCCTGCATTGTTTTGTATTACTATTAACTGTTTTTCTTGTGTGCTCATTTATGTACTGTGTAAGGCGCTGCGGAACCTTTGTGGCGCCATATAAATAAAGGATAATAATAATAATAATAATAATCTGATTGGTTGCTATGGGCGACATATCCACTTCTAAAAACTGGCACTTAAGCAAATATACCCCCTAGAGTTTTGGTTAGATACTGGCCATATGCACAAGAGTAAAAATGAGCAACCAAAATGTACGACAAAACTTCATACAGTGTTCATATGGCTGCCTGCATTATTGTCATACAGTGATCATTTGGCTGCCTGCACTATTGTCATACAGCGATCATATGGCTGCCTGCACTATTGTCATACAGTGATCATATGGCTGCCTGCACTATTGCAAAGGTAACACACACTTGTACAATGCCCACTCTATAAAAGTTGTTTGCTTGAAGATATAAATTAAGAGCTTATTAAAAAGCTTCATATTCACAAAGACATATTCAAATACTTAATATATGTAATATCCCATGTTTTGAAAAAATAAATAAAAAATGCTAGCTACGTGTGTGTGTGTGTGTATATATATATATGTGTATATATATATATATATATATATATAATACATTCAACAAATTGACACCACAAATACTTTTTTTTTTTTTTTCTTTACAAAACGCTCTCCCCCTTTTTATATATCAGTGTAATGGGAAACTGGTTTTGCTGTAATAACAGAATTGGACAACACACAGGGCTAATGACATATCAGACTAACCATAGAAAACCACCCGGTACAGGGCAGTTCAGGATAAAATAAAAATAACAGAAATGAAGAACAGTGGGATACAGAATACGGAGTAAGATATGGGATAAGAGAAACCCAGGACACATAAGAAGGGTGGAAGAAGATGGAAGGGACAAATCACGAGCAAATATTAATCTGCAGGTGTTTCTTTCTGTCTTTTGTGCATTTTGACACAAGAAACCATGTGTGATGGAAACTCACAGGGATTAAATACATTAAAAATTATTTAGCGCATAATTAGAATGTGGAACTTACTTTAAATTCTACAGTTTAGTTAAAAACATAGGCTTTATTAGCGGTGGCTGTATCCCTGCGGGTTGGAGGTGAAAACGTAATAGGGCTGTCACAGTCACTGTAGAAACCGGCGAGGGGTACACTGTCTGCGAGTGCAGTTATAGATGTTCACGTCTAACCCACTGGGAATCAGCGGAAATAAAGCCCATTGTATGTACAACTATTGTGCTTCTTCCTGCCTCCCCTCCATCTCCATTACCAAATGCACTTATTCAGGCTGGATCAGGATCACTTGTGTCTATGTATCCTTAAAGAGGAAATGAGCGGATGGGGAGAGGCAGTAACTGTACATTTTGCATACTTGACAGTTCAAATAACAAAGATGAGGCAAAACAATGTAAATGATACTAAGGATATAAGGAAGAAAAGTTAATTGAGGAATAAGAATGGAAATGTTAACACTGGAGCCTCCTTTAACATTATCAATAACCGCCTCAATTTGCCCCAATTTGGGTGGAATAAAAAAAAAAAAGAGCAATTCATTATGAATGAAGAAAAACGTAAAACATTTTTTGCATGTACGGACCCCATTTTTCTTGGCAACTGTGCCATCATACAGCTAGCATTGGCAATACTATCTAACAGATGACATTTAGTCCAGAATTCATACTCACACATCCATAGGTAGTAAAGACGTTTGGCTGTAGTACGATGTTGATCTGGTATATCAGTCTCAAAATCCTGGTAGAAGCATGGCTTCAGTGGTATGAACCGAGGCAGAGGGGGGAAGTTATTCTGCTTTTCTGTGTGGAGAGTAAAGTATGCATAATGAGAATAAGTATACACTGCCAGAGAGTTAGGTGTCTATTCATCAGGGCCCGTTACTAGTTTCTGCATGTGTTTAGTAATGGGACTATACATTTTAGGGGCCTGATGTGGCCGCCTAGTATTCAGAAAACTCTGATAACGGGAAGTTTTTAGAGTCTGAATGCAGGAAAGTAGGCGTTGGTTCCCGTTAACCCATTCCGTCCTATGGGAAGGAGACTCGGGTTGCGAAGAGAGATCTGTTCGGATTCATCCGCACTATGTGCCCTCTGGCAGTGCCCATGCGTGATCTCATTTCATGTAAAGTTCCACTGCTAGTAATTATTTCTAGAATCACAAGTGCTAGGAATCGCAGGGACACCTGCTCTTTCGGAGCCGCTGTCCCCGCACCAGAGCAATATTGGATTGCTCCGGTAATGTGGTAATTCACGGCGACTCAGATACCAACGTATTGAGGCACCTCAGGGAAATATTGATTAATAATATGCCTGAAATTGCCGTAAAGTGCATGTGTATAATTTTCAGATTCTCACCAGACATGTTCACTGCCGATCTGTATCTGGACTCCTTTTCTAAATCTCAGAACAGCCTAGAGAGAGAGGAAATTACAGACTTATTAAAGGTCAGCAAGAATGTTACATCACTATTTCACTTCAGTTGGGTAGCACTAGTTTTTATAACGTTCATTCTAGCGCCCTGCATCTGCCACAACCCATGCTGATCCTCTTTCCTGTCTGGGGTGTCGCTCTCTGCTCTGGTGCTTCTAGCACACTATGGTCTGCATCTCAGCAGTTTGTTGCATTAGCTGAGTGTGCTAGACGCATCAGATCAGAGAGCAACATCCCAGGCAGGAAAGAGGAACTGCACGGCT
The DNA here is from genome assembly GCA_031769625.1 of Taudactylus pleione. NCBI lineage: Eukaryota > Metazoa > Chordata > Amphibia > Anura > Myobatrachidae > Taudactylus > Taudactylus pleione. Next base: position 20,948,287 of record JAUIMM010000018.1, read on the forward strand.
TGTCACAGGTGCAGGGTGCTAGAATGAAGACTATTTTAGACAACTGTTCTCAGACTGCAAGTTTCTCCTGTGGTGCACACTATAGGCCAGGGGTAAACAACCCTTGGCTACAAATGCCACAAGGCGACACTCAAGGATATTATTAGGAGCACCCACGGGGTGAGTCCTTCTCCTATTAGGTGCACTGTGCAGCTCCTCTCCATCTACTCCACCTGTTTAAGTCACAAAAGGAGACCTTTTTAGAGTTCTAACCTCTCTCCAAACCGGACACAAGCTTGGCCTACATAACCAGTAAAGCCGGGACTTCGGATGAGTGAGCCTTGCTGCAGTTAGTCCTACTCACAGTCGAATAGCACTATAAAATTCTGAACTGAATAATGTCTCTGTCTCCAGACTACACATTATCAACCTAACCTGAGCAAGCCAACTTAAAAAAAAAAAAAAAAAAAAGAAGAGGGCTATGGAAGACACCGACACTATTATTAGCCCATCTATTACTTTTGTAAATGATTCTAGATTTTGTAATGGTGATGGTAAGTGGCACTCCTGAAATTTTTTTGGTTTATAATGCTGAATGTCTGTACCCAAAGAACAAATTGTTGCATACACCTGCTTTATGCAATATACTTTGTGGGGATACAAAAAAGTTTAATAAAACTGTAGGCCATCTAGAAGTTAATTTTGTTACTCCACACAATGCCTTACAGCACATAAGCCAAGCAAACTGGGAGTTCAGACATTGTGCCCCTTCCATAAGAGCTTGCATTGCTGGAGGCATAGACAAGGAGAAAAATGGGAGGGATCGAGGGTGTCTTGGATATAGAGCAGGGATGGCCACCAGTCAGAGGCAAAGAGCCAAAAAATGTCTGTTGTCAAGTTGAAGAGTCGATCACATGCGCACGCTGGCGGCGAGCCCAGCACATTGAAAATACACAATTTACATGCAGTTCCCAATATAATTTTTTCACTGTTGAAGTGAAAGAAAAAGCCAAAGCAATATAAAAAAACATTGAAATAGCCACGTTCACATAAAATACACAGAAAAACCAGAAAACCACATAAAATACATTTAAAATACACATCCACATAAAATACATATTGAAATCCAGAACCACATAAAATACATTGAGAAAGCCAGTGCCCATTATGCTGTGCCCCATGTAGTTGTGCCCCATATGCAATGCCCCCTGTAGTTGTGCCCATTAAGCAATGCCCCCTGTAGTTGTGGCCCTTATGCAATGCCCCCTGTAGAGGTGCCCATCACGCTATGCCTTCAGTAGTTGTGCCCCTTTTGCAATGCCCCCTGTAGTTGTGGCCCTTATGCAATGCCCCTGTAACTGTGCCCATCATGCAATGCCCTCAGTAGTTATGCCCCTTTTGCAATGCCCTCTGTAGTTGTGCCCATTAAGCAATGCCCCCAGTAGTTTTGGCCCTTATGCAATGCCCCCTGTAGCTGTGCCCATTATGCAATACCCCCAGTAGTTTTCCCCTTTCTGCAGTGCCCCCTAATTGTGCCCATCATGCTAAGCCCTCAGTAGTTGTGCCCCTTTTGCAATGTCCCCTGTAGTTGTGCCCATTAAGCAATGCGCCCAGTAGTTGTGGCCCTTATGCAATGCCCCCTGTAGCTATGCCCATTATGCAATCCCCCCAGTTGTTGTGGCCATTATGCAATGCCCCCTGTAGCTGTGCCCATTAAGCAATGCCCCCAGTAGTTGTGCCCCTTCTTCAATGCTTCCTGTATTTGTGCCCCCTAAGGTAGTGCCCCCAGTACTAGCTCCCCCTCCCCGCCCACACCCCTATGAAGAAACTTACCTATCTTCATACTGGCACCGCTCCACGCAGTCAGGGCTCCAGAGTCCCCCTTTCGCTGTTGGTGCCGCTTCCTGCTGGATTTAACTGGATCCAGCAGGCGCACAGGCTCCTCACATCACGGGTGACGTCATTCCGCGCACTGCATTACTGGGAACACTGGCCTCTGAAGTGACCAGAGGCTTCTTTAGTCCTGAATCGCTTCAGAGACCAGCGTTCTCAGTACTAGTGGGGTCTGCCGAGCCGGGAGCCACATCAGAAACTCAAAAGAGATGCGGGTTGGCCACCTCTGATATAGAAGGTTGGGTGAAGGAAGCTCTTTAAATTCTTATGACTTCGTATACTTCAAACAATTCTGCAATCTGCAATCGATTGAAAAAGGGAAAGATTTTTATACACAATCGATTGCAAATTGCACGATTGCTGCAATCAATTGCTGATGTATGGGGGCCTTAAGATGGTTTCCAAAAACGCTCATAAATTGTCACCTTTTTTTTTTATATATAAATGAATTGGGTCAAGAACATTTATTTCAAACTTATTCAACACTATTTCATTATTTTTTTTTAAAGGTTCTTTTTGTTACTTTTTTGAAACAGTATACCATAAAAACAGCATATTTTTTTTTTAAATCAAATACATGTAGTATTTGCACTTTAAACACTTAGGACTTATATAAATTGGCCATCCCTAATAGGGGGCTCCATATCGATATTCTTGAACGATACAAAATTCCCATAATCAAGATGATACATAAAATTATAGAAAATATTAATATTGATATTTTAAAAGTATCAATATTTACTGCTGGGTGTGCGCAATTGTAGTCTACAAGAGGTCCAGGGAGAATTGTCCTGAGTTAACTATATACAGACAGAACGGTGTTTGACATATGGAATGAGCAGATGCAAATTAAATATTTAGTTTTTTGTCGAACATGTATATCAATATTCACAATATATCGGAAATAGATATGTATCGATGATCAGGGAAGCACTAAGGGGCAGAGGCGCGGCTTGTGTTTACATGTCCCCAGCGGCTGCTCCTCTCTGCAGCCGCTATGTATACATTAGGGTCGGAAGGCCAATGGCATTTAAATTTCCCCATCAACTGCTTTTCTCTGCATCCGCCGGGCTGCAAGATTACTGTGACCAGCAGTGATCGGCACTCACTGGGGCAGGATCCAAGATGCAGAGGGGCCAGGAGATTCCTCTGAGATTGGTGGCTGCTTGAAGATGATCTTCCCTCAGCTGCCCAGTTGGCGTTTCTGACTGGTTGCATCAGATGCGACCATTTGAGGGAAAACCCATAAAGTGTCAGTGGTAAACAGTTTGTAAGGTGGGGTCTCTACTACTAATGTGATGGATCATACATGTATTTGATCAGGAAAGAAACAACATGAGTCATGACACCTGTGTGATCAATAAAACACTATACACAGATTTAAAAAAAAATTTTTTTATAACGTATCATTTTAGGCCACATAACGTGACTTGGTTGTGTAACAGATCTCACTGCAAGGACAGGATGTGATAATTCATGACTAGAAAACATTTGCCTTGTTTTTGCTGAACAGCATATTCCTTGGAAAAGGCACAACCTTCAGCCCTGTCTTGTTTTTTTTCCTTGCTTAAACAAGTAATCTTGTATTAACTTAACCTGTCTCCTTCTGTTGTCGATCAATGTTCTTATATATTTTTTTTATTTTCTTCAAAATCTTGTGTTTTTATACAATCAGTACAATGTCTGCAATTATATATAAACTAGTAGAGGAACGCAGTCATAAGCAGGGTCACCTCTGTCCACCTGCTCCACCATGCTCACGCTGTTTGGTCCCAACCCTCCCTGCTTAGCTCCATCCAAACCTCCCACCCGATCCACTCTGTCCTAATACCTCCTTCTTCCACTCCACTGCCTCTTGTCCGCTTCCTAGCGCTCGCTCCGTTTTGCAGTGGAAGCCACAGCCTGTGCATTGAGGAGACGGGATAGACCTTAGGAAATTATTATACAGCTATGAGATGAGAGAAGGGAATATAGAGATTATGGGGTTATGGGGATTACGGGATTGAACAAGTATCTATTGTACAACCACACACTAAGTGGCCAAATTATTATGGCCACCTGGCAATTTTATGCAAATTAGTTATTCAGCAGATAATGCTGATGTAGGATGTCTGAATCTGTGTAAGAACGGGCGCAGGTATGCAGAGTCTAATCAAGTGTATCACTCATGAAATAATGGACTTTGAACGTGGGATGACTGTTGGGTGTGCAAGCATTAGCAACACGGCTGCACTGGTGAATTGTTCGAGGGAGGCAGTTGTTAAAGAGTACACAGAGTGGACCAGCAGACAAAAAAACTGGGTCTGAGCACCAGGCCTGTGGTTCTAAACAGCTACTGGATGCTCGAGCAGAATGGAGAGTGGGGAGACTTGTTCAGTCCAACAGACTGGCAAATGTGCATCAAATTCCGGATAATCTTAATCAAGGACCAATTCAGATGGCCGTTCAAAGAATAGTACACCGCACATTCCATCATATGGTCTACAGAAGCAGGCGGCCTGTCTGTATTACATAGCTATTTTCTGCAAACAAGGTGAAACTTCTCCAGTTTGCTCAGAAATACAGGTATGGGACAGTAAAGAATTGGAAATGGGTCATGTGGTCTGGAAAATCACTTTTTCAATTACACCATGCAGACGGCAAGGTGAGTATATGGGATTGAAAACAACAGTCCTAAAGCATGGATCCTACTGGATCCGCTACCATCAAACCTTCAAGAACTAATGGTTTCTATTAATCACATTTGGGTTAATATTCCTGAAGAAATATACAGAAATTTAGTAGAATCCAAGCCATATTAAAGGTAAAAGGTGGCCCAACAAAGTAATAAACTACGGAAGGAGAGAGGGGCGTGGTATACACTGATCTGGTGTAAGTATTTTGCATTACAAAAGCAATATTTAACTGGATGTAGTCAGGATACCGTCGGCCACCAAAATCCCGACATGGGACTAAAGGTAGGCGTTTATCATTAGCCCCACGACAAAATCCCGACACCCGGCATACAGAACAAAGCTATTCCGGGTGTCTTAGGTTCTAGCCACCGGGGGAGGGGGGTGGGGGGGAGTTTAAGGTTTGCTTTAGAAACCTATAAGGGGACTTGGGGATAGGCACCACCCCCCCACCCCCCGGGAGGGTTAGGTTAGGGGTAGGTGGGGTTAGGGTTAGGCACCACTAAGGGAGGGTTAGGGTAGGCAGAAGGGAAGGCTAGGGTACTTACCACCCCGTCGGGATTTTGGGATTTCGAACAGTCGGTCTTCTGCTGTCTGTATTTGATCCGGCGGCTATTCAGCCACTGGCATTACATACTGAATCCATATTTAACATCTTAGCTGTATTGTTAATTTGCCCTTTATTTTCATCCAATATAGTGTCAACATACTCTTTAAACATTTGTATTTAATAACTAGCATACCAAAAGAGTATGAACTGACATTGGGTGGAATATTTCAGAAAGCAACACAGGGTGGCCATAGTTACACTTCCCCTATTCAGAGCCATCTTTAGCTTGATCTGTCACAAAATGTTGTAGGGAGACTAATTAAGACAAGTAGTGCAAAGACTGGCCGATATGGGGACTATGGCGCTGTACAAGGTGAAAACAGCATGAAAATGTTTTATCGCTGTGCTATAATTAGTGTAACATAGTAAAGGTAATTGTTCGTTACAATTTAGTCTTGTTATTCATTTGTTTGTATAATTTCACTCTGTTTTCAGGGGGGATGGTGGGGGAGAATGCTGGCCACCAGAGAGGCAAAGTGCAGTTTTCATGTACAGGAAGCCGTGGTGCGGGCATTTAAGCAAAACCGCTAGAGTAGTGACTTATTCAGTACCTCAGTCAGATTGATTAGATCATCCGTGCACAAGTATGGATATCCTTAAAATCTGTACTGTTAGGATTCCTTGGGAACCAAGTCTGGGGGAACCCTGCTCTACAGGTTACAGTCCTGTCCAGAGTTGGGGAGAGCAGGATAGAAAGCACCCAGACCAGCCGGGTGCAGCAGTATGGGACCTTGGGTGCAGCTAGAGAGCTACAGATCTTAGCTCTGACATAGTGCAGCTCTAGAGCTGGACATGGCTCAGGGGGATCCCGGGATCGGACCTCGGTGAACTCATCTTTGGTAGGGCACTCCCAGGAGGCAACAGAGTTGCTGAACGTGTTGTTTTCAGGCAAGACTCGAGAGCAAGAATGCATTGTGCGGGGGGCATCCCCCACTCTCCCCATTCAGTTTGTGGTGCCTAGAAATAGGACACTGTGAATTTCTTTGAAAAAATGGGCAAAGAGCCACACCCTGCTAAAACAGCCTAGCGGAATAATTATATGTATACAAAAATGTAAAGGTATTGCGAGAGCAATAAAAATAGAAAAAAAGCTGTAGCTAACCCCACACATCAATAGTAAAAACAGGCATCGGATGGTTGTCACATTGCTTCCATGGAAAGCTCATAAATCCATCATTTGCATCATACCATCCTGTTGTCCATAATTAGATGTATGGGGAAATAGGCAGGGTGGAGCTGCTACCTAAAATATAGTTTGTAGTGTCTTGAATAATTCTGAAGTATTTTTTCTTATAATTGCTGTGTTTAATTGAAAGTTTGCTACTATGGTTATTAGAAGGATGGGATGTAGTCACTATCCCGGCATATGGCGCTTAGAATACCGGCACCAGAATCCCGACACCGGCATCCTGAAGGTAAATAGTGGGGGAACAGGGAGGGTTAGGGTTAGGGACTAGGGGGAGGGTTAGGCACTAGGCAAGGTGGGTTAGGGACTAGGGGGAGGGGTTAGGTTCAGGGTGCGGTGAGGGAGGGTTAGGACACCTACAAACAGGTGTCGGTATCTTAACCCTGTCGGGATGCCGGTGACAGGATTTTTGACAGCCAGTATCCCGAGCGCCGGCATCCCGTACCCAACCAAGAAGGATTTCTCTCCCAAATATTAGAACATCTTTTGCCAGCGCAAATAAGGCAAACAACTGTCAAATCCAATCCAATCACCTATGTAGTATGTCAGAGGTGCTTTGCAGGTAGCAATGCAGGTTTTGCACTAGATTTTGTTTTGTTAAGTATAATTACTCTTCTTTCTCCATCTATCTAAAATGGGGTTGGGTATGAAATGCCAACAGCCGGGAAGCCGTCTGACAAAATCCCGACGCGCAAGCCCGAACGTTGAAAATCTCGACTGGGGCTGGTAAGTACCCTAACCCTCCCCTCCCCCCCACCAACCCTCCCTTAGTGGTGCCTGTCCCTAACCTCCCCCCGGAGGTGCCTAAACCTAACCCTAACCCTCCCGGGGTGGTGCCTGACCCTAACCTCCCCCCAGGAGTGCCTAAAACCTAACCCCCCCCTCCCCGCACCTTAAACCTAACCCTCCCAGGGTGGTTCTTTACCCTAAGTCCCCCCAAGGGTCCCTAAACCTAAATTCCCCCCCCCCCCCACGCAGCTAAGCGCTAACACTGCCCGGCTTACCTTTGTTCGGGAAGCCGTCTGTCTAGATTTCGGCGCCTGTCTTTAGTCCCGCGTCGGTATTTAGACAGTATCCCTAAAATTTATTATATAATTATATTGGCTACTCAACATGACCGCAATTGGCTTAAGATATTGAAATCTCAACATACAAGCAGTGCAGCACTGTAATAGTTACAAAGAGCTTCGCTGCCCCCAACAAATAATTATTTTTTGTTTTTGCAAACATGTTTGCCTCCCAAATTATGTAGCACTGTGCTACATAATATGTCCTTATTGCAGTGCCATAGTATGATCAATGACACACTTTTGTATTCAGTCTAAGGCCGGGTAGACACTGAGTGATGTGTATCAGTAGGATATGTCGGCCCGACATACCGTACCTCGGGTACACATTAGAACGAGGTAATAAACGACGGAACGGTCCCTCTTTCTGTCCATTATTAACTGCAACGGTGCCGCATGCAATATAGTCTGGTTGGACATGCAGCGCATGCGAACGCGGGAGCACGCATATTGGCCGTACACACTGAGGAATGCGGCCAATATGTCGTTCCGATTTGGCCGGGAACGACATATCGTGCCAACATCTCCTCCGTGTATACCCAGCTTTAGATAAGGTTGCACATTATTTTACAACTGGCTCTGAAGAAATATTTAATGTTGCCCTTCGCAAAATTTACAATAGCAGTTTAGGAATGTAATGCAAACTGCTATTTGGTTGGTATGGACAATATAACGGTCTTCTTTTCTAACAGTTTCTGTAATCTTTCTATATGGTTTTTAAGGCAAGTTTACATTTAATGAAATACAATGAGTTTTCTGATTATATTGTAATTGTTTATAAAACAAATAATTTGTTACTTAGCAGAGGAAAACTAATCGCAATCCTACATCATTAAGGAGTCTATTCAGCAACAGTGACGATGTTGACTAGAATATTATCGGGCTACATCGTCACGAGTTTTTATCAACTATGACAATTTATTGCTGCTATTCAGCAATATTTTGTGCAGGGACAGCGGATGCGGTAACATGCTGTCCCTGCGATGTCACAGAAGGGATTGTTATCGGGATTCCCAAAACAATCCCTCCTGTTTGTTCCTCTGCGCATGCTCAGTCATGCGCTCGGAAACAGTCTCCGTCCTTGCTTGCGGTGACCGCCGACGAGGTAAGAACAGCTCCAGCCTGTCTGAACTGATTGACATGTGTATATGGGCTTTATACATGTATATAAATGTGCTTTTATATTTAACATTTATATATAAATGGTAAATATAATCGCACATAGATATACATGTATACAGGCCAGTATAAAGCCCGTATACACGTCGATCACTTTCGGCAGGTTTAACATGCTCTAATTGGACTTACCTGTCGGCGATCACAGGAAACCAGGCACGGAGACTGGACGGAGTTACAAAATGCTGGAGGGACTTATGGGAAAATTTCCCTCTGTCCCTGCAGTTTTCAGGATATTTAAGTATTCTCCTCATATAACCCCATTCTGAAATGGCGTTATATAAAGGAAATATTTTTCGAGTGATTTAACACTTTTTGCTTTATGATAGGATCATAAAAATCTGTTGCCCTTTATATAGTATTATTATTGTTTATTTATAGGGCACTACAAGGTGTCCATAGCACCTTACAACGTGTATAAAACACACAAAAGCAGAATGTGACTTACAGTAAAAGACATTGCACAAAAAGGACTAGGTTTCTAAACATTGCTGCATCAGCAATCATAAGATTTAAGCAGACGGAATCACTTCTTACATATGAAAAATAACCTCTATTAGGTTTGGGGCAGTTTTTGGCAGCGAGATGATGGTATAGGTGAGGAAAGAAAAAGCAGAAGAGGGCCATGCTTGTGAGAGCTTACAATCTAAAGAGTAAAAATATACAAACTAAAGTGTGAATTTTATGACCTATCCAAAATGTCACAGTGTCCTGATATATGTGCTATATGCAGGTGTTTTTCTCAGGGAACGGTTAGTTCTGTAATACAAAACCTGCTTTAAATGGAAGCTAGGAGGTGGCGTGAGTGAGTAAACCAATAACAAGCTGCAATATCTATTCTAAGTGGTACAGTCCAACGTCATTCCCTACCATCCACATGAACATAGAGGGGTAATATAATCATGTGGCGAGTGTAGAAGTTTCTACTCTAGGTGGACTTTATGGGCATGAAATCGCAGTTCTGCCTCACTCACGTCACTTTCAGGTCCCTAGCGTGAAGGGGAAATAAGCTCAACCCTAACATAAGGGGCTTTTTACAGTTCCTAAGATAACACTTCTTACAGATGCTTAAGTCATTATAAATAACATAAAAAAATATTTAACCATTGGCCTTTCACCTTCCAAGTCTCAGATTAGCCTGAGATAAGAATAATGCAAAGGCAAACTGGCACAAGCTAGAACTAGCCACAATACATACCAATTCTTATCGATATTCATTTCACATATTGAATTACGGCTAGAATCTATAGAGAACAGCTGCACTTTTGTATTAAATTTGTTACAATAAGTTGACATTATTTTATGACTAGACATACCTGGTAATGGGAAAATAAACGTTACAGCAATAACAGCAAAATATAAGAGCACAACCAGTCACTAGAGGCTTAGATGGGTCTTCAACCTTTGGCCCTCCAGCTGCTGTGGAACTACACATCCCAGCGTGCCCTGCCACCATTTTGATATAACAGCATGCTAAAACTGAGGCAGGGCATTCTGGGATCTGTAGTTCCACAGCAGCTGGAGGGCCAAAGGTTGAAGACCCATGGATCATTACACCAATGATAGTCAACCTACAAAAACAGCAATTGTAAAGTTGCCCTTCCATTAGCTGCGCTATTCGCTATGTCAATGTAACAGTATAACCATATACATCATACATATGACACAAACAGGTGTTACACCGTAAACAAGAAGACCTTCAATGTCAACAAATGTCATTATGCAGAGAACATCTTGTGGTGTTATGATGATCTCCCACTTCCACCCACACTGAGCGATGCAGGCATACACCACCAGCAGCAGCAGCAGCATCATCATCACAGACACACAGCAGCACCCTGCCGGTCACCGGCACAGCGCATCCAGCCTAACGTCCTGCAATTAGTATACACATATCATGACATGGTCACAGTACACCCGTCCCATATATGTCGTGATCACAGCCACTGTGCATTGTGAACCATTACACCCGCGACAGGTAGGCTCGTACTCTCCCCCAGCACCGGCGCTAGCCGCCCTGGCTGACTCACCAGAGAGGTGGCGGCGCTCAGCGGATGCTACGGTACCAGACGCCGGTCAGTCCCGCTTCTCCTCTCCCTGATGATCTGATTCTGATCAGGACCCACGTATCCAATTCTCGCGAGATATCCAAGCGCTGCTTGACGTCTGAGTGTGCGTGTTGTACGAAAGAAAATTGGCAATAAAGTTTATTGAAGAGGAAGTGGTCTTGTTATACTGTTACATGTGAGGCCATTTCTAATGTGGTTTTGCACTTCCTCCGTCAGGATACAAATACTAAAGGGGATCTATCCACTACCTTGATGTTGCAGTCTAGTTCGTTATGACCTAATTAATTCAAAAGATTAGGTCACTGGCTCTGGAACGCTGCTGAGAAGTGGACTGGAAACATAGATCTGGGGGTGGATTTACTACTGGCGGCTTTGACCAATGGATTTAAGCAAGCCTGATTTAGCATAAATTACTATTGTATCTAACTCAGAGAGGTGATCTGTTCTGTCACTGTTCCGGGTACCACCCCCAGTCCCGTCCGCCCCTCTCAGCCGCACTCAAGGGGTATTTTGCATTCGCGCAAATCATTTGACTCTTTTTTTCCATCTAATACTTTTGATGCGATGGTTACTTACCATTACATCGAAAGTTTCGATAGTGGAATCCCAGCCATCATTTGATGGTGGGCTTCCGATGTTCATCTTTACTGCAGCCAGGGATTTGTGTCTGGCTCCTTTTCTCTGTGACCCCAGTCAGCTGAATGTAAATGCTATATGTAAAATGAGATGCTGGCTGGGAGCTTCACAGCATCAGGTGACTGGGATCACTGGGAGTCGGACACCGATCATTGGCTGCAGCAGCGTTCAGGTAAGTTTATTTTCCTTTTTATCGTTTTATTGTCTACTGTGATCAGCCTGTGGTCTATTCAGATACACGTAGCTGATCACAGGTGCCAACTCTGTTCTGGCTGTGAGAGCACAGCTGGAGTAGGGGAAATGAGAGGGAAGCCATAAGAACGCCATCTGAAGGTGGCGTTATTATCGCAGAGCTTCCACCGGTATTTTTTTACGATTTAATTTCTCCTTCATCCACTAGGGGCCAGGATATTGTTCGTTCCAGCTCTATTCTGAGAGGAGGCTCCTGGATCATGTAACCATCTTATATTCCGAAGCTAAGTAACTATTATTCTTCCATATCTTGTTATCTGTTGTAATAAATTATATCTTTTTTCAAGATACTGGTTTGTGTGGCTTAATTAACCTTCTGTATCCAAGAACCTTATCTCGTTCCACCGGGAACAAGGCAATACAAAAGCTACTGTCTTCTTGTGTAATAGTGCATGTCCCTATCTACCAGCAGGGTCAGGGTTTTTATTCCAGCTTGTTTGTGGTTCCCAAGCCAGACGGCTCGGTGAGACCCATTCTGAACATCCGCAAATAAGGATTGAGATGTTTCAAGATGGAGTCCCTGCAATCTGTCATTGCAGGGCTAGAGAGGGCGAGTTTCTCGTATCCTTAGACATAAAGGATGCTTATCTCCACATTCCCATTTGGCCTCCTCATCAGGCATTCCTTCGGTTCGCAGTGTGGGCCTCTCATTTTCAATTCCAGACCTTACCTTTTGGTCTTTCTTCAGCACTAAGAGTGTTCACGAAGGTCATGGCAGTTCTGATGGCCCTTCTTTCGGATACAAGGGCTTACTATCGTCCCTTACTTGGACGACCTACTCCTCAAGGCTCCGTCAGTCTCTCAATTACTGCAGGACATCTGGGTAACACAGAGTCCGCTGTTGGAACACGGATGGATCCTGAATTACCAAAAATCTCATCTGCAGCCTGCACAGCGTCTGCCTTTCCTAGGGATGATTTTGGACACCGTGGAGCAGAAGGTATTCCGCAGGATAAAGTCACCTCCATCCAACACATGGTGTGATTGATACTGCGTCATCGCAGGGTGTCAGTGCACCTGTGTATTCGCCTTTTGGGAAAGATGGTTGCGTCTTTCGAGTCCATCCAATACGGGAGGTTCCGTGCCCGTCCATTCCATATGGACCTCCTCTCTGTGGTCAGGGTCCCACCTTATCCTTCACCAGCGAGTTCAACTGTCACCCAGGACTCGGACATCTCTCCTTTGGTGGCTGAATTCCTCTCACCTGTTGGCAGGCAAGAGGTTTGCACTATGGGAATGGATTCTCCTCACCACAGACGCCATTCTGAGAGGATGGGGGCAGGGACAGGGAAGCCACTCTCAGGGCCGCTGGACTTGGGCGGCTGGCAGTACTGCCCATAAACATTCTGGAGCTAAGGGCCGTGTTCTATGCTCTTCAGGTGGCGCATCCTCTGTTGAAGGGCCAGGTCATCAGAGTGCAATCCGATAACGCCACGGCTGTGGCGTACATCAACAAACAGGGCGGTACCAAGAGTCGGTCCGCCGTGAGGGAGGTAAGTCACTCTGGTCTGGTTAGGCCTGGTGGTGCTTCCATTCCGCTCTGGCAGTGGCGCCGCCATCTTGCCTCCGGTCATGTGACCTAGTCGCCCTATCCTGGTGTGTCACATGCTCCTCTCTGACCAGTCACGGCTGTGCACTGAGGATTTAAGGGAGTTCAGAGCTCCCTTACATTGCCAGTGCAATGTGTTTCTCAGCACGAGCTGAGAGAGAGTTCCTAAGCTTGTCCGCCTGCCTGTTGGATCTCTGCCTAAGCTTGCTTCACCTAACCTGCTCCTTACCCTGCTGGATTCCCCTGCCTCCTCCAATTACCTCTCAAATTGCCTGAGTACCTGTGTCAGCTGTTACCCTGCACTCTGCCTCCACTTGCATTTCCTCTGGACATTATTTCTTCAGTCTGCAAATTCACTTCAGTCTGCAAATTAATTTCAGCCTTACAAAACCTGCATACTTGACTGTTCCTGCCTGTCACTATCTGGACATTCTCCCATTAGCTTCACTACAGTTCTCAAGTGCACTTCAGTGCTATACCTGGACTTTTTCTTTTGCCATTTCCATGTCTGCTAAGCCACTCATTAAAAGTTCCACATTTTCATTTAAATCTGCTTCTGTGTCTGCTCCTATCACCACCCCGGGTCCACAAGAAAACCAGAACCTCACAGTTTGCTCTGGCCACATGGACCCGGCCACGGGACAGGAGTCTGGAGCGAACTTATTCCAAAGTATTGCAGGCCGTTTGGAAAACCTGGAAGCTATGCAGCACCAAATGGCTCAGTTCATGCAAGAAATAACTAAACAAGAGGATTTAATTCAGAGCATAGCAACTCGCTTGGAGAGTGTGGAGACTATACAGCGACAGATGGCACAGTTTGTGCAAGACATTGCACTCTGTCTGGATACTGTACAAGCTACATCAATGGTTCCTAGTGTGCTTGCAGCTACTCCTATCCCCACTCCTGTGATATCTTCCTCTGGATCTTCCCACACCTGTTAAGTTTGATGGCAGTCCAAAACTGTGTCGTGGATTACTCAACCAGTGCGATGTGCACTTTACTTTGCAACCCCCTAATTTCCCTGCTCCTAAAACCAAAGTGGCTTACATTGTATCCTTGTTATCCAGCTCTGCCCTAGAATGGGTTTCTCCGCTCTGGGAGCGTTCAGATCTGCTTCTGGATAATTACCTAGAGTTTTTAGCAACATTCAGGAGGATTTTTGACGAGCCTGGAAGAACTTCCTCTGCTTCCTCCAGAGGAAGGAAGTTAAAACAAGGGACCCGTCCTGTCAGCCAGTACTTCATTCAGTTTCAGACGTTGGCATCTGAACTCAAGTGGAACGAAGAAGCCTTAACATTTGCCTTTTGGTAAGGTCTATCAGATCGTTTAAAGGATGATCTAGTGACTCGTGAATTACCCTCTAGTCTTAGTGATCTCAGGGCCTGAATCAGACCTGCTCGCAAGCGGGTCGATGGTGGTCCAGTGCGCATGCACGAGCCCTGCAGCGAGCGCAAAAAGCAACTCGCTCTGTGGCTCACTACAAAAGGGGCGTCTGTCGATGTTGATCGACAGCTCGCCCCGTTTTGTAGGCGTGGCCAGGGGGTGGCTTCACAAACAGGCGTTCCCAAGCGAACGCCTGCCGTTTGTGGGCGGCCCCACTGACATCACCAGTGATGTCAGTGAGAGAGCTTCCGGCTCTATTAGAGCCAGAAGCTCTCTGGGGCTTGCGGCCACGAGACCCTACCATAAAGGTCTTGTCGCAAGCCCGATGGTCACGATGGTCATGATCATCGCGACCATCATCCTGGCCGCTCGCAATAGCTGTGGGTGGTCACCCACAGCTATGCGAGCGGCCAGGAGGCCGCAACTAAAAAAAAACAGCGCCCGCCCTGATTCAGAGCGAGCGCTCGCTTTTTGCGAGCACCTCTGAATCAGGCCCTCATTTCCCTTTGTAATAAAATTGATATACGCTTTAGAGAGCGCCAATATGAAAAGCACAGAGCTAAGCATTTCCCTTCCCCTACCCGTCCCACTCCCTCCCTTTCCGAGGAAGGAATATGTCGTTTGGTGTGAAGTGAACACAAAGGTGCGCCAGCGTCAGAATTCAACTTAGCCAGGCTGCTTCTTTTTCTACAGGCTGGTTTAGTAGCAGGTCTTCATCTGGGATCTTTAAGAGTTTAAGTATCGGCTTTGTCAATTTTCTTTCAAAAGCGACTAGCATTATTACCGGATGTCCAGACTTTTCTACGAGGGGTTGTCAGATTACAACCTCCGTTTCTGCCTCCTACGGCCCCATGGGATTTGGATTTGGTCCTCTCTTTTCTCTAATCTTCCCTATTTGAACCTTTAGAAACAGTGAAATTAAAATTTTTATCATGGAAAGTGGTTCTCCTGTTGGCGCTCGCCTCTGCTAGGCGTGTCTGAGCTAGGGGTGCTTTCTTGTTGTCCGCCTTACCTAATTTTTCATGAGGATAGGGCGGAGCTGCGTAAGTTATCCTTTTTGCCTAAGGTAGTGTCAGCGTTTCACATCAACCAACCGATCGTAGTTCCGGTGTTTAAAGAGGATTCTTCGACTTCCAGATCCCTAGATGTTGTCCGGGCTCTTCGGATTTATGTTGATAGGACAGCATCCCTCCGGAAGTCGGATACGCTGTTTGATCGATATGATATGGCGCGGCCAGGCTGGTCGGCTTCTGAGCTTCTATTTCTAGATGGATTCGTCTGACAATCAGATAAGCCTATCTGGCTGCATCAAAGCAAACTCCTACTTCAATCACAGCGCATTCTACGCGCTCGGTGGGTCCTTCGTGGGCGGCTGCCCGCGGGGTTTCCCTGACCCAGCTTTGTCAAGCGGCCACTTGGTCAGGCCGGCATACTTTTACAAAGTTTTACCGTTTTGACACCGTTGCAGCTTCTGCATCACAGTATGGCCGTGCTGTTTTGCAGGGTTCCCAGCGCTCTCCCACCCGGGATGTGAGCTCTGGGACGTCCCCACTGTACTGAGACTCCAGTTTCCCCTAGTGGATGAAGGAGAAAACAGGATTTTGGTACTTACCGTTAAATCCCTTTCTCTGATTCCACAGGGGACACTGGACGCCCACCCGGCGCTGTTCCACCTGCATTTGTTATTGTTCTGCCAGGTTTGGACAGTCAGCTTTTTCTTCAAGGTCTGCTTGATTTGTTTGCATATTTGCTTGTTGTTTATGTATTAAATACACAGTTCCCTTCGGCGCTGAAGAGAGGATATTGTAATAATCAAAGGGTTAGAATAGCCAGCAGCTGTTATTAGAGGGTTGCCACCATCTATTACCAGAGAAAGCACAAAGAAAAAAACATACAACAGCGCTTAGCTTACAATTGCATATAAACTGTAATACCACAAATTCATATATCAAAAATCAATCACAATTTATTACATGCACATAGACAAACATATAAATAAAAAATATTTTTACATAAAAAATATATATATAAGTACAATGGTACCCGTTACTTATATCTCAGTTCAAATAGTACACATATAATTTACTTCAATTGCGAAGGAAAAGATGTTAATCATAGGTTGAGTAACTGCACAAACTTCAAATGTCCCGAATAGTTACAAATTATTTGAGCTCAATTGTTCCCAAAAGGAAACCAATTAGGCAGACTTAGCAGAGTTTTTGTAGCACTGGCAATCTTAGATATCAGTTTATATACATAAAATTGATGGCATTGCATTCACCCGCTGTATTTCCTTTTCTTGGGCACCTAGTAGTGGTTACCCTTTTGTAGTTATAATATATCCAAAGGTTCACGGCCGCTATATGTAGGCAGTGTCCGGGCAGCAAGTGCACATGATACACACCGGCCGGCTGTGTTCACGGCAAACTGAAATGCTGCATCGATTCCCAGTAAGTATCAAGGGAAATCAAATTCTGGAGAAAGGATTGAAGGTTACTCTCAGCGGCGGGGATTGTATACACCTGTCCTCCACGTAGAGCTTAGGATCGCTGAAAGCCGTTCCCAGAATGCGGCAGCTGTAGGGTAAATGATCTCAAGAAAAAAATGTTCGTAGCCAAGCTTAAACCTTGCACCAAGGTACCACTGTAAGAGAATACACTTTTTAACGCGTTTCTCCGCTCCCGGAGGTTTCGTCAGAGGTATGTCTAAATGGTTCTCCCCTGGGATGTGTCTTATATCCCTGTAAGCATGGATTTTTGAAAGGATAATGACCCTCAGCTGGTTATAGTAATTGATTTGTAATCCAATGTTAAAGAAAAAGAGCTCCATTTGCTCTGATATGGGAAATATAGTTGTTCTCCATAGTGGCACATAGAGCACGTATTCCAACGCAAAACACATATTCATTTTAAAAACATATACTTATATAAACAAACCCTTTTATAAAAAATCCTTTTAATAATCAGTGCACACTTATATCTATAATCATACACACACCTATATACATATATACATGCATATGTGCCATTCTCACACACATACACATGCATATACATACACATAAAAAATAATAAATGAATAATGATAAATAATACATTTTAAATTTTTAAAAATCAAAAAACATCATTAAACATCACATTAAAAAAGGGGGCAAAACTACATATCTCTTCAATTGTCAATCTATTATAATTCTAATGACACTGCATCGGTCTCACAAACTGTATCTGTATATACAGATATAACCCTTCTATATATCTATATGTATCCATAAATAGGTAGAACATATTACATTTGAATCTAAATGTTTACCCAGATACATACTTAAATGTTACCGCAGTCTAAACTAAACCCGCTAAATCAGTATACATATATCAATAATATTATACATGTATATATGAATATATCCGATAATACTTAATTATAATTAACACCGATAATTTTAATATGTATGTTTAGATTGTACCTATATCCCAAATAAGGGGATAACGGTACTCCAGACGTCTTATGTTGTAAATAGTACATCGATTGGACAGATAATCATTAACTGATAAAATTATTGATTATTAAATAATATACTGATTTCTCCTAAAATGAAACTAAAACTATAAGCTCTCCTAGATAAGTGAATGTTCAACCTTTTTCGCATATTCGTTGTTCTTGAATGTTTCTACTACAAATGCACCTATTATATATATAGATGTATTGCCAAACTATTAGAAACAATAGGTACTAAATTATTCCTATATTGATAAGAACTGACCATCAATTATGGTTGAAAAATACACATGTTTAGGGTATGCCTAGAAAGAGAAGTGGGGCCCAAGGTATAGGGACCTATACTCAACAGTACCCATCACCCCTACCCTCTATAGTATTCCTAAAGAACATTGTTTAAATCTAAAGTTTCATTTAATCCCGTTGGTGTCATACTATTCAACTGATAAATCCAGGCAACCTCCTGTCAACATAAAGTTCTAAACCGATCCCCTCCCCTAGCAGTGCTTTTAACTTGTTATAACCCAGTAATGCGAAGGCACTTAGGGTTCTTCTCATGAACCTCCGCATAATGCCGTGAGAGACTGTGTGTATATAGTCCCTTCTTGATATTCCTCCTATGTTCGTTGAACCTGTACTTAAGTGGTCGGGTAGTACGACCCACATAGTACAAGTTACAACTGCAACGAATAAGATAAATTACAAATGATGTGTTACATGTGACCAGACCTATAATATGGTATTTTGCTGGACCTGAATGAGCTGGAATTTCGGTTACTTTGTTGGTGATATAGCCACATGTAATACAATTGGTTTTATTACATTTGAAACATCCCTGTATTTGTGATTTTAACCAATTCCCTGAAAATGTGTTATTTTTCTTGGGTTAAAGAAACTGGGTGACATAATATTCTTCAAGTTTTTATTTTTCTTGAACACTACATTGGGATTTGGGGGCAAAATATCGTTCAGTATGGGATCCTGTTTTAAAATTGAATAATTTTGATTAATTATCTCCCTTATTTGATGTGAAGCTCTATTAAACTTTGTAATAAAAGCTAAATTATGTCCCAAATTCCTACATTCTGCTGGCTTGTCTTGACCCTTATGTCTAAGGAGATCCATTCTATCCATTTGTATGACTTCATGTAAAGCTCTTTCCACTCTTTCGATAAATGATGTAACCATATCCCTTTTTCTAGCTTCTCTTCTCCTCTGTTATTATATTTCCAGCTTTCGGGCACAGATTATTTAGACTGACCTGTAGGGAGGTATAGAGGGGGAGTAGCTACCTAGTATTCAAATTTATTAAAGTGCCAGCTCCCGGTTATCCCACATCTATACCCCACTGTACTGAGACTCCAGTGTCCCCTGTGGAATCGGAGAAAGGGATTTAACGGTAAGTACCAAAATCCTCTTTTATACTATTACTACTAGCTCATTGGGTGAGTTATATCTCTGTTAAAATAATCAGATATGTTGTTTAATATGTCTGATTTTTATTGTTTATAAAAGGGCAGTCTCTTATAGAATAAAATAGTCATGTGATGTTAATTGAACTTTATTGTTTCTTGAATATGGGAATGAGAGATACAAATTTAAAGTATTTTAAACACACTTTTTTCTTTTAAAATAAAGAGTAAATAATGAATTAAAAAACAAAAAAATGAAGTTTGCCTTGATCTTATTTTTCTAGTTGCACCCATCAGGGGCGATTGGGATGGAAAACTAGCCCAGGAAATTGAAGCAGCTCTACTGGGGCGGGGTCTGTTGAGGTGTGGGATCCCTCCTCATAGGACCTAATTCTAAATTGGACACATTTGCGACCTTCCTTGCGTCTTTTGTTGCAGTTGTGTCTGTGACTTCAGGCTAATGCCGCTACAATGCCCTTCCCTGGTGTACAGCCGTGTTACCGAATATGCAATGGCTGAGACGCCCACTGTCACCAGCCCTATACTAGGTACAGATCATCCATCTGAGTATGTAGTGTTCATTCTAGCACCCTGCACCTTTTAAAACCTATGCAGTTCCTCTTTCCTGCCTGGGGTGTCACTGCCTGCTCTGGTGCTTCTAGCACACAAACTGGTTAGTCTCAGCAGTTTGTTGCAGCAGCTGAGTGTGCTAGAAGCAGAGCAGAGAGCGACACCCCAGGCAGGATAGAGGAACTGCACAGGTTGTGACAGGTGCAGGGTGCTAGAATGAAGACTAGTATGGCTTCCAATGTGAGCAACTCAGCATCTCTATAGCCAACCCACTGTAATTGCCCAGGGACGCCCAACACATTTCTAATACACTTCTTGGTGCATACGTCTGAATCCGTACTGCAACTCTGTATGAACATATGAACATCAGGACGCATGCTTGGTGTAACTCAAACACAGATGAAAAACAATGCACAAGAAAAAAACTCAAACACATTGGCTCTGACAGGAAAAAATACACACATTTGGCCCCCACAGGTAAAATAAAACACACTGGCCCCCACAGGAAAAAAATAAAAACACATTGGCCCCCATAAAAAAATAAAATAAAACACATTGACCCCCACAGGAAAAAAGAACACACATTGACTTTCTACAGAAATAAAGAGAAGTAAAAAAAAAAAAAACAGCCCCACAGGAAAAAATACAGAACGTTTGCCCCCACAAGAAAAAGATAAAAACACATTGCCTCCACAAGAACAAATAAAACACGTTGGCTCCCAAAGAAAAAAAAACACACATTGAGCCTTGGCAGGTAAAAAAAACACCTTAGCCCTACATTGGTGGGTAGTGTATGTCCATGGGCTAGGGGGTACTCATATGTCTATGTGCCAGAGAGTAGGGTATGATCTTGAGGCCGGGAGGTAGGGTGGGTTACGGGTATGTTCCAGAGGCGGGGGTGGTAGTTAGGGTGGGTACTGTATTGTGAGACCAGGGGTAAGGCTGGTTAGCCAATCGCCCCCACCGGAACCAGCACCTGAAGCACAAACTCCATACACAGGGAAGGACAAGGTTGTATGGGAGAAGTAGTGCAGATCAGGGGGCAGGATGGAAGTAGTAGTGGGAAGTGGAGACATGATGGGAGTAGTAATAGTGGGAAGCAGGAGGTTGGATGGGAGTAGTATCGAAGATCAGGGGGCAGGATGGGAGTAGTAGTGTGGACAGGATGGGAGTAGTAGTGTGGACAGGATGGGAGTAGTAGTAGTTGGAAGCATGAGGTTGTATGGGAGTAGTATTGCAGATCAGGGGGCAGGATGGGAGTAGTAGTGGGGACAGGATGGGAGTAGTAGTGGGAAGCAAGGGGTTGGATGGGAGTAGTAGTGCAGATCAGGGAGCAGGATGGGAGTAGAAGTGGGAAGCAGGGGGTTGGATGGGAGTAGTAGTGCAGATCAGAGGCAGGATGGGAGTAGTAGTAGTGGGAAGCAGGGGGCAGGATGGGAGTAGTAGTGCAGATCAGGGGTTGGATGGGAGTAGTAGTGGGAACAGGATGGGAGTAGTAATAGTGGGAAGCAGAGGGTTGGATGGGAGTAGTAGTGCAGATCAGGGGGCAGGATGGGAATAGTGGAAAATGGGGACATGATGGGAGTAGTAGTTGAAAGCAGGGGATTGGATAGGAGTAGTAGTGCAGATCAGGGGGTAGGATGGGAATAGTAGTGGAAAGTGGGGACAGGATGGGAGTAGTAGTGGGAAGCAGGGGGTTGGATGGGAGTAGTAGTGCAGATCAGGGGCAGGATGGGAGTTGTAGTAGTGGGAAGCAGGGGGTTGGATAGGAGTAGTAGAGCACATCAGGGGGCAGAATGGGAGTAGTAGTGGGAAGCAGGGGGTTGGATGGGAGTAGTAGTGCAGATCAGGGGCAGGATGGGAGTAGTAGTGGGAAGCAGGGGGCAGGATGGGAGTAGTAATGCAGATCAGGGGTTGGATGGGAGTAGTAGTGGGAACAGGATGGGAGTAGTAATAGTGGGAAGCAGGGGGTTGGATGGGAGTAGTAGTGCAGATTAGGGGGCAGGATGGGAATAGTAGTGGAAAATGGGGACATGATGGGAGTAGTAGTGGAAAGCAGGGGGTTGGATAGGAGTAGTAGTGCAGATCAGGGGGTAGGATGGGAATAGTAGTGTAAAGTGGGTACAGGATGGGAGTAGTAGTGGGAAGCAGGGGGTTGGATGGCAGTAGTAGTGCAGATCAGGGGCAGGATGGGAGTTGTAGTAGTGGGAAGCAGGGGGTTGGATAGGAGTAGTAGAGCACATCAGGGGGCGAGAATGGGAGTAGTAGTGGGAAGCAGGGGGTTGGATGGGAGTAGTAGTGCAGATCAGGGGGCAAGATGGGAGTAGTAGTGGAAAGTGGGGACAGGATGGGAGTAGTAATGCAGATCAGGGGGCAGGATGGCAGTAGTAGTGGGAAATGGGGGTAGAATGGGATTAGTAGTGGTGGAGCAGAGGCAGGTTTGGAGTAGTAGTCGTAGTGTGGGTCAGGCTGGGTGTAGTGCTGTGGAGCAGGGGCAGGGTGGTTGTAGTGGTGGGAATAAGCAGGCAGGATAGGAGTGGAAGTGACTCTGCGGGAAGGAGCTGACTAAGAATTACCTTCACTCCGGGGTCACCTCAGTCAGATCACCACAGCTTATGGGTCCCGGCCGCCATCCCTCTCTCAACGCTGGCAGCAGTCTCACAGAGTGAGTGTATTGGGAAAGCCCGCTGCCACCAATGTACTCCTATTCTGTCCCAGGCACAGCTCCCTGCGTAGTTACCTTGTCTCCCACAGCCTCAGGGTCCAGCCTGGTCCTGACCATCCCACAGAGACAGGGGACTGACAGCGGATGGTGCTGCGGAGGCTGATGCACATCGATGGTGAAGCCAGGAGCTGCTGATTTGCGTTCCACAGTGGAACGCAAATCCTGGAAGTGTGGCAGCCGGTAGGCAGTGTCGGCCCAGCCCGGCAGAAGGGTTACATATGATGAATGTGTATGAGCTGAAAAGCAGTGCATGAGCACCTTTCATAGCACAGTGGTGGGTCCAAGAGCCAGTGTTAGGGCCAGCAGCAACATTTTGGACATGTCGATTAAAGCTGCTCAAATATCTAAAGATTATTTCAACTAGTTTGCTGTTTGGATCGAAAATCTGGTAATGCAGTGGTTTCCAAACTGGGTTCCGTCGGGCACATACAGGGTTGTATCAAGTTGGTGGACCAGGACCCAATCAAATTATTTATGGATATGATAGGCAAAACCAGAACTGTTGGCAGCCAATCAAAAAATATGTGGACAAGCAGAAGCACAAACCCTATCCACCGCCATATAACTGGACCTAAGGGAGACACATCAGCACAATTTACTTTCATAATTTGCTTCTGAATTTTTAATAAAAAACTTTTGGAACGGGGTGCTGTGAAAATAATGCTGATAATCTAGTACTCCGTAATTCAAAAGAGTTTGGGAACCGCTGTGGTAATGTATAGGAGAAAACAATGATCATGCCTTTGCTCCCAATTGCGCGAAAACAGACTGTTTTCATCTGGCTTCCAGTGTTTGGAATACATTCCTAGGCTTTCGTTCCAACCAGCGAAGTAGATGACTGGTTAGAATGATAATCTTTAGATGTTGACCAGCTTTACAGAATGAATAGCATGAACTTATGTGGAGAACACACTTGGGCAACGGACCAATTTTGGTAAGTACATAAACTTACCAATCCACCTCACAATATGTCTGGCCAGAAGAACCAGTTTTGATGTCATTTTCATTGGTCCCTGTGGCCAACATATGGGTCAGTCGTTTGGACGTGTGTACACAGGAGTAGATGTAAATGACATATCTTTCAGATATATTGCATTTGGTGTGCAGCATGGATGGTGTAATAGTTAGCATTACTGCCTCACCTCACTAGGGGCTTCATTCAGAGGCGGCCGTACGGTCTACGATTGCACGACCGCCTCGATGTTTGTCCAGTGCGCATGAGCACGAAGGAGCCGGCTCCTTCGTGTGCATGCGTGAGACCCGCTATGACCGACAGCACCGGTCGTAGCGGGTCTCTTTCCAAAGGGGGCAAGCTGTCGATGTTGATTGACAGCTTGCCCCGTTTGGAAGGCGGGCCGGGGGGTTGGCAGCCCAAACGGAGGCGTTCCCATGGGAACGCCTGCCGTTTGGGGGAGGCCCTACTGACATCACTAGTGATGTCAGTGGAGAGCTTCTGGCTCTGACAGAGCCAGAAGCTCTCCGGGGCTTACGACAAGTGAGACCGTACCCTAGGGTCTCGTCGTAAGCCCCGATGGTCGCGATGGTCTATGACCATCGCGACCATCACCCTAGCTGTCGTTAGAGCTGTGGGTGTAAACCCACAGCCTAACGACCGAAACAGAGGCGGCCGGTCAGGATGCAAGCGGCCGCCCAGTTTCTGAGCGACCGCTTGCATCCTCCGACCTCCTCTGAATGAGGGCCTAGGTCTTTGGTTTGATTCCCACTACAGCCCTAACTGTGTGGAGTTTGTGTATTCTTCCCGTGCTTGCGTGGGTTTCCTCTGGGTACTCTGGCCCTGATTCAGAGCTGGACACTCTGACAGAGCGCTCGCTCTGAATCAGGGCCGTCCCTCTTAGTTTTTAAGGGGCGGCCTCCTGGCCGCTCGTATATCTGTGGGTGACCACCAACAGCTATAGCGAGCGGCCAAAAAGATGGTCGCGATGGTCAAGACCATTGCGGCCATCGGGCTTGTGACGAGACCTTTGTGGTAGGGTCTTGTTGCCGCAAGCCCTGGAGTGCTTTCAGCTCTATCAGAGCCGAAAGCACTCCCTCTGACATCACTTGTGATGTCAGTGGGGCCTGCCCCAGACGGTAGGCGTTCCCATGGGAACGCCTCCATCTGGGCAGCCACGCCCCCGGCACGCCCACCAAAGGGGGCGTGCTGTCACTCTCCATCTACAGCACGCCCCCTTTGTAGCGAGACCCATAGCGACGGCTAGGCAATCGCTATCCGGGTCTCGCGCATGCGCACGACGGAGCCGGCTCCCTCGTGCGCTTGCGCACTGGGCCAACATCAACCCGCTTGCGAGCGCTCGCAAGCGGGTCTGAATTAGGCCCTCTGTTTCCTCCCACACTTCAAAAATATGCTGAAATTAAAGAAAGCCAGCTGCACAATCCCATAAGTGCCAATTCAACTATAAAAGTAGAAATACATTTATTGCCACAACCCCATACACATACAGGTATATGAAAATATGCATAAAACAATAGTGATAAAAAACTGCACAGAACAAGTGATACAATAAATTGTAAATTACAATCATGAGCAACTGTATCAAATTAACAATGTCCCAGAATAGGATGCAAATTATCTCTCTGTGAAAATCGAAAATATGAATCACACTAGAGAGAGTGTGTAAGTTCTGTAGGTTACTATAGTAACAATAATCCTAATGAACGAATATATGTTCAATATTTGGAAATATACTGTATATACTCCTCTATGGATGTTTAAGATTAGTCCTTTGCAATAAAAAATAAAATATTGAGTTCAATTATATAAGCAGTGGATAAATACCACATCCATGTAGCATTCCTGGTTGTAAAAAAGCTACTGCCGCTTCAATCCCCATAAAGTGTCCTGGTTTCCGATTCAATGCCCAGCGTATATTGGGTTTGAATGCAGCAAACTTAAAAAGGAGCTGTTATACAGTATATGGTTTCCAAGCACCCACCCTACTTACATCTGGTCTGGATATTATGCCGGTAACAAATAGTGCGGCCGCACTTAGGTGTTTGATCCCATCAGATATTATGGACCACGGCTCCTGGGAATAACGCTAGACTGAGACGCCACTCGTGTCTGGTATTTGGGTCAGTGGTCGAAGTGGGAATTCTGAAGTGGGGGTATAGAGGTAGCCTGTGAGCATGTCATAGAAGCACACACACGAAATGGGTGTGGCCACATATGAGGGGCGTGGCTACTCAAAACAGGGTTGTGTCAGCATTTCCATAATGCCTCGCGCCCCTGCTCCTCTTTCGCCTTCCCTTACTTACCCCCTGCACCACTCATACTCTATAGCTCTCTTTTAACCATGCAGTTTTCACTCCCTGGTTCTGGTGAGGCACACAGAGGTGTTGGGGTACACAGAGGTGAGGCACACAGAGGTGTTGGGGACACAGAGGAGGTGAGGCACACAGAGGTGGTAGGGTACCCAGAGGAGGTGATGGACAAAGGGTTGGTGGGGTACACAGAGGAGGTGAGCCATACAGAGGTGGCGGGGTACACAGAGGAGGTGAGGCACACAGAAGTGGTGGGGTACACAGAGGAGGTGAAAGACACAGGGGTGTTGGGGTACACAGAGGAGGTGAGGGACACAGGGGTGGTGGGGTACACAGAGAAGGTTAAAGACACAGAGGTGGTGGGGTACACACAGCAGGGATCGACAATTCCTTTTAAAATCTAGGAGCCATCTTAAAAGTTTTCTTATTGGCTTCTGTCACCACCCTTCTCTGATCGGCTCTTTTCCCCTCTCCTTTCTTATTGGCTTCTGTCACCACCCCTCTCTGATTGGCTCTTTGCCCCTCTCCTCTCCTTATTGGCTTCTGTCCCCATCCCTCTCTGATTGGCTCTTTGCCCCTCTCCTCTCCTTATTGGCTTCTGTCACCATCATTCTCTGATTGGCTCTTTGCCCCTCTCCTCTCCTTTCTTATAGGCTTCTAACACCACACCTCTCTGATCAGCACTTTCCTCTCCTCTCTCATCCCCTCCCTCTTTCTCTCTATATTCATTCGTTGCGCTTCAGTAGACATAAAAGTGGCACATCTGAGGTAAAGTCCGGACATAGGGGGACAGGGAGGGAGGACAGCGGACACAGGGGGACAGGGAGGGAGGACAGCGGACACAGGGGGAGGGAGGACAGCGGACACTTTGAACAGTGGACACTTTGGACAGCGGACATAGGGGGACAGGGAGGGAGGACAGCTGACACAGTGGGACAGGGAGGGAGGACAGCGGACACAGGGGGACAGGGAGGGAGGACAGCGGACACGGGGACAGGGAGGGAAGGGACAGTGCACACGTTGACAGGGAGGGAGGATAGCGGACACAGGGGGACAGGACAGCGCACAAGGGACCATAGAGGGAGGTCAGTGCACACAGGGGGACCAGGGGGACAGGGAGGGAGAACAGTGGACACAGGGGGAGAGGACAGTGCACAGGGGGACATAGAGGGAGGTCAGTGCACACAGGGGGACAGGGAGGGAGGACAGCACACACAGGGAGTGAGGACAGTGCATACATGGGGAGCATGTGGAAGGACTGTCTACACATGGGGGACAGGGAGGGGGGACTGTATATACACTCTGGGTTATACATATATGACTCACCTTTTTCCTCCTCCTGCTGTGGCTGCTCCCAATCACTCTTCTGTAGCTCTGCAGTCTCTGCTCCATCCTCCGGCTGCTCTCCTCGTGGTCCTGGCCGAAGTCATTGTGCTGCACTAGGCGGGTCCATTTGTGGGACATGGAGACTGCACATACTGTAGGTCTGAATCTGAACTAACTCCTCTGTATGGGCTGAAGGGGAACAGTCACAGTGCTCAAACGACAGGCACTGCACTCCATGGGGGGGCGCTGGCAGAAGGGGGAGGAGCTGTGGGGCAGAGTTAAAGACACACCAAACGGCTCCTATGTGCAAAGCTGCACTGAGCCTGAGGTAATCAATGGCGCCTTGACAGTGCCGTTTATTGCAGCCCCGAGAGGTCACCATCCCTCTCTGATTGGCTCTTTGCCCCTCTCCTCTCCTTTCTTATAGGCTTCTAACGCCACACCTCTCTAATCAGCACTTTCCTCTCCTCTCTGATCCCCTCCCTCTTTCTCTCTATATTCATTCATTGCGCTTCAGTGGACATAAAAGTGACACATCTGAGGTAAAGTCCTAAACGATATGAAAACTTCAAATAAAAGGTATGAAATTAAAAAAGTCACTGATTTGCTATTTAAAGTAATGAGGTGTTCCCAGGCAGTACCAGAAAGTATTATGGGAAAGGTCTTTAAAAAATATTACGAGACCTGACATAATGATAATAGTGGTAGACAGAACATGACCTGGTTAGTAGTAACATTAATATGGGTGCAATGTATATTTGCTAAGTAGGAGTATAGCTGAGAAGGGAGCTTCCCATAGGTGTCCCCACTCCAGTGAAAGCTGCTTGGGGTAGTAATTGCAGTAATAAGCTGTGCACCCTGTGGAATCTCACTCTTGCACATTTATTCTGTCAAATTAAGTAAAATGATCAGAATATAATACAAACTCCTCTATTAACTAATAACAATGATTCAAAAGTCAGATCCTAGGTACTATCCATAAATACAGCAGTGCCAAAGGAGCTACCCCTTAATGTCAGATAATGTATCATCGAAGCATTCTATTCCCCCAATGGGACCTCCAGCATGATACTGCCACCTTCTGCTGTTTTCTCTTCCCTTCAATATTCTCCCGCAGGTTGGCCATACCTCACTGGCACAGTCCAGTACAGGGAGCGGGAGGGTAGGGGGGCTATGAAATGCACCTTCTCTGGGCTCCATGTTTCCATGCTACTCCTCTACCCGCCTCTATGTACGGCATCCCCTGTCACCCTCAATGTGTCCTTGTTGACCCGGGCCTTGCTGTGTCTGTACAGTGAGCAGCTATACAGCGGGGGAGTGCCTTTAACAGTGCATGTGACTCACACATACCTTGCAGTGCCGCTCGCCTATATGTGATTCCCGCCGGAAGTTCTGTTGCTCTCAGGGCCGAAGGTTGGATGGCACTTAACTACTGTTGCTCCTGAAAGGCTCTCCTGTCCCCTGGTCTGGACTCCAGTGTCACTCTTTCTGTGCCTCTCCTTCCCTCCTCCTCAAATTACTGCTCCAGGCTCCCGCCGGAGTGCGGGCTGCCGCTGGGTGGAACTCTGTGTGGCTGTGGGAGGACAGCGGACACAGGGGGACAGGGAGGGAGGACAGCGGACATAGGGGGACAGGGAGGGAGGTCAATGCACACAGGGGGACAGGGAGAGAGGTCAGAGGTCAGCGCACACAGGAGGACAGGGAGAGAGGTCAGCGCACACAGGGGGACAGGAAGGTAGGACAGCGCTTTCCATGCTGTTAAGCACCTTCGTCAGGAGCATGGTGTGCCATGTATACAGGAAATCCTTTTAAAGCACATCATTAATTATCCATAGGTGTGGTTCATTTGTAATTACTCAAGGGTGTTTACTTTTGCAAAAGAAAAAGAACACATATACATATAGATAAAAATAAAAATATATTACATCAATAAAAAGAAAAAATTAAAAAAGCAGAAAAAGGGTATATATCATATAATAAAAATATATAAAAATATAAATACATATAACATAATCCCATGATTTGTAAAATAATCGTGAATGGTATATTATCTGGTAGTAGTAGTAATAATAATAATAATAATAATAATAATAACATTCAAGTTCACTATGAATTTGGCATAAACATGGTAATTAATAAATATCATTCCTGTAATTACCGCTGGACGGTGCATCCGTTCTAAACACATCATCTAAGAGTCTTCTTAAAAATATTCTCATGCATTTATGCATTGGCAAATGGGTATATGGAGCTTCCCTCTGTATAAATTAGTTTGAAATACCCAATAGTATCCTAGATATATACGACATTGTCAGAAATTTTCCCACAATATCCTACATATATATACATAAATAAATTAATAAATATGAATACATGCATACATATACCCATACATACATTACATACATATATATATATATATTAGGGGTGTGCACCGGCCACTTTTCGTGTTTTGGTTTTGGATCTGGATCTTTCTTCGTGTTTTGGATCTGGATTGGTTTTGCCAAAATCACCCTTCCGTGTTTTGGGTTCTGGGTTTTGTGTTTTGGATCTGTATTTTTTTTTTAAAAAGCATAAAAACAGCTAAAATCACAGAATTTGTTGGTTTCTCTGCTCCTATGCTATTATTAACCTCAATAACCTTAATTTCCACTCATTTCCAGTCTATTCTGAACACCTCACACCTCACAATAGTGTTTTCATGTCCAAAAGGTTGCACCGAGGTAGCTGGATGACTATGCTAAGCGACACGAGTGGGCGGCACAAACACGTGACCCATCTAGGAGTGACACTGCAGTGGCAGACAGGATGGCAGTTAGAAAAACTAGGCCCCAAACTGTACATAATGCAAAGAAAAAAAAGAAGTGCAAGATGGAATTGTCCTTGGGCCCTCCCACCCACCCTTATGTTGTATAAACAGGACATGCACACTTTAACAAATCAATCATTTCAGCGCCAGGGTCTGCCACACAACTGTGGCTGAAATGATTGGTTCGTTTGGGCCCCCACAAAACAAGCTGGCAATTAATGTGTCCCTGCACAAACTGGCTCTACGGAGGCAAGATGTCATCCTCATCCTCCTCATCCACCGATTCCTCACCCTCTTCAGTGTGTACATCCTCATCCTCACAAAGTATTAACTCGTCCCCACTTGAATCCACCACCACAGGTCCCTCTGTACCTTCTGGAGGCTGGTCTCCCTGGAAGAGCTGATAATTCATTTTGATGAACATCATCTTCTCCACATTCTGTGGAAGCAACCTCCTACGCCTTTCGCTGACAAGGTTCCCGGCTGCACTAAACACTCTTTCGGAGTACACACTGGAGGGGGGGCAACTCAGGTAAAATAGAGCCAGTTTGTACAGGGGCCTCCAAATTGCCTCTTTTTCCTGCCAGTACAGGTATGGACTGTCTGACATGCCTACTTGGATGCTGTCACCGATGTAATCCTCCACCATTCTGTCAATGGTGACAGTATCATATGCAGTGACAGTAGACATGTCAGAAATTGTTGCCAGGTCCTTCAGTCCGGACCAGATGTCCAAACTTGGTCCTGCCTGCCCTGCATCACCGCCAGCGGGTTGCTTAGGATACCTAAGTTTTTTCCTGGCAGCCCCAGTTGCGGGAGAAAATGAAGAAGGAGCCGTTGACGTGTCACGTTCCGCTTCAGCTGACAGTGTGTTCACCAGCAGGTCTTTGCACCTCTGCAGGCTTGTGTCGGCCGGAAAGAGAGATACCACATAGGCTTTAAACCTAGGATCAAGCACGGTGGCCAAAATGTAGTGGTCTGATTTCAACAGATTGACCACCCTGGAATCCTGGCAAAGCGAATGAAGGGCTTCATCCACAAGTCCCACATGCCGAGCGGAATCGCTCCGTATTAGCTCCTCCTTCACTTTCTCCAGCTGCTTCTGCAAAAGCCTGATGAGGGGAATGACCTGACTCAAGCTGGCTGTGTCTGAACTGACTTCACGTGTGGCAAGTTCGAAGGGCTGGAGAACCTTGCACAACACGGAAATCATTCTCCACTGCGCTTGAGTCAGGTGCATACCCCCTCCTTTGCCTATGTCATAGGTGGATGTATAGGCTTGTATGGCCTTTTGCTCTTCCTCCATCCTCTGAAGCATATAGAGGGTTGAGTTCCACCGCGTCACAACCTCTTGCTTCAGGTGATGGCGGGGCAGGTTCAAGAGTGTTTGCTGGCGCTCCAGTCTTCGGCACGCAGTCGCTGAATGGCGAAAGTGGCCAGAAATTTTTCGGCCCACCCAAAGCGTCTCCTGCACGCCCCTGTCGCTTTTCAGAAAATTCTGCACCACCAAGTTTATTGTGTGAGCAAAACATGGGACGTGCTGGAATTTGCCCAGATGTAATGCCCGCACAATATTGGTGGCGTTGTCAGATATCACAAATCCCCAGGAGAGTCTAAGTGGGGTAAGCCACTGGGCGATGATTTCCCTCAGTTTCTCTAAGAGGTTGTCGGCGGTGTGCCTCTTACTGAAACCGGTGATACACAGCGTAGCCTGCCTTGTAACGAGCTGGGGTTTCTGAGATGCTGCTACTGGTGACGCTGCTGCTGTTGCTGCGTAAGGTGATACATCTACCCAGTGGGCTGTCACAGTCATATAGTCCTTAGTCTGCCCTGTTCCACTTGTCCACATGTCCGTGGTTAAGTGGACATTGTGTACAACGGCATTTTTCAGGACACTGAGGACACTTTTTCTGACGTTTCTGTACAGTCTCGGTATCGCCTGCCTAGTGAAGTGGAATCTAGATGGGATTTGGAACCGGGGACACACTACCTCCATCAATTGTCTAAATCCCACTGCACTAATGGCGGATACCGGATGCACGTCTAACACCAACATAGCAGTCAAGGCCTCAGTTATACGTTTTGCTTCAGGATGACTGCTGTCGTACTTCATCCTCCTCGCTAAGGACTGTTGGAGGGTCAATTGTTTAGTAAAAGTAGTGGTGTTCCTACTTCCTCTCTGGGATGATGAACAACTCCCAGCAGCAGCAACAGCAGCAGCGGCAGCAGTAGGCGTAGCAATGCAGGATCCTCCAGAGGAATCCCGGATAGGAGAGTCAGTCATGCCAGTGACATGGCCTGCAGGACTACTTCCGATCCTGACTAAGGAGGAAATTGACGAGGAGGGAGTTGACGGTGTGGTTTGCAGGCGCTTGGATACAACAGGACAACGGGATTTAGGTGTCCCTGGACTGCTTACGGTCTTAGCCAAAGTTTCTGAACTTGACAGTAACTTTTTATGAATGCGCTGCAGGTGCCGTATAAGGGAGGATGTTCCTAGGTGGTTGACGTCCCTACCCCTACTTATTTCACCTTTACATATGGTACATATGGCAAGACAGTTGTTGTCCGGATTTGGATAGAAATATTGCCAGACCAAAGAGGTGGAATGTTTGGTCTTCTGCCCAGGCATGACCGTGATGGGCTTTTTCATCCCACGGACAACAACTGTCTCCCCCGGAGCCTGATTTAAACAAACCACATCACCATCAGAATCCTCCTCGCCAACTTCCTCCTCAGCGCCAGCTACACCAGTATCCTCATCCTGTTGTACTTCAACAGTGACATCTTCAATTTGCATATCAGCAAGTGGACTGTGGGTGCTCCTTTCAGCACTTGCAGGGGGCGTGCAAATGGTGGAAAGAGCCACCTCTTCCCGTCCAGTGCTGGGAAGGTCAGGCATCGCAACCACCACCACACTTGGACTCTCCTTGGGGATTTGTGATATCTTCTTAGAAAGCACAGTTCTTCGCTGTGCTTTTGCCAGCTTAACTCTTTTGATTTTTTTAGTGGGAGGAGGGCTTCCATCGTCATGTGAAGCTGAACCACTAGTCATGAACATACTAGGGATCGACCTTAGCCGTTCCTTGCCACTCCGTGTCGTAAATGGCATATTGGCAAGTTTACGTTTCTCTTCAGCTGATTTAAATGTCTTTTTCAAGGTCATTTTCCTGAACTTTGCCATTTGGGATTGTATGTGCCCTCTACTATGACATTGGGCATCGGCCTTGGCAGACGACGTTGATGGCATGTTATCGTCTATGTCATGACTAGTGGCAGCAGCTTCAGCACTAGGAGGAAGTGGTTCTTGATCTTTCTCTATTTTATTTTTATCGGAGAAAGTTTAGTCCTCCATTTATGTTATATCGATTTGATATATACGTGCGGCTAAACACAGAAAATAATTTTTTTTTTGGTTTGGACTGGAGTGTACTTTGGGGGTTACAGCACCCTTTAACGGTCAAGCCAGCTGGCCCTTTACTTATGACACAGGTGCACTCTTGGCACTACTTTGTTGATGCACGTGCGGCTACTGCGCACACAATTCACAAACACAGAAAATAATTTTTTTTTTGGTTTGGACTGGAGTGTACTTTCGGGGGTTACAGCACCCTTAACGGTCAAGCCAGTCGGCCCTTTACTTATGACACAGGTGCACGCTTGGCACTACTTTGTTGATGCACGTGCGGCTACTGCGCACACAATTCACAAACACAGAAAATAATTTTTTTTTTGGTTTGGACTGGAGTGTACTTTCGGGGGTTACAGCACCCTTAACGGTCAAGCCAGCCGGCCCTTTACTTATGACACAGGCACACGCTTGGCACTACTTTGTTGATGCACGTGCGGCTACTGCGCACACAATTCACAAACACAGAAAATAATTTTTTTTTTGGTTTGGACTGGAGTGTACTTTCGGGGGTTACAGCACCCTTAACGGTCAAGCCAGCCGGCCCTTTACTTATGACACAGGCGCACGTTTGGCACTACTTTGTTGATGCACGTGCGGCTACTGCGCACACAATTCACAAACACAGAAAATAATTTTTTTTTGGGTTTGGACTGGAGTGTACTTTGGGGGTTACAGCACCCTTTAACGGTCAAGCCAGCCGGCCCTTTACTTATGACACAGGCGCACGCTTGGCACTACTTTGTTGATGCACGTGCGGCTACTGCGCACACAATTCACAAACACAGAAAATAATTTTTTTTTTGGTTTGGACTGGAGTGTACTTTCGGGGGTTACAGCACCCTTAACGGTCAAGCCAGCCGGCCCTTTACTTATGACACAGGCGCACGCTTGGCACTACTTTGTTGATGCACGTGCGGCTACTGCGCACACAATTCACAAACACAGAAAATAATTTTTTTTTTGGTTTGGACTGGAGTGTACTTTCGGGGGTTACAGCACCCTTAACGGTCAAGCCAGCCGGCCCTTTACTTATGACACAGGCGCACGCTTGGCACTACTTTGTTGATGCACGTGCGGCTACTGCGCACACAATTCACAAACACAGAAAATAATTTTTTTTTTGGTTTGGACTGGAGTGTACTTTCGGGGGTTACAGCACCCTTAACGGTCAAGCCAGCCGGCCCTTTACTTATGACACAGGCGCACGCTTGGCACTACTTTGTTGATGCACGTGCGGCTACTGCGCACACAATTCACAAACACAGAAAATAATTTTTTTTTGGTTTGGACTGGAGTGTACTTTCGGGGGTTACAGCACCCTTTAACGGTCAAGCCAGCCGGCCCTTTACTTATGACACAGGTGCACGCTTGGCACTACTTTGTTGATGCACGTGCGGCTACTGCGCACACAATTCACAAACACAGAAAATATATTATTTTTTTAGCACTTGGGGGGAGCACCCCTGATGGACAGAGCACCCCCTGGACAACACTACAGCACTCCTTTAGGACTGGGACACTGCACAGGACTTTGGAGTGGACACAGCCCCTATGGAGAACTGACTGCACAACACAGTCCAGCCAGCCCCTATGGACTTTGAAGTAGTGGACACAGCCCTATTAACAACAGCAGCACAGCACAACACAGCCAGCCCCTATGGACTTTGAAGTAGTGGACAACAGCAGCACTACACTACACTACACTACACAGCCCTAACTCCCACCCTCCCTCTTCACTGTCCACAGCCGAGTGAGAAAATGGCGCCGACGCGGGTACCTTATATAGGATCCAAAACCCGCGAGACTCGGAAGGCGGGATGATGACGTTTTGCCTCGATTTCAGATCCGAGTCAGGCGGGAAAAGTCGAGCCTGACTCGGATCGGACTCGGATCGGGGGGGCTCGGGGGGGTTCGGATTTCAGAAATCCGAACCCGCTCACCCCTAATATATATATATATATATATATATATTTATATATATATATATATATATACTTAAAAGATATACATAACACATGTCCACCTAATCCCACCCACCGACATGTAGGGAGAGGGGAGGTAGACGGAGGAAACATATTCCTGATCTAGATCATATTCACTGTGTTTACAGTAAGGAATAAACTGATACCACGATGTTAATATAAAGTACTTTATGGCACATTAGTAAAAATTAGCCCGAGGGACCTACGGTGCTATATAAACTATATGTCAAAGTCTGTATCCGTAATCACATTTAGACCATCAGGTTGTAAAGTGCCCATTTTATGGATCCAGTATGCTTCTCGTAGGCATAATTTGGAATATCTATCACCCCACCTAATGGTGGGGGTGATGGTCTCAATCCCTAAAATCTTCATACACTTAAAATCTCCTTAGTGTTCTTCTATACAATGTCTAGATAGGGAATGATCCTTTGATTTTCTTAGAGTATTTCTACAATGTTCTAAAAACCTATCCTTAAGACGGCGTGTGGTACGGCCTATATATTGGATCCCACATGAGCATTCGATAAAATAAATAACATAGGTAGAATTACAATTAACATATGTTTTAATGGGAAATTGTTCTTTAGTTTTAAAAGAAACAAAAGATAAAGTTGTGTGTTGTATATATCCACAAGTGATGCATTTACTGGAGCCACATCTATAGCAACCCATTGTTCGAGTGGATTACCAACTCGTGCTGCCCTGTTTTTCATGTTTATTTTGAGATACAGATTTAAATAGTGTAGGTGCCAACAAATTTCCCAAATTTTGGGCTCTTTTGAAGATTAAAACCAATTCAACAAAACCAGACAACTCCACTGAGCAAACAATTCTGACAGCAGCACCCTTCAACAGTTCCCTGAGCGTTACCCAACACTCAAAGACACAATGAAATAAAACAAAATGGGACCTGGATGGGAACACTGCACACTAAGGGCCTGATTCAGAGGCGGACGCAAGTGGATGATCGCTCGTTCGAGGAACGAGCGAGAAAATGTAAATTCAAGCGTTCGCTCGTAGCTAATCTTCCGCCCCAAAGTCTCCCAAACCCCTTCTCTAGCTAACAAGCGAGCAAAACTGCGACCGTCCATCTCCAAATTTGGTTGCAGGGAACGCTCGCACAAGTCCAAACCGGAAGTGGGCCTGTCAGATTTCGATTACCTGCTCGTTCATTCTGCATACATACTTTAATCGTTTCATGCCAGTCAATATATTAATTAGCTTAATTGCTCTTCACATGTTTGCAATCCTTTTCCATTTTCAATAAACTTTATTCTTGTCCGTGTGTGTCATTTTTCCTGCAGAATACGTACGGTTTCACCAATGTTTTACTTTATAAAAAATACATGTTGTAACCGATGATTCTATTGTTTTCATGTGTTTGTGTTAGGCATATTTTAGTTTCTTCATTTCTTTATTTAAATTAGCTTACGAATGTCACTGCATCAAGTCTATCATAACTCACATTATATTTTTTAGGCTGGAGGACACATGACTCATACAATAACCAATAGAATGGTTCCTGTTAATTTACCAAGTACATTAGCCAATCAAATTTTTTCTCTGGCCTTTATTAAAACTGTTTGGTGTAAAAAAAATCATTGCCATCATGAGAGCCTCCGCGTTTACCAGGCGGGAGCTTTTGGTGCTAACGGAGGTGATGGACCGGCGGATCACCAGCCAGCCTCCCCCCATCAGCAACCGCCAGAAGCGATCCGCCTATGCGGAGGTTCGCCACCGCCTGCGCTCCTTCGGCTCACGCCAAAATATCGGGCAGCTAGAGCGCAGGTGGTCGGATCTGCGCTGCCGCACGCCACGCTTGCTGGCCTGTTTTCGGCTGCGTATAGCTGAAAGTAAGTATTTGTTTGGTTATTTTCTGGGCTTTTTTTGCTGCCCTATCTGGGTGTGCATGTTTTCAGTATAGCCCTGTTTGTTTATTGTGGTCCTATCTGCGTGTGCATGTTTTCAGTATAGCCCTGTTTGTTTATTGTGGTCCTATCTGCGTGGGCATGTTTTCAGTATAGCCCAATTTGTTTATTGTGGTCCTATCTGCGTGTGCATGTTTTCAGTATAGCCCTGTTTGTTTATTGTGGTCCTATCTGCGTGGGCATGTTTTCAGTATAGCCCTGTTTGTTTATTGTGGGCCTATCTGCGTGTGCATGTTTTCAGTATAGCCCTGTTGGTAGTTTTTTGACAGGCCTGCGTGTGCATGTCTTCCATTTTTTTAATGTTATAACATTTGTGGAGTTGTTAATTTGTGGCCAAACCCCCCCCCCCCCAAAAAAGAATAAACATTTTTCAAACCTCATTTAGGGGCTGAACGCAGAAGCCGGCCTCGCCGCAGTAACAGACGCCGGGCTCGTCCCCTGAGTCCGACTCCCGGCACAGCAACAACTCCCCAACCTTCCCCCAATTCCCCCTCCACCCCTGACCGGCCACTACCTGAGGCCCCCACCACCAAAATTCACCCTCCACTCCACCCCCCCCTCTTTTCTTCACCCTCCACTCCACCCCCCTCTCTTTTCTTCACCCTCCACTCCACCCCCCCTTCTCTTTTCTTCACCCTCCCCTCCCCCCCGGCGCTTTTCATCACCATCCAGCAGCTCGCAGAAAAAAACTCCGATATGAAACGTTAACTTCGACAGTGAAGTTAACGTTTCAGAGGGGGATTCAATATAAAACGTTAACTTCACTGTCGAAGTTGATGTTTCATATCGGAGTTTTTTTCTGCGTAAAGGTAGGGTGCGTGCTCCCGCTTAGCCCCGTATTCAATAGCAAATTAACGAAAACGGGAAACTCAGAAGTTGGATTGGCGTAAAGTTATGAAGTTTTCCGTAAAATAATTGTAAGACCCCCCTAAAGTTGGGAAAACATGGGGGCACACTGTGGGTCCCCCCGTTTTAGCCTTTAAGTGAAAGTCGGGGATTTAAATAGCCGCAGCAGGTGTTTTTTTACCGACATTGAGTAAGTGATGCAGAAGAGCACTTAGGATTTTTCTGAAAAGATTTTAAGTGGTCCCATCAAATTTGGGGTACATTAAAATGGGTCCTCCTAGCATATTTTGGTGTCCCTAAAGTAAGTTTTTTTAAATTCTGCATTTGTGCACCTGCCGCTATAATTCTATTCTTCAAAACACCTGCCGCATACATGCAGAATAGCCCGGAACCTATTTGCCTATTGTTTAACAATTATATTTTTTTATAATTTTTGGGAACCCCAAATTTACAATAACTTTTTTGTGGTATCCCTATTTTTAAAAAAACCTTTCTTTAACACAGTTCTTTTTTAAATGACATTCTCAGGGGTGCAGGCTTTTGTTGTTAAAGCCTGCACCCCTAAACCCCAAATCTGCACTTTTTTTAGACACCTATTCAATGGTGAAAACTTATCCCCGTTTTTTAACTTCGACTATTCTAAAATGTGCAAAGTCTTTGATACTGAATACGGTGTAATAGTAAAAACAGTGATATTAACGGAAAAACATACAAAAGTGCTATATTAACGCAAAAAATATACTTATCGCACCCATATTGAATACCCCTGCTAGTGGTAAAACATGACTTTACATTTGTTCCAGGCAAAAAACATTAGTGCGCTAAATAGTTCGCATTTATGACTGGTTAAGATGGAAACATTAGTGCACTCAATAGTTCGCATTTTTGACTGGTTAAGAAGGAAACATTAGTGCGCTAAATAGTTCGCATTTTTGACTGGTTAAGAAGGAAACATTAGTGCGCTAAATAGTTCGCATTTTAAAAATTAAAAAAAAATTAACTATATTTCGCAAAAGAGTACGCTATATTTATTGTTAATACATGATTGTTTAAATTAAAAATAAAACATTACTTGGCAAAACATATGCGAAGACCAACACATCAAAATTGTAAAATCATGAAACAATAAAAACTTACCGAAAAGCGACAAATAAGTCACAGTCCAAAAACTTAAATGGAGCACTGCCTAAATAACTTTATAAAAAAAAAAATATAAGTAATAACATTTGGTTAGTAGATCCATTATTTTTTCAAGGAGTTTTTAAAAAGACTTACTCAAAAAATAACCAAAAAAGAAAATAACCACAAAAAAAAGCAAACGTAAAATCCAAAAATCAAAAAAACAAAAACAATAACCAACTCCAACAAACCGCCTCAAACCACTAATCACGCCAACAATCCACTCCTCCAAGCTAAACCTCCAACATTCATCACCCGCCACCTCGACTCAAGTCGCAACAAGCCATAAATAGTCTTTATTTTCCCGCTCAAATTAAGGACGGATCATAGGAGCGCACAATCAATGATGCGGACGAATAATGAGGACGCATGTATAAATACGTCACGGAAATTCACAAACGGTCTGCTGTAGTTCAAGTTGAGGTGCTCATAATGGCTACAGACCAGCAAAACAATGGCCAAGAGGCGCCCGGTAAGTATTTGTCTCTTTTGTATTAAAGGATTATTTAGAACCCTAATTTAGAGAAAGTTTGACATCAAAATTTAAACAATGTTTATCAAAAAAGGTGTTGAGGATGCCATGGAAGAGGCTGCTGGGCCGAGTAGGCCAACCAAACAAACAAAAAAAAAGAGGCAGCCACAATTCACAAGAAAGGAGATGGAGGTTTTGGTCCAAATGTGTGACACCCAGCCACAGGCAGAAAGGAATATGGGTGCAAGCCAGAAGTGGAAAATGTGGGATGAGATAGCCAGTGCTGTCAATAGGGTGGGTGAGTTGGACCGTCTAACCCGGGATGTCAAACGCCGGTACGTAAAAACTACATTTTAATAAAAAGTGGTTACAGGGTCAAATACTGCAGGAATAATGCAAACTTTTTCACCCACAGATGGACCGATTTTAAATATCGGCTGAGACAAAAACTGGCTGAGAGGGCTAGGCGTGCAAGGGGGACAGGTGGAGGTCCCACCCCTGTGTCATTGGAGCTTAATGACTTGGAAGAGCTGGCACAGGGGTGTGTGCAGGATGAGGAGGTGTTTGGCGTGTCCAACATGGATACGGACATACCCGACTTTGCGGCTCCTCATGTTGTCCCAGGTAAATGTTGTTATGTTACCAACTCTGAAATGTGTTTGTGACAATATATAGATTCTAATGTTACTCTTTTCTCTTTTTTCTCACAGAGACACAGGCGGATGAGTCTGCTCCAGAGGGGAGCCTTGGCCGCAGAATTTCTGCTGGCTCTGCAGGGGAGGAAGCAGTAGATCCGGCTGGGGACCCTGCAGAAGCCAGTCCAGGGCAATCCCCCTTGCAGGCAGTGGCCCTCCTCACGGATCTCAATTTTAAATTGGATCACCACACGGAGATTCTGCTGAGGATGGACGCCAGTCTGCTACGGGTGGCGGAGGCCATGGAGCAAAATGCTGCTGCCAACGTGACCATTGCTCAGGCCCTGGCGGAAAATACCGGGGCCAACATCCGAATTGCCAATGCCCTGGAGCAGCTCGTTCGCCAGCACATGGTGGAGCCGGCCTCCCTTCCTGCCGGAACATCAGGTTCCTCCACCTCTGGCACAACAACAGCCATCCCTCCAAATGTGCCTAGCCCTCTGCCTAGTCCAGAGGCCACAACATCTGCCTCTGGACAGGCCAGCCAAAGGACATCCCGAACCCGGTCAGGCTCCCACCCTACCCCGGCCAAACGGGCCAAAAAGCGATGACAGCACTGGCTAATTTTCCCACAATCCTTCTGTGCTTGCCCCATATTCCTTAAGGGCCAAAACTTCCCTCTCCTTTCTTGTGAATTGTTTTTAATGTGTGCTATTTTCTTTTTGGCAAATGCCACTATTGTTGTTTTTTAATTTTTATTTTCAATTTTGTTACGTTAGCCAGAGCTGAAATCTGGCAAATGCACATTAGAAAAAAAAAATGTGTCTAAAAAATAAAAACATTTGAAAATCTGCTCCATTGTATTGTGACATTATTCTAAAAATGGTTTATAGGTAATCCCGGCCAAAAAAAAAAGACATTATTTTGAATTCAGATTCCAAAGGGTTAAAAACCATTTAGGAGTTTTAAGGAACACTTTGCAAAAACAAAATGAATGCGATTTTTCCTGGCCCATTAAAAATGTTGCAAAAACACAAACATGATGACAATATTGTTGCAATAACACAAAAACAAAAATAAAATGCCAAAAAAAAAACAACACAAAAATTGGTACACTAATTGATTGTCTAATCCAGAAATTAGCAGCTGAGTATTTCACCTGCGTACGGTTTTGTGCTACTAAAAAAAAACTAATTGCGAAACACATTACAAGCTGGTTTTCAATTATAAGTTGATTGTTTTTCTGGCAAGTAATGATAAATCGATTAAACATCGAAGAGGCACGGGAAGGAGGACGTGACCATCGTCATTGTGGTAGAGTAGACCAGACCACAAGCTGTGCGAGCAGTTTGAACGGAAAGTGGATCAGACAGTGACGTATCACTTGTTCCGTTCACATGAGATAATTTATGTACGCCCAAAAAACGCCTCGACACGCCTGCGTTTTCCCATCTCCACCCCCGTCAACGCCCAATAATGGCCTGTTCTGTCAATCACATTTGACATGTCACTTCCTGTTCCCTATTCGAAGAACGACTAAAAAAAAGATCGCAATCAGCCGTACGCACATGCGCAGTTTTACACCGGCGCATGCGTGGTTTCACAACATTGGAATGCTACGAGCGTACTGCCGCTTACGAGCGGCTCTGAATGAGGGCCTAAATCCAAAGAGTACAATGGTAAAACACAGGTGGACAAAAGGGTAAATATACCATGAAATCTGACATAAAAAATACCACTATATAGGCTGCATTAGCATGTGGTCCTTAATCCTCACTTCCTCTGATATTATGTTGAATTCCCCCTGTGCCTGGAAAGATAAAAAGAGAAAAATAAACAAAAAAATGACCAATGGATATATCTGTATTATAAGATGGTGATGATAAAATTCATCTACATATCCCCCGCTGAAAGTTCATAAAGGAATAACGAAGGTTGTTCTATGAAGAGTGGTCTTCTTATATGCGCCCTCTTCTTTAAGTGCAAATACGGTCCCTATTTCAGTGCTTTGTCCTGGTGCATGTGGCAGTGTAAAGGTTATTGTATAGACAGGAAAGAGAGAAGGGGCAGTCTAGTGCACATACCCACACCCCTCTGCAACAGACACAACATCTTGACATCATGGCACACCCCTCTGCACCACGGACACGCTCCCCTTTCCCCGGGTGGTCACAATACCGACAGATGCATCCCATCAGAATCCCAACCCAACCAATTAAGTATACTAACACTAACCACACACACACAACTCCTAACCCTCCCCCTAACTCCAATACTTACCATCAGGATGCTGGAGGTCGGGATACTGGCGCCGGGATTCCGACTCCTGTCGGGATTCTGGCACCATTATATTGAGCGCCGGTATCAACGGCACTGCATCTCGCACCCCCCGCGGCCTACTCCAAGACCAAATTCGCCTAATTTTGCTCAGAGCCCTAAGGGGCTGCGAGCACTTTTATGCTAATACAGGTTACTGCAAGGTGCGGCCATTTCTGCAATGACTCGCACCCACAAGTACATTGCATGCAATTGGATTGACCCCTGTGTCTGAACATTGTATTTTTGCCTAGCCTAATAATCAGACAGCCTTTATGCTGGGTACACACTTGACAATCTCTGATATCGGGCACATCGTCTAGTGTGTACCCTCAATGTCACTGCATTACAGGTCCGATGGATACCGTTAGCGAGGGCCATTGCTGCCGAATGCAGCATGCCCCCCCGTGTGGCGTCATCGGCAAGTGTGTATGCACTTGCCGATGCCGACACCCCGCTGGGTGCCGTCGCTTACGAGGTCGGTACACACTTGTCATCGTCTAGTGTGTACCGGCCTTTAGACTACGCCCTGGGCAACAACCTAAAGTGTTCATCAGCAAAGTCCCTGGCAAATACCTGACCCTCGTTAGACTCTGAGCCTCTGGGATAATTAGTGCAAAACTGAGATGCTCTTGTCAGAATTTCATTACTGCAGCTGAGATTAATAACAGCTGTGAAGAGGAAAATGTACCACAATTAT
Organism: Taudactylus pleione; assembly: GCA_031769625.1. Taxonomy (NCBI): domain Eukaryota; kingdom Metazoa; phylum Chordata; class Amphibia; order Anura; family Myobatrachidae; genus Taudactylus; species Taudactylus pleione. Next base: position 20,991,852 of record JAUIMM010000018.1, read on the forward strand.
TAGGGGGAATATGGGTGTAGTCAGGGGCAGATTGACCATAGACCTGACCAAAGTTTCTCCGGTAGGCCAATGACGTCATATGGCCATCCTCAGTTTTTCTGCACCGCCGTTATAGTAATTAATGGACGAGTATATGTAAATTTTTCCCCAGAATTTAATTGACAGGTGATAATTTTTCCTTGTGATGGGGCCCTCCAGCCAGTCCATTTTAAAAAGAAACATTGTAAAATAGACATTTTGGAAAAATACTTATTAGAAATTGTAAAAGTGCCATCAGTTTCAGTGTAGATAGCAAGCGATTATGAACAGTCAGGAGGCTACCTTTGTCATGCAATCTTCTTTTATGGTGACGCTGTAAACATCTGTAGGAATGTATAGCAGAAAATGGGTTCAATTACCCGGTGGTTGCTCGGTTTCTTCAATATAACAGCAAATAACTCTCCAAATATTGTAATCATGGTTCCCAGCAGATACTTATGCACGCAATCGCCTATGATTTCCGGATAATCCTTCATGTGGGTGAATTACATATGGTTGTACTTTATTTGGAACACCTCTACCAGCCACCCATTCCATTCTGACCTTTAAAAATATTTTAAATATAATTTAAATTAAGTACCACGATACTCCACTTACTATACCTAGCACTGTCCTGGTCTGCAATTTTCATCATGTATATGATACATACAACGTAATTTAATTTGATATAAGTTTGTGATGTTGAGGCTGATCCTGAGTCTACTAGTCGGCATTCAGAATCCTGGTGGGCAGAACGCCAAGGACAGGATCCCGAAAGGTCAGAATGCCGACAACTTCTAAAAGTAAGTATGAGGGTTAGGGTTCGGCTGCTGGAGGAGAGGGATGGGTTAGGATTAGGGTCAGGGTTAGCCTAAAAATACTTACTGAAATTCGGCAGCATTTTCACTGTTGGGCTTCCGCTGCTGGCATTCTGACCGCCGGAAATCTGAATGCCGGGATGCCGTACCCAACCCCAATACAGGACATATAGATAAGGGAGATGGAAGAGCACAATAATGGACATACAAAATAGGGATCACAATATAGGACATACAGATTAGGGAGGGGAGCACAATACAGGACATACAGAATGGGGGAGATGGAAGAGCACTATAAAGGACATACAGAATGTAGGAGCACAATATAGGACATACAGGTTAGGGAGGGGAACACAATACAAAACATATAGATAAGGGAGATGTAAGAGCACAACACAACATACAGATGAGGGTGGAGGCTTAGTGCAACACATACACATATGGGAGGGTGAGAACAATGCACACAAAAAGAAGACAAAGATTGTAACATGGAAAGAATAATCTGAATAGAATATACTACAATTGTAATAGTAATGTTAGTATTAAGGCTATCTATCCGTGAGTACCGCCAAGGATTGGTCCTCATCCCACTACTGTTCTTGCCTTCATCTTCCATACCACTGCCTAGAATATCTAACAGTCAATTGCACAAGTAGTTCCTACTTCCAAACTTCACTATAATCACTGTACTTACACCAACTCTGCTTTATAATACTGCATTTACCTGTCAGTAATGTCTGATTAATCTATTGCCTTTCTTATCTACAATATAGGTGTGCCTCCTGACAAATGCAGTATATAGCAAGGAGAGTGAGCAATCTCCCGCCCTGTCACCATGTTCAAATAATGCCTGGGGGTTATTTTGTTATAAAACAACCCTCTTTTTGTTTTACTGCTCAAAATTACTGTGTGTTTCCTCTATAACTGCATCCATTCAGTGTAAGATGTTTGTGATTTGAGTACATAATTATTTACTTCAACTAATTTAGACTCCATATAAAATCTCTTGTTCTGCATTCCTACAGATTTACATAAAATAAATAAAGCCCTTATATAATTTACATTTTTCCTCACCAAGATGGTGACTCCACTTGAGTATACTTGCCTCATCCTAGGACTTTTAAGAGCTAGAATTCCATGCCCAGTGACGTGTTTCTTGGAATAATAAAATGCTCTTATTATACATTTTTGTTACCGTTCTGATATATTAGGGAACACTTGAATTTATCATTACATTCCACAATATTATAGAAAGTATATCATTAAAATAACCTAAATATGGTACATTTTGAGGCTATTTTCACTATGTACATTATTGCCTCTAAAATCATAAACAAATCCTACAGCCTCCCGATCTTCTTCTTCCCTCACTCTGTTACATTGTCCTAAATTTCAGAAGTCCATAGCAGATTACCCACTAGGAGCACAGTGCAGTCTCAATGTGCCAAGTAGATATAGGTGCTGATCTGAGTGGAGAGTAAGCACAGCTGCGAAAATGTACTAATAGTTCCAAAGCTCGCCCAAGCATAGGGACACCCACCACTGCCTTCTCATCGGCGTCCGAAATCACATACCAGCGTAAATATCGGTAATATCGACCAGCCATGCAGCCCTTGCGGAAGGTCTGACCTATCTCAAATACACATATTAAGTAAAGAACTTGCTGTTTCTGTCTATGCGGGGACCGGAAGACGTGTGCAAGAGACGATGGAACACATGACATTTTTCCAGCTCTGGCAATTAGCGCAGACGGAAGCTGCCGAATGGAGGAACTGACGGTAAGCTATTTATAATGTTTTATTTCACTCCCCACTTATCCTTGATAAAGACTGCAGCAGCATTGGAAGAGTGGGTGTGCGTGGACACTATCGGCCGTGTGTAAATATTTAGACTCATGCCCGGGTTATTTGTCTGATATTAACCACGTTATATTGACATAATTTTAGCTGGATGTGTACCACTGCTCCTATATATATTTTTTATGAAATACAGCTGTAATAAATGTTTTTTTCTTCTTCAGGGTCCATAGGGATCCACAGGGATACCATGGGGTAATATGATTGGAGAGATCCAACCCCGCTCGGTGCCCCTGATTACTGATGGAAAGTACCTCTGACCACAGAGTCCGGTGGATCCAGCACTAAATGAAATACAAACACAGAATAGAGGGCCTGATTCAGACCCGCTGGCGAGCGCTCGCAAGCGGGTCGATGTTGACCAAGTGCGCATGCGCACGATGGAGGCGGCTCCGTCGTGTGCATGCGCGAGACCCGAATAACAACGGCCAAGCCGTCGTTATGGGTCTCGCACCAAAGGGGGCGTGTTGTCGATGGTGATTGACAGCGCGCCCCCTTTGGTGGGCGTGGCTGCCCAGACTGAGGCGTTCCTATGGGAACGCCTACCGTCTGGGGCCGGGCCCCACTGACATCACTAGTGATGTCAGTGGGAGTGCTTTTGGCTCTGATAGAGCCAAAAGCACTCCAGGGCTTGCGGCAGCGAGACTCTACCGCAAGGGTCTCGTCGCAAGCCCGATGGTCGCGATGGTCTTGACCATTGCGACCATCATTTTGGCCGCTCGCTATAGCTGTGGGTGGTCACCCACAGCTATGCGAGCGGCCAGGAGGCCGCTCCAAACAGTAAGAGGGACGGCCCTGATTCAGAGCGAGCGCTCTGTCAGAGCGTCCGGCTCTGAATCAGGGCCAGACATCATAGCGTAGTCCATATATAAAGTGTGTATTTCCATAAAAATTCTCACTTGTAATAGAACCTCAGATGATTAAAAGAATCCACAGAAGGATGAATAGTGCCCCGAAAGGGTATGCAGTTGGGAAGCTGGCGGACGTAACCCCGACAGCCGGCTTCCCGACCACTTTATCCCGGCGATGGTTAAATGACAGGCGTCTAAATCTAGACCAGCGCCCGGCATCCCGATCGAAGTGATGCCAGGCGCCGCTGCGGACAGCCGCGCGGGGGGGGAGGGTTAGGTTTAGGGCTCCCGGGGGGACTTAGGGTTAGGCACCACCCCAGGAGGTTAGGGTCAGGCTAGGGGAAGGGAGGGTTAGGCACCCTTGGAGGGGAGTTAGGGTTTAGGCGGCGGGGAAGGGAGGGTTAGGTTTAGGCACTTAGAGGGGGGATTAGGGTTAGGTACTGGGGGGAAGGTTAGGGTTAGGCACCCCTAAGGAGGGTTAGGGTTAGGGGGGGTAGGTTAGGTTAGTTACTTACCTTGGGACGATCAGGATTTTCAGCCATGTTGGCCAGCCGCTGTCGGGATTTGAATTCAAACCGATTCCCCAGAAAGTGATAAGAGTAAGATAATAGCACGTAGCAATGTCTCTTTCCTGGATCTCCAGTAATCCTCGCAGCATGCAATGTGATATAATAATTAGAGTTATGGTAGACTTATCTTGATAACTCCTTTTCTTCAAGGTCCATAGGGTCCACAGGGATACAATGGGGTAATGTGGTTGGAGAGATCCACACACCAAACAGCCAAAGCTCTCAGCTGCCAGGATGCCCGGGTCTTCCCCCACACATACCCCACCCCCAGCCACAGGCCCTCAGTTGTTCGTTTGGTGCGGCAGGATTCTAACGCACCTTGGTAACAGGGACTGCTCAGGCAGTTCTAAGCTTGTATTTTATGTTTTATTTTATTTTCTGTTTTCGGATTGACGGTGCTGTGCATCTGAATTAAGACGCATATACTGCGACTCCATCTACCTCTGCCGGGCCGCAACACCAGTAATAGAGCTGGTGATTCCGGCGGGTCTCGGCTGAGCTTGCTAGCAGCGATGCTGGGACCCGGACTGCAACTGAACACACGGAGATGTCAGGTAAGGTGATTCCTCGCTTATGGGGAATTGTGCTCGGCAGTCCTTGCTTCCGGCGTAGGATACACACCGGAAGCCACTGCAGTCAGGACCCGGAGTGTCCTTGTCCTCACTAGACCACCGGGGCCTTATCGTCTGACACCGGAGATCGGTTCTGTTGCTACGAGGCCAGCGTACCCGGTCGGTTGACACAGCATAGGGGAGGTAGGTGCTCCCCCGAAAGCTACTCAGCTGACCCAGACGCGGTCCTATCAAAGGTTTTCACGTGTCTGGGTCGCTCCTCCTACCCGCCTCGTGTATATGAGATGCTTATAGTCCACTATTGGTGCGCTGCTGTAGCTGTTGGTCTCAGGAGATTTTGGGTCAGTCTCCCTGGGAATGGGTATGAAATACCGCCGGCCATGTCCCGTCAGCGGCAGCCCGACAAGAGCAGAGTTAGAAGCAGCGGAAGCCCTACAGCGCTGTAAATCCCGATCGTGGATAGGTAAGTATCTACTAACCTAACCTAACCCCCCTAACCCTAACCCTCCTTAGGGGTGCCTAACCCTAACTTCCCCCCCAAGTGCCTAACCCTAATCCCCCCTCTAAGTGCCTAACCCTAACCACCCCCTTCCCCGCTGCCTAAACCTAAGTCCCCCGGGGGGGTGCCTAACCCTAAGTCCCCCCCGGGGGTGCCTAACCCTCCCCCCCCCCGCGGCTTTCCGCTCGCGGCGCCTGGCATCACTACGATCGGGATGCCGGGCGCCAGTCTCCCGGCGTTGGGGAAATGCGGGCGTCTACATCTAGACGCCCGGCATTTCACCCTTGCCGGGATATGACAGTCGGAAAGCCGGCTGCCGGTATTTAGGCAGTCGGCTTCCCAATTGCTTCCCGTCTCCCTGTATACCTCTCCCATGGGTCAGGTTTATAGTGCTCTATGGGCCTGATTCAGACCCGGTCGCAAGCGCTGAGTGCTCGCAACCGGGTCGATGGTGGCCCACAGCGCATGCGCACGACGGAGCCGGCTCCGTCGTGCGCATGTGCGAGACCCGGCTAGCGATGGGCAATCCGTCGCTCTGGGTCTTGCACCAAAGGGGGCGAGCTGTCGATGTTGAGGGAATGCTTGCCGTTTGGGGGCGATCCCACTGACATCACGAGTGATGTCAATGTAGAGCTTCCGGCTCTGTTAGAGCCGAAAGCTCTCTGGGGCTTGCGATGAACGAGACCCTACCACAAGGGTCTCGTTGCAAGCCAGATGGTGGAGATGGTCTTGACCATCGCGACCATCATCATGGCCACTCGCTATAGCTGTGGGTGGTCACCCACAGCTATGCGAGCGGCCAGGAGGCCGCACAAAAAAAAAATAACGCCCAGATTCAGAGCGAGCGCTCTTTCAGAGCGTCCGGCTCTGAATCAGGGCCTATATTCTACCAAGCATTGTATTTTGAATAGTTGAATGAGAGCCCATTGCAACTAAATTGCATATGCATTCTATGTGACTGTTTGCTAGCTGCTGTGTTTATACAGCCTTTTATTTCTGACTGTCAGTTATAACTATTACTGTTTTTCTCCTCATCCCTCTGTGGCAGGTGTGTGGAGGTTCTTCTTATAATTCACATTTAATTGTTATTTGTGAAGGTTGTCACATTACAATGCATTGTTACCTTTAAAATTGATATGTCAAAAAGTAAAGGCAATCAGGAGGAGGGGCCCCTGTACTGATTTCATGTAAAGCCTGTTCAGCGTTCTTGACCTCCCAGTACTTGATGAAGGATGGTTTGTGTGCTGTCTGTTATAAAGAGACACCTCACCAGTCCAGTATACCAGTCCCTGTGCAAGAGCCATCTTGGGTGTCTTCCTTGTCTCAGGTTATGAAGCAGTTTGTGAATCCAGGGGCGGAACTAGCGGCAGTGCAGCCAGTGCCTTGCACCGAAGCCCGCAGTGGTGCAGGGGCCCATGGCCGCCTGCATTCAACAGCGCCACTGGCCACCGACCCGGATTCTATTAACTAAATGGTTGGAGCCGGAGCAGGCCCGCTTCGGCTGCTCCAGCTCCAACATGACAGACACCTGCAGTGGCCCGGCCCCTCGTTATGGCACAGCACGCGTGATGTCATGACATCACGATCGCTGTGTCATAACAAGGGGCCGGGCTGCTGGAGGGAGGAGATCGAGAGGAGCCGCGGATTGAGAGGAGCAGCGAGGAAGAAGGAGCCAAGGTAACAAGGTAAGTAAGTGGTGGCGGAGCCTGCGGTGGTATGGGGGCAATGCTGAGACACACACTGGGGCTGGGGGGAAAGAGGCTGACACGCTGGGGCTGGGACACACGCTGGGGCTGGGGGGGAGAACGAGGTTGACACACTGGGGCTGGGAATGAGGCTGACATGCTGGGGCTGGGGGGTAGAAAGAGGCTGACATGCTGGGGGGACAATTAGGCTGACATGCTGGGGCTGGGGGGGAGAAAGAGGCTGACATGCTGGGGGGACAATGAGGCTGACATGCTGGGGCTGGGGGGGAGAAAGAGGCTGACATGCTGGGGGGACAATGAAGCTGACATGCTGGGGCTGGGGCAGAGAATGAGGCTGACAAGCTGGGGCTAGGATACACGCTGGGGCGGACAGATTGGATTTAATGACTGGGGGGGCAGTGAGGGGTGGTGAAAAAACTAGGCTGGGCAGTAGGACAGACACTGGATTTAATTACTGGGGGTAAAGTGTGGGGTGGTGAAAAAATGTTGGGGTGCGGGGTGCCAGGAATGGGGGGGGGCGCCCAAAGCATATTCTTGAACCTGGGCCCACCACTCTCTAGTTCCAACACTGTATGGATCATGTGGCTACTCCAATAATGCCTCCTTGTATGGTGTACCCACAGCATGCTATGTTTACACCTCCTATACATCCTTCCTGGATGGATGCTCATGCCCATTCAAGTCAGAGTATGGCTCAGGCAGCGGTTGCAAGCAGACAGGTAGTTATTAAGGTGTCTGAACGCAAGTTATCTTTTTATCAGTCTGCTCAGCATATGGATTCAGACAAATCAGATGATGCGCAGGGTTCTTCTCCAGGGTCTAGCTCGGGAGAGGAGGACCATCCGTCCTCAGTGGATGTTCCTTCTTTGGTGAGGGCAGTTAAATCAATCCTAGATACTCAGGATGATGAACCAGCTCCTAGTAAGAAGGCTCCAGTGTTCTAACACCAGAAGTTGGTCAAAACGGAGTTTCCTAAATCTGAGCAGCTCACTGAGCTTATGGAAGAGGTATAGGGTAACCCAGAAAATGGTTTAATGTGCATAAAACATTAACATCGTTGTATCCTTTTCCAGCTTCTGAATCTACTAAGGGCCTGATTCAGAAAGGAATGCACGGATGCAGACGCACGTTATCTCCCAATGTTCGTAGTGTGCGCATGCATCCGGGTCGCATTGCGCGTGTGCAAACTGCTCACTGCATACACAAAAGCGAGCGCAGTGAATACGCAGACCCAGGGAAAAGTGATTGACAGGAAGTGCCATTTGTAGGTGGATACAGGGAGTGGTGGGCCCAACGCAGGCGTGCCAGTGCGTTCGCACCCCGTTACTGGGGCGTGCATAAATTATCCACTGAAATGACGGACGCAGCCTTGCGTCCTCTGTGTGCAGGAAGTCTCAACTTTAGTCTGCGTGCTGCTCCGTTGTTACTCGATGTTCACAATGTTTTCTCAGCCTTGCGCATCAGTAAGGACGTTAGCGGACAGTAAAGGGGGCAGCATTATGTAGTGCTGGGCGTCTGTATCTTTGTGCTGCGATTGTCACGCGTATGTATTCATTAGCATATTCTCGCAACTGCCGATCGCGTGCGTCTGCATCCGTGCGTTCCTTGCTGAATCAGGCCCTATGTGGGAGATACCTCCTACTGTGGATGCTCACGTGACGCACGTAGTTAGAAATGCTACACTGCCTATTCCGTCAACATCTCTTCTTAAGGAGGATTCTATAAATAGAAAAATTGAAACATGTCTTAAGGCAATATTTTCATCATTGGGGGCTGCTACTCGTCCAGCTATGGCAGGAGCCTGGGAAGCCAAAGCTGTTGAAGAATGGATTGGGGCATTGTAAGACTCTCTACTCAGGGGCGCTGAGAGGTGGGGGGAGCGGGTACAATTTGCTTCCAGAGGGGCCCGGCACCGCCCCCCCCCTCCCTCCTCTTTCCCTCGCAGCAGCCCAGCACACAGCATGTGCTGGGATGCAGTTGGAGATTGCAATCTCCAATGCCTGAGGGGGGAGCAATCACACTGATCGCACCCCCCCTGGCTTTGTACTGGGCTCACAGCGCCCCCTCCCCAGCACGCGGTGCTGCAAACGTGGTTTTTTTCCTCTCAAGGGGGCGTGGCCACGCAACCATGATTAGGCCACGCCCCCTTTTTACCTGGGCCTGGCAGCGCTCTCTACGGCCGTGTCTCTACTAGATGCTACCAGAGAACAGATGAAGTATCTCTCCCACATACGGGAAGCGGCCTCCTATTTTTAGAGGAGCTGCTGGAATTTTAGCTTCTAAAGCATCAGCAGCATCAGTAGTGGCGCACAGGGTCCTTTGGTTAAGATCCTGGAAAGCTGGTACAGGATCAAAGAAGGCTCTGGAATCCTTACCTTTTTATGGAAATATACTTTTTGGAGCAGAGTTAGATAAGATAATAGCTACTCTGGCAGCTTCAAAATCTGCAGGTCTGCCATCTATGTCTACATTGAAGTCTAGGCAGTTTTCTTTTCGGTCTTTTCGTCCTCAGGGATGAGCAAGGGAATAGTCTTCCTCCAGGCAGTCTAGTTTTCGCAGGACAACCAGGCGACAAACTAAGAGGTCTGGGACGGCCAGACGTCCAGCTTCTAAGCCGGATCCCAGGGTGGTGGGCCGACTTCTTCAGTTTGCAAATTGCAGGCATCAAATAACAACAGATGCCTGGGTCCGAGAAGTGGTCTCTCAGGGGTATGCTCTCACTTTCCAGAGGCATCCTTCCCAATTTGTGCAATTTTTGCACAAATACTCCATCAAATGCAGTAATAGTGGCTCTTCAGAAGGCCATTAATTCCCTGCTGCAGGCAGGAGCAATAATACCAGTTCCTGTGTTACAACAAGGAAGGGGTTATTATTCCAATCTATTTTTGGTTCAGACACCGAATGGGTCTCATCACCCTATTCTAAATCTAAAAACCCTCAACAAATTTATCTGTGTACCCAAGTTCCGTATGGAAACTCTCCAATCAATTATTTTGGCAATGGAACCTGGGGATTTTATGGTTTCCTTGGACATTCAGGGTGCGTATTTGCATAATCCTATTACGCCATCCCACCAACAATTTCTACAGCTTGCTGTCCTACAGCAACATTACAAAGTCCAGGAGCTGCCCTTTGGCCTATCAAGACCCCCTTGGGTATTTACCAAGATAATGGCAGTCATGACGGTATATCACAGGTATCAGGGAGTCAGAATATTACCATATCTGGACGACCTTCTGATGATGGCACAAATTCCAGTTGTTTTACAGCACCAACTTCAGCTGACCATAGCCTGCCTACAGAAGCACGGTTGGATCATCAACTGGAAGAAATCCTTTCTCCAACACAGCAGATGGTACATCTGGGAGCACTTCTGGACTCTCAGGCACAAAGGGTATTTCTACCAGAGGACAAGATTGCGGCCTTATCATTGAGAGTACGCAAAGGGTATCAGATCTATCAGCGATGCAGGTCCTGGGATGGTGGAGTTAGCTCAGTTTCACTCCAGGCCTCTGAAAAAATTGATTCTCTACAGGGGGAACGGAGAGTATCATCTAATAAAGTCCCAGAGGATCTTTCTCACTGCAGAGGTTTGTCTCTCCCTCCTGTGGTGGCTGAAAAACGATCATCTGGACAAAGGGCGACCATTCTGGATTCCAAATTGGGTGCTTCTCATCACAGACGCCAGTCTTCGCGGAAGATGGACATATCAGGAAAGTCATCTGCCAATAAACATTCTGGAGCTGCGAGCAGTATACAAAGCACTCATCATGGCACAGGACCTGCTCCAGGGCAGGCCGGTACAGATCCAGTCTGACAACGCGACCTCAGTGGCCTATCTCAATCATCAGGGAGGCATGTGAAGTCATGCGGCCATGAAGGAAGCGACAAAGGTTCTGTTTTGAGCAGAATGTCATCTTCTGGCCATCTCGGCAATATTAATACCGGGAGTACTCAATTAACTACTCAATTGGGAAGCAGACTTCCTAAGTCATCAGGACATAAATGCCAGAGAGTGGTCTCTCCACCCGGGAGTGTTTCAGCTCTTGGTGAACAAATGGGGTCTACCAGACATAACCTCATGGCATCACGTCACAACCACAAGGTCCAGAGACCCATCTGCAGCACTCGTGGACGCACTGGCAATAAAGCTGGTGTATCTCTTTCCTCCAAAATCCCTCCTCCTAAGAGTCCTCAGGAAATTCAAGCAGGAAGGTGGAAAAGTAATACTAGTGGCTCTGGCTTGGCCCAGACGTCATTGGTTCACTGCCATACAGAATCTATCCATAGGCAGTCTGTATCCTCTTCCTCCATGGCAGGATCTGTTAACGCAGGGTCCCTGCCAGCATCCGGACTTACCTCGTCTGGCTTTGATGGCGTGGCTCTTGAATTCTCCATCAAAAGCCAAAGGTTTCTCCAGCTCCGGGATTCAAACGATGCTTAGGGCATGAAAGCCTGCCTCTGCCCGCATTTATTACAGGGTTTGGCATTCTTTTGATCCATGGTGTTCCCACAGGAAGCATGACCCTAAGGTGTTTAGGATTTCCCGGTTACTGGCTTTTCTCCAGGCTGGGTTAGACCTTGGTCTCCGCCTGGCCACTTTGAGAGTGCAGGTTTCTGCATTGTCAGTCTGGTTTCAGAGAAAGATTGCTTCATTACCAGATGTTAGAATTTTTTTTCAGGGAGTTCTGCGAGTGCAGCTTCCTTTTGTCTCACCGGTAGCACCGTGGGATCTTTGGTTCTCAAGGGGCTACAAGCTCTCCCATTTGAACCTTTGCACTCTGTAGATTTGAAATGCTTGACGAGTGCCTGATTTGCCAGCACTCTCTTGTCACTCCCCATTCTTAATTTTTCACCAGGATAGAGCTGTTCTTCATACTAGGGAGGGTTAACTTCCTAAGGTAGTGTCTCATTTTATGTAAATGAAGAAATTGTAGTTCCAGCTTTTCAGGCTACAGACCTCTCTGTAGGTGAAGCCACCCTGGATATAGTTTGTGCTCTCTGTATCTATGTGGTGCATACAAACTCTCTTAGAAAATCAGATGCTCTTTTTGTGCTATATGGTTTTCACAAACGAGGATGGCCAGCTAACAAACAGACTCTGGCTCGAAGATTACGTATGACTATCTCTCAGGTGTATACACAGGCGGATCTCCCTGTCCCAATAGGTGACAGCGCATTCTACTGAGTCTGTAGGGCCATCGTGGGCTTTTAGTCATGGTGCCTCTGCTGAACAATTGTCCAAGGCAGCCATGTGGTCTTCTGTCCACACTTTTCTTAGGTTCTACGCCATTGATACTTTTGCCTCTCAGGATGCTTCCTTTGGACGAGTTCTTTCTGCTCCGGAGCGTCCCCCACCCTTAGGGAAACTGCTTTAGGACATTCCCATGGTATACCCGTGGATCCCTATGGACCCTGAAGACTTACCTTGATAACTCCTTTTCTTTGAGGTCCATAGGGTCTACAGGGCACCCACCCTGACGCACCTGGCTGCATTAGGTACATTTTCTTTTCTTTTGGTCACAGATTCCCTCATCTTTGAGAGTGTTTCTGGTGTACGATTAGTCTTCCTTCTCCTCTTTCCTTTTCCTGCCTTGAGGCTTGTTTACAAAACTAAGGGCTTGTGGCTGCGGTGTGTGTGACGGAGGACCCGGGGCATCCTGGGAGCTGAGAGCTTTGGCTGTTTGGTGCGTGGATCTCTCCAACCACATTACCCCATGGTATCCCCGTGGACCCTATGAACTTCAAAGAAAATGAGTTATCAAGATAAGTCTACCATAACTCTAATTATTATATCACATTGCATGCTGTGAGGATTACTGGAGATCCAGGAAAGAGACATTGCTACGTGCTATTATCTTACTCTGATCACTTTCTGGGCACAATTCATCTTTCTGTGGATTCTTTTAATCACCTGAGGTTCTATTACAAGTGGGTGTACACACTTTATATATAGGCTATGATGTCTATTCTGTGTTTGTATTTCATTTAGTGCTGGATCCACCGGAATCTGTAGTCAAAGGTACTTACCATCCGCACAATAATCAGAGGCGCCGAGGGGGGGCAAGTACTAATTACCCAGGCCCGGGCTTGCTGGAGGGGTCCGGCACAGCTCCCTTCCCCTCTTACATCACAGCAGCCCAGCACATCACAGATCAAGCTGATCGCGCCCCCCACTGGTTATGCGCCAGACTGGGGGGGGCTCACAGCGCCCCCTTGCTAGCGCTGCAAAACTTTACTTTTCTTTTTACCTAAGGGGGCTTGGCCATGCCCCCTTTAACACGGGCCTGGCGTGGCTCTTGGCGGGCCTGACAGTAATACACAATGGAATCAGAAAGCAGTGTTTGGGTGGACTTTTTCCTTATGTTTGAAGTACCGGGTATGAATCACCACTTTTTGAATGTATACCTATTGCTGGAACGTGACTGAGCGCCATTATTTGCATTTGTTTTCAGCTGTCTCATATACAGCTGCTCTCCTGACCTGCAGACACACAGAGAGCTCTCATGCTGCATAGATCGCAATGGCTAATTTATGTACGTCCATGTAAAGGAATTTACAAGGTGTCTTAAATGGTAAGACACCTGCATTTTTCTAAACACCCCTGTGTAACCTTCCCAAACACTGACTATCTGTCATTCATTTTGTGAATGGGTTCTCCGTACTTATAGAATAGCAAGACAATCGCTGCACACACAATAGCAAAAAAATAGCTTGTTCTGCGTAAAAAACGTTGTTGCGTGCATCTCTGAATCAGGCCAGTTGCACCCTGGCAAGACAATGTTGCACTGCAGGTGGGGTAAAATTAAAATGTGCAGAGAGATTTAGATTTGAGAGGGGCATGTCTAAACTGACATCTAAATTGCAGTGTAAAAATAAGCATTTCCAACATTTGTGGGCTACATTGAAAAGCAGCCAGTATTTACTCTGCATGGTAGCAGCGGCTGCTGCTGTGTCCCGATCTCTGTGGCCAGCAGTGATCAGACAGCACCAGCATCCTCTCCTGTCGGCTTCAGTGCTGTAAGTATATATATATATATATATATATATATATATGTTCCAGACCTAAACCGCAGACCTTGTTGGTGACTTAATTTATGCCTTATTTTATGCCTTTCAGTCCCGGAGAGCCTTCACACAGAACTGTGGACAGAATATATAAATAAAAGTATGAATGCTCACAGCACTAAATAAGCCAATATACACTATGTGGACAAAATTGATTGGACATCCCCTTGCAAGCAAAATGCATACCATTGCACACGAGTTCCAAATGGCCACTAATGTGGCGGTTTTGAAAAAGGAGGCCCATGCATTTGCAGTTCTACATATACAATAAATGATTTTATCGGGACGACAATGGCACCTGTCATGTTTGCAGGGTAACGCTGGACTAGTATACAGAAAATTTGGTAACCCAGATGGACTGGCCAGCTCAGAGTCCAGTTCTTAACCCCATTGAGAACCTCTGGGATGAATTGGAGCAACGGGTGCATTCTAGACTGACTCGACCATCGGTTGGTCACTGTAATTAAGGCAGAATTGCAAAACATACCACCTGCTGTTGTCCAAGAACTTGTAGACAGTTTGCCAAGAAGGGTGTCTGCAGTAATCACTGCTCGTGGTGGACCTACAAAGTACATCAATAAAATCTTGTTGAACTATTTGCTGACAGTGTCCAATCACTTTTGTCAACATAGTGTATCTTGTAAAATTGTGTGCAAGTAAAACATACCGTATTTATAAAGTGTGTGATATCTTCCAAAGCACTCTCCAATCAGTAATGGTGTTGGCTCAATCAATGGTGTTGTAGCAGTGGTAATCTGCTATACGTGTTAAGATGCAATCAATGGAATTTATGTAGAATGCCAAAAAGTGCTATAGAAGGCAGTGTAAATAAATAAATAGATAAAAAGAGTCCAGTGTATAATTGTAAAGTGCAGCCTTGCATAAACCTATAACTTATGCAATTGTGCATGAGTGAAACAAATACACAGTGTTAACTGCTCAAGTAAAACACAAGTAGGGGGTCTACAATACAACCAACCCCAATATGTTAACCCAATAAAAAGTCACTGGAGGATTGTAACTAATATTCAACCAGTCACTAGCTACTGGAGTAATTCCAGAGGACTGGAAAAAAGAAAAATGTTGTGCCACTGCTCAAAAGTGGAAGCAAGGAAGAGGCAAGCAACTACCGACCAGTGGGCCTTACATCAGTTGGGAAATTGATGGAAACACTCTTAAAAGAAAGAGTTGTGGATTATCTAAAATCCAGCAATTTGCAGGATCCCAAACAGCATGGATTTACTGGGGGGAGATGATGTCAAACAAAGCTTATTGACTTTTTTGACTGGGTGACTAAGGAAATAGATAAAGGGGGGGCCATAGATATAGCTTATCTGGACTTTAGTAAGGCTTTTGACACTGTTCCACATCGCAGACTGTTAAATAAACTGGAAAGCATGGGATTGGATACAAAGATAGTTTTGATGGATAAGATCATGGCTGCAGGATAGGAAACAGAGAGTTGTAGTAAACGGAGTGCAATCTCAAGAGGGAAATGTTACCAGTGGAGTACCTCAGGGATCTGTACTTGGACCAGTGCTTTTTAATATCTTTATTTGTGACATTGCAAATGGTATTGAAGGGAAACTGTGCCTTTTTGCAGATGACACAAAGGTATGCAACAGGGTAGACACACCAGGAGCGGTAAAACAAGTGATTGATGATCTAGGTAGACTAGAGGAATGGTCAAGAATGTGGCAACTTCAGTTTAATGCCAAAAAATGCAAGATCATGCACTTGGGTCTCAAAAATCCAAAGGCTAAATATAGTATTAATGGCACTATACTGGAAACTACTGAAGAGGAAAGGGATCTAGGAATCACTATTTCAGGTGACTTAAAGGCAAGCAAACATTGTAACAAAGCAATGAGGAAGGCAAGTCAGATGCTTGGTTTCATAGGGAGAGGAATCAGTAGCATGTCACGGCCAGGGTATTTCAGCATGGCGCTAGGCGAGTGTTACCTGTGAGGTCATTGTGGCGCGGGCTGTCTGGTGGTGGAGCTGGTGTCTGGCGGGGGGCTTTGGCTGCACGCGTTGTTGTGCGGGCCTGTTGTCACTCTGCGCTGGTAAGGCCTGGCGGCGTCTCCATTCCGTTTGGCATGGGCACCGCCATCTTGCCTTCTGGCCAGGTGATCCGGCTGGCCAATCCTGGTGAGTCACATGTTCCCTCCGGCCAGTAACAGCACGGCATGGGGTATTTAGGAAGGGTCAGT
Organism: Taudactylus pleione; assembly: GCA_031769625.1. Taxonomy (NCBI): domain Eukaryota; kingdom Metazoa; phylum Chordata; class Amphibia; order Anura; family Myobatrachidae; genus Taudactylus; species Taudactylus pleione. The sequence goes on from JAUIMM010000018.1 coordinate 21,008,022, forward strand.
GCCTTCCTTCTTTGCCAGTGCAACGTGTATCTCAGCCTAGCTGAGAGGGAGTTCTCTGTGCTTTCCTGTTCCTGTAAATTCGCTGTCTGCCAGTCTGCCTGTCAGCTCCTAGCTCCCACTGGACTACCCCGCTTCCTCCATTACCCTTGCCCATACCTGAGTGCCTGAGCCTGCTGACATCCTGCGCTTCAGTTCACTACTTGTATACCTGGCTTGTTTATTTTCAGTTCACTCCCTGCATACCTGGTTTGATTATTTTCAGTTTCACTACCTGCACACCTGGACAGCTCTAATTGTTTCTACTTGGACATTAACCCTTTTGCTCCCACCACAGAACTCTTGTGCACATTTATATATTCCTGGACTTTTATTTACTGCCATTATATGTCTACTCAAGCACTTATTAAAAATCCTAGTTTTATTTTCAAATCTGCTCCTATGATCGCTCCTGCTACCACCCCGGGTCCACAAACAACCCAGAACATCACAGTTTGCACTGGCCCCATGGAGCTGGCCACGGATCAGGAGTCAGGAGTGGATTTGATCCGATGCATTTCTGGTCATTTAGAAAATCTGGAAAACATGCAGCATCAGATGGCTCAATTTCTGCAAGAGATGTCCAAGCGACAGGATAGTTTGCAAACTTCCTTTTCTACCCCTGAAGTACCAGCATCTACATCCGCATCAGCGTCTGGGAATACAGGAGGCAGATCATCTCCCCGCTTACATCTTCCTTTACCAAATAAATTTGACGGCAATCCTAAACTCTGCCGAGGATTTCTAAATCAGTGTGACATACATTTTACCCTGCAGCCTGACAACTTTCTAACTGCAAGAACTAAAGTGGCTTATATAGTCTCTCTGTTATCCGGCCAGGCCTTGGAATGGGCTTCCCCACTCTGGGAGCGCTCAGATCCGCTGCTGGATAATTAGGCAGGCTTTGTGTCATCCTTCAGGAGGATTTTCGATGAACCTGGGTGTACTGTATCAGTATCATCAAACATCATGACACTGAGACAAGGGGTCCATCCTGTCAGTCAATATGCCGTGCAATTTCAAATTTTAGCATCAGAGCTCAAATGGAATGAGGAAGCCCTCACCTCGGCCTTCTGGCATGGGTTGTCAGACCGACTAAAGGATGATCTAGTCACTCGAGAGCTTCCTACTAATCTGAACGACATGATTTCGTTGTGTATCAAAGTTGACCTACGCTTCAGGGAACGTCAGGCTGAAAAAAACAGAACTGACCGGCAAAGGTCATTTACCCCCTCCATTTCTACCCGTCCCATTCCTTCTCCTACTGAAGAGGAGCCTATGCAGGTGAATCATACACACCTCTCCAAAGAAGAACGTCAGAGAAGAATGCAAAAGAACCTCTGTCTGTACTGCGGAGAGTCCGGTCACCTGCTGATCTCCTGCCCCCGTAAACCGGGAAATGCCAAATCCTAACTGACCCTGGAGACATCAAGTTAGGAGTTATGAACCCGTCTCCAAAAATTAAAGATTTCACGATTACCCTAGCCTTGGATCTTAAACCCAAACCTGTCTTTGCTACTGCTCTACTCGACTCAGGAGCAGCCGGAAATTTCATAACGTCTAGTTTCATAGATAAATTTCAGATTCCTTGTTTGTCTCTCAACCATGCTATCTCTCTGACCTCAATAGATGGACGCCCTCTAACTAACGGGATAGTCACCAAAGAGACTCAACCAGTATTGGTCCGAATTGGGGCACTTCATTCTGAGTCCTTAAAATTCCTGGTGATATCAGAGGCCTCTCAAGAAATTGTTCTTGGTCTACCCTGGTTACGTCAACATAATCCCAGGATTGATTGGAGTTCTATGCAGATTCTGTCATGGGGTATGGACTGTCAGAAATCCTGTCTTCCAAAAATTCGACCTGTGAGAAAGACAGTTCCATTAGTTTCTTCTGCCATTCCCAAGGAATATCAGATGTTCGCCGACGTTTTCTCTGAACAAGCAAATATCTTACCCCCTCATAGGGAATGGGACTGTCCAATTGAATTGATACCTGATAAGATACCACCTCGCGGTCGTACCTATCCGCTGTCCTTGCCTGAGACTCAAGCCATGACCGAGTACATCCGGGACAACCTGGCAAAGGGGTTCATTCGCCCCTCTACTTCACCTGCCGGAGCTGGGTTTTTCTTCGTTGGCAAGAAGGACGGTGGTCTAAGACCATGTATCGATTATCGAGGCCTTAATGACATTACTGTAAAGAATCGATACCCTCTTCCCCTGATTACTGAGTTGTTTGATAGGGTCAAGGGCTCTGTCATTTTTTCTAAATTAGATCTAAGAGGGGCTTACAACCTCATTCGTATCCGAGCTGGCGATGAATGGAAGACCGCTTTTAATACCAGAGATGTACATTTCGAGTATTTAGTAATGCCTTTTGGATTGTGTAACGCCCCTGCTGTCTTTCAAAGTTTCGTTAATGAGATTTTCCGGGATCTGTTATATGTTTCGGTTGTTGTCTATCTGGATGACATACTGATTTTTTTCACCCTCTGTGGCTAAACATCAAGAACATGTTAAAGAAGTTCTGACCCGTTTGAGAGAAAACCACCTTTACTGCAAACTGGAGAAGTGCGTCTTTGGAGTGCCCAGTGTACCTTTTCTCGGCTATGTAATATCTGGCTCCAGTTTAGAAATGGACCCCAAGAAGGTACAAGCAATTCTGGATTGGACCCGACCTCTGACACTGAAGGCCATCCAGAGATTGTTGGGCTTCGCCAATTATTATAGATGCTTCATTAAGGGATTTTCTACACTGCTGGCTCCCATTACAGCCTTGACCCGCAAAGGTGCTAATCCTGCCCAATGGTCACCTGAGGCAGAGTCTGCCTTTCATCTTCTAAAACAGGCCTTTATCTCAGCACTTGTTCTTCGACAACCAGATCTGGACAGGCCTTTTTTGTTGGAAGTAGATGCATCATCTGAAGCTGTGGGAGCAGTCTTGTCTCAATGTTATGAGGACAACTGAGTCCATCCGTGTGGGTTCTTTTCTAAAAAATTCTCACCTGCCGAAAGGAACTACGCCATAGGTGAGCAAGAACTACTAGCTGTAAAGTTGGCGTTGAAGGAATGGAGATATTTGCTAGAAGGCGCCAAGTTTCCATTTACTGTATTTACGGACCATAGAAATCTCCTATTTCTCAAAAACCTCCAATGTGTGAGTCCTCGTTTGGCCCGCTGGGCAATATTCTTTGCCAGGTTTCAGTTCACCCTGACCTTCCGGTCTGGAGCACTTAATCAGAAGGCTGATGCCCTATCGAGATCTCTCCTCTGTGATGATCAATCTGAAAATCAAAGCAATACCTCTGTCTTGGAATCAAGAGTTTTCGCCGCATTACATCTTCAGCCTCCTACGGGAAAATCATTTGTGGCCCCGGAATTAAGGAAGCAGCTTCTCACTTGGGCACATTCCTCTCGCTTCGCAGGGCACTCAGGCACTCAGAAGACCTTGGAATTCCTGAAAAGACACTATTGGTGGCCTTCTATGAAGGCAGATATAATGGAGTTTATCTCTTCCTGCTCCTCCTGTGCCCAGCATAAATCATCACGACAAGCTCCAGCTGGGGAATTGCTTCCATTACCTACTCCATCACGTCCATGGACGCATCTCTCCATGGATTTCGTCACAGACCTGCCAGTCTCTCAAGGTTTCAACACTATCTGGGTTGTAATAGACTGATTTTCTAAGATGGTCCACTATATACCGTTGAAGAAGTTACCTTCTGCCCCTGACCTGGCACAGTTGTTTGTCCAACACATATTTCGTCTACATGGCCTTCCTGCTGAAATTGTCTCTGACCGTGGTGTGCAGTTTACTGCAAAATTCTGGAGGGCTTTGTGTTCTGTTCTTCAAGTGAAGTTAAACTTTTCCACGGCCTACCATCCGCAAAGCAACGGCTCCACCAAGAGAGTTAATCAAGATCTAGAGACTTTCTTAAGAATTTTTATGTCATCTTCCCAGGACAATTGGGCTGCCTTGCTGCCGTGGGCTGAGTTTGCACATAATGCTTCCTACCACTCGTCAACTAACCAAACGCCCTTTCAGGTTGTATATGGCCTTCATCCTCGTGTTCCCGAATTCCGAAGCCTGCCTGTTTTCGATGTTCCGGCCATGGAGGACACGGTGCAGAATTTTGCTGCCATCTGGACTCAAGTACGGTCTGATTTGTTGAAGGCATCCTCTCGCTATAAGACCCAGGCCGATAAGAAGCGCAGAATAGTTCCACGCATGCAAGTTGGAAGCCTGGTCTGGTTATCCACCCGGAATCTTCGTCTGAGGGTTCCTTCTATGAAATTTGCACCACGCTTCATAGGTCCCTTCTCCATAACAGAAGTCATTAATCCAGTGGCCTATCGTCTACAGTTACCCCCATACCTAAAAATCCCTAATTCCTTCCATATTTCCTTATTGAAGCCCCTGGTCCTGAATAAATTCCATAGTGCTCTACCTGCTTCTCCTCGAGTCCAGACGGAGAGAGGAGTTGAGTTTGAGGTCGCCCAGATCTTGGACTCTCGTCTACGCAGAGGTCGTCTACAGTATTTGCTGGACTGGAAAGGTTACGGTCCAGAGGAACGTTGCTGGACCGATGCTCGTGATGTCCACGCTCCCAAGCTCGTCAGGAGATTCCATTCTGCCCATCCGGAGAAGCCTGGTGAGTGTCCTGAGGCCACCCCAAAAGGGGGGGTACTGTCACGGCCAGGGTATTTCAGCATGGCGCTAGGCGAGTGTTATCTGTGAGGTCATTGTGGCGCGGGCTGTCTGGTGGCGGAGCTGGTGTCTGGCGGGGGGCTTTGGCTGCACGCGTTGTTGTGCGGGCCTGTTGTCACTCTGCGCTGGTAAGGCCTGGCGGCGTCTCCATTCCGTTTGGCATGGGCGCCGCCATCTTACCTTCTGGCCAGGTGATCCGGCTGGCCAATCCTGGTGAGTCACATGTTCCCTCTGGCCAGTAACAGCACGGCATGGGGTATTTAGGAAGGGTCAGTGCCTTCCTTCTTTGCCACTGCAACGTGTATCTCAGCCTAGCTGAGAGGGAGTTCTCTGTGCTTTCCTGTTCCTGTAAATTCGCTGTCTGCCAGTCTGCCTGTCAGTTCCTAGCTCCCACTGGACTACCCCGCTTCCTCCATCACCCTTGCCCATACCTGAGTGCCTGAGCCTGCTGACATCCTGCGCTTCAGTTCACTACTTGTATACCTGGCTTGTTTATTTTCAGTTCACTCCCTGCATACCTGGTTTGATTATTTTCAGTTTCACTACCTGCACACCTGGACAGCTCTAATTGTTTCTACTTGGACATTAACCCTTTTGCTCCCACCACAGAACTCTTGTGCACATTTATATATTCCTGGACTTTTATTTACTGCCATTATATGTCTACTCAAGCATTTATTAAAAATCCTAGTTTGATTTTCAAATCTGCTCCTATGATCGCTCCTGCTACCACCCCGGGTCCACAAACAACCCAGAACATCACATAGCAGAAAGAAAGAAGTGATAATACCACTCTATAGGTCATTGGTACGTCCTCATCTCGAATACTGTGTTCAGTTCTGGAGGCCATATCTCCAGAAGGATATTAATACATTAGAGACTGTACAAAGAAGGGCAACTAAAATGGTGCAAGGTCTAGACCACAAAACGTACCAGGAAAGACTAAAAGATCTTAATATGTATAGTTTGGAGCAGAGAAGAGAAAAGGGGGACATGATAGAAACATTCAAATATATAAAGGGTTTTAACAAGGTAAAGGAAGGAGACATTCTTCAAAGAAAGAGAAGTATTAGAGCAAGAGGACATGTTCTGAAACTGGAGGGTGGTAGGTTCAGGGGAAATTTGAGGAAAAATTACTTCACAGAAAGGGTAGTGGACAAGTGGAATAGCCTCCCATCAGATGTGGTAGAGGCTAAGACAGTAGAGCAATTTAAACATGCATGGGATAGACATAAAGATAATCTTCATAAGAAGTAAGGATCAATAAGGGTTGAGGTCACAATATGTTTAAAAATGGGGCAGACTAGATGGGCCAAGTGGTTCTTATCTGCCGTCAAATTCTATGTTTCTATGTTAATACAAAAACATTTCTTAAAAATAAGAATAGAACACCATACAGTATAAGCACAGATCATGAATCATACTCAAATAAATCACAATACAATGAAGAACCAAATCAATTATAAAGTAAAGATGCATAAAAATGAGTATACAAGCTTATCTGATTCAAGTTCATGTAGGCAAGAGTGTGGAGCACCCAATGCGTTTCATCTGGATTACAGATTTACTACTATGTTACACTATATATACATACACACACCTGCACCTCGCTCTGTCCTGCCCATCCCCCTCACTAACACAGTAAACTTTATTTTTTTTTTAACTATAAAATATTTTTTTTCAGAAATGTCCCCAAAATTGTCATTTTTTAAATTATCACTTTATGTAATTAATAGCAATTTAAGCGTGATTTTATATTTTTGTTAAAAAAGTAATAATTGGGATTAGTTTTAGATAGCTCTTATATACATAATTTGATAATAAAAAGAAATCGATAATTTTGGAGACATTATTTGGAAAAATATTAGCCAGTTAAGTGGTCAAGAACATGCCTCTCACCACCATACCTTTACATGATAATGTGTGGTTTCTTAGTGTAAAAATATCATGTTTTATGACAGCAAATTGTTCTCTTACCTCATCCATTGTCTAGTTAGGACCATGTGGCAGTTACTAATTTCCATCGCTAAGCGTGCTAGTTGGGTATCAGGAGCCATTGCAGCCGGGAAGCCAATGGACGTAATCCCGACCTAATGACATGTGTCTAAATCCCTACGCCTGTCATTAGACCTACACGCGGCTTACTGATTGAAGGTAAGCCAGGCGTGGACAGCCGCTGGGGGGGAGGGTTAGGTTAGGGGCTCCCGGGGGGGACTTAGGGTTAGGCACCCCCCTGGGGGACTTAGGTTTAGGCGGCGGGGAAGGGGGGGTTAGGTTTAGGCACTTAGAGGGGGGATTAGGGTTAGGCACTTGGGGGAGAGGATAGGGTTAGGCACCCCTAAGGGAGGGTTAGGGGGTAGAATAGGGTTACTTACCTTTGGACGATCGGGATTTTCACCCCTACCGGGTTGCCGCTGTCAAGATTTGAACTGCCGGCCATGCAGCCGGCGGTAAATCATACTGATTCCATTGCAGCCGTCCCCATGTGTTGCAGACTCTTGCATCAAGATGACAGTGCCTTTTTCCTGCTCAGCCCTACAAGCATATTGCAAAAGCTTGTCCAGGCATTCCTGTCCACATATTGGAAGGGTCAAAAATATTCTCTCTCTTTTAAGTGGAGCTCACTCGTATTTTATGTAATTGCGTATCAGTACTGAACCAGGACTGGACAGAGGAGCTCTAGATAGATGAGACTGTTCACATGCACCCTGGAAACTTCCATAGAATACCATGCCTCCCAACGTTAGAAGTTTAGAGCCCGGGACATCTGTGCACCGAAGGCGCGCACTCCAAAAAAGGGGGCATGGCCTACCCATAAAGGGCCGTGGCCTAGTGGCACACCCTGTTTACAACACTAATGGGCGTGTCCAGCATTTCCGAGATGCTAGGCTGCCCACGGGATTCCTCCCTGCACTGTTAATAGATGCCATGCGCACGGCATCTATTCTCTCTGCTGACCCGCTGCTTTGCTATGCAGAGCAGCGGTTCGTGCTCCCCCCCAACTTCCCCCCCACCGCGGGACACTGCGGTCTGCAGGTGGGACAATGGGACAGTCCCATAAAAACGGGACTGCTCCGCTGAATGCGGGACAATTGGGAGGTATGGAGTACTTTTACTTACATTTTTTAGGCAGTTTTTCCTATGTAAAAATAAAACTGGGTGGTACAAAGGTTATATGATCATAAACAAATAGGTAACTATTTTTCCAAGAAGTTATCCTAAGCAGAAGTAATCAGTCAGACTCTGTCTATCATTTTCTAGGATGCAATAGAGCACAGGTTCTCAAACTTGGTCCGCAGGTCCTCAAACAGTGCATGTTTTCCAGGTCTCCACACAGAATCACAAGGGAAATAATTATCTCCACCTGTGGATCATTTAAAATGTGTCAGTGAGTAATGAATACACCTGTGCACCTGCTGGGTGACCTGCAAAACGTGACCTGTGTGGCGTTCTGAGGACCGAGTTTGAGAACCACTGCAATAGAGAAATGATAGCTAGAATCTGGTTGCTAGGGGCAACACCGCCACTTTTCATTTTAGAAGATTTAGTAAAGCGGTCAGTATTCAATTAGAGGCGAAAAGGGAAATCGGCGAATGCGGAACAGGCGTAAAGTACTGAATTTATTGGGGGAATCAGTCTGTACCCCAAAATAAGATGCACTGACACTGGAAATTAGTACAGATGTGTACTATTATCCCTAATAAAGGTACTTTGTGTCACTAATTTGTGTTTAAAGCTTTATATCTGCTTATTTGTAAAAGTGCTGAAAAATGGTAGAAAACAGTATTTTTGGTGAAAATAAATAGACCTGTCAAATTTGGGGTACTTGAAAATGGGTGCTAGCATATTTTTGTTTCTAATGTTAACTTTTAAAAAATGTGAAAAACCACCCTCATACATGCACCTGCCATCCCAAATACACTTGACCCCTCCTTACAGAACCCCAAGAAGTCTATTTCACTAGTTTTTATAGTTGTCCCCCACTTTTTTTTACTTTTTCACCCCAAAAATTACGTTTTTTTTGGGGTGTTTTGAGGTATTTTTTTTGTTGATTTGTCCTTTGGGGGGCTTTCCCAAGGGTTCCGAGTTGTTTCCCCACATTTGCACCCCAAAATAACGATTTTGCACTTTTTTTCACCTCCTATTCAGAGGAGATACTTTTCCACCTATTACAATTCCTCCTGTAATTGAATATGGAGATACTTTGAAAACAGGCAGAAAGGCCAAATCGGCGAAAACTTTTCTCCAAACAGCACTTTTCGCCTCTAATTGAATCCGGCCCTAAGTATCTAAAATGTAGAATTACATCTACCAGTAACTCCTTTCCCAGAAAATGGCCATGGTAGTATCAGTACTAAGAGATCTGCATAAAGAGTTTAATAAGCCCTACCTGGCCAGCCATCCTCAGTGTACCTCAGAGGTATGGCAGCCAGTGTCCCAGCTTGTGGGCTTCTAGTTTAGAGTTTGGTTTGTTAGGATCACCTACTCCCCAACCAGGACAGCAGGTAGAGGAACCTCATTAGTACAGCAAGTTGCACCACTTCAGAAGGGCATGTGAGGAGAGAACATGGAAAGCAATGAAACAGTCTGGCAAGGTGATGGCAATATAAACGAGATGGGAAGGGTGGAGAGTGCAGGTATCACATAGCAACAAAACGGGTAAATAAAGAATGCTAATCAATAAGGAAGATAAATAAATACATAATGGCAAATAAATGCTGACTTCTGAAACTATCCCAAGGATATTTCCTCCTACTGTTTCGCACCATCTTTATCGGTTTAATGCCAGTTATGTGGTAGGAATCAGGGAAATGAGATCTCTCCCATGTGCTTCTATTATAGTGTTAACTGCTAAACAAGTTTTTTTTTTGGTGTTATAAGAGGTAATGCAGCTAACGAACAAAATGGGAGGAAAATATCTAAAATGGGAGGAAATTAGTATATTTTCATTTGTACTCATGCAATTTCAGTCTAGCTATCTAGGAGTATAGATCAAATAAACAATGATGAAATAACATAAAATAAGATGCATACAAGGTAAAATAAAATTTTATGTAGCAAATTCAAATCTAGAGTTTCATTACATTCATGTCTACTAAAAATAATCGACTTAATACAACAGTCCCACTACTACAAGTTGGAATGGCCCCTCTGTAAAATGTGTAGTTTAACATATCCATGAGGCCCTGATGTACAGTTGGAAGCATCTTTTTTTCTGTAAATTACGCATTTCTGTACTGCACACATGCACACCAAAAACATTTACTCTTCCATCAGTATGCAGATTGATTGTCATCTTCACTTCGGACTCCTTACACTCAGGCAGAATGGGAGGAGGCTACGGGCACGTGCCCTGGGCGCCGTTGGAGGGGGCACCAGCCACGGTCCAAGTTCGTTAAAGTCAGTGTAGTGAGGACCGCAGTGAGTGGGCATTTTATAAGTGGCACTACATAGGGGGGACCACTACTGGGGGTACTGCATAAGGGGGACCGCCACTACTGGGGCACTGCATAGGGGGGGACCACTATTGGGGGCACTACTACTGGGGACATTGCATAAGGGGCACTACTACAGTGGGCATTGCAAGAGGGGCACTGCTACTGGGGGCATTAAGGTGCATATCGAGTAGAAAGGAATGTTCCCAGTGATGAGAAACTGTGGCGTCATGTTGACACTCCCCCATTTTTCAGTGACCATGCCCCTTGTGGCATGTGATCACGCCCACTGCTCTGGGCTCCAAATACCCTAGTTACGCCACTGCATAGGCCTAATATACAGTAAGGTGAAAATCCTGCTCATGCATATCACTTGCATACAGAAGTTGTCCGCCACATTTCAACCTTGGGAGGTTATAGAACATGGTCTGATTTATTAAAGGGTGACAAGCCATTTTGATAGAGAAAACAGTTTTTATATACATTGAAGGATTTGTTTTGGCAACACTCTTTACATTTATAAGACTACCATCAACGATAACCCTTGTTAGGAGCCCTCTAGATCACAGGTTCTCAAACTCAGCCCTCAGGACCCCAAACAGTGCATGTTTTCCAGGTCTCCTCACAGAATCACAAGTGATAAAATTAGCTCCACCTGTGGATCTTTTAATTTGTGTCAGTGAGTAATGAATACACCTGTGCGGCTGCTGAGTGACCTGGAAAATGTGAACTGTGTGGGGTCCTGAGGACACAGTTTGAGAACCACTGCTCTAGATAACACATCTAGGCTGGACACCTTGTTCTTGTAATGTCATCCTTAGATGCCATTACCAGAACACAACCTAAAAGCAACAACCTGTGTAGCTACTGCACAAGGTGGATAGTAATGGTTGGTGTCAATACAAATGTTGTATGTGCTCTCTGTTCAAATGAATGGAAGACTGGATCAGTAAAATACTCTATTTAATAACAATTAATTGCACATAAATAATCACAATCCTATCGCTAAAACTCCAGATGATAATAAATATTATAGCGACAATTGCAACTAGATAAAAAACACTGTAGTTGAACATAAATAAAGAAAATGATAAAAGGAATGCTGGCGTCCCAGCTATTGATATAAAATGCAAGGATTCACTTGATCTCTTAGTAAGCAATATAGGGTGCTCTAAGCGTGGCCACGCTAATATACATACGGTCCCATGGAGATGTTCACAATTATATCAAAGTAGTATCCAAATAGATATATATCTCACGGGATACAATGATGTAGATATGATGTACACATCGAAGGCACTGAATGGTATGCTCTTCTAATCTTCTAATGAAGACTGTAGACACAATTGGCATATACCGCTGATAAAAGACATGCAGGGCTTGCTGGGCGTTAAGTCCTCCAGTGACTCCTGCCCCAGGCACGTGTTACAATGTAGCGGCTCCGGACGCTGGATAATTCCAAGCAAGGTGTGCGCTGAAGGCCAGCTGATCGGCAAGTCCCGCTATGCGTGTAGCGGGTAGGGCTTGCTGGGCAAGAAGTCCTCCAGCAGCTCCTAACCCCAGCACGCCTGAGTTGGGACAATACCAATTTCTGGCTGGGTGATCCGCAAGTCCTGCTAGGCAAAAGCTCAATAAAGCGGCTGTAGTAGACTTGAATCCTCCTGGTAAGCACTTGGTGGCTCTGGTCAACGCCCCCTTTTCGTAACCACGCCCCCTTTTCGGACGCGCGCGCACAACATTGCCTTCTCTAGCTCCAGCGCCCTGCCTGCCGCCGGAGCTAGAGGGAACACTAAGAGAGCACATACAACATTTGTATTGACACCAAACATTACTATCCACCTTGCGCAGTAGCTACACAGGTTGTTGCTTTTAGGTTGATTTTTCAATTATTTGGTCTTAGCTAGATCAAAGATTGCTACTAGCTAGCAGGTGGATTATTTCAGATATTTATCCCTGAGCGCCGGGTATTGTAGTTTGTTTACTACATATACCAATTACCAGAACACAAGCTTCAAAAAGAATATTTGTGTTTTGAGATTAGCATTTTTAATGCATAACTGTTTAAAATATAAGTTTAAACAGTGATTCCTGTTCTTCACCAGGACGGGCTCTTATCAGTCTCCAGATAAGAGGATTTTAGTCAATTTGTGTGAAAAAATTTATTTTCATTGCAATTTTAGGGCATAAAATATTTATCACATCCTTTCCACCAAAATCTCGGGTCTGTCCCGGGATTTTTTACCTGCCATTTTGCCTGGTCGTACTTGGCTTTTACCCCGTTTCCACTGCACCCTCGCCTCCGTTTCCACTGAACCCAGGTAAGATCAGCAAAACCTGGGGATGTCATTAAAAATTGCCTTTATTCAGGCTCACAAAAGATGAGGTCACAGAAAGGGAACAAAAGGGAGGGGTGGGGACTGCTCACAGCATTGCAGCAATGATGGCCGACGAGTTACCAGTGTGTAGCCCGTAGTTCCTGAATGTTTGCAGCTTTCTGTTGTTTTACACAGCTACTGAGAGCATGATTTAGCTTGCGACATCAACCATGGCAACCATACTGAGAATAAGCACAGCGAAACAACTGAGAATGTGGGTCAGAGACCGCAAGCACGGAGAGGCTTTCACGACGACTGTGGAAGCCTTTCAAGATGAGCAGTGGATGGTACATTTCCGGATGTCGCGTGCTATATTTCAGTATTTGCTGGACCTACTCACCCCACCAGTCACCATGCAGATGACCAATGTCAGCCAGTGCCCTGGAAGGACCAGTCAGCAGCTTTTGGAATTACCTGGATCAAAAAACCTGGGTAAGAGCTGTTTCCACTGCAGTGTTACCGGGTTTTACAAGCTAAAAACCCTGCTCAATACCCAGGAAGAAATCCTGGGTAACTAGAGCCATTTCCAATGAGCCCCGTCCCGGGTAAAGATGGCAATTACCCAGGTTTCTTAGACAGTGGAAAAGGGGTATTAGAGATACAAGAAAAAGGAAAATAATGCACAAGTGTGCCATGGACCTTAAAGCTGAATAGGTCTCTCCTACATCAGTGTGTCTGACCATCAATGATTTACTACCAGTGGTTGATGGACCAGTGTTTCTTAACAATTGATGACAGATGCAGCAGATTTTGAGGGAGATGTATTATCCAGCGTTAGATTTAGTTGTATCAGCGCACGTTATGTGCGCTGATACCGCTTCTCCCCCATATATGAATGTGGGGTTGGGTGGTAAATAACAGGGGTGCTATGCACCCGTTATCATCGGCACTCCTATCTACAAGATAGCGCACTGATGTGCCACCCAATGTATGAACAGTTAGTGGCAGTGACCATGCCGACAGCTGCAGCTGTCGTTCCGTATCACCACAGCACTCACGCATGCCCAGTGGATCCGGCCGGGAAGGGAGACGCAGCCATCTGATGCGCTGTGAGCTCTGGCAGGGATCTCCGAAGGGGAAAGTTTTCACTTCCCCACTCCAGCAGATGAGGTCTTAATACATCTCATAGGTACTGCTTCGCCTCGGTAAAGATGCGTGACGCTATAATACATCTCCCCCTTTATTTTTCTGGTGCACTGCACTTGCAACACTCCCTTCGCCACACTGCCCACTGCATTCACCTGATTCACCCGTGGTGAAGCCCATCTAAGGTTGAAACTATCAACGGTTTTCCATTGATGGTTTCCATTCATTGATGTAAATACTGATGGCACTATCAATGATGACCACTCAACAGCCTTCCCTGCATCGCAGTGAGTCAGCGCACTGGGATTATCAGCTTGGAAATAGCAGTTAAATTCGATATTGTCAGCCAGGCATCTTATGACGCCTCTATGACCACAAAGTTGGGAACTCGGGGCCTGATTCAGAGCAGGACGCTCTGACAGAGCGCTCGCTCTGAATCAGGGCTGTCCCTCTTATTTTTCAGAGCGGCCTCCTGGCCGCTCGCATAGCTATAGCGAGCGGCCAGGAAGATGGCTGCGATGGTCAAGACCATCGGGCTTGCGACGAGACCCTGGTGCTAGGGTCTCGTTGCCGCAAGCCCTAGAGTGCTTTCGGCTCTAACAGAGCTGAAAGCACTCCCACTGACATCACTTGTGATGTCAGTGGGGCCGGCTCCAGACGGTAGGCGTTCCCATGGGAACGCCTCCGTCTGGGCAGCCCCGGCCCACCCACCAAAGGGGGCGTGCTGTTACTCAACATCGACAGCACGCCCCCTTTTGTACGAGACCTGGAGCGACGGTTTGCCCGTCGCTATCCGGGTCTTGCGCATGCGCACGACGGAGCCGGCTCCGTCGTGCGCATGCGCACTGGGCCACCGTCGACCCGCTCGCGAGCGCAGCACTCGCTCTGAAACAGGGCGGTTTTTTTTGTGCAGCCTCCTGGCCGCTCGCATAGCTGTGGGTGAGCACCCACAGGTATAGCCAGCGGCCAGGTTGATGGTCACGATGATCAAGACCATCGGGCTTGCGACGAGACCCTTGTGGTAGGGTCTCGTGGCCGCAAGCCCCAGAGAGATTTCGGCTCTAACAGAGCCGGATTCTCTCCACTGACATCACGAGTGATGTCAGTGGGGCCGCCCCCAAACGACAGGCATTCACATGGGAATGCCTCCGTTTGGGCAGCCACCCCCCCCGGCCCGCCCACTGAAGGGGGCGAGCTGTCACTCAACATCGACAGCTCGCCCCCTTTGGTGCGAGACCCGGAGCGACGGATTGCCCGTCGCTAGCCGGGTCTCGCGCATGGGCACGACGGAGCCGGCTCCGTCGTGCGCATGCGCTGTGGGCCACCATCGACCCGGTTGCGAGCGCTCAGCCCTTGCGACCGGGTCTGAATCAGGCCCTCAGCTTCCCCTATGTACCTTCTCTTATGTCCAATGAATGCTGCTACATGGTCAGCAGATCACAGTGATCTAAAGTTACGTTGTAAATACAACAGTGAGGTCCTCAATATGCAATGACTCGTCAGCTAATGCACCCCATCCAGGATCAGCTCGGTCTGTCCCCTACATACACTGCTAAGAGGACAGAGGCGACCTGTACATCACGTCACTACGCTCCACCACTATGGGGTCTATGTACTAAGCCTTGGAGAGCGATAAAGTGGACGGAGATAAAGTACCAACCAATCAGCATCTGTCAATTTTCAAATACAGCCTGTAAAGTGAGTTAGGAGCCGATTGGTTGGTACTTTAAGCGCGGCAGTGGTGAAGAATCAACACTTAATGGAAACTGGAAAGCGGGCTCTCACAGCGGCCCCGCCCCCAGCCGCTGGTCCCGTATACCTCCGCCCGGCTTCCCTGATCATCATCTGGATAATAACAACAGAGATAAGCGCCGTCCGCATATGACGTAGGTATGTGCCCGGTCTCCCTCTGATAGGTTCTGCTGATCACCACGTGTCAGAGCTGATCAATGGCGGTGGGGGCGGTTAGTGGGTGTGTTCTCCACACAGTTCCTTCCCATCATGGCCGCCGGCTCTGCTAGGTTTTGTATACACTGTGTCCTATGCTGTATATTATGCCTAGAAGACTGGTGATTGTTACCTCGGGCTGCTGTACACACGGTGATGCCAGCATTCTGATACCGCCATAACTATAGTGTCTGCGGATGATTATAGAGCAGGACATGAGCTGGGTGTAAATACCTTTTGATTTTCCTTTATTGACAGGTAAGAGGGCACGTACATAACTCTGTGTATATGTATGTGGTGGCTGTACAACATACGGGCGTGTGGTTTTCTGCACAGAGAATCTTGTTTATTTTATATATTTGTTAGTATTATTTGTTGGCAATGGGCTATGCCAGGGGTGTAGTTATAAAATGTCAGCCTCATAGTTGTGATTGGACCCTTTAAGCATCATCATAATGTCATACTGCAATGTCTTCTCCATTCTCCATCAGTATACAATAGGTCAATGTAGTAATTACATTAGTCTGAATAAATATACACAGTCATTGTATCCTTGTTGTCTTCCAAATCATATAATGGCCTCAAATCTGTTATGAAGCTGTATTAAGTTTGTATTTTAAGGCCTGTTTTTCCTTTGGCCCAGTGTCCCACCTGTTACCAGGCCCCATAGCATGGAGCTAGGCCATGTGTTAATAACCGCTTGTGGCAGGGGCAAAATATCGGCATTCTGAACCTAAAATCACTTAACGTTCAGGCTGCAGGCTCAACGTGGGAGTCATGAGATCGGCCTTTTACAGCATGAAATGACAAGTTCAGGTTGTACAAGGACATAAGGGATGTGTATGTTTCAGAACTGGTGAGATGTTCAGTTCCATCTGGTTACACTTCTAGAATGTCCACGATGATCAGGACAGTAATGGCTGCAATTCTTAAATTCAGGGGTGAAAGTAATTTATTACTTCACAATCTGCTGAAGGCACAGACCTAGGAGTCTACGGATGGTTATTTAATAGAAATCCACTCTGCCATTTTCCCAGGGGATTATCTTAATGAAGTTTAGTGAATCTCTTTAGGTTTGTCGCCTCTCATGGCTAGAAAGTAATGAATTTGACAATGGACGCCTTTGAGACTATGGTCTTTGGACTCCAGACAATCAAAACTTCTGACCTATGTACTAGTAATCAGATTGGTTATAACTCTCTAATAAGATAACGTTCTTGTTCTGGTTGCACCAGATGGCCAAGGAAAGTTATGTGACATTCTAAGCATGGCAGGACATATCAAAACACCTGCTGCCAAAACCGTATCTGTTTAGCCAGTGCATATATACATAGTGTTCATTCTAGCACCCTGCACCTGTCACAGCCCTTTCCTGCCTGGGGTGTTGCTCTCTGCACTGGTGCTTTTAGCACACTCTGGTGTCTCTGAGCAGTTTGTTTTATTAGCTGAGTGTGCTAGAGGCACCAGAACAGAGAGCGACACCCTAGGCAGGGAAGAGGAACTCCACGTGGTTGTGACAGGTGCAGGGTGCTAGAATGAACACTACTTATACGCCACATTACTTTATTTTGGTAGGTTGCAACGGTGTGGCTGTGAAGCCTTGATCCTTGCACCTATAGGTCTTTGTAGAGGGTGGATCATTCAGAGAAAACTGATTGTATTACTTGACGTGCAAACTTGATGTGTGATGCATGTGCAGCTTTCATGGTTCTTTGGAATATCAACCTAGTTCTAACAGCATTACAGCAACCTCTTGAACGTGGGATTGATAAAGTTAAAGTTCATTGCCTGGAAGATTATTTTTATATTGGCTTTCTCCTCAGCAGGAGAGTTTCAGAGCTGATGCCTTGTGTATCTCCTTTTCATATAGTTCATAAACACAGGGCTTCGCTTAGAACCAGTCCTTTTTTAATCCCAAAGTGGGCCTAAATCACGATGATGTCCTCCCGGCCTTCGACCAGGATAAGTTTCCAGTGGACCAGGACACTCTGTTCTTTAAACAATACAAGAGCACTCTGTATCTGTAGCCATAGGTATTGTATAGGACAGATTACCTTTTGTTCTCCTATGGAGTGTGGCCAACATTTACAAAGAAAATTGCAAAGAGCATTTGTTTTGGTAATTTTCCAGGTGTACAATGGGGGCGGGACAGCCATTCCTTTATATGTGAGGGCTCACTTCAACAGTTTATTAAGTTTTAATTGAGCAATGGGGTCTCTTCTGAACAGGTGTTTTGAACGACCACATGGTTTTAGAGTCAATATTTTGTGTCCAGAGGATGCTAGTGTTGGTTATTGATCCATGATGCTACCTACGTCTGAGTGTACCTTTCTACAGGACAGCTTTGAAACATCCCCAGCATATCCAGGGTCCATCATAGATACTTGCATTATATTCTTTTTCTGAGTCTCAGGCCACCCTCCCTTTATTTTGTATTTTTTTTTACTCCTTCTAAGGATTTTTGTTGGAGAACACTGCTCTTGCTGTCTATTGTTCTGTCTTCTAGGCTTTTTAAGAAAAATATTGATCTTTACTGAAACTCGACTTGCAGATATTTGTAATGCACTTGTTATTTTAAAGCTATTGTTTGATGTCGATTCTATGAGGAATGGACCAACATGTTCTTTTTGCAGTCTAGAGAAAAACTTTCAAACCTACATTTTAGATTTGTAAAAGTCAAGGTATTAGTTGCATTATTATTATTGTAAAATATTTTCAAGAGATCGGTCACTGAGAGATTGGGTCAACCTTGTTTTACTTTGAAAAGCAATACAAAACCTATTGGACGAGCATGAGCGTACACACAATGAAGAATTAGTAACCCAGTGTTGGAAGAGTTTGCACAAATGTTCCATCTAAAACTAAACTGGCTTCTAAAAATGTTTTGAATATACCTCATGGTATTACAACCATCATCTGGCTGGTCAGATCGCCATATCTGTGTAACTGCACTTCTCTTTCTGCGATGTCGGGTAATATTGCATAGCTTCACATTGTTCACCTGACCTATGTCATGGATGGATTGCTGTGTCCTCCTCATTGGTATTAGGGGAGATGATGATATTATTATTATTATTATTATTATTATTATTATTATTATTATTATTATGTTCATGCTAGCCTTTTTTAGCATGGTGCCACTACCTGCCCATATATTAAAAATAGAAAAATATGCCCTGCTGTTAATTGGAGCACCTCACTGACTTCTATACTAAAGCTGATATTGGAGGAGATGACGAACCATAATTCGAGGAGGTTTTTTCCAAACCATCTCCTGTACTATCTGGAGAGAGATGGGGGTTGGACTTGCCATTTCTCTATTAACCCTGTGGCAGTCAGCGGACATCCGGAACATTGCAGCATCAGAGCCATCTCATCTGCAGTGAGTCACACTGGCAAGAAGGGGACGTGAGCCTGGAGCCTGTATGTACAACATGCAGCGTAGTTTTCTAACCTGTTGCCACCAGATCACTTTGGACAGTCCATGGTTTATCTTGGCAGGCTGCAGTAGGGGACGGTTAGGTTTAGGCTGCCGATTCTCACGGCTAGAGGGAACGATGCAGTTGCATGAGATGCAACCGTGTCAGTAGAAGCCTGTCTGGCTTCGGTCGCATTACAAGTGACCCTGCCTGTTAAGTAGTTAAAGAAATAAAAAAAATATGTAAAGAATTAAAAAATTGTTTTTTGCCTGGGGCAAAAGAAAACACTACTATCTGTTTAATAAGGGAATATGCTATGTAACTAATATTTTGGTTTATGGCACACCAGCTTCTAATTTATAATTTTTTTCATATTTGAAAGGTCTTAATGCAGTTTTTCTGACATGACTCGGCAAGAATCTGAAAGAAACTGTGTCAGGAAATGTAAACAAGCAAAAATATACAGAATAAGAAAGTCCCTGAAGGTGAGGCATTCATAGAAAAGATGGAGCCTTCTTAGTGAAAGCAGTTTTCTGCTGTTTGCAGACTTTGTCAGTAAGATGGTATCAGTCTTCTGTGTGTTCTTTGTTTCAGGAACCATTGCTGTTCGAAGATGTGGCCATCTATTTCTCTGAGGAGGAATGGAGCTATTTAGATGAAGAGCAGAAAAATCTGTACAAGAATGTTATGCTGGAAAACTACTATGCCCTCAGGTCACTTGGTAAGTGTGTGGTGTACATCTTTTAAACCAGTGGTTATCAAACGCTGTCCTCAGGACCCCACACAGTTCACTTTTTCCAGGTCACTTAATTGGTGCACAGGTGAATTAATTACTCACTGACACATTTTAAAAGATCCACAGGTGGAGTAATTATTTCACTTGTGATTCTGTGAGGAGACCTGGAAAACATGCACTGTTGGGGGTCCTGAGGACCGAGTTTGAGAACCTGTGTTCTAAACTAATCCATTTCATTAGCCTATAAAGCAGTGTTTGATGAATTTCGGAGCTAGCTTAAAAGTTTAGGAGCCAGACCGTTGTCCCCAACCAAAATATATGAAAAGTAATATAGACACACATGCCCCTTCAGTGCCTATCAGACATCACTATCTCTGGTGCCCAATAGTATGCCACACAGTAGGGCCCGAAATTCATAGTATGCCACACAGTAGGACCCCATAATTCATAATATACCATACCGTAGTGCCCCCCAATACATGATATGCAGCACTAGATGCCCCCAACACATAGTATGCCACACCAGGGCCTATGGTACATGGTATGACATACCATAGCAGTGTCACACTTACGTGCTATAGGCAGTGAGGGACACAGTTTTGAAAAATAAGCGGGACCCGTTGTGATGACCTATATAATCTGGCTGTGCGTGCCACAGCCAATAGGAATCCTGCAGTGTCTCCACATCCCTTGGCATCCCTGTGACTCTCCCAGCTGCAGTAGCAGTGTTGTTGCCTCCATTATGTCTGTGGTGCCAGCGACTTCCAGCAGCCAGGGCAGTGTACAAACACCATTGTGCACTCTATCCCAGACTCCTTCAGCCAGCAGGCTCTCTGCATGCAGCAGACTGGGAGGTGGACAATGCCCGGGCCAGGAGGGAGCTGAAACTCTACACCCAGGTGCTGAAGGACAAGCTAGGGCTGCAGTTCATTGAGCTAAAGGCAGACAACAGTATCCCAGACTCTGCCTTTGTGGAGGACTTGGCAGTGGTGCTGGATAAGACAGTTGTGGTAACCAGACCGGGGTTCCAGCAGGAGGAAGGAGGTAAATACTGCCCCAGTATTGACTGCCCCTAACTCCCTCCTTGCCCCAGTACTGCCACAACTGCTATCTATCCTTACCCCCTTCCCTACCCACAGTACTACCTGCCCCTAACCCCCTCTTTTCCCCCAGGACTGCCCCAAATGCAATCTACCTTTTCCCCTTACTGCCCCAACTTCTGCATGCCCCTAGACTCCACTGCCTAAACTGCTGCCTGCTCTCAGTAGTGTCCCAACTACTGCCTACCAGGGCCAATACATAGTATGCCATGGAATAGTGCCCCCAATACATAGTATGCCATAGTGCCTACAATATCTCACACCATAGTGCCCCAGTACATAGAATGCCACACACCAGGGCCACAAACACTTAGTGCGCCACACCATAGTGCTTCCAGTACATAGAATGCCACACACCTGTACCCTCAATGTATAGTATGTCACACAATAGTGCCTCTGATACATAGTATGCCACACAGTAGGTTTTCCAATTAATAATTAGAGGAGGAAGTTAAAATGTAGGCAAGTATCAGTCACTCACCAGTTGCACTGGAAAGCAGAGCCCAACTGATGTTTGAGGAGGTCGAGATTCCACTTCTGCTGTCCTTTGTGAATGAAACCTATTCAGTGTCCACAATGACTGTAGTGGCCAGAGGGGCAGAGGAACAGGAGCGCTCAAGCCTCCTTCTCCAATTACAAAACATGAATAGGCACTCATTTAGCATGACTACCATTGGATGCAATAGTCATTAAGCATGGAGATTTGTATCTAAACAATACCTACTTCCATATGCAAAAATGCCCAGCTTTAACCACACTTGCAGGACTCTGCAGGAACACTAGGTTTTCTGGGGTTGCTTCCTTCAACCACAGCAAAATCAAGTTGCCATGTCTAAAAAAAATCTAGCAACCGATATTTGTTGAGACCTTCTATAATGGAATCTCTACAGTTCTGTACACCCAGTTTGATTGGCTACTTTATATCAGGAGACTTAAACAGGGTAAACACATAATATGTATCGTATTATATATCATCCTGACGCGAATCGGGACGATATAAGATGTGTCCACATACATCTATCCTCCATGCGCTACAAGTCGCACTACACATAACGCGGGAGCTCCGTGTGACTCTGTATCGCCGAGCGTTTTTCGTGCAGCTTTTTACCTTCAAATGCATCTTATTTGCACAGCAATGCGAATAGGTAGCACAAACATTCTGTTGATTAAACTTCTGTGTGTGACTGCGGGTGGATCTGCATGCGAAATGCTACGTTAGTGTTACAGCCGCTGACACTGTAACATAGCTTTCGCATGCGGATACACCCACTGTTGCTCACAGAATCTAGGCAAGCTGTGTGAATAAGACGCATTTGAAGGTAAAAACGCTTGGTGCTACTGAGCCATACCATGGTGCAACCTAGATAGGTGGTGCAACCTAGATAGGCTGTTTAAAACGTAAGGAGGCTAGATATGAGGACAGATCTGAATCATACACATTGTATAGTGTGTACACGAGATCCCTTTGTCCCGGCCGTCGTTCACTGATTCGTCCCATTTGCTGTGCTGCACATCAAATAGGACGATTCAGTGAACAACAAGGTGTAGTTACATGCAGTATGTAACGATACATCGCACTGTTTTACAGCAGATGGTGCAGTGTGCAACGTGCGCGCCATGCATGGTTACATAGCTTGCCGCATCTTTGGGACGCACTATGTACGGTGTGTCCCCAGCTTTACCTTTGAACATTTGGCAGCTTGACTTGTGATCCTTCCCTGACTGGTAACTGCCCGGAGAAGGATAATAATTATGTAAACCGAGCCATAAGAAGAGGATGCCCTGTGATTTGTTGACACTCTCTTTCTCCTGTAGTAGGTGGTACAACAGCTTAGGGGTATATTGATTAAGGTGCAGGTTTTTAGAGGTCGAGATGATGCCCATAGCAACCAATCGGAATCTAGCTATTTTCTAGAAGGTGCTAGATAAATAAGTAGCCAGCGCCAGGAGGGGAGTGTCTTTCAAGTGCCCGGTCACAGTGGCCACAGCGATTGGGACACACAGTGGGCAGAGCCACAGCTACTGTCAGCCACAGCTGCACTGTGGGGGGTGTTGTGGGGCTGTCTTATTACTGTGGAAAGTAGTAATCGGGATAAATTGGGGGCGGGGCCGGGGGTGCAGGTCCTATTGAGATTGGTGGCTGCTGTAAGATCATCTGGCAGCCGTCCAGTGGACGTGTCTGACTGGTCGCATCGTCTGATCTGATGCGACAATGCCAGGCACCTGTTAATATTGTGTGTTTTTCTGGTACTTTATCTGAGAGATAAGGATCAGATATATACAGTATGTTAGTTTGATGAATTGTTATATGTTGTCTATTTCAGGTTCTTAATTCTTTCAGCTGTTTTAATGTGTGTTACAGTCGGGGAGTTCTAAGTCTGATATACATCCATCAGCCATAACATTAAAAACACTGACAAGTGAAGTGAATAACAGTTATTATCTTTAAAATGGCTCTTGTCAAGGGATGGGATATATTGGACAGGAAGTGAAACACTCTGGGCCTGATTCAGACCCACTCGCGAGCGGGTCGATGTTTGGCCACTGTGCATGCGCACGCCGGAGCCGGCTCCGACGTGTACATGCGCGAGACCCGGCTAGCGACAGGCGCTCCAGGTCTCGCACCAAACTCGCACCGTTTTGGAGGCGTGGCTTCACAAACGGAGGCGTTCCCAAGTGAACGCCTGCCGTTTGTGGGCAGCCCCACTGACATCACCAGTGATGTCAGTGGGAGAGCTTCCGCTCTATTAGAGCCGGAAGTTCTCTGGGGCTTGCGGCCACGAGACCCTACCACAAGGGTCTCGTCGCAAGCCCCGATGGTCTTGACCATTGCGACCATCATCCTGGCCGCTCGCAATAGCTGTGGGTGGTCACCCACAGCTAAGCAAGCGTGCAGGAGGCCTTACAGAAAAAAAAAAAGCATCTGTCTCTGAATCAGGCCCTCTGTTCTTTAAGTTAATGTGTTAGAAGTGGTAAATGGCAAGCATAAGGATCTGAGCGACTTTGAATAGGGCTAAATTGAGATGGCTAGATTACTGGGCCAGAGCATTTCCAAAACAGCTGGTCTTGTCAGAGCAAGAGAACATCTTGTGGAGTGTTCCCAGTATGCAGTGGTTAGTACCTGCCAAAGTAGATCAACTGGTGAACTGGCGTCCATGTCATGGGGGCGCAAGGCTCATGGTGTGTGTGGGGAGCGAAGGCTAGCCCGTCTGGTCCAATCTCACAGAAGAGCCACTGGTAGCACAAATTGCTGAAAATGTTCATGCTGGCTATGATAGAAAGGTGGCAGAACACAGTGTGTCTACCTTTGAGACAGCACTCTCACCCAGCACCTGACGCGGTATGATGCGTGCACATGTGCCCATGCCACACATTGCTGTTGGTATAACAAGGCTGGCAAAAAAGTGAGGAGGGAGGTGGGTCGAGCACTGCCAGATGGATTGTCAGGAGTAGTGTGAGGACAGGGAACTGAGGTGGCTCCCTATACTTAAACAAGTTGGACTGATACACAGGAGTGAGCAGAGGTGTGGAAGGAAAGATGTAAGGCCCCATGTCCCTGCAGCTACCACTAAGAGCTCTGTCCTTTATACTGCTGCTATTGTCCATCTAGAGCTGACTTCGTAGAGAACTGCAGGGAGGTCCCTTCCATCACAGCTGTTTGCTAGACACAGCCTCATTTCTACTCCAGCCCTTGAAGTCAAAACCCCCATACATGCCGCGATCCCAACCCCCCACTTATGAGACTCCATGATCACCATCACTTCTGAGCTAATGCAGCCGCAATGCCCCCTGTTGCCCAACCCACAAACCAAACCCTCTTCCGCCAGCAGGGGGGTCAGATCGGAGAGAGCGAGAGAAATGGGTGGGGACAGAGATGAGAGACAGGGGGGGGTCACAGATGAAAGTGAAACCCACGGGGGTGGCATGAAGCTGGTGAGACACGTGGGGGGGGTTGGCATGAGGCTGGAGATTCACTGGGGGTTGACACAAGGCTGGTGCCACAGTGGTGGCATAAACCTGGAGAGACACGGGTGGCATGAGGCCTTGGATACAGGCTTGAGGGATGCTGCTGGAGAGATACATGGTGGATGAGGCTCAGGTCTGGCCCTAGCCAATTTGGTGCCCCAGGCAAGATTCAGGCTGGTGCCCCCTAGCAGATAATCCCTCCACCAATCTTAAAGTGTGTACACACCTGACGGATATATATGCAGATTATGGTTGTTTATACGCACTAAACAAAAGTCATCTGCTGTCCCGCTGGCTGGGGTTCACATTGTGCCCCCCTCCCTGTCGACCTCTGCAACAAGTTTAAGGGCGTTCGGCTGATCGCCTGTACACACAGCACGATGAGCAGATATATCCGCCAACGGCTATGCTGCTCAGTTGATGCGATATGTCTGTGAATTACATTTTTCATGGACATATCGTGTGTATGGGATACGTTTGGCATGTCGGCGATCGGGATGCTAACGTTTCTGGCGCCGGAATCCTGACCGATGAGATACCTAAGGTAAGTAACAGGGTTGGGGGGAGGGTTAGGGTTAGGCACTAAGGGGGGAGGGTTAGGTTTAGAGTGGGAAGGGGAAGGCTAGGGTTAAGAACCAAAGAGGAGGAGTTAAGGTAGGGAGAGGGTTAGCATATGGACTAACAAGTGTCGGTATGCTAACCCTGTCAGGATACAGGGGTCGGGATTCTGACCTTCGGGACCCCGATTGCTGGCATTCCATACCCAGCCCATGTGTACACACTGGCCTAGGGGCACACAGTACACTTGCTGCTCAGGTAATTGAACGGCCGATATGTCGGCAATTGTGTACCTAGCATTAATATTTGTATGCGGATGCCAAAAGATATATATCTATAAATATATATATGATCCAGAAATCCGGCACTCACTAATAACAATGAGTACTTTACCCCGTTGCCAGCAAAAGCATGTCAGATGCAGAGATGCTGTACCTATAAAGTATTCTATAAGCAGCACTCAGAGGTTTCAATAATACACACAACTGTCTCCCTGTGGTTACCCCACCACAGGAAGACAGTTGTATATTATTGAAACCTCTGCGTGCTGCTTATACTAATATATATATATATATATATATATATATATATATATATATATATATATATTTTTTTTTATTATAGCGCCATAAGTGTTCCGCAGCACCTTACAAAGTACATAAACAAGTTGTAGACATGCGACTTGCAGAACAATACAACACAGGACCAGGACATGGATAATCTATATTGCTACATTAGCGACCACAGCACCCAGATAAGCAACCAAGTGTTAGGTGCCCTAGTGGGGAGTAAGAAGTAGAATAAACTAAAGTAGGGAGAAGCAGAAGAGGGTAGAGGACCCTGCTCGTAAGAGCTTACATTCTAATGTATTTTTAACCATCCACAAGGAAATGTATATATCTTATACACATGCAAGTATACTGTATATTCTCATTCATAATTATTTATATATATATATTTCTTGTGAGTCATGACCCAGTTAAAAATCCAACTACTGAAGGGCAGGGAGACAGCATGCAAGCGAGAGGACTTGGACACTCGGGCAAAAGAGCAGAGTAATAGGGCATGAAGGACCCGGGAGCTGCAGGCAGAGCTATACCTCTGCATAGTATAGACACTGACACCAGCACTGTGCACCTCACTCTTTCCGATCACTGACACCCGGCACTACCAACAGCAACCAATCAACTGAGTTACTCGTCCCGGTGGGATCTGTACCTGATCTGTTATTGGGCCATGCAGGCTGCAGCCACAGTGCGGCCAGTGTAACAGCTCCTCCATGCTCCTCAGCGGAACTGACACAATGACTCCTCCCCAGCCGGTCACCTGGTCATGACAGCAAAGGGGTTTTTTTTTGCCCACTTGGATCTGTAGCATCTACCGTAGCCTGAATGAGCTTCTATGCAGAAGCTCATTCTGACAGGCTAACATAATGCACTGCCCGATCGGAGCTGGGCTCCAATCGCGGTAGCGGCAGGGTGGAACTGCAGAGCCGTGGAATGCCCCTAGGCATTCCAGATGCCCTAGGCATTTGCTTAGAATGCCTATGCCTAGGGCCGGCTCTGATGAGGCTATATGGTGGCCACAGTAGCCTGCAACCTGGCGAATGAAGGGTCAAAATACTAGTGTGTGTGTGTGTGTGTGTATAATATATTATCATTGTGTGCGTATCTGAAGTGTACTTTTTAATGGAATATTGCAGACAGTGGTTTTATTTCAAACCTCATAATGTGCTTTGGTTCTGTAATATATTGAATGCTCAATTAGTAAAGTGCTAATTACATAAAAATAAATGGGCCACTATCGGTTTTAGGTTATGTTAATGGAAAGCCGAAGATAGTCTCAAAACTTCAGCATGGGGAGAAACCTTGTTTGCAAGTTCAAATGCAGCCGAAGAATCCTCAATGTTTTGCTAAAGGTAAGTAAGTGACCTGAATGTACATATAGATATTTATTTAATTTTTTTTTTTTGTAAAAATATTTTGTCTACAACATATCTAATTTCCAACTAAAATATCCCATGACAAAAGTCTGGATTGTAGCTGACAGTCAGATAAATCTTCTGCATCTTTACCTTCTCTCTCTATTATATAAAGGGAATATGATGATCTAGCTATATGAAGGGTTTATTTTCCTGTATATGTGTAGTAAGGTATGGGAGAATCCGTTAATCATTTGTGGACCAGTGTTCCTAATAGTCTGCAATTAAATATCATTTACAGTATTTTTATTCTAATTTGTCCACCATAAAATATTATATGTACTATAAAAAACGCCACAGTACAATACTTCACTATAAGATAAAGCACAATCATAAATCCGATAGTTTTATCTTTAATTTATTATGGTACTTATTACCAACAGTTTTCTTCTTCATGTGTTTAGTTTGTCTTGTTTTGGATTAGGATATGTGATTTTAACTGGATTAGGAAAGTAAGGTTTCTTTCTAAAAATATAACAAGTACTGTAAGGGCTCATCTGGAACAGCTATTTTTAACAAAGCTCTAATCTTGTGAATAAAAAAAGGATTGCCACAGGAATACTTTAGTGTAAGTAGCCTTTAGTGCTTTCATTGCCGGAAGTTTGTGTACATATTGACATTGTGGCCTATTTTTAAATATTTACTGTACATGAGTTTAGGCATTTTGCACTTAACACTTTAATGCAAATAGGTCTATATCTGGGGTAGGCAACCTATTGCGCTCCAGCTGCTGTGGAACTACACATCCCAGAATGCCCTGCCACAATTGTAGCCTGTCCTAACAGCAAAACTGTGGCAAGACCTTTTGCGATGTGTAGCTCTGATTTCAAACTATGTGTTACATTATGACACTTCGCTTATTAGGCAAATATATATATATTTTAGACCACATAAACATTAACATATATTTATATAGTGGCAGCATATTCCATTGCTCTTTGCAGTTGGAAACCTAGTAATAAAACAAGAAAGACATAAAGGTAAGAGGGCCCTGCGCGTAAGCTTAAAATCTATTTCATAGCTAATTCGATAATGTAAAAAGATTTGATATCCGATAAGCCTCAGATTTATAGTAGGGGGTAAATTTACTAAGATGAGAGTTTTTAGAAATGGAGATGTTGCCCGTAGCAACCAATAAGATTCTAGCTATTATCTTCTAAAAGGTGCTAGTTAAATGTTAAGTAGAATCTGATTGGTTACTACGGGCAACATCTCCACTTCTAAAAACTCTCATCTTAGTAAATTTGCCGCTAGTAGTCAAAAGCAGTATCAATAACCGGATAGAAAATATGTATTAACATAAAAATTCCAATGTGAATATTTGTTACATATTTATGAAAATGTTAAGCCTAGTTTAAATTGCATAAAGTAATAATATCGTTGAGTTAGGAGTATAGCAGGTAGGGAGCATTCCTGATGAAGCGTCAGCCTTTTTTAATTGAATCATTGTTTTATATTTTTAGGATTATTCATTATTTTATTCATAATTTCTTTTTATCTTTGTCCTGTGTGGCACCTTATTAAAACTTCTATATGTGGCTTTCCAGCTGTTGTGGATCTACAATACCCAGTATGCCTTCTGATGAACTGTTCATTTCGAGACTTGTTGTTTAGCTATCCTTAAAACCTGCATTGTTAGCGTGCCTTGAGGACCGTGGTTGGGAACCCTTGGTATAGATAGAAGCTTATGCAAACCATCGCAGAAAATATAGACCCATTCTGATCAGATTAGTTCTGGTCTGTTATCCAGTTACCTAACATGTCCAGATATATACTGCTGGTATTCCCAATGGTTGACCATAATGAGTTTGTTGGTCCAGCCGCCTGAAAGCCTGGCCGAGCAGCTCTGCCTTCCGGCCCTCTGCTTAGATGGGACATGCCGCAAGGCCATGCCCCCGTGACTGTCGTGCTAATGCTCCATTTTCCATGCACCTGTACAAGCGAAATGTTGAGGCCAAATTTACTCCCCAGTCTTTACCTGTCTAAGCATGTTATTTTTTTGGTTTTAATAGAGGGATTGTCCTCCCAAAACCATCTCTATTATTCTAGTTGGACTGGGGTATAGATTGCACACCCATACTTTGTCATCTTCAAAGTGTTCAGTCCATTGCGTCTGACAGCAGCTGGACTATGTTTGTTCAAGATTTGATAGGGGATTTAATACTTTTGGCTTTTTTTTTTTTTTTTTTTTTTTTTTTACGCATTGGAATATTTCCTTTTATTTGTATGAATATATTCTGTTGGGGACATTTTCTACTTGTTACACTACAACTCCCAGCATTCTTTGTCAGCTGTACCTTTCAACTATATACGCTAATATGTTCTTTATTATTTCCTAGCTGATCCTGAGGAAGATCTGTTTTCATTTCTGAATAAAATAGAAAACCAGATTATAACCGTTATGGAAAATCACAAAGCCTCAGACAAAACACAAAAGCCGAATGTACCCAGGACTTTGAAGGAAGAACTGTTACCACCATTATTTGAAAAGGCGTCTGTATATAATCTAAGGAGACGTGTAAAGATAAAGTACACATCTGATTCTGAAGATGAGGAGAAGCCATTTGAACACCTACAGCTGAATTTTTCCACATATAGAAAACCTAATCTATTAACCAAAGTCACTAAAGTTTGCAAACGGAATCCGAGAGCTCATTTAGGAGAGGCCTCCTTTAGTTGCAATGAATGTGGTAGGAACTTTGCTTCCCCCTCATATTTAATCAATCACCAGAAGTTTCACACAGGAGAATCTCCTTATGAATGCACTGAATGTGGAAAGTGTTTCAAAAAGAACTCCCTTCTAAGCAGACATCAGGTAACACATACAGGGGAGAAGCCCTATGCCTGTAGTGAGTGCAAAAAATGTTTTACGCACAGCTCTAGTTTAATGAAACACCAGCGGATTCATACAGGAGAAAAACCATATAAGTGTGCAGAATGTGGGAAGAAATTTAGCATCAGTACTTATCTTATTGTACACCATAGAACTCATACAGGAGAAAGACCCTACATGTGCAATGAGTGTGGTAAGACCTTTACTCAAGGCTCAGCCCTGGTTATTCACCAGCGATCACATACAGGAGAAAAACCGTACATATGTGTAGAGTGTGGCAAAGGTTTCAATCATAGGTCGCACCTGGTCACACACGGGAGGTTTCACACTGGCGAGAGGCCGTATGCCTGCAAGGACTGTGGAAAAACATTCAAGCACAGCTCCTACCTTATCGTGCACAGGAGATCCCACACTGGAGAAAGACCGTACACCTGTGGGGATTGTGGGAGGAAGTTTGCACAAAGTTCCCAACTGGCAACACACAAAAAAATCTCACATGGTTAAAAAGATTGTTACATTGTCACATAGCAACATTTTAAGATATTTTACTACTACATCTAACTTTGTTCTACTTTCTGTCTTTTGGTTCCCATCAAGTAATAACAATACTGTATGACTTTACATTAATTGCATTCTCAGAAACTAATATCGAACCAAAGGCTGCAGTAATGTTATTTTCTTTTGTCAGAGCGCATTGAAGTCCAACATCATAGAAATGTTTCCTGCATTATTTTATTCATGCTAGACGTAATGTAAGTAGTAGCTTTGCAACAGATAAACCCTGATCCTTATTTGGCAATCATCATGTTAAGTAGAAGAGCGCGTTCTACCAATTGCAACTATATAAATTAGTAAACGTATTAATAACTTACTACACATTCATAAAACTAAATGGTCAGATAATAGCTATTCAACTACTTATTTAAGCACATTGTGGTGGTAACAATACTGCATTTTGGAAATTAACAGTCCTCTTTACTTATGCATTTTCCAGATCTATCTAGCCAAAGATCGGTGTAATATTCATATCAAAAGAACATTTGTACTTCATACATATATATATCTCTATACCATATTAGGGTGGTAAAATATAATTTTCTTGATAAAGCTACACCGTTCCCCTCCCACCCAACCCCTATGGCGGTGGTTGCACTTCCATCCTTGCACTAGGTGCTGTTGCAGCTCTTCTATCTAATATATAATATAATGAAAACCACAAACCACCCATGTGACGGTCACCAGCTTTGTTCTGCTGTACTTGCACTTTTGTGCATCACAGAATCAATTTGTTTCCCAGTTTAATCAGTACTAGAGTTACTTGCATATTGAAACTATTGGTACATGCTCTTATATATGAGGGATATGCATTTGTTAAACTACGACATGTTATTATTTGACTTTGCAGCTACATGGTGGTGTTTTATTGTCCCTATGCACTACAGGAAGATTTCTACATGTCAGAAAAACAAATATTAAGTTATATATGAATTATGTCATTAGGCTGCTCTAGTCACAATGTATTTGTTAGTGTTTCAACATGAATGTATTCTAATTTTCCTATGATCAAGTTTAATGTAATTATGTGGTTTTTAATGTAATAATATTGAGATCCTTTGAGTATGTTCAACATAAAGGTAATTGTAAAGAAAAATAAATGTATTGGTTAAATTTCGGAATTTCTATCACCTCCTGTAAAATGGATAATTGTTTTTTCTGTACACGAAGTGGAACTGCAGATTGTACAGAAAGTGAAAAATGAACCTCTTAATGATTAAATGTATTTGAATGTCTTTACTGTGTTGGGTTTACTAGGGCTATTTTTATTTATTTATTTTGTTTTTGTTTTTTACATTTAGTCCATGCAATTTCTTTGTGTGTGTTTGATGGGATGGGGCACTAATTGCTAGAGTTTGTTTTGCAGTACTAGAGCTTAGTTGTGGCCTTAAATGAAGCACAGTGTAATCTGGAAAGTTGGGAAATGACTATGGCCTACATATAATTTATAGAACTGATGCAGAGTGAGTACTATGTTAGTTGGTGAACTGTATCTTGCGGAAGTACACACTACACATGCCCTGAATAGTGATGCACACATGTGTTCATGCAGATTTGTGTAATTCGCCAGCCTGTACCTAAATAGTTTTGGATTGGGGAGTTCTAACTTAGCCCAGTACAATAAGGCCATGCTCAAACAATTGCAGCCCAGGAATAAGACCTAGATGTACCTGAAAAAAGTCTGTTATTTGCAGATGGTCAGTTCAGATACAAATAGCAGTTGTTTCTGCTGTTAGAGAGGCTTTTATAGTATTTGATGCCTTATAACAAACGTATTAGTTTCATATAAAATAAATAGTTTAAAAAATGAACGCAAGTTTTTTTTTCTGAGATACGGGGAGTTGTTTCTGCTGTTAGGGGGGCTTTATCATTTTTAATGACTAGTAATGAATACGTATGATTCATATAAATAAGTGGTATAAAACTTGGGCTAACTCAGTGTCATGTAAGTGTCTAGCGTCTCGAGCTGCGCATATAAGCAGAAATACACTTTCTGCATGTGACTTTTTCATTTGTAAATTATGCTCTTTATTGCATCAAATTATTCAACATTCCCTATGTTCGTAACTTGCAAATGTTTTTCATGAAGAATTAACATTATTATTTGTTTATTTTATCTTCACTATAATGGAACATGATCCATGATTTCTGTTCCTGAAATCATGGAGTGGTACTTACTAAAGTCATGCGGGGCTGGATTAACGTCATTGAATCTCATGGCCACACAACCTTCAGTGTGCTGATTCCTATCTTGTTTGACAACCACATCACCTACTGTATATAACTTAATTGGTCACAGAGCAGTTTTGTAACATTATCCAGTAGAATTCATTCACCATTCATTTCAGTTGATTCTGCAGGTAAACTTTTGAGTGAGAGATATATATTGTATATGTGATGCAGCAGGAGGTGTCTTTAGGAAACAGACACTTCCTTGCTGCATCTGCGATCCCAGCACTGGGATCACCATTGAAACAATCACAACCATCGGTCGAGATGGTTGTTCCTTTTTCCAGGCTGCAATAGCTGACGCTTACCACAGCCTGACAGTTCCTGGCAGCTTACAAGGCCAGGAAGTCTGTGTCCATGAACGCACACTCTAGCCTCAGCACTCCCAGAAAACGGGGGCGACATGCCCCACTTTTCGGGAACACAGGCTGTGTCCCCGCACCGCCCCTTAATTGCTTCTGTCTATCAATCAGGCAGAGGCTTGGGGGAACTCCGTGCGGTATTGCAGGACCCATTCTGCACATGCACAGAACGGGTCCTGTGCAAGCGCAGGCCACTTACCGTCGTAAATGTGCACTAACCATCGGGTTAGCGTACATCTCTGAATCAGGCCCATAATTAGCCACTAAAAACTAGCACAGATGTTCTCATTCACTCATAATATTATTTTACTATTTTATTTATTGTTGCACAAAAACATTAACATTACACCACAAAGAAGCTGTCAAAGTATTAAGCATTTTTTTTGTTTAGTACATTTTTAATCCCTGAAAAATTGTTACTTTCACCTTGAACGCAAAAAACGAAATATTCTGAAGCATCAGGTGTGAAATCATGCAGCTCTCCTGAGAATTTCTTCATTTGATCAATGGAAATGTAACCTATAGCAGAGAGAAATTCCTGTAACTAAGTACTCTATAAAAGACATCACAAAAGTAACTAAATATGCAGTTTCTTGCAAAATAATTCAGCTCTATTGAAAGCTATGCATTACATATGATCTGTTTCAAACACCTTTAAAAAAAACAACCAGATTTAAAAAAACAAAAACAAAAAACCTTTGTTGAAATATTTAAAACATACATCACAACAAAATGAGAACACGCTGTCAGAAGAATACAGAGTGCAATACAGACGTGCAATTAAAACAAAGTGTATAGCAAACAAAAAGGTACAAAAATACATTACCATTGGCACCTTTAAGCTAGAAAGGTAGAATAGAAACTAAGCAATAGAAAAGCACTGCACAGATCACTATGATTTGTATAGGCTTTATTATGTGTGAAACTGTAGAAATAGTTAAAAAATAAAAAAACACAAAAAACTGAGGTCCCCCCCCCCTAAATCCATAATCAGCCTTGGGCCTTTCAGCCTGATCTCGTACTAGAAAATTGTGGGGGGGGGGGTAAGAAACCGGCGTGTGACCCCGCTTAATTTTCAATGACCAGCTCCAAACTGGTCAGCCCAGAGCTGAAAATCCTCGGAGAGTCGGGATGCCAGAAATAAGTGGTCCCCCCCCTCCCAAGGATCAACCAGCCCAGGGCTATTCACCACATCTCTGGTGGCGGCTGATGCAGTGCTAATGTTGTAAAAAGTACATAAAAATATTGTTCTTTACAGTGGGACTACAGATCCCAGCAAGTCTGCCCTGGCAGGCTGACACTTTGTGGCATGTCTGCAGGCATCTGTAGTCCCCATGTAAAGAAAATATTAAAATAACTACAATACACACAGACTGTTTAAAAAAAAAACCGCCAACGCATTGGATCCGATCCTCTTTGGTCCATGTAGAAGTCCACTGGTCTTTGGACACAAAAAAAATGCAAACTCATTCCCAGCCGGACACGCACTGTAAATGGGGCTTGAGTCAGAGTTGTATGGTATTGCACAGCCTCAGGGAAGCGGCTGTGCAATACCATACAACTAATATGCTAATGCAGCAGAAGGCGTCTGGTGTAAATAGATGCCTCCACCGAAGACACTGCATTGGATCTTCTGCGAGACCATCTGAGGTTTCTCAGTTTGCCCCTCACATCTCTGTAGCCAGGGCCTGGAGATGCAGACACTGGCCTCCACACTTCCACAAAACGGAGACGTTCTTGCGTACTACTCTGAATCATGCCCATGGTACAGTTCCTAATGCGAAATGACAGGGTCACCCGCGGTCACTTCCAATGAAGTCAATGTGGGGAATAGCCCTGATTGATCCTCGGGAGGCATTTTGTTTGAGGTACTGACTTTCCGAGGATTTCCAGCCCTGAGCTGATCAGTTTGGGGTTGGTTTTATATTATAGCAGTGAAACCCACGCTGTCTTTCCCTGCTACAGTGTAAGCCCCCCAGCTAGTTCAGCCTGGTGCTGGATATTGGAGAATAGAGGGTACCCCATGCCAGTTTTCCCAGTATCAGACCAGGCTGAAAGGTCCAGGGCTGGTTATGGATTGGAGGGGGACCCCATGCAGGTTTTTTTTTGTTTTTTTTTTAACTTATAATTTTTAAATATTTCTATCATTTGAAACAATGAAGCCTGCACACATCATAGTGATCTGTGCAGTGCTTCTTCCAAACTCTTCTGTCCCCGGCAGGTCTATTATTTGGGTGGATTTCAAAACCCCTGCTTTATAAATCTGGGGTTTCTATTCTATTCTTTCTATTGTCTAAAACATAGATGGTGCTTTGATATTCAATTCTAAATTGTGTTTTCACACCGGGATTTAGTCCAAAGAGGAGGAACAAAATCAAATCCACCAAATAACAAAATTTAAGGGTCCACTGCGGGGGACAGGAGGGAGGGTGGTCAGACATAGAAGGGGGCATCGAAAAGTGCATTAAAGGTTTAAAGAAGATGGGGAACAAATACATTTTAAAATTTCTTATAAATCTCTACTGGAATCCCATCCACCTCATGTTCCTTGGAGGCAGGGAAAGATGAAATAGCCAAAACAAGTTCTTCTACAGTGAATCATCGTCTTCTCCTGAGACAGTTTCAGCAGTGTAATATGGGACAAATATTCCTGAAGCCGGAAATGGGAGTAAGAGGCCCTAGTCATGTACAAGGATTTGTAATATTGCATAAATGTATCATAATGCCCTCCCCCGAAAAATGAATAACATTAGATCACAGGTTCTCAAACTCGGTCCTCAGGACCCCAAACAGTGCATGTTTTCCAGTTCTCACAGAATCACAAGTGAAATAATTATTTCCACCTGTGGATTTTTTTAAATGTGTCATTTAGTGATGAATACACCTGTGCACATTCTAGGTTACCTGGAAAACGTGACCTGTGTGGTGTCTGAGGACCAAGTTTGACAACCACTGCATTAGATGAATCTGAAATAACGGGGATGGCTTTGGACACAGAAACCTCCTTGGTCAAAAATGCTAAGAGGTCTATGTACTAAGCAGTGGTAAGAAACAAGAGTGAAAAGTGATAAGGTGCCAGCCAGTCAGCTCCAACTGTCATTTTTCAAACACAGCCTGTGAGATGGCAGTTGGGAGCTGATTGGTATTTTATCACTTATCACTTTTCACTCTGTCTCTTATCACTGCTTAGTACATAGACCCCTAAATAGCTTACGTCAACATCAGTATAACCTTTTATGTGTTGGAAGATTTGTTTTACCATACGGTGGGCAAAAGAAGCATAAGGTGAAACGTGATGTTCGATATCTTAGAATGGATGATATAAATGATGTCCTTTTACATTCATACAGTAAAGAATGTGAGCAATGCCCACTTACTGAGCCCCAACTCCTCCCACCAACTGCTGCAAACTTTTCTTTGTAGCTGCCATCATCAATGGCGATTTTGCACTTTGTAAATTGAGCCCTATGTTACATTACACATTCCCTCACCTACTTTTCCTATTCATGGTCTTTTAAGCAGGGATCTTGTTATAGTGTCTGTGTGTAAATATTACAACTATGCAATTGTTAGAATGCTCTGTATGTACTACTAAGGCCGGGCACACACTAGGACGATCTCTGCACGATAAGTTGTATCCAGGCCTAGGATTGCACAGTTTGTACGGGCAATCTTCATCTCGATGATCGTGCCGATTGCCCATCGACCTAGTGTGTACCCGGCCTTAGGCTGTACAGCACTGTGGAATATAATAGAAATAATAGCTTGCATATTTATATGATTTTCCTTCATTTTTGCACTGACATTATGTTTGTCAATACTGAATTTGATGAAAATGAATTACAAAAAATAAATTAAATTACCAGTAAAAACTTCAGTATTTTACCTGTGAACATGTTATTTACAGGGTAATTGAGAAGGGTGTGGCACATCACATCATCAGAGAGGTCGCTGCCAGTCTTCCAAACCTCTTTCCTGTAGAAAGCCACATTATTCAAGAAGGTAATTTACTAACAGTGAAACTTGGTGCATCAAATTTACTTTTGCCCAATAGTGTGTACTTTTTACGGATTCAAGCACTGATAAATGCTGTCAAAAGCCCAAGGGGGACATTTATCAAGTAGCAATGTTTTGGTGTGGGTTTGCAGTTACTACACATTGCCATTGAGTCTGCCCTACAAACTGCCGTATTTATCATGTAGAGGTTTGTAGGATTAAAACTCCAATCACCGACGATGGATGACAAACTTGCCAAAACCCTTTCAACTGCCTCCTTGTATAAGGAAAAGCTGTATGTTTTTATACATATGACTTGTCTGATTTACAAGCTCTCTAAACACATGGGATTTGTACCTCACCTGCACTATAAGACCCCCTCTGCCGTTTGCTTTATTGGCTTTCAACCCCTTCCATATCCTGTTCAAACTCTTGACCCTCACTTACTAAGCAGTTACTCTCTCTCCATCATCATACATTTCACACCTCATTTCTATCCACACTCCCGCCTATCCCATCCCATTCAGATTTTCCTTCAATCTTGCAAGTTTCACACTGTCACTAAAATAAACCTCTTCATCAGAGTCTGCCATCTACTACTCACTCCTCCCATGTCCTATGCTTCTCCCCAGTTCACCTTCCATCTGTTCACCCCTGCTCTTAGCATGTAAACTCTTATAGGCAGGGCCCTCCTTCCTCATGTTTCATCCCTAACACTAACCAGTGCTCCCTGTTTTTTTTTTTCCTAGTCCCTCTCAGTGACTTTGATTCTGTGTGCTCAACCTTCACTGGGTACAGTCTCCGTGAATACTGAACTGCCTTCCCCTCCCCTTGACTCACGTTGCTATCAAGATACAGGGATTTACCCTACCCTTGCTTATATCTGCGTCATGGCAAGTTAATTGTTTTTTAGGGAAGCAATCGGGAAGTCGGCTGACATTATACCGATAGCCGGCTTCCCGACTATCATAAGACGGCGAGGGTGAAATGACCGGTGTCTAGATGTAGACGCCTGTCATTTTGCCGAAGCTGCCAGACCGGCGCCCGGCATCCCGATCGAAGTGATGCCGGGCGCCGCTGCGGACAGCCGCCGGGGGGGAGGGTTAAGTTTAAGGCTCCCAGGGGGGACTTAGGGTTAGGCCCCCTCCCCGAGAGGTTAGGGTTAGGCACCTCCCCGGGGGACTTAGGTTTAGGCGGCGGCAGGGCCTGTCGGGACTACTGTCCCGGGCCCGGGCACTCCGCCAAAGAAGGGGGGCCAGGCCCGCTCCTACCACCCACCCACCACTATTGTTTGAGCAAGGCAAAGGGGCCTCCTGTCTGATGCCTGCCCGCCCACCCACCGCAAATGAATGGGGCCTCCCCCGCCGCTACTGCCTCGCCCAGCATGTAAGAGGTGACTGTTCCCTGTTTGCATGAGCAATAAAGTTTATTATCCGGCGCGCGTGACGTCACCGCGCCACTAATGGAGAGAGGAGCCGCAGCGCCCTTGACGACCATAGAGCAGAAGCCTGGCCCTAACCTAGAACAAAAGGTAAGATCATTCATATGCTGCTTGGCTGGGGAAGAAGGGGGCTGGCTGGACCAGTGTGCAGTGAGGCAGAAGGGGGCTGGCTTGACCAGTGTGCAGTGACGCAGAAGGGGGCTGGAAACGGCAGATTGCAGGACTAGAGAGACAAACTGTACATAGTCACATAGTGTGTGTGTGTATAAAATATATATATATACATATAGTGTCTGTATGTATGTATATACAGTATATATAAATATATAGTGTGTGTATATATCTATATATAAATATATATATATATATATATATAGTTTATGTGTATACAGTATATATATATATATATATATATGTATAGATATGTGCGTGAGCGCATATATGTGTGTGCGTAGACTGTGTATGTGTATATATATATATATATATAATAAAATAAAATGTGTTTTTATTTATCTGTTTGGAGACATAACATCGGCATCTAGCAGCAGCAAACCAGGAACATGCTGCATTTCTATATACAGGGTGTAAGGAGGGTGTACTACCTGTACATGCCGTCGGCTGCAGAAGGGCTCCGCCTCACGTTTTTTGTAATGTATGGGAAGGGGGGTGGGCCCTGCCTATTTTGACAGTCCCAGGCCCCACAATTTCAGATGGCAGTCCTGGGCGGCGGGGAAGGGGGGGGTTAGGTTTAGGCACTTAGAGGGGGGATAAGGGTTAGGGTTAGGCACCCTAAAGGAGGGTTAGGGGGTTAGAATTAGGCTAGTGTATACTTAACTTAGATGATCGAGATTTCCTCCTCTGCCGGCCTCCTGGTGGCGGGATTCCAAATACCAGCCAGGGGACCGCCGGTAATTCGTATGTATTCCGTTTTTTTACACTGTACTGTACCACAGTTATGTCAACTTAGTTACTTTACCATTGTTGTGTCAGTATCTCTATGTTGCACATTAAAAAAATATATATAATAATAAAAGGTGGAATACTACCTGCAGGGATGTCGAGACATCAGACCGGCACGGGTACTGAAGGAGCGTGGGATGCACAGTCCTATGGTGTGTGCGCAATGGGGGATGTGGTTATGCCTCCCCTGCACTCCCATGTCCCTAGAGAGGCCTGGGCAATTTGTACACACTCTCCATTCCCTTTTCTAACTGCCTACTATTAGTT
Organism: Taudactylus pleione; assembly: GCA_031769625.1. Lineage (NCBI taxonomy): Eukaryota > Metazoa > Chordata > Amphibia > Anura > Myobatrachidae > Taudactylus > Taudactylus pleione. Next base: position 21,048,014 of record JAUIMM010000018.1, read on the forward strand.
AATAGGAGAGAGCACAGAGAGGAGAGATTAGTGGAGTGTTTAAAACTTCCTTTTGATTACTGAGAGATTATTTTGTGCCTTTGCTTTGTATTTTTGTCTGTTTAACATTTATTGCTCATTGCCTTTTTGTATTTACAGTGCATCCAGAAAGTATTCACAGCGCTTCACTTTTTCCATATTTTGTTATGTTACAGCCTTATTCCAAAATGGAATAAATTCATTTTTGTCCTCAAAATTTTACACACAATACCCCATAATGACAACGTGTTAAAAGTTTTTTTGAGATTTTTGCAAATTTAATTTAAAAAAACAACTAAGAAATCACATGTACATAAGTATTCACAGCCTTTGCTCAATACTTTGTTGATGCACCTTTGGCAGAAATTACAGCCTCAAGTCTTTTTGAATATGATTCCACAAGCTTGGCACACCTATCTTTGGGCAGTTTCGCCCATTCCTCTTTGCAGCACCTCTCAAGCCCCATCAGGTTGGATGGGAAGCGTTGGTGCACAGCCATTTTCAGATCTCTCCAGAGATGTTCAATCGGATTCAAGTCTGGGCTCTGGCTGGGCCACTCAAGGACATTCACAGAGTTGTCCTGAAGCCACTCCTTTGATATCTTGGCTGTGTGCTTAAGGTCGTTGTCCTGGTGAAAGATGAACCGTCGTCCCAGTCTGAGGTCAAGAGCGCTCTGGAGCAGGTTGTCATCCAGGATGTCTCTGTACATTGCTGCATTCATCTTTCACTCCATCCTGACTAGTCTCCCAGTTCCTGCTGCTGAAAACCATCCCCACAGCATGATGCTGCCACCACCATGCTTCACTATAGGGATGGTATTGGCCTGGTGATGAACGGTGCCTGGTTTCCTCCAAACATAACGCCTGGCATTCACGTCAAAGAGTTCAGTCTTTGTCTCATCATACCAGAAAATTTTGTTTCTCATGGTCTGAGAGTCCTTCAGGTGCATTTTGGCAAACTCCAGGTGGGCTTCCATGTGCTTTTTACTAAGGAGTGCTCTGACAGAGTGACCATCGGGTTCTTGGTCACCTCCCTGACTAGGGCCCTTCTCCCATGATCGTTCAATTTAGATGGAGGCCACTATGCTCATTGGGACCTTCAAAGCAGCAGATATTTTTCTGCACCCTTCCCCAGATTTGTGCCTCGAGACAATCCTGTCTCGGAGGTCTACAGACAATTCCTTGGACTTCATACTTGGTTTGTGCTCTGACATGCACTGTCAAGTGTGGGACTTTATATAGACAGGTGTATGCCTTTCAAAATCATGTCCAAACAACTGAATTTACAACAGGTAGGCTCCAATTAAGCTGTAGGAACATCTCAAGGATGATCAGTGGAAACAGGATGCACCTGAGCTCAATTTTGAGCTTCATGGCAAAGCTTGTGAATACTTATGTACATGTGATTTCTTAGTTTTTTATTTTAATTAAATTTGCAAAAATCTCAAAAAAACTTTTTACACGTTGTCATTATGGGGTATTGTGTGTAGAATTTTGAGGACAAAAATGAATGTATTCAATTTTGGAATAAGGCTGTAACATAACAAAATGTGGAAAAAGTGAAGCGCTGTGAATACTTTCCGGATGCACTGTATCTGTCTTATTTGTGAGTGAGTGCATTTGTTAGTACTGTCTTTTTTCTCCTTTTCTGTCTTGTCTGTCATATTTGTCTTTGTCAGGATAGCTAGTGGGAGGAGAGGGGATAAAGTATGGGTAGTAGTTTATTGTGTCCTAACAGGCCAGCAGCGTCCTCTTTGAGACTTCTCACTTGCCAGAGCCACCTCTTCTTCCCCGAAAAGTTTATTGAAAAGTTACTGTGCACGTGACAGGCAGTAATGCAAACTTAAAAGGGCATATTCATTACATAAAACTTATAGAAACCATAATCAAAAATCCAGTGGAGGGACCAATTTTACAAAAAGGAGAGAAGGGGAAGAGAAGATAGACTATACGGCATGGCGAACTATGAAGAAAAATGGAAGAAATTGACGGAGAATGAAAAAAAGAGAGGGAGGAGGAAAGAAGAGAAAAAGAAAGAACTCGGTTAGGACTATATAAGATAACTAGGGTTTCTGAACATTACTCAAATGGGGAGCGAGAGTTATGTAGGAAAGTCATGTGCTCCATACTTTGTCAAAGGATTTGGAGGAGTTATTTATTATACTGGTCATAAATTCCATATAGTAGACATATGAAACTCTGTAGATTATCTCCTGAAGTGATGGAAGGACAGGTTTCTACCAATCAGCTGCCAATTGACATGTGTTGGCAGTGACTAAATGCTATGGTAATTTATTTTGATGGCAGGCAGCTGACAGGAATCCTAATTGGAGACGAAAGAATTTGCCTCTCCAGCATCTATCTGAAGCATCTGGAGGATTCTTTTTTGTTTTTTTAAATGAGATGGCACATAGGACCTGATTCAGAGCCGCTCGAAAAAAGCGAGCGCTCTCTCTGAATCAGGGCGGCCGCTTTTTAAAAAAAAAAACGGCCTCCTGGCCACTCGCTAAGCTGTGGGTGCTTTTGTGAGCGGCCAGGTGATGGTCGCGATAGTCCCGACCATCGGGCTTGCGACGGGACCCTTGTGGTAGGGTCTCGTCTGCCGCAAGCCCCAGTGAGCTTCCAGCTCTAATAGAGCCGGAAGCTCACTACTGACATCACTGGTGATGTCAGTAGGGCCGCCCACAAACGGTAGGTGTTCCTTCAGGAACGCCTCCGTTTGTCCAGCCACGCCCCTACCCCACCTACAAAACGGGGTGAGCTGTCGATCAACACCGACAGCCGCCCCGTTTGTAACGAGCTCCGGAGCGAATGATTTCTCGCTCGCTCCGGGGCTCGCGCACGCCGCGTGTGTGCACTGCCCAGCCATCGACCCGCTTGTGAGCGCATAGCGCTTACGAGCTGGTCTGAATCACGCCCACAGTACCATCTATACAGTAGCTTGTAGACATTATCTCTTAGATTAACATAAATCGAGCTGGAGGCAGAATTCTCTCCGATGTCTGTCCAATCATCATCTTCAAACGATTTCCCCAGCTCTGCTTCCCAAGCCAGCACATTTGGGTCAAGAGGGGATACAGGAGCCTCAATCAACTCAGAGAGCAAATAGGCCTTTCGTAGAAGAGCGCCTGAGACAGAGCTATTCTATTGTAGTAAGGGTTCTATGGGAAAGACAGTGTTTGACTTTGGAGTAAAAATGTCTGAGCTGGAGGAAATGCTAAAGGTTTTTAGAGGGAATGGCACATTTGAATTGGATGTCAGAGAATGAGGGGAAAGTGGTGCCGTGCATGAGGTCATTTAAATATCTGTTGCCGCCTACTTTCCATGGAATAAGTGAACCTTTTGACATATCTGGGGGAAAGTCTGGATTATTAAAACTTGAGATATTAGGGAGTAAATTTACTAAAGTGAGAGCTTTTAGAAGTGAGTTTCAGAAGAGTTGTTGCCAATAGCAACCAATCAGATTCTACTTAACATTTAACTAGCACCTTCTAGAAGATAATAGCTAGAATCTGATTGGTTGCTATGGGCAACATCTCTTCTAAAACTCACTTCTAAAAACTCTCTCTTTAGTAAAATTACCCCTGGGAGAGGGAAGAAGAGAAAATTAATATTGCCAATTTTGCACTGTCCTAGGTAGTCAATGAATGGCCAACTATCAGATGATGGGAAGTAACTTTAGGTCACTGTGGTCGAGGGAGCCAGAGGGACAAAACAGGCGCCAACCCCAGGCCATCTGCTTCAATCACTGTCCAACTTTTGTGAACTCCAGGGCTGCACCATTGTATGCACTGTACGAGCTATGCGGCCACATTATATTGTTTGAAGTTCAGTATACCAAATCCACCTCCTTGCGAGGAGCGCTGAAGTAGTTTAAACCACACACGAGGACGTCTACTTTCCAAAATAAAGTGCGATGTGTGATGCTATATAAATTTAAATACTTGAGGGGAGGGGAATGAAATGGGATGGTTTGGAAAAGATATAGGAGCCAAGGGAGTATGTTCATCTTTACTGAACTGATACAACCACCTAGAGTCACCTCTTTTGTTTAACGGGTTTTCCAGCTGTTTTAGAAACCACAACTTTATAAATCCAACAATGTGATGTTGAATATGTAAACAATGGATATGACGATTTGTGGTTTGTCTGGCTTGAAAATGGCAGCTTTGAGGCTAATTCCCAGCAGATTTGCTTTTGATAACCCCAGAGGCTTGTTTCCCACACACAAACATGATAAAAATCCACTTGATAAATTTCCCCCAAGTGTGTTCACAGGGTGAATTGAAGATTGACTTATATGCCCCTGCTGTTCCTACCTTGTAATGCACTCAATGCTCCTGTTGTCATTCTCGGTATCTCTACAAGGTGTTTTCTTCCCCTTGACAGAGTAATGATTTTAGTTACAATGCCTGTTATTTGCTGTAACTCACCAAAACAAATGTGCATGAGCATGTCAAAATCAGGGTAAAAAAATTGATTACGTGCTTCAAGTTGCTTGTTAAATGAGGCATGCTAAGTATTAATAGGGAGAGCATTGTTTATACAGTATGCTATGGTTACAGGGTCACCAAATATAAAAAGGAGAAAAAATGCAAGATGTCATGCAATAGTCTGTGGAGGTGTATGTATATAGGTGGAAAATTACACTGGCACTGGGGAGGAACTCTGGAGAAAAAATTCATACTGTACAGCGGTACAACATGAAAGATTTATCCATCACATTTATTGCTCAAAAATGACAATACAATTAATACCCTTTAGCGAGGGATATGAATAATAATACACAGCACAGTGAATGAACACAAAAAACCAATTACCCTTCAATAAGGGAAGGTACACAGTTAAAAATAGAAGGTGGTAGACATGTACCCTATGGGTGAGTACTTAGTACCCTTAGGACATCCGGTACCAGTAACCTAAGGGTCCCAGTGCTCACCCATAGGGTACGTGTCTGCCACCTATTTTTAACCTTCCCTTTTTGAAGGAATAAATGTGATTGATAAATCTTTCATGTTGTACCGCTGTATGAATTATTTCTCCAGAGTTCCTCCCCAGCACCAGTGTAAATTTCCACCTATATACATATATCCCAATTGTTTTCTCTTTGTCCTTAAGGTGAAAGGACTGTATTACAGGTTCAGGGGAAGGGTAGCGCCCAAAGGTGTCCCATGCTTTATTAAGTCTGCGGAGGTACTGTAGTTAGAAACTTGTCTACCAAATCGGACAGCTCCAAAGTAGGGCAACATTTCTACCTTTTTTTTTTTTTTATCCCTATGCTTCACTTTGATATTAGTCATGTAGTAAAACTGATATTCATAACTAAAGGATACATTTTCTTTAACAAAAAAATGGGTCTGATGCTGATTTATGTATGTGCCCATTTTTTAGTGTAAAATAAATAACAAGTAGGAAGGATCCGGTGCAGGTGGCTGAATAAAGTAGTGGGAATACATATCGAGAATCTGCGCATGCTATATTATTTGTGGTTGGTCAATGGCCGGTGCAAATAACAGGATTTTGGTACTTACCGATAAATCCCTTTCTCCGATTCCATAGGGGACACTGGAGGCTAAAGACAGTGGGGTATAAATGGTGCCAAGTGGAGCTGGCACTTTAAATTTCAAGAAGTGTGACTAGCTCCTCCCCCTCTATACCCCCCCCCCCCATACAAGCCCCAGTCTTAGAAAACTGTGCCCGAGGGGAGCTGAGAAAAAAACAAAACGGATGCAAGCACACAGAACACAAGAAAAGGTTGAAATAACAGTAACACAACCAGAGACATAAAACAGTTCTCTAATAGTCATACCATAAAATGACCCAACCCTGGCAGGAAGGAACAGCGCAGTGTGGGCGTCCAGTGTCCCCTATGGAAACGGAAAAAGGGATTTATCGGTAAGTACCAAAATCCTGTTTTCTCCTTCATCCTGTAGGGGACACTGGAGGCTAAAGACAGTGGGGACGTTCCAGAGCTCCCATTACGGACGGGAAAGTGCTGAGAACCCAGCCATGCGGCGCTGCAGAGGCCGCAAACATGTCAAATCTATAAAAAATAATAAAGGCATGCCAGCCAGACCAAGTAGCCACACGGCAAAGAAACTCTATGGAAAAACCCAGCGAGCAGCCACCCACGAGGAACCGACTGAGCAGGTGGATGCAGTAAAAAAGGTGGAGGCTCACTAAAGGATGCCATACCCACCTGTCTGAAGGTCAGACAACTCCAGCAGGCCAGCGACTGTGTGGAGGCTGGCTAGCAAGGACAAACAGCATCATATAAAACAAATAGTGTATCTGCTTTAGTTATGGCTGCAGTCCTATCCACAGAAATACATAGAGCCCTAACAACATCTAAGGGTCTAGAATGAAGGTGAATCTTGTGGAAGAACCGGTACCACAATCAGTTGTTGATTTGGAAAAACCAAAACCACCTTTGGAAGAAAGTCCATTGTTGTACAGAAATCCGCTCTATCCTCGTGAAAAACCAAGTCTGGAGGATGACAGGATAGAGCTAAATTTTTGACCGACACCCTCCTGGCTGAGGTCAGTGCGAGAAGAAGTATTACCTTCCACGAAAGGTATTTAACTCCACTGACTCCAGAGGTTCGAACAGAGGAGACTGTAAGAAGGAAAGTACGAGATCCAAATCCCATAGAGCCGTAGGAGGAACAAAGGGTGGTTGAAACCGAATCACACCATGAAGAAAAAGCTGTACCTTCTTTTGGAAGAAAACTTCAGAGCTGAAATCTGAACTTTCAGAGAACCCAGCTGTGTTGAGAAACTAGCTTGCATAAATAGCATAAATCTGGCTAGATTGAATTCTGTAGGGAGAACCCTTCTATGTTCACACCCGAAACATAAATCTTCCAAAAACGGTGGTAATGTTTAGAAGGAACTTCTTTTCGGGCTCTAAACATAGTAGGGATTACACTGGATGGGATCCCTTTACATCCTAAGATGGCCCTTTCAAAAGCCACGCCGTCAAACATAGCCGCTTTAAGTCTGGATAAAGGAACCTGTAGGAAGAGATGTTCTCTCAGAGGCAGTGGCCACAGATCGTTGATCAGCAGAAGTCAAAGGTTGGAATACCAAGCTCTGCGAGACCAATCCGGAGCTACCAACAGAACCCTGGCCTTCTCCCTTTTGATGCGATGTAGAAGCCATGGGAGAAGAGGAAACGGAGGGAACCGGTTGACAAAATTGGAACTGCCACATCTTTGACAGTGCGTAACCTGCCACAACCTCCGGGTCTCTCATCCAAGAGAAGTAGAGAGGTAGTTGCTGGTTTTGTTTTGATGCCATGAGGTCGACCTGTGGAAGACCCCACCGTTGGACCAGCTGTTGAAAAACCTGCGGATGTAGCCCCTGGATGCATCCTGCCGGCTGAGGTAGTCTGCCTACCAATTTTCTACTCCCATTGTGAACTTTGTCACCCAGGTATGAATCCGGCTTACTTCATTCATAGCCGCCCGACTTCTGGTGCCACTGTTCATGTACGCCATAGTGATGGTGAAGTCCGATAGGACCCTGACTGCTCGGTCCCGCAACAGGTGATCTGCTGTTTGAATTGCGTAGAACCATGTCCGCAATTCCTATATATATAGGCAGATTCCCTTCCTGTGATGTCCAGCATTGTTGGATCCTTAATTACAGCCCCCCATCCTCTCAGACACACTTCTGTGTTAAGAAGAGTCCAATCCCACACTCCGAATCTCTTCCCTCCAGTAGGTGTACTAAGTTCAACCTCCAAAGAAGAGATATCCGAGTTCTGGAACTTAACCTTACCCGTTGGTGAAGGACAAGGTGGGATTTATCCACTGAGAGAGGAGGTGAAGCTGGAGTGAAATCGTCCATAAGGAAAGGCCTCGAATGCATTCCATCTTCCTCACGAGGCGAATGGAACATGCAAAACTAGACAAAGTCATAAGAGCATCCTCACCATCTCCTGAATAGAAGTTGCTTTTTTGGGGGAGGAACAATCGCTGACATAAGGTGTCCCTGATCCTACCCAGAAATTGTAGCGTCTGCTGGTTGCAGATGAGACTTGGAAAAAATTCAGAATCCATCCATGTCGAATGAGACTGCTGTGAGTCACTGTGATGTTTTGCAGTAATTGGAGAAAATCGTCCAGGTGATGGATAATAATGATCCCCTGTATCTGAAGGAGAGTCCTCATCACAGCCATGACCTTTGTGAACACCCCGGGGACTGAATAATAAGCCGAAGGGTAAGGCCTGAATCTGGAAATGATAGTTCCGCAATACGAAACTCAGAAATGCCTGGAGAGGCGACTAGGTAGGGATTCTTGATATCCAGAGATCTCGTGAAATCGCCGTTCCTAGTCCCATACTCCCCGAGAGAAGGGACTCTATCCTTAGGAATAGATTGAGATTTGTCAAGTTTGGAGTAGGTCTGACCGAGCCATCCGGCCTCGGAACCACGAAGAGACTAGAGTAAAACTTTTTCCCTGGTCTGATGTCTGGGAACCTGGACCACCACTCTCATGGATAGAAGCTAGTGTATAGTTTACTGTAAAACGATACTCCTGTCTAGCAAACCTGTGGTAAGAAACCAATGTAGAGGAGACTAAAAAGTCAAGCTTGTATCTCGAGTGATGAGAACCCGGACCCAAGCGTCCGTACCAGATTCCGTCCCTACTACTCTGAAGTTCATGAAAAGCGCTCCCACTCTGGGGACCCCAGGTGAGAGGAAAACCCAGCATGCACTAGGCTTAGTAGCGATGTTTTTGCGACTCTGCCCCGACCTCCAGAACCATGTGAAGTTGATGGTCCCGTGAACAACCCGGAGCAGTAAAGGACCTAGACGAGGGTCCTGAGAAAGAACTCCTAGGGGGAGGAGCCTCAGACGGAATATAAAAGGAGTTACTTCTAGTAGCTTGAGAAATCCATTTATCTAGATCCACTGCAAGTAATACACTATCCGTTAATGGAAGTGATTTTACAGCTGTCTCAGTTCCACATCCGTCTTCAGCAGATTACAATGACAGGCCACAGTATCGCACCTGCAGCAGTATAAATTGACTTGAGAGTATACTTCAAACTCCAGCCCGATGTCTTTAAAAGACATGGTCCCAGGAACCGGAAAAGTCGACAATCACAAAACCGCTGGACCTTACTGTAGTGGGGTAAGTTTTACTGCTATATGAATAAGAGAAAAAGATAATAGCCGCCGGGACATCTGAAAATTGTTTATCCGGATGTTCCCAATAGGGGTGAGCGGGTTCGGATTTCTGAAATCCAAACCCCCCCGAGCCCCCCCGATCCGAGGCAGATCGGAGTCAGGCTCGACTTTTCCCGCCTGACTCGGATCTGAAATCGAGGCAAAACGTCATCATCCCGCCTTCCGAGTCTCGCGGGTTTTGGAACCTATATAAGGTACCCGCGTCGGCGCCATTTTCTCACTCGGCTGTGGACAGTGAAGAGGGAGGGTGGGAGTTAGGCCTGGCTGGGCTGTGTAGTGTAGTGTAGTGTAGTGCAGAGTAGTGTTGTGCTGTGCTGTGCTGCGCTGTGCTGCTGTTGTCCACTACTTCAAAGTCCATAGGGGCTGGCTGTGTTGTGCTGTGCTGCTGTTGTCCATAGGGGCTGTGTCCACTCCTCCAAAGTCCATAGGGCCTGGCTGTGTTGTGCTGTGCTGCTGTTGTCCATACTAGCTGTGTCCACTCCTCCAAAGTCCATAGGGGCTGGCTGGACTGTGTTGTCCAGTCAGTTGTCCATAGGGGCTGTGTCCACTCCAAAGTCCTGTGCAGAGTCCCAGTCCTAAAGGGGTGCTGCAGTGTTGTCCAGGGGATGCTCTGTCCATCAGGGGTGCTCCCCCCAAGTGCTAAAAAAATAATATTTTTTGTGTGTTTGTGAATTGTGTGCGCAGTAGCCGCACGTGCATCAACAAAGTAGTGCCAAGCATGCGCCTGTGTCATAAGTAAAGGGCCGGCTGGCTTGCCTGTCAAAGGGTGCTGTAACCCCCAAAGTACACTCCAGTCCAAACCAAAAAAAATTTTTTTTCTGTGTTTGTGAATTGTGTGCGCAGTAGCCGCACGTGCATCAACAAAGTAGTGCCAAGCATGCGCCTGTGTCATAAGTAAAGGGCCAGCTGGCTTGACCGTTAAAGGGTGCTGTAACCCCAAAGTACACTCCAGTCCAAACAAAAAAAAAAATTTTTTTCTGTGTTTGTGAATTGTGTGCGCAGTAGCCGCACGTGCATCAACAAAGTAGTGCCAAGCGTGCGCCTGTGTCATAAGTAAAGGGCCGGCTGGCTTGACCGTTAAAGGGTGCTGTAACCCCCAAAGTACACTCCAGTCCAAACCAAAAAAATATATATCTTCTGTGTTTGTGAATTGTGTGCGCAGTAGTCGCACGTGCATCAACAAAGTAGTGCCAAGCGTGCGCCTGTGTCATAAGTAAAGGGCCGGCTGGCTTGACCGTTAAAGGGTGCTGTAACCCCCAAAGTACACTCCAGTCCAAACCAAAAAAAAATATATTTTCTGTGTTTGTGAATTGTGTGCGCAGTAGCCGCACGTGCATCAACAAAGTAGTGCCAAGCGTGCGCCTGTGTCATAAGTAAAGGGCCGGCTGGCTTGACCGTTAAAGGGTGCTGTAACCCCCAAAGTACACTCCAGTCCAAACCAAAAAAAAAAATTTTTTCTGTGTTTGTGAATTGTGTGCGCAGTAACCGCACGTGCATCAACAAAGTAGTGCCAAGCGTGCGCCTGTGTCATAAGTAAAGGGCCAGCTGGCTTGACCGTTAAAGGGTGCTGTAACCCCCAAAGTACACTCCAGTCCAAACCAAAAAAAAAAAATGTTTCTGTGTTTGTGAATTGTGTGCGCAGTAGCCGCACGTGCATCAACAAAGTAGTGCCAAGCGTGTGCCTGTGTCATAAGTAAAGGGCCAGCTGGCTTGACCGTTAAAGGGTGCTGTAACCCCCAAAGTACACTCCAGTCCAAACCAAAAAAATATATATTTTCTGTGTTTGTGAATTGTGTGCGCAGTAGCCGCACGTGCATCAACAAAGTAGTGCCAAGCATGCGCCTGTGTCATAAGTAAAGGGCCGGCTGGCTTGACCGTTAAAGGGTGCTGTAACCCCCAAAGTACACTCCAGTCCAAACCAAAAAAATATATATTTTCTGTGTTTGTGAATTGTGTGCGCAGTAGCCGCACGTGCATCAACAAAGTAGTGCCAAGCGTGCGCCTGTGTCATAAGTAAAGGGCCGGCTGGCTTGACCGTTAAAGGGTGCTGTAACCCCCAAAGTACACTCCAGTCCAAACCAAAAAAAAAAAAATGTTTCTGTGTTTGTGAATTGTGTGCGCAGTAGCCGCACGTGCATCAACAAAGTAGTGCCAAGCGTGCGCCTGTGTCATAAGTAAAGGGCCGGCTGGCTTGACCGTTAAAGGGTGCTGTAACCCCCAAAGTACACTCCAAACCCAAAAAAAAAATATTTTCTGTGTTTGTGACTTGTGTGCACTGTGGCTACACGTGCATCAACAAAGGAGCAGCGCCAAGCGTGCGCCTGTGTCCCATAAGTAAAGAGCCGGCTGGCTCATTTCTTAAAGGGTGGTGTAACCCACAAAGTGCACTACTCTCCAGCAAAAATAAAAAAATATTTTCTGTGTTTGTGTGCGCTTTAGCCGCACGTATATATCAATATAACATAAATGGAGGACCAAACTTTCTCCGATAAAAATAAAATAGGGAAAGATCAAGAACCACTTCCTCCTAGTGCTATTGCTGCTGCTGCTGGGAGTTGTTCATCATCCCAGAGAGGAAGTAGGAACATCACTACTTTTACTAAACAATTGACCCTCCAACAGTCCCTAGCGATGAGGATGAAGTACGACAGCAGTCATCCTGAAGCAAAACATATAACTGAGGCCTTGACTGCTATGTTGGTGTTAGACGTGCGTCCGGTATCCGCCATTAGTGCAGTGGGATTTAGACAATTGATGGAGGTAGTGTGTCCCTGGTTCCAAATCCCGTCTAGATTCCACCTGCATCCTCAAAGCAGCAGCGACAAGCGTGCGTCTGTCTGTTAAAGGGTGGTGACACCCTCAAAGTGTGCTACACAAACAATAAAAATATTGTTCTTTTTTTTTCGGTCTTTGTGAAATGTGTGGGCTGTAGCCGCACCTGCATCCTTAAAGCAGCAGCGACAAGCGTGCGTCTGTCTGTTAAAGGGTGGTGACACCCTCAAAGTGTGCTACACAAACAATTAAAATATTGGGCCTGATTCAGACCCACTCGCGAGCGGCTGTCCGCTCGCAAGTGGGTCGATGTTATGCACTGAGCATGCGCACGACGGAGGGAGCTCCGTCGTGCGCATGCGCCAGACGCGACGAGCGAAGGACTTTCCTTTGCTCGTTGTGTTTGATCAAAGGGGGCGTGCTGTCGATGTTGATTGACAGCACGCCCCCTTTGGTGGGCGTGCCGGGGGCGTGCCTCCCTGACGGGGGCGTTCCCACGTTAACGCCTCCCGTCAGAAGCCGGCCCACTGACATCACTAGTGATGTCAGTGGGAGTGATTTTGGCTCTGATAGAGCCAAAATCACTCCGGAGCTTGCGGTTGAAAACCTCAACCGCAGGCTCCGGCTCGCAGTTTCGATGGTCGCGATGGTCACGACCATCGCGGCCATCAAAATGCACGCTCGTATAGGCTGTGGGTGGTGACCCACAGCTATTCGAGCGTCCAGGAGGACGCTCCATTTTCATGGAGGGCGGCCCTCATTCAGAGCGTGCGCTCTGCTCAGAGTGTACGGCTCTGAATGAGGGCCTTTGTTCTTTTTTTTCTGTCTTTGTGAAATGTGTGGGCTGTAGCCGCACCTGCATCCTCAAAGCAGCAGCGACAAGCGTGCGTCTGTCTGTTAAAGGGTGGTGACACCCTCAAAGTGTGCTACACAAACAATTAAAATATTTTTCTTTTTTTTTCTGTCTTTGTGAAATGTGTGGGCTGTAGCCGCACCTGCATCCTCAAAGCAGCAGCGACAAGCGTGCGTCTGTCTGTTAAAGGGTGGTGACACCCTCAAAGTGTGCTACACAAACAATTAAAATATTGTTCTTTTTTTTTCTGTCTTTGTGAATTGTGTGGGCTGTAGCCGCACTTGCATCCTCAAAGCAGCAGCGACAAGCGTGCGTCTGTCTGTTAAAGGGTGGTGACACCCTCAAAGTGTGCTACACAAACAATAAAAATATTGTTCTTTTTTTTTCTGTCTTTGTGAATTGTGTGGGCTGTAGCCGCACTTGCATCCTCAAAGCAGCAGCGACAAGCGTGCGTCTGTCTGTTAAAGGGTGGTGTAACCCTCAAAGTGCTCCAAAAAATAAAAAACTATTTTCTTAATGTGTTTGTGACTTGTGTGCGATGTAGCCGCACGTGCATCAACATAGTAGCAGCGCCAAGCGTGCGCCTGTGTCATAAGTCAAGGGCTGGTTTGGACATCTGGTCCAGACTGAAGGACGTGCCAACAATTTCTGACAAGTCTACTGTCACTGCATATGATACTGTCCTCAAAGCAGCAGCGACAAGCGTGCGTCTGTCTGTTAAAGGGTGGTGACACCCTCAAAGTGTGCTACACAAACAATAAAAATATTCTTCTTTTTTCAGTCTTTGTGAAATGTGTGGGCTGTAGCCGCACCTGCATCCTTAAAGCAGCAGCGACAAGCGTGCGTCTGTCTGTTAAAGGGTGGTGACACCCTCAAAGTGTGCTACACAAACAATAAAAATCTTCTTCTTTTTTCTGTGTTTGTGAATTGCATGGGCTGTAGCCGCACTTGCATCCTCAAAGCAGCAGCGACAAGCGTGCGTCTGTCTGTTAAAGGGTGGTGTAACCCTCAAAGTGCGCTCCACAAACAATAAAAATATTCTTTTTTTTTTTTCTGTCTTTGTGAATTGTGTGGGCTGTAGCCGCACTTGCATCCTCAAAGCAGCAGCGACAAGCGTGCGTCTGTCTGTTAAAGGATTACATCGGTGACAGCATCCAAGTAGGCATGTCAGACAGTCCGTACCTGTACTGGCAGGAAAAATAAGCAATTTGGAGGTCCCTGTACAAACTGGCTCTATTTTACCTGAGTTGCCCCCCCTCCAGTGTGTACTCCGAAAGAGTGTTTAGTGCAGCCGGGAACCTTGTCAGCGAAAGGCGTAGGAGGTTGCTTCCACAAAATGTGGAGAAGATGATGTTCATAAAATGAATTATCAACTCTTCCAGGGAGACCAGCCTCCAGAACGTACAGAGGGACCTGTGGTTCCAGCGGGGACGAATTAATACTCTGTGAGGATGAGGATGTACACACTGAAGAGGGTGAGGAATCGGTGGATGAGGAGGATGAGGATGACATCTTGCCTCCGTAGAGCCAGTTTGTTTTGTGGGGACAGATTAATTGCCAGCTTGTTTTGTGGGGGCCCAAACGAACCAATCATTTCAGCCACAGTTGTGTGTCAGACCCTGGCGCTGAAATGATTGGTTTGTTAAAGTGTGCATGTCCTGTTTATACAACATAAGGGTGGGTGGGAGGGCCCAAGGACAATTCCATCTTGCACCTCTTTTTTTTCTTTGCATTATGTACAGTTTGGGGCCTAGTTTTTCAAACTGCCATCCTGTCTGCCACTGCAGTTTCACGCCTAGATGGGTCACGTGTTTGTGCCGCCCACTCGTGTCGCTTAGCATAGTCATCCAGCTACCTCGGTGCAACCTTTTGGACATAAAAACACTATTGTGAGGTGTGAGGTGTTCAGAATAGACTGGAAATGAGTGGAAATTAAGGTTATTGAGGTTAATAATAGCATAGGAGCAGAAAAACCTACAAATTCTGTGATTTTAGCTGTTTTTATGCTTTTTTTAAAAAATATACAGATCCAAAACACAAAACCCAGAACCCAAAACACGGAAGGGTGGTTTTGGCAAAACCAATCCAGATCCAAAACACGAAGAAAGATCCAGATCCAAAACCAAAACACGAAAAGTGGCCGGTGCACACCCCTAGTTCCCAAGCTGACATCAGAACATAATCCAGTTTTACTGAAAACTGGAAATGCAATAGTTTGTCTTTTATTTTTGTAAAAAGAAATACGGTGGAGCAGGCCTAGTTTCCTCCTCCTGTAACTGCAATGCCTGGTGTATTGCAGAAAATAAAGTCTCTATCAAATCTAACACTGTTTAGTGGTACGGGAAAGAGACATAGGGCCTGATTCAGAGCCGCTCGCTCTGACAGAGCGCTCGCTCTGAGTCAGGGCCGGGCTTTTTTTTTTTTTGGAGCGGCCTCTTGGCCGCTCGCATAGCTGTGGGTACCCACCCACAGCTATAGCGAGCGGCCATGATGATGGTCGCGATGGTCAAGACCACCGTGACCATCGGGCTTGCGACAAGACCCTTGTGGTAGGGTCTCATTCATCGCAAGCCCCAGAGAGCTTTTGGCTCTAACAGAGCCGGAAGCTCTCCACTGACATCACTCGTGATGTCAGTGGGGCCGCCCCCAAACGGCTAGCGTTCCATCGGGAACGCCTCTGTTTGGGCAGCCACCCCCCCGGCCCGCCCACCAAAGGGGGCGATCTGTCACTCAACATCGACAGCTCGCCCCTTTTGGTGGGGTCTCGCGCATGCGCACAACGGAGGCAGCTCCGTCGTGCGCATGCGCTGTGGGCCACCATCGACCCGGTTGCGAGCGCTCAGCGCTTGTGACCGGGTCTGAATCAGGCCCATAGTTTTAAGCCAAGGTCATGCTTCTAGAGTCCCTGACGTGGAAGCCCCTCTATTTTTCCGAGAAGCCTTCAGCACAGCATAGAGATGCCACTGCGTAAGCCACAGCGCTCTACACACTGAAATTACCTCCTGGGGCATATAAGGCAAACGTAATAGGACGCCAATGCAAGACGCCGCTTCTCCTACATGTTATGCTAACGGAATAATCTCCTTAAGGGCAGTCAGACAATTGTCCAAAGCTCAGTTGCTTTATTAGTGTAACCTGCGCCATCGAAGACGGCGAATCTGCCATCTCTGAAGATTATTGTTCCGGATGCATAAGCCTACAACACCTGGTTTTTCCAGGGTGTATTCAGGGTGGTGTGGCCATAGGTTATATTATAGGGAGAACACACAAACTCCACACAGTCAGAGCTTTAGTGGTTACCGAACCCCCAGCACTGCGGCGCAGCAATGCCAACTACACCCCATCCGTGCTACACAATAGGGCGTTAGATGACTACCCCTGTAAACTATTCTGCACAATATTTGCAGGTATATAATCATAGAGACTTTGTGATACATACAGACCCCCCACACATAACAGTAAAGTGTAGTGAACAAGGTCAAAATAAGAAACTGGGATATATAGAGGCAGGAGTGAGCCACATTCGCCCAATATCGCTCCTAGCAGTGCCAGAAAATACTAGGCATTGAAGGAAGTATTCACAGATACTTACAGTAAATGCTCTCCTGCCTTGCCTAAACCCCGCTGTGTACTTACAGTCCAGGATTAGGCTACCAGTTCTATGCAGCAGCAAATTATTCATGCAGGAAACAGGGTCCCTCCGTGTAATGGCCGCCAACACTTCCAGAGAAGCGTTGGGGCCGCTGGGAGGGAGAAGCAAGACTCCTAAACTAAGCTTCGCTTCCCCGCTATGGCACTTAATTTTAGTTATGAGCGTATTAGTGTCTGCACATAGATCTGTGTGCTTCACCTTGTGGAGCCACAGCGTTTTACTGTTACCACTGGCTCTCTTACAGTCGAGTGTTTTGCACAGCACATGATACAGACCCCCCGGGGTTAGCAGCCACAGCGGCTTCGATAGATCCCATTTACTGATTGCTGTTTTGCTGCTCTGCTATTCGGAGCAGCCTGCCTATTGAGATAATAAACTGGCTACCCAGCTACTCGGGGAGCCAGGGAATCCTCACGGGAGCTGTTCATGCTGCCGGTGGTGGCATGACCGATGGGGGCCGCTGTGCGCGCTGCACGCAGCGGCATGTGGAACCCCTGTAAGTAGACAGTGGTCTAAGCAGTCAGGGACCCCAGGCGAAGTGCGTGCACTTGCGTGCGGGTCCCTCCGGCAGCTCCATTGTTGCAAACAGGCAGTGCAGCTACTGCCTGTCTGTCCTCAATGTGACCTTATTTCAGCGCAGCAGCGCTTTCAATTAAAAAACCCTGAGGAGAAGTGTGTCTACACCCCCAGCTCCACTCGGGCACAAACTTAGACTGAGGTTTGTAGGGGGTGTATAGAGGGGGAGGAGCTTGTCACACTTCTTGAAATTTAAAGTGCCTGCTCCACTTAGCACCGTCTATACATCACTGTCTTTAGCTTCCAGTGTCCTGGATGAAGGAGAAACGGCGATGATGGTACTAGGGAGTCAATCCTGATTGTAAATGCACTACTGACACTGATATGTGCTTTCTTTGTTGCTTGTATTTATATTATCTTTTAGCAATATTTTTTTACACACAAGATGTAAAAGGGTTCCTAGATTAGACCATTGTTTTTTTAAGTTTATGGAAGCCTAATAGTGAATGTGCATACTGCAAACAAAATGGTTAAATATGGTGTAAAGCTGGGTACACACTATGAGATTTTGTGCAACGATGCTAACGACTAGACTGATTCAGACCATCCAAAATGATCCAGAAAATGGACGATACACAGCGTACAAACACTACTCAGTAATCATTTCGTTCCAAACGATTGTTTCAATTCCAAATTGTCTTGCCTATACAGTGTCTCCTTACACAGTCAGATAATTGCACTTTCATGCTGGAAAATGCTAACTGATTTTATGGTCACTTACTGCTGCAGTTGTTCGGTTGCCCAGTGCTGCAGCTGGAGTGTACTGCTGTTTGTGATTGTTTCTGGGGCATCCCTTTACCCTTGTGTGTATTCAACACCCTCTCCATTTAAGTACCACAGTTGTGGTTTGTTGTATGCAGGAGCACCTTGTATGTGCATGCCGTGGTCATAACGCCTTTTACATACACTGAGTAGTGCTGTGTCCCGTGGCCACCACTACGTACAGTATATGCTGGACCAAGGACTGTGTCATTCAGCCTGCAGACATTCTGGTAACTAAACATCCACTCTAATTGTGTCGAGGAACAGACTATTTTATTACTACTGCAACAGTTTCTATTGGGACTGATTAGTTCCTTTTATATACTGTGAGAGGCACTTGTGTGAGAGGCACCTTATACAAAGAACATTTTTATATATATCTTTCTATGAAACTCCATTTTTTGATTATAGTTTATCTGAATTTGTCATACCCCTTCACACATGCACGTGAATGTGCATTGACCTGGATTATTGCTATGTGTGAATGCAAAGTCCTGGCTCCACGACCCTGCTCTGTACCAGTGTTAGGGACTAAGGGCCGGGAAATTGACAGGTTGATAGACCTATTTCCTGGTTCATCAGTCTGAAAGAGGAATTACAGTGGCAACTCTAAGCATAAAAAAAATGTCTGCGGCAGGGGTGTTTACATATGATATACACATATTCTATTCCTGAAGTTTGCATGTATTTGTACAATATATATGTGCATTTGATTAGTGTCGTTATTGTATATTGACTTAATTCTACATTATTAAATACATTCTTTCATTTTAATTTTTTTAAATATAGCGTGTCCTGATATCTTTATTATATCTGCCATGTCAAATGTGGTGTTTTGATTTTTAAAAGGGCAGTACCTCATCAGGTATTATTATGCGGAAATAAATCCACTACTCTTATGTGCAGATTTTTAGATTTGATTATTTTAATGGACATACGTCCAACTCAGCATGAGCCCTATTGTTTTGTTTTTCATACATGTAATACACCAATATATAAAGAAATACAAAGCTAAGGGGTAGATTCAATTAGTCGCACTGGACCAATTCAATTGCCGAGGATTCCTTGCGCTGGAGTCCCCGCGACCCTGCATGGGAGTCCCCGCCGTTGGACTTTACCTCGCAGCTCCTGGAGTTGCGAGGTAAAATCCACGTTAAAACAACCAAATCGGGGAACAAAAACATTGATTCCGCAGTTAACATGGAATCAATGTGTTTACGTGCGTGAGTCCCGATTTTACAGCGCGGGAAAAAGGCTATTTAATTAAATAGCTTTTCCCCGTGCCGCGGGGATTTTGTATGGCAATTAGCCACGGGGAGAACCCCGTGACTAATTGAATCTGCCCCTAAGTGTGCAAAATAGTTTAACAATTCTGTTTGCAATTTTTTTGTATATTAATTTAGAAATTTGTTTGAAAATTTCAAAAAAATGTATTGCCTTGTGTTCAGTTATTTCTTTAGAAAAATAAATGTGAAAAATAAGTTGCAAATACTTTTAGGTTGCTCCTATCATTTTATTTAGATAAAAGTAATGATTTAGGGCTGCATCGATACAATTGAGTACCATCGCAGCCTAACGCACACTTGCATAAG
Source organism: Taudactylus pleione (assembly GCA_031769625.1). Classification (NCBI taxonomy): domain Eukaryota; kingdom Metazoa; phylum Chordata; class Amphibia; order Anura; family Myobatrachidae; genus Taudactylus; species Taudactylus pleione. Next base: position 21,067,436 of record JAUIMM010000018.1, read on the forward strand.
GTCAGAAATTGCTAACTTTCATGCACGCTATCAGGCCTCAGGCTGCGTAAGGCATTGCAGTGGATAATATATGCACGCCCATGCAACGGTATTGAAACGCACTGGCACGCCTGCGTTCAGCCTACCTCCCCCTTGTTGCCACCAACAAATGGCACTTCCTGTCAATCACTCTGTGAAGGGTCTGCGTAGTCACTGCGATCGCAGTCCCGATCGCAATGGCTAGCACGCGCACTGCGATGCATACGCATGCGCAGTACGAAACAATCGGCCAATTGCGTGCGTATTAGCAACTGCGTTCCTTGCTGAATCAGGCTCTTAGTACATGACATTTTCCTTATACATAACTGACAATGATACACTTATACATACATTTTCGAAACGGTCATTATTCTACTACAGTTTAGAAAATGAAAGCAAAGATTGTTGCAATAGATAGAGAACCAGCTCTTCAATAACTTTGCTATCAAAGCAATATTGTGTCAGTCCACACAACTTATTACAGGAAAATGTCACAGCCTAATATGGTGAAAAAGGATGAGTGTAATAATCTTTAGTGCATGTACTAACCTGCTCTACTTCTGGGGTGTTGTCTTGCTCCCATATAAAGTTACCAATTTCCCTTCTGATTTCTGTTGGCATAAATGTATGAAATATATATATATATATTTATCATTTTAGTTGAAACATTTTATGATTCAGAAAGTGAAATTGGAGAAAGGACACAAGTGTTAAGTTTTGTTCCGTTTCACTGTGTACTATAACGATCACGTGAAATCTCAGAGCTGATAACTTGGCATAATAAATTGAGGGTGACATTTCACTCATACAAAAAATGTGAAAGCTATCTCGGAAACAAACTATTTTTATGGTTAATTTTAAAATAACCTGTGCAAACGTGTTTCGATCTGGCAGTCAGAGATTCAATTACATTTATTTCAAGTATGACATATTTGCACTGAAGTAGAACACGGCTGAAACATGCAAGTGAATGAACTTTTATAGATATTATACTGTATTGTGGTATTTCTTATGCTAATACAATTTGCCTAAAAACATTTTACAAAAATGTTTTAGTCACAGAAAAGATCTGCAGTATTTTATTCTCTTCGGAAAATCCACATATGCCTTGATAAGTCTCCCAGTAGGCCAATCATCTTGAGTTTTCATTGCCTACTGGCAAAACTTTCCTTACGTATCAAGTTATTATTATTATTTTTTTTAATGATCAACATTACCAATTTACTAACGCATATTAAAAATAAAAACCCATCATTAACATTTTATACTACTGTGAATAAAAGTCAAACTTTTTTTATTGGCGCAGTGGACATCACCTCCTTAAACTCAGTAATAAATATTTTTAGATTGCACCAATAGATACTTTCTTTTAAACACAAAGGGCAAAATTTACTAAGCGGCGGTTTAACGGCGGTTTCTATTCTATTCTAAACCCTGGTGGTTTGGTGGCGGTTTCTATTCTATTCTAAACCCCGGCGGTTTGGTGGTGATTTCTATTCTATTCTAAACCCCGGGGGTTTGGTGGCAGTTTTGCAGTGGTTTCTAAATGACAGCCCTGTTCTATTCTATTCTAAAATGTGTTTTGACTGTGGTTTGGCGGCGGTTTTGCTTTCTGCAGATTCACTAAGCCAAAACCGCTACAAAACTGCCATCAAAACACATTTTAGAATAGAATAGAATAGAATAGGGCTGTCATTTAAAAACCACTGCAAAATCGCCACCAAACCCCTGGGGTTTAGAATAGAATAGAAACCGCCACCAAACCGCCAGGGTTTAGAATAGAATAGAAACCGCCGTCAAACAGCCACTTAGTAAATTTTGCCCGAAGGGTGATATTTCATTAGAATTAAATAAAATGTATTGATTAATAGCATAAATACAATTATATTATTATTATTATTACCACCACAATAATTGCTTTTTAGTCACTCAATGCCACAATATTATTACACTAAATTATGCAAATTTTTAATGGGATATTGAAAACATGATACATTTGATTCTAGTGTTTGTCTTGGTGCAGACCCATGGATAGGGAAATCATATATCTATGTCTATGATATTGTGTTTACTTGGAGTAAGACAGAGTGGTTTATTTGAAGAAGTGTAATGTTGGGTATGTACTGTAACAAATATGGTATTATTTTTTTTTAGCATTCACGCTTGACACTGGGGTCAAATGTGGGGTCCTCTCTATTTTCCACTACGGCTTCTCCACACACCCTGAGGGGAGTGACTTATCGACTGTATGTAGTACTCTAAGTTGTCTACATTTTCATAGTATTAACATTTATTTATATAGGGTCAGCATATTCTGCTGCACTTTACAAAAGGGATGTTGAAATGTTGTACTACTAAACACACCCCCTTCTTTGATTTATAATATAACTTAAAAGAAAATGATTGTTGTTTGTTATGATCCGCGGTAGAAGATCATCTTGGTGGCAGGTCCCGGCCGTGTTAGGCGACTGGGACACTGCATCATGCCTTGAGTCCAGTTCCAGCTTTTGCAGGTAGCTGGAACTCTGTCTGTGTCTATGTGCAGCTCATTGCTGCATTCCTACCTGTCAGTTTGTGTGCAGATATCAGCTGCATACTTTCCTGTGATTAGGGAGGCTTTCTGCAAGGATTCTGCTGATTGGTCCCTGCTTCTAATAAAATACAGCCCTACACTTCCTGCCGATAATACAGTCTGACTTCCAGAGTATGTTTTTGTCCTGTGCTCAGAAGCCTGATTTCTAGCCGGTCTCACCTTGTTCTGCAGTTCCTGTGTGCTGAGAGTATTTCTCCTGTATCCTGTGCCTGTCTGACTGATCAGAAGTTGAGTCATCTGCTGTGGTTCCATCTGCTCACATCCTTGCTGGTGGGACTTCCCGGAGCAGTGACTTCTGCAGTCGCGGCCTACCTCTCTGCAGCCTGCGGTATTTCCATACCGCAGTTCAGTCTAGCCTCGTCAGTTTGTGTCCAGCTGATTCAAGCCAGCAGTGTTCTCTACCTCACTGCCTCCAGTCTGTGTTCCAGCCGCGCCTGTGTTCACCTGTCTGCACAGTCAGAGGTTTGGCATACCGCGGCCCTCAAGGCCGCACCGTGTTGTTCCTGTCGCACCTTAGCCCTCAAGGCCGCACTGTGTTGTTCTTGTTGTAACTCGGCCCGTGAGGCTGCACCGTGTTGCTCCTGTCGCACCTTAGCCCTCACGGCTGCACTGTGTTGTTCCTGTTGCACCTCGGCCCTCAAGGCCACACCATGTTCTTGTCACACCTTGGCCCGCAAGGCTGCTGCTTTAACCTAGTCTTTACTTCAGCCAGTGGCCCAGCCACATTATAGTGCATATCTTGTCTGTCCTGTCGTTGACTGTAAGACGGCACTTCCACATCAGTTATCTTGCCTGTCTAGTACTTGTCTGTAAATCCTGCAGTGTCACTGTACAGGTCACTCCTGCTCCACAGCTTGTATTCATTGTCTAGCCACTCCTTACTGCAAAAAAATATGGTAGTTGCTCAAATCAGCTTAATTGCATAACACAGGTGCTTGTAAAGGGCGGGGTTTACACTGAACACAGAAAAAAGAGATTTGCCCCCCAGCACACTGCAGCAAAAACAATACTTAAATCCTACATGATAGTAGAGATTCAGAGGTATTGGTTCTTCTTCTTGGTTCTTCTGTCATAGGCCAGTTGGTACAATGGTAGTTCAGCCCTCCAATGGCTCTTTCTGTGTGTTTTAACTAATCAATTGACACTACATACAGAGTACATTTTAACACATAATTCTCTATAATCCATAACTTGCAGACGCATGTTGTAATCTCCTTGCCGATGGAACCAGAGATCTGCAAATAAAATGTGGTTTAGAATAGCACCAAACACGATGTGGCTACTACATACTAAACCTTAGATATCAAATACATGCGTTTATTATACAATAACGAATAAACCTTCTAATATTAGCCTTTATGCTAATTAACCTTTCAGGAAATTTGTGTATGTGTAAGTGTAAAAGAATCTTGAGTAAAGTTGCTAATATGCGTGGTGCGTTTATATGTAGAGTGCTTATGATAAAGTCTATGGCCCTCATTCAGAAACTGGGCGGCCGCTTGCATCCTGACCGGCCGCCTCTGTTTCAGTCGTAAGGCTGTGGGTTAACACCCACAGCTCTAACGACCACTAGGGTGATGGTTATCGCGACTTACGACGAGACCCTAGGGTAGGGTCTCACTTGTCGTAAGCCCCGGAGAGCTTCTGGCTCTGTCAGAGCCGGAAGCTCTCCACTGACATCACTAGTGATGTCAGTGGGGCCTCCCCCAAACGGCAGGCGTTCCCATGGGAACGCCTCCGTTTGGGCTGCCACCCCCCGGGCCCGCCTTCCAAACGGGGCGAGCTGTCAATAAACATCGACAGCTCGCCCCCTTTGGAAAGAGACCCACTACGACCGGCGCTGTCGGTCGTAGTGGGTCTCACGCATGCGCACGAAGGAGCTGGCTCCCTCGTGCGCATGCACACTATACAAACATCGAGGCAGCCGTGCGGTCGTAGACTGTACGCCCGCCTCTGAATAAAGCTCTATGCGTGTGTGTTATGCAATTCAGTGTATTTATGATGGATTAATATTTATTTTTTATCCCTTTCTAACATATTTTAAAACTACAGTGCAAGGTGTTACAAGCAGCTAGGTTCACTTTCAAGCAGGGTGGAGACCCCCAGCTGACTGCCGTTGCCACTTCGTCTGATAGCTAATTCAAACGTTTTCCTCTGCCTATTTAGAATACACTTGTCAGTACTTCTTAAGCAAACCTCTGATCATTGTTTCTGACTCTTCATTCAGACAAATTCAATTGTGCATATCAGTGTCTGGGTTATATTTCAATTGCCACAGCCATACTTGTCTGTATGCGGGGCTTCTCAATTTATCTGTAAAACACTCACAGTATCCTGGTGTATTTTTTTTAAATTACTTTTCTCAAACATGTATACAGAAGCTGTTTCTCATTACTAACTAATCCTTGCATGAATATTGTGTTTGTCAGTGTGAGAGTGTTGCATATTATTCGCTGTTTAGTGTTGTGCGAATGTGTGGATACATGAGCACACTGGGTACGTGCACACGCAATGGTGCGTCGTGGATTGTACCAACATAAATCGAACAGCGGACGACCAAATCGCCCGATAACAGTTGAATTGCGGACGCATGCACTTATTCGACTTTGACAGTCCACCCTTTGATAGTAAACAAGACGCTATCACAATTTTATCCTAGTTAGTCATGCATAATAAATTATTATCTAATGTCCTATACGGTATGAAACAGTTAGGTCATTGAACCATTAGTAATACACCTCAGGAAGGGGTAAACCAACCCTTAAACGCGCTCAACAATCTATACGGTACCGATGGGCAGGATGTGGGATCTCATCGAACCTATAAGTGTGGAGTGGGGGAAATGGAGACTACATTAACTAGGATGTTTAAAGAAACATTTGCAATATTTTATCATACATGACCAATCCTAAGCAATCACCTGATCGTACACTCTAGTTCAGGATTGTAATACAGTGTGTCATTTACCTTGGTATCCATATTATTGCTACTAACCACCATCAAGATTTCATTCTCCCTGTTAGTTTTAGAAGTACCTTTTCCACACTTCATCACAGTAGGAACACACCTGACACATAAGCCAATTACTGAGATTACAACCACTATGAGAATCAGGAGTTTACCTACACTAGCAACCAACTCCTGGACCCACTTTCCTAGACCGGAGAACCATTTTACAGGGTTCAACCAAGAGAACCACTCTTCTACCTTTTTCTCTACTTCAGCCACTGAAGCATTATGGTTCTTACGAAATTCCCATTTCAGCTGCAGAATCTCATCCATCTTCCGGTCTATCACCTCCTTGGGGTCAAAAGTGTTATTGGTGATGTACGTACAACACTTGACACCAAACTGAGTGGCTAGAATCACACAGTATCCACCAGTAACAGATGTTAAATAATTTAACACTAACCTATGTTACACAAGTTCTTTCTTGTAGGCCTGTAACTCCTTACCCATGTACCTAAAAGTGTCGTCATACATCTCAGTGATATTATCTATCAATTTGGCAAGATCTTGTATATATCTGAAATTTAGAGTACCCCGAGCGATCCTGGTGGGATCCAATGCTACTAAAATTTGAAAACCAGTTGTTTCACTAATCATTTGTGTGGCTTTATGTACATCACCATGTATCATGTTTCTTTTGTCTCGGTGTTCATACTGTGTATGAAGATATGGAGATGGTGTATTCTTATGGATACCAAGCATTTTTCCATGTGTAAGTGTCATAACCTCTGGGAGTACCCTTCCCAGATAGCATAAACCTTCTGAACTCGGAGAGAGCCACTTATACGCTTTCCTTCCACATATAAAATACACATCATCGGGGAGAACATAAGGAATATAATGCATCATGATCATCAAACACATTTCTCTAGCAAATGATCCTATCTCAGGTTCTCCCATTTGACTAACACACGTTTCTGGTTGTATAACCCTGGCACAGTACCCTTCTGGTACCCTACCAACAATTTATTTAGTGTCATTACGTGTGTACCGATACCGGAAGTGTCTCCCACTTAACCTTATTGTGCGTAAAAGTTCAAGATTTAACGGTTCATTATCAGCTCTTAGTGAAAAGGTCATTGTCTGGTTATTCCCAGTCATCTCCCAACTTCCTGGTTTGTTGAAGTTGGTGATGTTTAAACATAACAGTGATCTATCTACTAGGTACTGGTGGAGTTTAAAATGCAGTGGTTTGGACATAAGAAATTACCATCCAGTGTCTTCCCTTTTTGCAATTCTAAAACCTCAGAGACATTTAATGGAAATGGCACTAACCCTACAAAACCTTCACACTGTCTCCGAGTTTCCAGGCTAACAGATCTCTTAACAATTACTGTACTGGGTTTGGTCAGATGCCGCCCTTGTGTCTGTATGGCTCCTTCTCTCAACTCCACTCCATCGATACCACCATTGACCTCTCTCTCCATCCTCTGCCCACCGTTACAGAAAGACCCCCCATAATCACAGCCCGCCACTCCATTGCTGGAATAGTGGTCTGTATATTTCTCTAGCTCAGGTGTTCCACTGCAGTCACCAACTCTCCCGGAACAGGCTCGCAATCTACAGGTCCACGTTATCTGCCTCGATTCCGCCTTGTATCTCCTCCGGGTGATTAACCTTTCTGCAGTGCCTACAATGGACCCATGTATCTCTCTCGGCTATTTTCCCAGATGTTGTACTTGTCAGCAGTACCTGATACGGTCCTTCCCACCGGTCAGTCAAACAACCTGAACGCAAGAAATTACGGATCATTACATATTCTCCAGGTTCAACATCATGACAGTTTGTCTCAGGCATATCAGGTGACAATATTTTCAATTTCTGCTGTTGTTGTTTCAATTGCTTACTCATTTTTATAATATGCCTCACAGTAACCTCGTTATTACCCTTTAAATCATCCTGTGGACTTCCAATCAAATGAGGTTGCTTACCGAACAGTATCTCAAAGGGGGACAGATTAAGAGGCGGCCTGGGGGTGGTCCTGACGCTATTATTACCCATCAACTTACACATGTTCTGGAAGACATCACCTGTGAAATGAGGAAATGAGTACCCCTATCACTTTCAATAATTCTAGGGATACCGTATCTGCATACAAACTCCTGTACAGCCTTTTTGTCAGTGAATACAGCAGTATTAGTGGCAGATGGAAATGCCTCTTATCCAATTAGAAAACACATCTGCACAAACTAATACATACTTAAGATTCCTGCAGGGTGGTAATTGGATTAAATCAATTTGTATTACCTGAAAATGTCCATCTGTCGGAGGGATGATTTCTTCACAATGTGTGATAACTCGGACGGTATTGTTTTCCCAATGTTTTTTCCTCAAGCAGGTCAGAGTCAGACTGTGCGCTGCCTCAGCCAAGCTTGGGTAATATGCTTTGTGAGCCACTGGCTTACCTTGTCCATCTCTCCAGAGTCCAGAGGACTCTGGCTCACATCCCTTTGATCTGCCTTTTCCTGAATGGAACACAAATTTTGCATCTCAATTAATTTCTGCACAGGTTTGAAAAAAAACACCCTTTGATCAACCGTCATATTTATTCTTAAACCTGCTACCCCTTTTTGCAGCTTCATCTGCCCTGCTATTTGAAACAGCTGTTAACAGTAATGTTGTAGCCCCTGGGTTTAGACAAAGTCCCAAGTATTTGACCAAGGTCTGGCATGGCCGTGGTTTATCCTTTGCAACCTTGTGCCCTGTTTATGAGAAATGCAGCACAACAGTTTAGTATCATTAAACATGACATAAACAAAATCAGAGCACAACAATAAATAATCTACATATCAGATCTATTGCTTTAAAAACATACCCTGTATAGTTTCACTGCAGACATACTGCAGGGGTTAGTGTGCTTCAGTTCTTAATCTCAATGTTTACTGTAAACAAGGACACTTGATTTTACCAACATGTTCAATGACTTGTGGCTTACACACACTTATTACATTTCCATAGAGGTGACTTAAAACACATTATTTAAAAAAAAAAAATTTTTTATTGCTGGACTTACTCTTTAAGTGCTCATAATATTCCCCCTCCTGCTACGCTCTCCACTACTCTCACCGGTTTCAACTGCTGCCCCTGCTGGTTGTAGATTAACATCTTGGGCAATGGCTGAAATTACGGTGGATTCATCACCATCTATAATTACATTTTCCTGTGGGTGACTTAAATCAGGGTATAAGTTACTTATTACTATTATTTTTTTTATGATTTTTGAGATTGACTGTACCTTTACCCCCATCCGCATAGGGCGGAGGTGGTAAACATGCGCTACTAACATTCCCTTCGGCAACGCTACCTTGCCATGTGTGTGCGCTCTTTTGTGGCGTGAGCGTGATGATAGTTTGCGTCACTTGCCTACCGCTAAGCCACATGTTCCCCTCGTGCTGCCACAACTTTAAACAGTCATTATATTCTACTCTTTTCTTCAAAGATTTCACCATACAGATGCGATCTCTGACATTGTTCAATATCTCCTTATCAAAGCTGCCAACTTTGGGAAACGGTTTCACACTCATTCTTGTCATCTTAACCCATACATCACGGTACGCAGGTGCATATGCACCGTACTTAGTATGCATTATATGCCGTGCCGAACCGATCGGCGCTTCCAAGAGCAGCACATCATCTAACATCTCTACCGTTTGCTTGGCTCCCATCTTGGGAAAATAAAACACTAAAGTTTTCAATAGAGATTTAAATCGGTGAAAGAATGTCAAGGCTACTTTCACTTACCTGTGGACAATTTAACAGGCCACGCCCACACACCTATGGAAGAATAACCAGGTTGCTTCCACGCACCTAAGCCCTTTTTGAGTAGTTTGCACTGCTAGAATTTAAGCATTCCAATAACACTTACCCTTTTCAGTGATTTCGTCCACCACAACTCAGTTCACAATCACGATATGCCACAACCGTGCGGTTCAATCACAATGCCCAATAACCCTAACTGATCACTGGATGCTGCGATCACACTGAGAGCCGATACCTAACACAAACAACAACAACTACACCTGCTGTGTGTATAGACTCCGGTATCTACTACCAGGTGCCTAGCCCCTAAGGGTCCCACGATACCCATAGCTAGGGAACATGTTACCCCTACCAACACACGTTCACTGTTACACACCTTTTTCTGCACAGAAAAATAAACGGTTTCCCAGATATGGCAGCACCGACTAAGATATTTAAAACAATGCTATCATGCTATCAATATCACAATGCAATCTCAATGGCTTTGTTTAAACACATGGCAGCAATACAGGAAATACGTATACACTATTGTGCGACTTCCCCTTTTAACATGAAATCAGATATTATTCACCAAAAAGCAGATAGTTACATGCCTTGATCTAAAATACAATTAGTGCAAAAAAGTTATACATAAACAAGGTACAGTCAATACATTACGCAGGCGCTCTGGATCCAGATTTCTGGCATCAAAGGTGAAGCCTCCGTCAACAGAAAGAATATGATGACTAACTAACAGATCCAGGGTGCTTGCATATAAACTCTTTAAGAGATTAGACAATACAATAGAAACGAGTTGGCATAATCCTAATGGTTCTTCTTTTTGGTTCTTCTGTCATAGGTCAGTTGGTACAATGGTAGTTCGGCCCTCCAATGGCTCTTTCTGTGTGTTTTAACTAATCAATAGACACTACATACAGAGTACATTCTAACACATAATTCTCTATAATCTATAACTTGCAGACGCATGTTGCGATCTCCTTGCCGATGGAACCAGAGATCTGAAAATAAAATGTGGTTTAGAATAGCACCAAACACGATGTGGCTACTACATACTAAACCTTAGATATCAAATACATGCGTTTTAAAACATTATATAATAACGAATAAACCTTCTAATATTAGCCTTTATACTAAGGAACCTTTTAGGAAATTTGTGTATGTGTAAGTGTAAGAGAATCTTGAGTAAAGTTGCTAATATGCGTGGTGCGTTTATGTGTAGAGTGCTTATGATCAAGTCTATGTGTGTGTGTTATGCAATTCAGTGTATTTATGATGGATTAATATTTATTTTTTATCCCTTTCTAACATATTTTAAAACTACAGTGCAAGGTGTTACAAGCAGCTAGGTTCACTTTCAAGCAGGGTGGAGACCCCCAGCTGACTGCCGTTGCCACTTCGTCTGATAGCTAATTCAAACGTTTTCCTCTGCCTATTCAGAATACACTTGTCAGTACTTCTTAAGCAAACCTCTGATCATTGTTTCTGACTCTTCATTCAGACAAATTCAATTATGCATATCAGTGTCTGGGTTATATTTTAATTGCCACAGCCATACTTGTCTGTATGCGGGGCTTCTCAATTTATATGTAAAATACTCACAGTATCCTGGTGTATTTTTTTTTTATTACTTTTCTCAGACATGTATACAGAAGCTGTTTCTCATTACTAACTAAACCTTGCATGAATATTGTGTTTGTCAGTGTGAGAGTGTTGTATATTATTCACTATTTAGTGTTGTGCGAATGTGTGGATACATGAGCACACTGGGTACGTGCGCACGCAATGGTGCGTCGTGGATTGTACCAACATAAAGCGAACAGCGGACAACCAAATCGCCTGATAACAGTTGAATTGCGGTCGCATGCAATTATTCAACTTTGACAGTCCACCCTTTGATAGCAAACAAGACGCTATCACAATTTTATCCTAGTTAGTCATGCATAATAAATTATTATCTAATGTCCTATACAGTATGACACAGTTAGGTCATTGAGCCATTAGTAATACACCTCGGGAAGGGGTAAACCAACCCTTAAACGCGCTCAACGAATCTATACGGGACCATGGGCAGGATGTGGATCTCATCGAACCTATAAGAGTGGAGTGGGGGAAATGGAGACTACATTAACTAGGATGTTTAAAGAAACATTTGCAATATTTTATCATACATGACCAATCCTAAGCAATTACCTGATTGTACACTCTAGTATTTACTATTTAGTGTTGTGCGAATGTGTGGATACGTGCGCACACTGGGTGCGTGCACACCCAATGGTGCGTCGTGGACTGTACCAACATAAATCAGACAGTGGATGAACAAATCGTCCGATAACAGTTGAATTGCGGTCACATGCAATTATTCGACTTTGACAATGGCCTCCAATGTGAGTGATTAAGCGTCTCTGTACGCAAACACTTTAGCACCACACTCATGACACTCCCATAAAACACCCATAAAATGAACCATCTCTGTGCGTTTGAATAGCCACCTTCCAATTACTAACCCTGAAACATACAATACATTACTTGTGACTGAAATCGCAACTGTGACTCTGTACAAACACAATCGGGACACATGAAACATATAATGTAACTCAGAATCAGGCCCTATATGTGCACCTCAATTGGTGTCTGCACAGGGATATTAACTGTAGGAATCAGTGCAGGGAAGGCATACATAGTCAGTGTCGGACTGGGGCATTAAGGGCCCACTGGTGGAATACAGTGGTAGGGGACCATGCTTAAGAGGTATGGTCAGCCACCACAAAGGCTTGACTAACCATTAGAATGCATAGTCTGGGCCCCTTTATATATATACAGTATATGGTAAATACTAATAGTACATGCATGATAATGATCCAGATTGATAACAGAAACAGAACTGTAGTGAATAAACCATAGTCCCGGGAATGCAGTATAATGTGACTTATGTATAATAATTGAGCAAATGATGGTGATTCTGTCTATCTATACTACATTAATGCACTTATAATATGGGACCACGGTACTGACAGGCCAGTGTCTAAAACTCAATTATAACTACATCAGGTCTAGTAAAGGTGAAATACATGCCACTGTAAAAAAAATGCAACTATCTCAGCTCTTACCACTGGGATGACATAATTGTAAGTTAGTGAAAGAATACAGAGCTACAATGCATTGAAATCACTGGCAGGAACTGTGTTCATTATGATAAAACCCACAGCCAACAAGAGGAAGGGACAGCGTTCTGTCATAACTGGCCACTTTGATTGGCAGGATGACAAATCTTGTAAATTCTATAGAAGTGAACCAAGTACCCATGTTCATCTGTGATCCTGCTCCACAGGTAACTGACCCTCTAATTGAGTAACAATGTATAAGTTGAGTGCACAGTGTGGAACCTGACCTCTAGAGGAGGGGGTGGGCCCTCAACAGTGGTGCCCACCGGGGATTTCCCCTGTACCCTTGTGGGCCAGTCCGACCCTGTGCATAGTAACTCTGACTCGCAGCCCTCATGTTGGATCACAACACGGACTATGGGAGAAAGAGCTGCTGATAGCTGTCTGGCGGAATGAGCTTTTCTGTTCAGCATCTGCTCTCTGTCAGGTGTCTTCTGACCTCACTTGACACTGATTGCATTTTGGATCAGGATAAGGTTTGGGGAATGGGTGGTTGGCAAAATGGGTGTTGCTGTCTATATTTTTCACTAGTTTGGCAATATTCTTTATTTGTAGTGTTAATTACAATGTTTTATTATTTGGTCTTGGGATAATCACTGCTTTATGTAGACACACTGACTTGTACTGAATTCCCCGGGACAATGACTTGAACTCCATCCCTGCGCACAGTAGGAACCCACCATTCCAAGTGACCTGCTGAGGCTGCTGCTTTTCCTCTATGTACTGCAGTGTACAGTACCAGTCTCATGCATACAACTTTCATATACTATGTGGACACAATGGGGTCAATCCTATTAGCCGCGATGATCTCGTGGGTGCGAGTCATCGCGGCAGTGGCCACACTTTACGACAGTCCAGATTTGCTTAAAGTTGTTTGCAGCCCCATAGAGCTCTGAGCAAAAATTCAGCGAATTCGGGCTCGGAGCGGGCCGTGAAGGGTTCGAGATACCAGTCCGTTGCCGGCCTTTTAACGCCATTGCAGCGGCAACTCGCACTCTTTGCCTGGACTAGGATTGACCCCAATGACTCTTATGTAATGCCCTGATACAAATACTCTGCTTTGGGGAACAATGACTGCCCCTAAGCTGCTATATACAGTCTTCTGGACAGAGCCACTAAGACTCAAGTCAAATTTGTGAGGTGCTGGGAGATAGGTATTGGGGGTAGAAGGCTAAAGATTTGTCTAGGGTGCTGAGAAATCTTGTACCAAACATGGCCACACCTCTACTGTAGGTTCTGCCATGACCCTTGCCTTTCCCATTATGTATATTCAATTTACCATACACAAATGTTCAATAACACTGGGTTGAGGGAAGCAACAAGCATTCAATATTGCTATTGAAGAGACAGTGTTTGAGCATGCTTCAATGTCACCACCAGATGTTCCTCATTGATTATGCCTTGTCCCAAATAAGTATTTACCCTTGTGAACAAGATGCAGAAGATGCTATAACTCATCAATGGGCCTGACAGACACACAAGTATAATTGTAGAACTTGTTATAATATTTCCTAAGATCCATATAGACAAGGTTGAAATAGTCTCTGGTCATATGATGAGAAATCAGTAGATGTACCATATAGCTCTTCATCCTCTGCCCTCTGGCCATCACTTTTGTGATTTAGGAGAGTTGGTGTAGATCTGAAGCCTCAGATTCAAAATGATCACTCCATTTCCTGTCACTGATAGACAGAACAGAGAATGATGTCACTAGTATATAAAATAGAACTGTGGGTAAAAATAATGGAGCTGAACCAGAAGCTTGATAAAATGGAGGGATTTCAGTCCCGGAATTGGTGCCCCAATCCTGGGATTTTCAGGATTAAAAAGTGAGGTTTGGCGCAGCTTGTCTTCAGCCCAGGGGCAGCGCTGAGCACTAGTTCCGTTGGCTCAGATGCTACCCCAAGGCCTCCTATGGCTGTGTGGCTGCGTGTGACATCATAAAGGTCTCGCTGAGCAGCCGCACACCAGTCCATCCCCATGTACAGCCATGCCCGCCTGCACTGGAGTCTGCATGTTGTGGGTGGACAGCATTAATTAACTCAATCCCGTGAATCCCAGGATTGAGATTTTTTTCAATCTCGAATCCCATGATTCAAAAAATGAGCCAGGATTGGCCTCCCTAATTGTTACCTGTGGCTTGTAATGAAAATAAAATGCCAGTGAATATGAAGCCTGTAACATAGTAACCTTAACATGCCTCCCATGACATGTACTGTATCATAAGGACAGTAACAAACCTTCATGAAGCGAGGCTGGGGGGAGAATGAAATGCCCAAGTGACACCAGATTCTTGGTTTTAGAATTGGTGCTTGATTTCAGGAAGCTGGAATGGAAAATGGTGACTTTGTTTTCAACGTAGTCCAGACTGTTATATATTCTGAAAGAACCAAAACAGAATAAAAAGGTAGGCCCTAACAAGTCATATTTGAACATTACAAACATTTCTAGCACTTTTACCATGAAGTCTACAACAGGTATAGATATTTATCTATGGGAATATTTCTTAGATTTCAAGGGAATTGGGCCAAATTCACAAAACAATGGAGGGAGATTAACTTCTTTCTATTTTGGCAAGTTTTGGATTGGTCACATGCCAACATCAATATCATAAATGTGTTTATGTAGTATCCATAACAATTATACCTGTAGGGGGGAATTCAATTGTTTTGTGTGCCGCGCTAATTAATGGGCGCCCAACAGACCAATTAAATTCTTCGATTGGGCGTGAGTGCCGCGGGTGGACACATTCTGCTTTTTGAGGTGGTGAGCAGAAATGTGCAAAAAGTCTGTGGTTTGGGCTATACGCGGTTAAACCCATCTATTTGGGCATGACAAGTGAGATAATTAATGGGCGTCCAAAACAATTGAATCGCCCCCATAGATTTTTAATTTTCAGAAAGTAACATTAGTTTGCTTACACCTCCTGACATGTCAAAGAAAATCTTACTACAATGGGCAAAAGTGGGTTTTAACATCTATTTACTGATTTGAAAGCATTATTGAACAAAATTACAAACAAGTGATGTGTCTATAATCTGCAATAATACATGCTATATACATTAACCCAAATAAATTAAAGGCACATCCACCTAATAGTTGTCAAAAATAGACCAACAAGTTTAAACAATAATAATATAACAAAAAAGAAAAATAATAATGACAATAATAGACAAACAATAATAAAATAAACAGTCTTGGAAAACAGTAATGTATGGTAAAGTAAATAAAAAAACAATTAAAAACAAAGGCGCACTATAAATCGCTATCAAATAAATGGTCTTGTGCATGTCGGGAAGAAACTAAACCCAATTAACAGTGGGAATACTGATGTCATCCATGCATCCAATCCATTCCTCTCAGCTGCCAATCATTGCCCCCTCTATCCTGGGCTAGAGATCCATCCATGCTAAAAAGGCCTACAACAGCCAGCAGACAGATTGTCTTATGGCTTGCTGGAAGCTCAGGGTTTCTGCCTAGTTTGGTGAAAACCTTAATGATATCAGAGTTAAAATATGCAGGTAATAAACAGTAATTTACAATAGTATTGAACACTGCTTGCAAATTATCAAAATCCTATCAGATAAAGTTTCATAGAACTCCTCAGACAGCCCATCAACACCAAAGCCATTAGTGTCTTCCTGCAGCCTTAGGACACCTGCATTATGGTTTGTATACCCCTACCCAGGGCCGACTCGAGGGCCATTCGAGTGGAGAAGCTGAACGTGTGCGCCACTCCATAAAGAGTACAGTGAGCCTCCCAGAGCTGTATTACTATATGAAAGGCCCCCGCAAACTGGTGACCGGACAGGCGGGCAGTGTTACCCTACCACCGGTCCCAGTGCCAGAATACGGTCCACATGGGCCTGGAGATTAAATTTATGAAGGGCCTATTGTGTGCCACAGCAGGAGGTATAATTAACACTAACTAATTCCCACTATATTACTGAACTACCTCCCCACACTACATCCCCTCACAATGGGGCCTATTCATCAAACGATAAATGGAAACGCTATTTTCCTTATATTTAAGTTACTGTGCCATTCATCATCAGGGGTCTGATAGGATCCCCTTGGTATTCAGCAAACAAGTTTGCTGCCGAGAACAAGCGCCATCTCCAGATGGCACTTGCTCTCGTAGCCCCGTTCCTTCCTATGGGAAGGAGTTCCGGGGATGCGAAGAGGGGTCCGATAGGATCCCTTCGCCGCCTCCTCAATACCTCACCGGTGGCTGTGCGCATGCGTGACCTCGGGTCATGCATGCGTAGCTGTCCCAATGGGGAGGTGTAAGTAACGCAGCTACATCTGTAGCTGCAATACTAACCGAGGGGACCACTGCTTTTCAGAGCAGTTGTCCCCTCACTGGAGCAATAATGAATTGCTCCGGTGTCACGTTTCCCCCGCTGCAAGTTGGATACTTAAGTATCATTCGCACCGAGTTCAATACTTCATCATCGGCCTTCGATGATGAACAGGCCCAATATCACTGCACTACATCTCCACACTATCACTACTACACTACATCTCCACACTATATCACTGCACTACCTTCCATATACTCTATATACTATATCACTACGCTACCTCCCCACACTATATCACTGCCTTATATCACTACGCAACCTCCCCACACTACATTCCCTCATGTCACTGCACTACATCTCAACACTATCATTACCACACTACATCACTGCACTACCTCACCACACTACATCTCTGCACTACCTTCCACATACTACATCACTACGCTACCTCCCCACACTATATCACTGCACTACATCCCTGCGCTATATATCACTATGCAACCTGTCTACACTACATCCTTGCAGTAAATCACAACAGTACATCCCTATACTATATCACTATGCTACCTCCCTACACTACTGTATATGACTATGCTATTCCCCACACTATATCACTGCACTACTTCTCCCCATACTACATCACTATACTACCTCCTCACACTACATCACTACACTCACTGCCACCCCACACTACATCACTATACTACCTCCCCACACTACATCACGTGATATCACTACACTCACTGCCTCCCCACACTACATCACTATACAATCTCCCATTACTCCTGCACCACACTACATCACTACACTACCTCCCAACACTACATCCTCACACTACCACTCCCCATACATCACCATACTAGTTCCCCACACTACATCACTATATTACATTACTACACTCACTATCTCCTCACACAACATCAGTACACTGCCTTTCACACTACATAACTTTATTACTGCACTAACCCTCCCCTATAACATTACAACATAGGGCCATATTCAATTTGAGGCGAAAAGTCAGTTGCCGGACTTTTCGCCGTCATTGGCGGTTTTGCAAGTGAAAAGTTATCGCGCGCGTATCCCCGTATTCAATCTGGAATCGGCGAAAACGGGACCCGGCGAAAAGGTAATGTGCGAATAGTCCTGTCATTTTTGGGGAAATCAGCCTGACACCCCCCAAAAGATGGTCTGACATGGGGATAACTATGGGTACACCCGAATAGCCCTGCTAAAGGTATTTGGGGTTTTTAAATGGTCTCAATAGGTGCTTTTTAGCGCCTTTGAGATAGTGGTGAAGAATAGCATTTAGCTTCCTTTTTTTTTTTTTAAATAACTAGTCCCATCAAATTTTGGGTACATGAAAATGGGTGCAAGCATATTTAAGTGGCTAAAGTGAAATTGTAAAACTCGTGAAAGATCCACCTGCCGCAAACACCTGCAATAAAACATAACCTGGGGCATACTTGGGGACCCCCCTGGAGTCTATTTCGCTAGTTTTAAAGTGTCCCCCAATTTTTTTTTACACTCCCAAAATGAAAGTACCTTTTTTTGGGGTGTCCTATGGTTTTTTGTTTTTTTTTTCATTTTTTGACACAGAATACCTTTAGGGGCAGTCTGCACCCCAAAACCTCAATTCTGCACTTGTTCTTGCCACCTATTCAATGGGGATACTTTTTCGCTGGGTTCGAACTTCTGACTTTCCGCACCTGCGAAAGGTCATCCAAATTGAATACGGGGATAAGTGAGAATAGCGAAAATAACGGCATCGGCGATAAAGTATTGCCGATAACGGGTTTTCGCAGCTTAATTGAATATGGCTCATAGTGATATACCATCCACAGGCACTGACATTTCACTGTCTCTATGGTGACGACTCGAGCACCCGCAGAGAGATGGAACATGGAGAAGAGTAGTAGAGGGACAGCCTCAGGAATGACAAAGAGGAAGGAGGGAGTGGTCTGAGGATGGGAGGAGTAGAAGTGAGGGAGGCAATTGGTATAGAAGCAGGAAGGGGGCATGCCTAGTGCTGGGGATGTGAGGGGCTACTATGTGGATGTCAGTCTGTGCCTGATCACTAAAGTGCAGCTGAGAACTGTGAGCAGCCCTTAGGAGGAGGGAACATCCACAGCATGTTAGACTCTGTACATTGGTGGAGGCATGCAGCAGGCGGACTGGAGGTGGGTGCACTGCCTGAGCCACCCCTTCTGTGGAATCCTTGATTCTAGGTCTGTAGCGCAGCGCTGCTGCTCAGTGCACTGCATGAGTGGTGAGCTTCAGAGGATCATGTGGGCCTGTTTTCCTCAGGGGGCCTGGAGCTGCCACCCCATTGTTAATCCGGCCCTGTCCGGTCCTTCCACTTAGCAGTGGGTCACTCGACCATTCAGCTAAGAGAGCGGCCGCCGCAGAGCTACAATATGGGTCTCGCGAGATGCTGCATCAACATCTTATGAGACTTTCTTTCTGTCAAGACTAGGACTCCCTGAATCCCTCCTCCCTGCAGCCCAAAGCCCTCCTTCCTCTGCAGTGCAGCCCAAATCTCTTCTACTCCCTGCAGCCCGAAACCCTTTTTTCTACTGCAGCCCGAATCCCCTGTGCAGCCTAAATCCCTTCTTCCCCCTGCAGCCCGAATACCAGTGATGTACGGAGAGGTCAATGGCTGGGGAGACACATGAATAAAAACACAGTTTTTCTATCAAAACTCTGGAGCATGATAGGGAGTATCATAGGGGAGGGAGTATGACAAGTGAGGCTCTGCCTAGCCTGACTGCACATCCTTGCCGAATACACCCTTGTCCCTGCAGCCCAAAAGCCACCTTCCTCCTGAAGACAGAATTCCTCCTACCTTTTTGTCTGAATCCCTTCTTTTCCCTGCAGCCTGAAACCCACCTTTCTCCTGCAGCCTGAAACTTTATTGCTAATGCCTTCTGCTGAGATAGCTACTACTCCCCAAAGTCTCCAGTCATGTAGTAAATTAAGTCATGTCTTGCAAATTATATATAGCTGTATGCTAAATGAATGGGAAGCTCCTAAAATTATTGCATTGGGTGCTACTAGACCCTTTGCCTACCACTATTAAGGAGTCAGCATGCAAATAAACATTTGCTAATAATCTTTGAAAAAATTACTTCGTATACAGCTTTGGGGAATACAAATTACACAGTGTATACCTCCAGACGTGAGGTGTGCAATAACATATCCCTCCTGGATTGAGGCACTCCATTAATATAGCTATCCCGCATGCTTTAGAGTTATACTGTATGTCGTATGGGAAACTACTGAGAAGCCCATTGTACTTGGTTTTGTGACTTTCAAATCGGAATGGTGGGTCTTCTGCAGCAACAGGACGTCTACCCTCATCTCGCGTAAAAATGTAAAGCCCTTTTTTCCATTTAATCTGGGAATTCCTCCAACATTCCGGGAACATATTTTCGCCTGTGATATACAACATCAACATACAGTTGAGCAGTACATGAGATAAAGCTCGCTTGAAGATGGGGGCCAGCATTGCCTAGCTGAACAGCGACAATAATAAAACACTCACAAAAATGTTAATTTATTAAAAGATAATCCCAGGGGGAGGCAGGACTATTAGAGGCATGGAGGGCACCAGCTGAGCCCACAGTGCACCAGAGACCAAAACAATACAAAAAGAAACTAACATACATATAAACACATAGCAAAATACTGGTGAGGGGAAATCCATCGTTCAACAAATATCAGTTGTAAACTATGTCCCTGTAAAAACTGGTGATGTGAGTACAGTAATAATAATTGGATGAAACAGTAATAATTGGGTGAAACATGCTCCCAGGGGAAAACAGCAATAGCAAAACAGACATATTATCAGAAGCATTTGAGAATTACAATAAATATCCCATATGAACGCACATTATTATTAAAAAACTCAAGAGGACTAGAAATATAAAATCTTTGGGAGTTTTCATCAGAAGCTCTTCACAGTGCGTGAAATTGCAAGTTTATTCCAATCATATGACAAGGATCTCTGGCCCTGATTCAGAGCCAAACTCTCTGATAGAGCGCTCGCTCTGAATCAGGGCGTCTTTTTTTTTTTTTATGGAGCGGCCTCCTGGCTGCTTGCAGTGCTGTGGGTTGCCACCCACAGCTAATGCGAGCGGCCATGATGATGGTCACGATGGTCAAGACCATCGCGACCATCGGGCTTGCGATGAGACCCTTGTGGTAGGGTCTTGTGGCCACAAGCCCCAGAGAGCTTTCGGCTCAAATAGAGCCAAAAGCTCTCCCACTGACATCATCCCACTGACATCCCACAAACATCGACCCGGTTGCGAGCGCTCAGCGCTTGCGACCGGGTCTGAATCAGACACTTATTCCATAATTGTTGCTGTGTTTTCTGAAGGGTGGATGATTCAGCATATTGTATTCTCTGGTTAAATTGTAGCATGCAATCTATAACCTCCTGCAGAGTTTGATTAAAAGTAATGGCTCCTTTTAATAACTTTAACTAAAAGCCCCCATACATAATGCGATTCAAAGTTGGTAAGATGAGTTGTACGATTGCCCTTGAAATTCTTCCCTTGAAATTAAGATGTGGTCAAATGGTGTACGATTGATCGTTACGATCATAGGATAAGATGTATAGAAGTGTATCACATTGCACTCAGAAGATCGTAGATCTCTCTGCAAAACCATCTGATCTGCGATGCAACTAGAGGACGGTGGGGACGCGCATCGGGGTCGCAGAAGACATAAAATACACCAATTTTCACACGATTGGTCTGTCCAACCTGTCAAAACTGTCCAAATCGTGTAAAAAATCGTCCCGAGTATGGGCACCTTAAGTCTTGATAGAAGCTTAGAGTCTCTGTAAAATCAGAGCAGGAAGATTCTGCATCAGGCTTGCCGACAATCTGACTGCCTCTTCCGGGAGGAGAAAGCCAGCTCGGCACATAAAGGGGGGATTGACAAGGTTTTGGGGGCGTAGGCATGGCCGCACGATTGCATCAACGTGTCCCGCCCCCGCTACACAATACCGAGATTACCGGCACTGTGTAGCTAGAGGCAGGGCCACGATGACGCAATTCAGCGTGAATCGCGTCATCAGTCCTCCTCGGACCAGCCACCTATGCAAGGTGGGGAGTGGATGCTGGTGGGGTTTGAGGGCGCCGGCTGGGAAACTTGCCCACTCTTCCGTGTGGAAGGGAATTACACCTGATTTTCGGAAGGCTCCCGACCATTTCGGGAGAGTAGGCAAGTATACTCTGCATGGATATCGCAAGAGACTTAACTAAGGGGCCTGATACTGAATGGCACATAATGTGAATGTGATTCCGTCACCCGCTGTTAATGGAAAATTAATGCGACAATACACACATAATGAGTTGTGCAAATCACACTTCTCCTCTCTTCTGTCCTAGAGAAAAGCCATCATCATATCACTGGCATTTACACCTACCCTAAGCCAGGGCCGAAAATAGGATTTTTGTCACCCGGGGCAAGACAGTAATTTGGCGTTTTCTGACATTAAATTTAATATACATCCCTTAAAAATATTAGTTACGGTTTCTTAAATAAAACCATCAAATGTCCAAATAATTTTATTAATATTACAAATATAGACAGAACAACATATTGCACATAATGCCACATATTGTAATGCCCTTTACACATAATGCCACATATTGTAATGCCCTTTACACATAATGCTACATATTGTAATGCCCTTTACACATAATGCCACATATTGTAATGCCCTTTACACATAATGCCACATATTGTAATGCCCTTTACACATAATGCCACATATTGTAATGCCATTTACACATAATGCCACATATTGTAATGCCATTTACACATAATGCCACATATTGTAATGCCATTTACACATAATACCCCCCTGCAACAGTGCCCATATAGTAATGCCCCCTGTAGTAGTGCCCTATAGTAATGCCCCCTGCAGCAGTGCTCCTATAGTAATGCCCCCTGCAGCAGTACCCCTATAGTTATGCCCCCTGCAGCAGTACCCCTATAATAATGCCCCCTGCAGCAGTACCCCTATAATAATGCCCCCTGCAGCAGTGCCCCTATAGTAATGCCCCCTGTAGTAGTGCCCCTATAGTAATGCCCCCTGCAGCAGTACCCCTATAATAATGCCACCTGCAGCAGTGCCCCTATAGTAATGCCCCCTGCAGTAGTGCCCATATAGTAATGTCCCCTGTAGTAGTGCCCCCTGCAGCAGTGCCCCTATAGTAATGCCCCCTGTAGCAGTGCCCCTATAGTACTGCCCCCTGCAGCAGTGTCCCTATAATAATGCCCCCTGTAGTAGTGCCTCTATAGTAATGCCCCCTGCAGCAGTGCCCCTATAGTAATTCCCCCTGTAGCAGTGCCCCTATAGTACTGCCCCCTGCAGCAGTGCCCCTATAGTAATGCCCCCTGCAGCAGTACCCCTATAGTAATGCCCCCTGCAGCAGTACCCCTATAATAATGCCCCCTGCAGCAGTGCCCCTATAGTAATGCCCCCTGTTGTAGTGCCCCTATAGTAATGCACCCTTCAGCAGTGTCCCTATAGTAATGTCCCCTGTAGCAGTGCCCCTATAGTAATGCCCCTGCAGCAGTGCCTCTATAGTAATGCCCCATAGTAGTACCCATATAGTAATGCTCCCTGAGTTGATGCCCCATAGTAATGCTGCCTGTAGTGCTGCTTACACAGGAAAATTATCAAAACAAAACAATACTTACCTTAAACCCCGCTTTTGTGTCCGCCACCGTCCGGTCTACCCGGCTTCTCCTCGGAACTATGGGAGAGACGTCATGACGTCTCTCCCATAGTGCCCTTAGGGAGAGCCGGAAGCTGGAGTTCAGGAGAGAACTCCAGCCTCCGGCTGCCGCTGCACTGCAGGGAAGGAGCTGCGGCGCCGGGCTGAGGTGGCCTGTGGGACACTAGGCGGGTGCAGCGGCACTGTCGGATGCAGGGGCTATGGGCCCCTAATTCGGCACCCGGTGCAAACACACCTCCAGCCTCCCCCTAGTTGCGGCCCTCCCTAAGCAAGGTGCAGGAGATCTCTCTGAGTCATTCATACTCTATGCATACACTTGACTAGGGGCTGGCTGGCAACTTTTAGCCTGGGGCAAATGCATGCAGGCGGCCCTGGCAGAGGAGCAGCGTGTAGCCAGGGTGCCCGAAGAACGTGCGTGCTACGGTGCCCCCCCCCTCAAATGTTTCAGGGAGGAGGCGGGTCCATATGGGATTAATGTAAGGTAAAAATAAAGATTAGGGGCAGCCCCCTGTCGTAGTGCCCATATGCAGTGTCCCCGTGTGCCACAGGAGAGAACACCCTTATGCAGGCCTCCAGTAGTGCCCCCAGTAGTGATCCCCCCTATGCAGTGCCCCTTGTGCCCCCAGTAGTAAGCCCCTTATATAGTGCCCCCAGTAGTGGTCCCCCCTGTGCAGTGCCCCTAGTGCCCCCAGTAGTAAGCCCCTTATATAGTGCCCCAATAGTGGTACCCCCTATGCAGTGCCCCTTATATAGTGCCCCCAGTAGCAGTCCACCCCCCATGCAGTGCCCCCAATAGTGGTAACCCTTATGCAATGCCCCTTAAATAGTGGCCCCAGTTGTAGTCTCCCCCCTATGCAGTACCCCCAGTATTGCCCTTTATATAGAGCCCCCAGCAGTGGTCCCTCGATGCAGTGCCCCCAGTGGTAGTCCCCTCCCTCTATGTAGTGCCCCTAGTAATAGTCCCCTCCCCCTATGCAGTGCCCCTAGTAGTAGTCCCCTCCCCTTGTAGTGCCCCTAGTAGTGGTCCCCCCCTTGTAGTGCCCCCAGTAGTAGTAGTCCCCCCCATGGTAGTGCCCCCAGTAGCCCCCCCCCCAGTAGAGAGAGACTTAATAAAAATAAAAAAAATCACTTACCTAAAACTCCCGCTCCTGGTCCCGCCGCTAACAGCTCCTCCGGCCGCTTTGCATGGGAGAGACGTCATTACTCATGACGTCTCTCCCATTACCCACTGCGGGAGCCGGAAGATGGCTCCCGCAGTGGAAGCAGCAGCAGCCGATGAGAGTCTGACAGACTCTCAGCGGCTGCTGATTACAGCAAACACACAGCTGCCGGCTCACAGTGACACAGACTGCCCGCGGCCCGTATGACGCTGCGGCCCGGGCGGCACATGGCACCCTGCCCCCCGGCCCAGCCCGCCACTGCGCTTGACTGAGAATAACAAGCTACTCTGTCTAGATGCTAACAACACACCCACAAAACTTTTTGCACCCATTCACATTGTTGTTGTCTAGTTGCCATCCAGAAACACTTATTTAGCGGCCAAGATGCGTACAGCTCTAAATCGGAATTGCAAAGATGTGTATGTAGCCCATGATGCTTGTGCAGGATGCCATATTCACTCTTGTGTGCTAGTCAGAATAAGGTCCAATGTCTCTTCTATCTGCAACCATATTGGAATTACCTAATTTCTTCGGAATCGGTATGTAAAACTGACAGACGAGATCCAGGCGGTCAGAATCCCGACAGGGTAAACATACCGAGACTCCATCTCTTCCTACCCTAACCCTAGCCCTCCCTTCCTGGTGCCTGAACCTAACATCCCCCCTAGTGCCTAAATCTAACCTCCCCTTCCCCTTACCGTAAACCTAACCCTCCCCCCTTAGTGCCTAACCCTAACCCTCCCCCCTTAGTGCCTAACCCTCCCCCTAGTGCCTGAATCTAACCTCCCCCTCCCCGCACCCCAAACCTAACCTTCCCCCTAGTGCCTAAACCTAACCCCTAAACCACACCCTTCCGCCCTCCCCGCTACTTACCTTCGGCATCCCAGCGGCCAGGATGGCGGCACCGAGATTCTGACTGGCGTCGGTATTCTGGCGCCGGTAAGGTAAGCGTCGGCATCCAGGCAGCCAGGATGCGGAACGCATACCCATTTATTCTCCTGGCATTGCTGTTTTGCCAGCATGGAAGAAGGGAAATACGTCTCCATTTGGGAGTAAGGCAGTCCCCAAGACAGTCAGCTTTCCTCTCATCTGGTGATGCACAAGTAGACATATATATGTCGATTCCACTATTCAATATACTGTAGGTAAAAAAAAGATCCCAAATCTTATCCATTGATTTCTGACCATTATATGACAAAACCCTTCTGTTTTTAATTAGAAATTAGAACAAACCATATATATGTGGACAGAGCCGTGACTAGACTTTTTGGTGCCCTGTGCCAGAAAGAGCATTGGCGCCCCCCTCATTTTTCAAAGGGACATAATGCATCCAAAAAAGGGCCATGGCTTCATGGGGAAGGGCCAGGGAAGAGATAGGAGAGGCCAGGAGATGCTGGGGATGAAATAAGAGGAAGCTACAAGCAAGAATGATAATAAACAGAAATTTGACAGGCCCAAACAGCGCCCCCTGACCTGTGGTGCCCTGTGTGATGGCACCGGCCGCACTACCCTAGCTACGGCCCTGTATGTGGAGATTAAACAAAAATTTACCAAACGCAGTGATTATTTGGGAGGTACTGTAAAACTTTGCAAATATTTACACAATTTCTGTTTAATCTCCATATATATGGGTCGTGCTCATTAAAAACTGAAGGGTTTTGTTAAATAACGGGCAGTCAGATTTTAATCCGCTTATTATTTCTTTCTTTTACCAAGTGTGTCCCTGGGTCTCTAGGTTTCTGTAGTGTAGGCTGAGGGCACATTCCCTGAAGTCATCACACACCGATGCAACAATGTCATAAATACACTGCCTGTTCTTTCAGATCCACTGACAAGATATACTGGTAGGGGGATATATCAGTATATTATTTCATTTTAGACGTATACGTATGACGATTCACACTCGCGCTTAGCACGAAGGGGTTGACGGGGTTAAATAGTGTTAACAATATCAGTTTTTCTATTTAAAGTAACATGTCTCCCAGGCACAGTGGCATGTCCAACAAAGCGCATGACTTTATAGACCAAGTTGGGGCATTTACAAATTAGTATACCGTTCCTGCACTACACGTAATTGCAAATATGCACATTTTTATACACTGTAATATAATACCAACTTTATGTTAGCTACAACTCTTATTACCCTGAAAATGGTGGCACACCAGGACAAAACATGTCAGAAAATAAGGAACTTGTTCAGCAACACAGACCTCTGGGTATCACGGTGAGATGCATCACTGCTAAAAAGATAACTGGCATGATGATGAGTTGTGAGAACGCCACCTTCAGACTCTACAAAATGAACAGATGTTTGTGAATTATTAAACTGGGGTAAGGTTCACATTTAATATGCATACTTATCAACAGAGCCCACAATGCAACTCCTTTCAGGTTTTCCCTATGTATTTTTTTGTTCCTACAACAACCCAAACTCATTTTTGAATTGAAGTTTTAAAAAATTCCCTTTAAAAAAAAAAAAAAGTGCTCTGGTGCCAATAGTCTGTCATGGTGATGAATATATGCTGTCTTGCTTATTACTTAATGCAGCATGCTACAACAGAAAGGATAGGGTCAGACGCTGGGGTATTTCTTCAGACTAATTGCCCACGATAATGGCACTTTACCGCAGCCCAGCCCATCCAACACTAGTGGTTACTGATAATCCCAGATGCTCCTTGTTATATAATACCTCACTGGTACATACATCAACAATATTTCAGATATGAACAGACTGCAAACACATTACAACAAGCCTAATGGGGCAATTCAATTGAAGCCGGTATGCAGTCGCTATGTGCAGCTGTGCACATCGCTGGGAATTATAGGCCTGAGTCAGAGATGTACACTAATGCCACCACAGCTGCACATTTGTACGTAGCAGCAAAAATATGCAAATGTCGCAGCCACCGTGATATTATTGACACGCCCACTGGCGGGTTTGCAAATCAAAGTGACTGCATACAACGACGTAGCATCGGTCACATATCAGTTGATAATCGCCCATTTTACTGCATACGGGTCGCAGTCACAGGCTGAGACATGCCCCAAAACCAGTCGCAACTCCTGCATTTGAGTCATCCCCCCCGTGGCCGCCCATAAATGGTAATGAAACGACGCATGCGCAGTGCAGCTCAGATGCATACGCAGATCACTGATAATCACTCAACTGCGTATAGATCTGCATTGCGTCCATCTCTGAAACAGGCCCTATACTAGCCGGACATTACAGATTTGCTTGTGCACTTCTTTGGGGTCTGAGGAAACATTTGCGATGTTGATGGTTGCGAGTTGGTGGCAAAGCGATTGGAACGCAGGCAACTTGCAGGCATTGCGCCGAATTGAATCGTCCCCTAATACAACAAATATGGGTTATGTATTTTCTAACCCCAAAAGTTGATCAGGTCGCTTTGCACGCTCTGAGAAAACCATGCCTCACAGCCTCGGAACATTACGTGTGACCCAGATGCCGGAGTCCTATCTCACAGGAAGAGGAGAACTATGACAACAAAATGGCAACCATGAGAACACCTGTGGTAGATACTAGTTAAACTTCAGAGAGAGCTAAATAAAGGACCCACCTCTTGTTGTCATGATCATGTGACCAGCCTCATGACTGGGAGGAGCTAGGCATCTCACTGAAGGCCATGGAAGTTTTGTCTCATTCCTTCTGTGTGAAACTTCACAGTGGCAGCATCAGGTATCACGTTACTGTAGTGTTTACTATATGTGTTTTGTTTGTTTTTTTCACACATTTCTAGAAAACTTTATGTATGTCTTATATATCTTTTGTTTGAAGTATGCTTTTTAATTCACATAGGGTGTTCTATAGTTAGTAATTCACATTGAATATATTTTTTTGTCACTGAAAAAATAGTATTTGGTGTCAGGGCTACTTATAGATGGACCCTCTGACAGATTTTGATCCTGGATCCCCCTCTCCTTTAGAGATAAGTTCGTAAATATTATAATATCACAACCTAATTAATAAAATAATTTTTAGAACAATGTTATTATGTTTTAGTGATGTATAAAGCAAATGACCCTCACTTGGTTAAAAATTCTACCATATGCCACTCAGACCTCCCACCTGCCACAATATGCTGCCAGATGCACTCAGACACCCAGAAGCCCACAGATCCCACATGTACTCTAAACCTCAGCCAGACTTCTCCACATGCCTCCATATACCACTCATGCCAGACAGATCTCACCACATTACTGAAGCATACATTTGTCCTTACTGATAGAAAATAACTATCGCTTGATTATTATTATTATAATAATAATAATATTAATAATAATAATAATAATGTTATTTATATAGCACTTTTCTCCTAAAGGACTCAAAGTGCTAATTTGCCTTTACAGCACAAAATACAAAAACAAGCTTAACAAGGGACATTAGTGAAATGCTTGGGTGAATAGGTGAGTCTTGAGTCTATTTTGAAGGATTCTAGAGTGGAGGCCTCTCGCACTGTGCGGGGAAGCGAGTTCCATAAAGTAGGAGCCACAAAGCTAAAAGTTCGACCCCCAGACGAATTTCGGGAGATTCTAGGTACTGTTAGTAGTCTTTAATTAATGGTTCAGAGTAATCGAGTAGGACAGTAAGGGATCAGAAACTGCTTCAAGTGCTTTGGACCCTGGCCATGTAGGACTTTGCCAGGGCAGTGCAGCTCCAAGTTAATTATCCAAGTTAAATCTAAATATTAGTTAGACACTTTTCAAATCATGAAAAATTGGTGTCACTGACCAAACCATCTCTCAGATATAGGTGTGCCCTTATTCCAATCAGTAAGAGGATCCTCTACACCAGTGGTTCCCAAACTTTTTTTGAATCACGGTGCCCTAGAGTACCAGCATGTTTTCACGGCACCCCTAAGACAAAATTTTGTTATTGAGAAATTCAGAAAAAAAATTAATAAAGTAGTAAAGTGAAGTAAATTGTACTTAGGTACTGGTCATCCCTAGGTTCAGTTATGTGGTGGACAGGTTGGCGCTTCTGTTTGTCTTTATATTTACATTACATTGACTATAAATAATTTGATTTGGTGCTGGACTACGAACCTGAGGTACCCCTGCAAGTGTCCCGAGGCACCCCAGGGTACTACGGCACATAGTTTGATGTTAGATTACTGTGACCCTTGTATCCAGCCCATCTGTGTCACCCATGTTTGTCTGCCCCCTACCCTTTAGAATGTAAGCTTTCACGAGCAGGGCCCTCTTCCCTCATGTGCTTCTCCTTCACTTAATTATACTCTAATTTCAACAGCACCCAACCCTTGGTTACAGACACCATGCTGCTTATCTAAGTGTTATGCAGCAATGTATAAATCATGTATCTGTCCTGCATTCTTTGTACTGTTAATATCTGTTTTCTTGTGTGCTTGTTTATGTACTGTGTAAGGTGCTGCGGAACCCTTGTGGCGCCATATAAATAAAGGATAATAATAAATAATAATAACCACTGCTCTACATTATATGCCACATATTTAGCATTCTGCTGTGTTCTCCCCCCTCCTTCCTTTTGTATTCTGCTGTATCTTCTCACCCCTTTGTTTTCTGGTATTCTGCAGTATTCTCTTCCACCCTTGTCTTTGTATTCTGAAATGTTCTCTTCCTCCACCTTCCGCTCAGTTTTCAAAAAATACTCATCACAGCACTTATGTGTTTAGTAGGCATTAACATGCACCATGCAGTAAGCCCTTTATCTATACCTACAAAGTTTTGTAGGATGAAGGGAATCGGTATGATTTAACGCCGTTCGAATCCCGACAGCGGCATTCCAGCAGCAGTGAAAATCCTGATCGTCCTAAGGTAAGTATTTGCTAACCTATTCTACCCCGTAACCCTAACCCTCCCTTAGGGGTGCCTAACCCTAACCTCCCCCCAGTGCCTAACTCTAATCCTCCCTCTAAGTGCCTAAACCTAACCCCCCCTTCCCCGCTGCCTAAACCTATGTCCCCCCGGGGGGGTGCCTAACCCTAACCCCCCCTTCCCCTAGCCTGACCCTAACCTCCCAGGGGGGTGCCTAACCCTAAGTCCCCTCCCGGGAACCCTAAACCTAACCCTCCCCCACCGCGTCCATTCGTGCCCGGCGTCCCTTCGATCGGGTTGCCGGGCGTCGGTCTCACGCTGTATGTGTAATGACAGGCGTCAGGATTTCGATACCTGTCTTTGGAGTGACCCTTGCTGGGTTTAGACAGTCGGGAAGGCGGCAGTCGGGATTACGTCCGTCGGCTTCCCGACTGCCACGCGGATGAGGCAATGCATGCAAAGACTGGTAATAAATAATGCATGCTGTGTAGTCCTAGGTGGACGCTTTTCCCAACTACTCTGCACACTGACTGTGACAGAATAGCTGTCGCAAATGCACGGCGTGATTGGAAGATGTCAGCCACCCCAAATCTCCTGCCCCCCAACCCCTACCGGGACATGTGTTCGTCAGCTGTATTTATTATATACCGCATAGTGGGCCTGATTCAGTAGTGAACGCAAATGCAATTGTGGACGCACATCAAACGATTGTTTGCCATCGTGCATGCGTATAAGCCGTATTGCGAATGCACAGCTATCGCATTGCGGTTACGGAAGGAAAAAGCAATCCATTGCAAAGTGTCAGCATTTGGGGGTGGCGGTGGTCAAAAAAACACAGATGAGTCTATTAATTTGAACGCCACTTCATGGCATGCATAAATTAGCCATTGCGATTGCACACGCAGCATGAGAGCTCTCTGCATGCGACGAGACATGCAATATCTGCGGCTGGTCAGACCTGTTGTAAATGCTGCATGACTGGCCGATCTGCATCGATGGTACCGATGTTTACACAGAAGAGGAGGTTGGACGTATATGAGAAGGCAGCAGTGGGTGTCTTTATGCTGGTTAAGCTTTGGCAAGCATTAGCATATTTTTGCAGCTGCGTTCCGTGCAAAATCGCAAATGTGATAGCTGCTGAATCAGGCCCAGTGTACCCAGCATTAGCTGCCTTATTTTAACAATTTGAAAATATGGCACTTTGTTGGGGTCCCCCTCTTCCGCAAACTGGAGAATCAATATTATCTTTTTTTTTTTTTTTTTTTTTTTTTGTTAATGGGCTCTTTAATAGTAATTATACACAAGTATAATTCACACACCTACTACAGTTTTTTTTAAGTATCTGAACTTATATTAATATCCAAACCTCATCAAAGGCAGCAAAAGCAACAATACCTTCTGAAGATCCTAATCCCTCACTGTCCAATATAAGCTATGAGCACTTATAACATAATAACAAATCGAAAAATATACGTTTTATTCAATTACATAGCAATTATGATTATATTGAGCATACTACAATTATATATATAATTGTAGTATGCACAAGCTCCTTCTTTAAGAATAAAATATTTAAAATCTGAAACTGTATACAAGGTAAAGTTTTTTCATACTTTGTAAGGATATGCAGCCATAATGTCATCAAAATCTGAATGTCTATCTCATAATGCCGACATGTTCTGATTGATGACATTAACATGTCTACATTTACAATGTTGAGACTGACATTATGTTGACATTGTCAGAATATCGTCATTGTGAATGTTAGGCTGCATTTAGGGTTAGAGTTAGGATTAGTCTTACATTCAACGCCAATGTAAAATCACATTGTCAACATGCTGAATGTTGACTTAATATAGCTCATCCTTTGTAAGAATGTGACATATTTGTAATGATGCTGCAGGCTTTGCTTCTTCCTGTAAGTGGTGCAGTTGTTATTGCTGTCTATGGCGAGATCTGGAGAAATTCTATTATTTTAGATTCTTATGGTGCCCACACACATAACGATGTCCTCACGATACGATTTTATGGCCAATTTCCTCATGAACTTTCACGGGAGCTCCCTTGCCGTCATGATCACGATTTGGAGTTAAAAATGTCCAATCTGACTAAAGATCCATCTTGCCGCCAATGCATTGTATCCCAGATTGGCTAATCTGCCCTACAGCACGACAGATCAGAAGATGCGATGTACGACGAGTGGGACGCGCATCGGCATCGTGCTCGTGAGTATAAACTCACGATTTGTACTTTTTTTACCCGATTCGTCGTCACGATTCATCGAAATCGGCCAAATCGTGTCAAATATCGCTATGTGTGTGGGCAACTTTAGTAAAGAAGATACATTCAGTTTGATCAGTGTTGGAAATCGACAAAAATTTACATCCAGACAAATTGATTTAGGGAGAATGTTCAAAAGTTTAATGATTTGTAGATCAAGGCTATCACTGATCACTGGAGTAGCAATCAGCAACTGAAGCATTAACAATGGGTGAGGGAAGATGGATCCCAGTCATAATTGTCAACTGTCAGTAAATTTGATAACAGCTGCTAAAAGATATGGGGATCGATGTACTAAGCCTTGGAGAGAGATAAAGTGGATGGAGATAAAGTACCAACCAATCACCTCTTAACTGTCACTTTACAGGCTGTTTTTGAAAAATGACAGTTAGGAGCTGATTGGTTGGTAATTTATCTCCGTCCACTCTATCTCTCAGCAAGGCTTAGGCCCTCATTCAGACCCGGACGCAAGTGGCCGTTCGTACGTTCGGCGTACGTACAGAAATATGTTAATTCAAGCGCTCGCTCGTAATTTCGAACGCAGCTAAACTTCCTCCCCAAACTCTACCGACCACTCCTCTAACTAACGAGCGTGCCAAATAGCGAGCGTACATCCCCAATGTGGCTTGCAGGGAACGCACGCACAAGTCCAACCCGGAAGTGGGCCTGTCAGATTCCGATTACCTGCTCCTTTATTCTGCCTACCTCCCTCAATCGTATCATGCCAATCAATATATCAATTATCTTAATTGCTCGTCAATTTTTTATTTTTTTTTGGAAATGCAATAAACTTTACTCTTGTCCGTGTTTGTGTTTACCCGCAGAATACGTACGGCTTAAACATTCGCTTTTATTTGTCAAAATACATGTTTGAGGCAATTATCCATTTGTTTTCTTTGTTTTTAACCACGCATATTTTACTGGGTTCATTTCTTAATTTAAATTAGCTTACGCATGTCACTGCATCAAGCATATCATAACTCGCAATAGATTTGTGGCCCTGTCGAACACATGACTCATACACTAACCAATAGAATTTGTCCTATTACCCAAATACATTAGCCAATCAAAATTTTTTTCGGGTCTTTATTAAAATTGTTTTTTTTAAAATACACCATTGCCATCATGAGAGCCTCGGCATTCACCAGGCGCGAGCTGATGGTGTTAACCGAGGTCATGGACAGGCGGATCACCAGCCAGCCTCCCCCCATCACCAGTAGGGAAAAGCGTTCCGCATATGCGGAGGTACGTGGCCGCCTGCGTTCCTTCGGCTCACGCCGCCAGATCGGCCAGCTGGAGCGCAGGTGGTCCGACCTGCAGCGGCGGACGCCCCGCTTGCTGGCATGCTTTCGCATTCAGATAGCGGAAAGTAAGTTTTTTTTTACTGTGGTTTTCATGTTTATCTTTGTGGCCCTAACTGCATGTGCATGTTTTCATGTATGGCCTATTTATTCTTTGTACTCATATCTGCATGTGCATGTTTTCATGTATGGCCTATTTATTCTTTGTACTCATATCTGCATGGGCGTGTTTTCATGTATGGCCTATTTATTCTTTGTACTCATATCTGCATGGGCATGTTTTCATGTATGGCCTATTTATTCTTTGTACTCATATCTGCATGGGCATGTTTTCATGTATGGCCTATTTATTCTTTGTACTCATATCTGCATGTGCATGTTTTCATGTATGGCCTATTTATTCTTTGTACTCATATCTGCATGGGCATGTTTTCATGTATGGCCTATTTATTCTTTGTACTCATATCTGCATGTGCATGTTTTCATGTATGGCCTATTTATTCTTTGTACTCATATCTGCATGTGCATGTTTTCATGTATGGCCTATTTATTCTTTGTACTCATATCTGCATGGGCATGTTTTCATGTATGGCCTATTTATTCTTTGTACTCATATCTGCATGTGCATGTTTTCATGTATGGCCTATTTATTCTTTGTACTCATATCTGCATGGGCATGTTTTCATGTATGGCCTATTTATTCTTTGTACTCATATCTGCATGGGCATGTTTTCATGTATGGCCTATTTATTCTTTGTACTCATATCTGCATGGGCATGTTTACATATTTTGGGCGTAAAAAATTAGCGTTTAACAAGGTGATGTTCTAAAATAACCACAATTTCTTTTCCATTATTTAGGGGCAGAGCGAAGACTACGGCGTCATCGCCGTCAAAGACGGCGCTCTCGGCCCCTCTCACCAACCCCTAGCCAAACATCCTCACCCCAAAATACCCGAAATTCCCCCTCCTCCCCAGCCTGCACAGACCCTGTGGCACATCCGTCTGGGCTCCTTCCCCTCCATCCCAATTCCCCCTCCCCTCCAACCACCCCTCTCGTAACTACCCCCTCCCCTGAATCCGAAATCACCCCTCCCACCTCGTTGGGGAATGTTGCCACTCCGAGGACGAGGGAGTTGGTTCTGGGCCAGGCGTCATTTTGAACGGTATGTTTCCCTTTTATCCTTTTTTGTGTTTTAAAATGTTTGGATCTAATCCTGTGTCTGTGCCTTTTACTTTTTTTGGTTTGTCAGAAGTTTGGGTAGATCTCTGTTTGTCTTTACCTTTTACTGCTGATTTCCCCATACACATATCCCACATGGCAAATTTTTTTTTTTTTGTGCAATTTTTGGGGTGTCCATTTTTGTGTCCTTTGGTTTTTTGGGTTAAATGTGCTTTTGGTCACAATATTGTCATTTTTAGATACCTTTGTTTGGCTTGTTTTTTCAGTGGGTTTCATTAATTATGTATTAAGCCCCACACTTTTCTAACCCACAGAGGACCAGAGGCGTTTGGCGGACCTAGCCGGGTGCATCCAAGTGATGCGGGGCCACGTGATCGGCCTGCTGGTGGTCCTTGACCGTATGTCTGGGATCCTGCGTCCATAATTTTTTATTTTCATTTAAAAATATTTTTCGTAATAAAAAAATTAAACTTAGCGTTCTGTCTCATTCCTTGTCTCCAAATCTTAGATTGTTTACACTGACATAAGTAGACTCTTCCAGCAAGTATTTGCAATTAATGTCACTAAGATTGTGTGTTGTAGATTTTTAGGAAACAGGCACATGAAACAGCTAACAGTAACAATCTGCTTGGGCTTTTTTGGTGTGTTACAATTTTTATATTACTACATTTTACATGTTCCAATTTGGGGGGCAACCTGCTTAGCCCGAGATTACAAAGCCTACTGATTGTACATAATACCTTTTGGTGTTGGTTTTGACCCAGAAAGCATATTTAAATTTAGATCA
The DNA here is from genome assembly GCA_031769625.1 of Taudactylus pleione. NCBI lineage: Eukaryota > Metazoa > Chordata > Amphibia > Anura > Myobatrachidae > Taudactylus > Taudactylus pleione. The sequence goes on from JAUIMM010000018.1 coordinate 21,103,559, forward strand.
AATTGCGACATTACAGGATTAACTCTTAAGCAATTTTAACGTGGGTCAACCTGGTTACACTTGCTTGCAATGATCAATAAAATTTGCAAAATTACACTCTCAAAAAATTTATTCAAAACATAACTAAAAAACCAAAGTGTTGGCTCACAAACAATACACACAGTGATAATAAAAAATACAACCCATCAAACACCATATGAAAAAAGTAAAGAAAAATCAAGAACTGGTTGACGAATGAGCATGCCAACATGATTCCACAAATGTTGCGTTTCAATATTGGTTCCAGAATATATATCCAATGTGTCCCCATGAAGGTTTGTTTTGGGTAGCAGGAAGTAGTCATCATTTGAGTCCCAAAGATTATGAAATCAAACAGAAGATGGGAAACAAAAAACAAATTAATTAAATGGTCTCCAAAAATCCTTACCACATTGTGTCAAAGAACTTCTTTTGTGCCAATAATTACCTAAAATATCTGGCCACCACATCATCGCGTATTGCCCCCCCACATACTGACCTCCAACCAACCTCGGGGGGGCCATCCTCAGGCAAGGCATCCTCTGGCTGCATTGGGACACCACTCCTTATGGCGATGTTGTGAAATATCCCACACAGGACCACAATTTTCGAAACCATATCCGGCAAATACATGAGCTCGCCACCAGAGCGGTGGAGGCATCTGAATCGGCCTTTTATAAGGCCGATACAGCCCTCCACCACTTGCCTGGTGGCTGGAAGTGCGGAATTATAATTACTTTGTGGCCCTGGTGTGGGAGCCAAATAAGGAGTGAGCAGCCAGGGCGTGCAAGGGTATCCACTGTCTCCTGTGAAAAAGAAGTGACAACATCAGGATCACTGTGTATCAAGCTTAACATTGTTATGTACTAAAGGTCTCCACTTACCCAGAAGCCACGCATCACCAGCTTGTAGGTTGTTTAACTTGTGCCATATCCCTGATTGCCGGATGATGAATGAGTCATGTGCACTTCCGGGTAATTTCGCATTCAGAGACAGGATCTGGAGGGAGGCATCACATACCACCATTACATTCAGGGAGTGATAGTGTTTCCGGTTGCGAAATATGGCCTCCAGCCGTGCTGGAGGCTGAAGTGGTATGTGAGTACCATCCACAACCCCTATGATGTGTGGGAAGCCAGCTATTTGGTAAAAATTGGCCTTGGCCACACTAAGGGCACCCATATCCAAAGGCATTTGAATAAAATGATGGAGGTGCTTGAAAAGGGCCTCCATCACTGCCCTCAGGATCCGGGAAAAGGAGGATTGGGAGATTCCCGCCACTATTCCCACCGTTGTTTGAAACGATCCTGAGGCACAGAAATGTAACACCGCCATAAATTGCGTAAGTGGTGGTATTGCTGTAGGACTCAATTTGCCGCTCAAGATCACTCTCTATTAATGAGAGAGTGTCTATGATGATTTGGGGCGGAAGACGGTAGCGTCTTAACACCTCATCATCGGGCATTCCAAAAAGGGTGACACGTGTTCGATATATCTGGGGCCTTGCACGCCTACGATGCCTACGCCTGGGACGAGATTGTGGTTGGTCGGCTTCCGGGAGCATGGCCAGAACAATCCGACCAAGATCAACCTGAAATGGCAAGAATTGAATGTAAGGTTTTTTTGGCCAAAAATAATTGAAAAATTACTTAGCTTGACGATACAATCCAATGATGCTTACATGCCAGGGTATTGTCATGATTTTCCCAACCTATAAATAATAACAAACAAACAATGCAACAATTTAGGGTGGCCATTTAGGAATCTTAATTGGGTGCAAGACAAAACATAAAAGGGGAGAAACACACATTTGGGCAAAGAGCAAAACGACAGTGCGCAGACTGCCACAATTTGGGCCCAAAATTTAAAAAAATGTGCTAAAGGGAAATCACAACCAATTTCAAGTAAAAAAATAAGCAGATAAAAAAGCGCTAATTAGTTCGCAAATACAAGACAAAAAATAAGCAGATAAAAAAGCGCTAATTATTTTGCAAATACAAGACAAAAAATAAGCAGATAAAAAAGCGCTAATTAGTTCGCAAATACAAGACAAAAAATAAGCAGATAAAAAAGCACTAATTAGTTCGCAAATACAAGACAAAAAATAAGCAGATAAAAAAGCGTTAATTAGTTCGCAAATACAAGACAAAAAATAAGCAGATAAAAAAGCGCTAATTAGTTCGCAAATACAAGACAAAAAATAAGCAGATAAAAAAGCGTTAATTAGTTCGCAAATACAAGACAAAAAATAAGCAGATAAAAAAGCGCTAATTAGTTCGCAAATACAAGACAAAAAATAAGCAGATAAAAAAGCGCTAATTAGTTCATACATTTCGGAATCACAAAACCAAAGGTTAAAAGTGTAAGGTCAAACAAAGTTGCGTTAAAAAAAACATGAACATTTAATAAACAAGTGAAAAAAAAAACTTACCAATAGAGGATATATAAGTCACCGGATAAAAAGGTCGTTGGGGCAGAGCCAAAAGAAACCTAACAAAGGAGATTTTGTAAAAAATTAACGACCCAAATTTAAAAAAAACAAGGAGACACAAAGTGAACAAAAGTAAGACGGCCAAAAACTTACCAAAAAATAACACGACAAATAAAACAACCACACCAAAAAAAGCGAACGTAAATAAAAACTCCAAAAAGACAAACCAAAAATAACTCCAAACAACGACAAATACAAATCCCGCCAACAATCCACTCCGACCAACGTAACCTCCAACAACCAACACCCGCCACCTCGACTCGAGATGCCCCAAGCCATAAATAGTGTTTATTTTCCCTCACAAATTAAGGAGGGATCATAGGAACGCACAATCAATGATGCGGACGAAAAATAAGGACGCATGTATAAATACGTCACGACCCAAAAAAAACGTTCTGGTGTATTTCTTGTTTGGGGGTAAGAAATGGCTACAGACCAGGGAAACAATGGCCAAGAGTCTGGCGGTAAGTATTTAATGCATTTCCAAACAAGGATTATTTTGAAACATAATATAGTGAAAGTTTGCAAGCTTAAATTTCTCAACGTTTAAACAAATAGGTGAGGAGGATGACATGGAAGAGGCTGCTGGGCCCAGTATTTCGGCCAAAGCAGGGAAAAAGAAAAGGCAGCCACAATTCACAAGAAAGGAGATGGAGGTTTTGGTTCAGAAGTGTGTGGACATCCTGCCACAGGCAGACAGGAATATGGGTGCAAGCCAGAAGTGGAGAATGTGGGAGGAGGTAGCCAGTGCTGTCAATAGGGTGGGTGATTATGTCCGTCTAGCCCGGGATGTCAAATGGCAGTAAGTAAAAACTTTACCCCCCTAAAACCAAAACTAAAAAAAAAAACGGAATAATGGTTACTTTTCACCCACAGATGGCAAGACTTCAGATATCGCCTGAAACAAAAAATGGCGGACAGGGCTAGGCATGCAAGGGGGACAGGTGGGGGTCCCACCCCTGTGTCATTGGAGTTGAATGATTTAGAAGGGCTGGCACAGGGGTGTGTGCAGGCTGTGGAGGTGTTTGGCGTGTCCAACATGGATACGGACATGCCAGACTTTGCGGCTCCTCATGTTGTCCCAGGTAAATATTGTGATGTAACCAACTCTGAAATGTTATTGTGCCAATATGTAGATTCTAATGTGACTCTTTTCTCATTTTTCAAACAGAGACACAGGCAGATGAGTCTGCTCCAGAGGGGAGCCTTGGCCGCAGAATTTCTGCTGGCTCTGCAGGGGAGGAACCAGTACATCCGGCTGAGGACCCTGCAGAAGCCAGTCCAGGGCAATCCCCCTCGCAGGCAGTGGCACTCCTCACAGAACTCAATTTTAAATCAGATTTCTATACGGAGATTCTGCAGAGGATGGACGCCAGTCTGGTACGGGTGGCTGAGGCCCTGGAGCAAAATGCTGCGGCCAACGTGACCATTGGTCAGGCCCTGGCGGAAAATACCAGGGCCAACATCCGCATCGCCAATGCCCTGGAGCAGCTCGTTCGCCAGCACATGGTGGAGCCGACCTCCCTTCCTGAACATCAGGATCCTCCACCTCTGGCACAACATCAGCCAATCCTCCAAATGTGCCTAGCCCTGTGCCTAGTCCAGAGGCCACAACATCTGCCTCTGGACAGGCCAGCCCGATGACATCCCGGACCCGGTCTGGCGCCCACCCTCCCCCAGCCAAACGGGGGAAAAAACGTTGACAGCACTGGCTACTTGTCCCACACTCCTTCTGTGCTTGCCCCATATTCCTTTCTGGCCAAAACTTCCCTCTCCTTTCTTGTGAATTGTTTTTAATTTTTTGTTTAAAGTTTCCATACCTTTTATGTTTGCACAAATTATAATTTTAGTTTATTAAGTTTGGGCCAAAAATGGGCCAGAAAATGTTTTTAGTTTCCAATAAATTTTGAAAAAATGTTCGACATTGTATTCTGACATTATTTTATAAATGGTTTACAGTTAATCCTGGCCCACAAGGCAAAAACGACCTTCCAAAAAATTAAAACGAAAAAAAAAAAAAAGGGCTCTTTAAGGAACACTTTAAAATTTACATAAGGATGCAAATTCTCCAGACAAAAGCAAAATGGAAAAATACACACAAACATGATGACATTATTGTTACAATAGCACAAAAAACAAATACAAACCAAAAAAAACATACCTACAAATGTACGCTAATTGATTGTGTAATCCTGAAATTAGCAGCTATGATTTCCACCTGCGTACGGTTTTGTGCTAACCGAAAAAACTGTTTTCAAAACACGTTACAAGCTGGTTTTCAATTCAAAACTGATTGATTTTCTGACAAGCCGTGATTAATCGATGAAACATCGTGGAGGGCCGGGACGGAGGAGAAGGCCATCGCCAATGTGGTCGAGTAATCCAGACCCCAAGCTGTGCGAGCAGTTTGAACGGAAAGAGGATCATCCAGTGACGTATGACTTGGTACGAACACATTTGACGTTCGCATCAGATAATGTATGTACGCCCAAAAAACGCCTCGCCACGCCTGCGTTTTTCCATCTCCACCCCCGTCAACGCCCAAAAATGCCCTGTTCTGTCAATCACATTTGACATGTCACTTCCTGTACGCAATTTGACGAACGAGACAAAAAAAGCTCGCAATATGCCGCACGCACATGCGCAGTGTTACACCGACGCATGCGCGGTTTCTCAACATCGGAACACAACAAGCGTACTGCTGTTAATGAGCGGCTCTGAATGAGGGCCTTAGTACATAGACTCCAGAAGATCAGAAAAAATGTTGAGAAGTAAACTCTGTCGGTCTTTGTACCAAGTATACATATTTGTTAAGTGGGTGACTATCCGACAGCTGGGACAAGACACCAGGTCTGACTGTGACCCAGGGTTGCCGGACAGTGAGCTCAGGTGGGGGTGGCAGCGGTAGGGAGGCCCCCACTGGCCCGTGGTAGCAGAAGTAGGTGGACAGCGTCCTCCTACTGTACTTCTGGTAAAAATGTTCAGTTGGGTAAAAAATTTTAATTTACCCCCTACACTGGAGCGATTATCGTTCTAACTAGTTGGTAAAATCAAAATTGTTTGATTTTTTTCAACTAGATGGTACGACTATATTTTATGTTTGCTGGTTGGAATGAAAATTGTCTTATGTGTGGCCAACATAACTGTAAAATATTGCACTTAGGACACAGGAGACCACTGCCTGAGTGTTCTATTAATGGTACAGTCAGTGATGGCTAATAGATCTATATTGATGTATGATACAGTACTTTAAATTAATAATAGGGTACAAGGTGTATTTATTCCAATAAATAACATTTTTCAGAAGACTGCACAATCTTGAACTGATGAGAAGAATTGACTGGAATAATATTATAAAATATTACTTTACCAAAAGAATAGTAGGAGCTTAAAACAAATTTCCAGCAGATATTGTCTAAAACAGTAATCTAGTAATATAAACATACATGAAAATAAACACAGTTTTGCCATAAGAACGAGTAGTTGGCAAATGTTCTTTATCTGCTGTGAATATTTGATATTTCTATTTTATTACCAGACTACAGTTAAAAAAATAGTTGGCAGCCATAACCACAATGACTTTGCAGACCTTCTTATGCATTTGAAGGAATTATATTTTGCTTGCTATTAGACCAACAGCCAGGTTGGCAAATTGAGTTGGCATACAAAGTAGAATGTTTCTGTTAACTGCATTTTTATCAATTGTACACTAGATGGCTGCACATGAGCTATTTTCCTAAAGGCCAAGCTGTATGTAAATAATACAGTAACCTAGTGCTGCGTTACAATTTGTACAAAAATGAACTGATTGCACAAAGAGACAAAAACAAAAAAGGTAATAAACTTGTATAAAGCAATTTGTTTATTTGATGACTTTTATAATTTTTGTTGCACTGTGTCGACACACAAATGTTTTAATTGAGCTTGTAGGCACTTCTATTTGAAAGTTAGGTACAGTAGAAACGTGGAGACAAAACTAAAACATAACCTATAGAGAGGCATCTAATTTTGACTTATATGTTTTTGACTTGCAGATAGCATGACTTTTCTACAAACAGCGACCTGGGAGGGCATGAAAAAGTGGGGAAATCATCTAGAACCCCAAAAATGTGGCAACTGAGATAGCCCATTTCCCATCAATACAACAGGCCCACATACCTTTCCCATCCAGGTTTGGCTTCTTTTGCTGACATTCATAATGTCGACATGAGAGTGTGGACTGGTCATAGTGTCAACGTGCTTAATGTGTCGATTTTAACCATATTGACATTCATCATAATGACACTGATGAAATGTTGACATGATTATAATGTCAACAAAACAGTGTGTTCCGTCGGTGCGACGATCACTTATATATACTCATCAGCCATAACATTACAATCACTGACAGGTGAAGTTAATAACGTTTATTATTATTAGGCAGCAAGTGAACGCTCAATTCTTCACGATGTGCTGGAAGCAGGAAAAATGGACAAGTGTAATAACTAATACCAGTTTTCCACCAAAATCCTGGGTCCAGCCCGGGTCACTGAACACGGGCTTCAAGCTGTCACAGTGGCTTGAACCCTGTTTACACAGTTTACCTACAGGTATCTATTTATCTATCTTCTTTGCTTTATCTATTAAATGTAATTTTAATATAATTTTAAGGTAAAATAAACTTACCTTACAATGTGAGATGTCATATCAACAGATTCAGAGGCTAACTGACAGTTCTATACTATCAGTGACATCACAAAGGCTGTTTATGAAGTAAGCCAGTCACATGACTAGCCTACTGAGCTCCCAACTGATATGTATCTCCTAAAATTATTGTTTGAATAACATTTTGGTGAAAATTAACTTGGTTTACAAAGTGGAAAGTCATAGGGGCCTATTCATCAACACTAAAATAACGTTTTTAAAGGACATTTTCCTTAAATAACGTTATTTTAGTATTCATGAACACACTTAGCACAGGAGATATCACTGATATCTCCTTGCTAAGCTCCCCTGCGTTAATTTCCACACTCCCCATACATTAGTATGGGGATATGGAAATTATGGTATTCATCAAATTCTGAAAATTATGTATTTTCGGAATTTGATGGAGTTACTATTCGCCACTGTGAGGTGGCGAATAGCAGGTAACACTTACCGGCTTCCAGCAGGGCAGGTCCCCCGGCGTCTCCCTCCGGCGCTCTGATGCGTCCTCTGGCTCCGTCTGCAATGCTGACATTGTGTTCTACCAGCAGAACACAATAAAGTTTAGAAAAAAAATATATATTTTTTTTCTAAACTGTACTGTGGGCTGCTGGGAGACCACATGACAGACCAGCAGGACAGAGCCGGAGGCGCTGCAGCAGGCAGGTAGGTACAGGACGGGGGGAGGTGAGCGGAGGGGGGAGCGCACACAAACTTGCCGCAGCTGTAAGTAGTGTTGCGCATGCGCTGGGTTTACGATTGTAACAGCGCATGCGCAGCACGGATTCCAGCTGCGGTAAGTTAGAGCAGGAAGGGAAAACTATCTATTTCCCGAAAAGCTGTCGGCGCAAAAATGACAGCTTTTCGGAATAGATAGTTATAGGGAGGAGGGATGAAGAATTCCTCCGGTAATTAGGTAGAACTCCATGCGAGTTCTAAACCTAATTACCTCCCTCGATATTTTAGGTATGATGAATAGGCCCCATAGATACATACAGTAGTAGGGGTCTATTCATGATGTTAACATTCTATCTCGCCACGGAATCCGTAACAATTCAGCATTGCTCCGGCGTGGTGACAGCTGATGCGAAAATCAGCTGTCCCGCGAGCGGCTTCACTGCTCCTTTCGGAGCATTGATAGAAGTGCGCATGCGTGACCTACAGGTCACATATGCGCACAAGAGCCCCAACGTCCGGTGGAAGGAGCCGGACAGGGGCGGAAGGATCGGAAAGAAGTACTCTTTGCAACCCGGCCCTCTTTCCCATAGAGAAAGAGTGGGTTGCAATCCGCAAGCGGTAGTATTCGCCATATGAAGACGGCGAATGCTACCGCACTCAAGCTCCGAAAATATTGCATTTTCGGAGCTTGATGAATTCAGTCCCCATACTAGTGTATGGGGACAGCAGCCAGTTCCGCCAGAGGAAGGTAAGCAGGAGAAATCTGTGATATCTCCTGCTTTACCTTCTTGATGAATGGCCTGAATTTTATAAAAATTAAGTGATAATGAATAGGCCCCTTAATAACTTGCAGTTACAGTAAATGTAACGTAGTGATTTCTAAAGCAAAGCTGAGTGACATCACAAAGTCTGTTTTTGATGTTATCCAGTTAAATGATCAAATAACTAAGATGATAAATCTAATTCTACCTATACTTACCACATCTATCTATCTACAGAGCCGGCAACAGAAATCTTGGGCCCCGAGTCCCTGGCAGGTACAGGCCAGTCGTTTGAGAGTCTGCCTTACCTATATGTATTTTCTCTGCAATGAGGAACCTTTGAAGAAATTGTTCCTTTCTTGGACTGCAGTCAGAGAGAGAGAGAGAAAAAAAAAAGATAATATAAATAATGTTAGTAAGGAACTCACCTTCACCCAGTCCTTGTGCAGAGACTCTATCTACATCGGAAAATATCCCCTGGTCGCAGCAGGGTAAAGCCAGAGTCTATAAGTTTTTGCGCCGGGGCCAGTCACTAGAGTGTGACGTCAGGCTCCCGGCAACTGCAGTCAGTGTCAGAGAGAAGAAGAAGGTAGGAGGAGGGGAGGAGACGAGAGGGGAGGATGGGGGTCAGATCACCTCCTTCTTTGCTACGGCCCGCAGCAGTGTACTGTAATGAATCAGTCTGACTCATTACAATACTGCTGTCAATGCCGCTGCGGGCCCCCTTAATTCCACGGGCCCCGGTGCGATGCACCGACTGCACGTTGCTCTACTGATATGATGGACCATGCAGCATTGGGGCCCCTAGAATCTCAGGCCCCAGTATGGCTGTGCCCCTAGTCCCCCCTGTCGCCGGGCTTGTCTATCTTTTTTGCTTTATCTATTACATTTTATTTTAATATAATTTTAAGGCAAAATAAAGTTACCTTACAATGGGGTCTATTCATTATCCGAAAATCAGCTGTCTCCACGAGTGGCTTCACTGCTCCATTAGGAGCAGTGAGACAAGTATGCTCAAAAGCCCTGACATCCGGCGGAAGGAGCCGGACAGGGATGGAGGGATCCAAAAAGGATCCCTCTTCGCAACCCGGGACTCCTTCCTATAGGGAAGAAGTGTTTTGTGAGCCCCGAGTTTGATGAATTCTGTCCCCATACTAATGTATGGGGACAGCGGGCCATTCCGCGAGAGAAAGGTAAGGAGATATCTGTGATATCTCCTGCGTTACCTTCTTGATGAATGGCCCGAACACTTAATTTCTATAATTGCGCTTTTGTAGAAATTAAGTGATGATGAATAGACCCCAATGTGAGATGTCAGCTGATGCAGCTGCTAACTGACAGTTCTATACTAACAGTGACATCACAAAGGCTGTTTATAAAGTAATCCAGTCAGATGACTAGCCTACTTAGCTCCCAACTGACATGATAAAACTAAACCAGCATGCACTTCACCAGTGATATGTATCTCTATATATCTATTTTTATCCACCACAAATTATTTGAATACTGAGATAATAAATCGCAACATACCTGCATTAACCACCAGGGCCATAACTAAGGTGGCATGTGCCACGGCCAACGCACTGCAGGGCAGGGGGTCCTGCTCGTGCCTGTCAATTTTCTATTAATAATCAATCTCACTTGTAGCTTTCTTTTATCCCCGGCATCTCCTGGCCACCCCTATCTCCTTACTGAGCCAGTCTGACTCCCCCTCCATCTGGTCACCTCCCCAAGAGCCTTCAGTCACATTCTCTTTTATTTAACACACACATTTCAAAATACTGTTATACCTGACACTCAAACACCTCTCACATGGCAGTCAGACCATACACATGGAGCTACTGTACCTGCCCAACAATTTCTCATAGCAGCCATGAACACAGCCACCGGTTCCCGACCCAGGTGTTACCTGCACACCTCAAGTTCCTGTGCCGGTGAGTTTAATTGCCGGCGAAGGGTACATACACTGATCTTCCCGCTGCTAGTATTTGTTGCATATACACTACACGTAGCACTCTTTCTATAACTTCAGCTAATGATCTACACTGTTGGCTCCAGGCTTGTGCAAAGCTGTTCTGATGGATAAATCCTGCTGCAGGTGCAGGATCACTAGCACTCTGCTACATCTAGAGCTGGTGAGTTATACTGTGATGAATGTCAATATGGTTAAAATCGACACATGGCGAGTTATACTTTCTCATGTCTTCTGTCCCTATTTGAAAAATAGGTGATGCGCCAATGCTCTTTCTGGCCCAGGACACCAGAAAGTCTAGTTACGGCTCTGCTCTAATGGGTAGAACTGGACACGTTGTAGGTGGATCGTGAGAAAGGCCTAATTTGTTCAAAGCTCTCAATCAGAAATCTTGGTAAAATGCACACTGTACAGCCAGGTGACATGCCATCCTGACATATCTACACAGAGACAGCAAAACTAAATGGAGCCAAAGGTTATGTTCAACTTGTCTCCGTATACATTTTCTACACTCTGATTAAACAGTCTGCTTTAACAGTCTGCAGTTACTCTAAATGTTATTTTCATACAGCCAGACTAGTTATTTTAATCGTTTTTAATACTTATATCATATAAAGAGGGACCATACAGATTTGTCCACAGACATCTATCCTTCCTGTGCTACAAATTGTGTTACACACAACGCGTGAGCGCCATGCGACTCGATAGCGCAGAGCATCATTTTGTGTAACATTTCCCTTAAAATGCACCTTATTCGCAAAGCGATGCAAATAAGATGCACAAGCATTAAAATGATTAAAATGATATGCAGCATGCCTATATTCTGTTTGCGAATGTGGGTGTTTCTGCTTGCAAAATGCTACGTTACAGTGTTAACGGCTGTGACACTGTAAACGTAGCATTTCGCATGCAGATACAGCCACAGTCGCACACAGAATATAGGCATGCTGCATATCATTTTAATCATCGTAAGCTGCTTGTGCATCTCATTTTCATCACTTTGTGAATAAGATGCATTTGAAGATGAAAAGTTGCATGAAAAGACTCTTTGCACTACCGAGTTGCACGGCGCTCACGCATTGTTTAACGCGACTTTTAGCACACAAGGTAAAATGTATGTGGACACATCTGTATATGTCCTGATGCTCTCGATGATTGTGAAGGTCAGGTGAATCATTAGATGTTGTATGTTACATAGACAGTAATTAGGTATTTATGGTAGCCTGTACATTTATGATAAGTTTTACCTGACCCCCTTTTTTTAGGGCTTGGCTGACTCCATCTGCTGTGCCTGTTGGAGCATACCAGCCCTCTGAGGGAGGAGGCGGGAGAATCTTTATAAAATATTTAGCAGCTGAGAAAGCTTCACACAGGCTACTGCTGATCGGATGTGAAAGGTGGCTCTGTAACACACAGTCCCGAGAGGAGTGGGAGGGTGGGAGTTCAGAAACATACATACTTATTGCCATTTTAACTATTTTTTGACATTGACAGTAGTTTGTGACGCAGTTTAAATGAATTTAACTCTCAAATTAAGCTATATACAGTGAGCAGCATCTCCTATGGCACTTACAGTATTTATTAAATCACTGATATAAGGTGGCACAGAGCATCTCGTTTCCCTTACACAAAATGCTGCCAAACTGGTGATGTATGTTTGCTACAATTTTATAAATGTTAACATATTACATATCAAGGCAAGTAGGTCTTGGTAGAGAGTTGTATACAAGGTAGCCGCAGGTGTGCTTAGAAATTAATGCGGATAAAATAAACGGGCTGCCGATGGTCAGAAAACCGACAGCAGCATCCCGATGTTCAAAATCTCGAGAGGGGCCGGTTTGTAGCCTAACCTTCCCCTCTCCCCCCCAGTGGTGCCTAAACCTAACCCTTCTCGCACCCTAAACCTAACCCTCCCCGGGCGGTGCCTAACCTCCCCCCCAATGGTGCCTAACCCCCCCCTTCCCGCAGCCTAACCCTAGCCCTCCCCGGTCGGTGTCTAACCCACCCCAGCAGGTCCCTAAACTTAACCCCCCATCCCCAGCCTAACGCTAACCGTAACCCGCATACCGACGTGGGGTTCCCCCTATTTTCCTATAACCAACACCTGGCTGAACCAGTCGGGGGCTTACACTATAGCAGGGAGACACACTGTCCATGTAGATATCCAAGTGTCTTTAGAAAATAACACGTAATGACAGTTTATTGCCAGTCACTTTCACTTTTTCACAGTCGGACTGCCAGCGGACCCTTAATGTCCAGGCATGCTGCCACTTGTTGTTCTCCAAGTCTGCTGGCATGCCGAGGCAGACTGGCTTTTATATTTTATTTTTGGGGTCCCAACTTCCCGAGGATTTTCAGCCCTGGGCTGACCAGTTAATGTTATGACTGGCACGTGGCTGGTGGACCCCTTGCTGTGCATTACTGCAGCCGGTGATGCTTATTGGAAAATATGGGGAAACTCACACAGATTTTCCCCCCATTGTTTTGTACCAGCCAGGCTGAGAGGTCCGGGACTGGTTACTGATTTCTTAGGGGGGAGAGGAAGCACATTCAAAAAAAAAAAAAAGAAAAAAATGATCCCTTAAATGTTAACCTAATGTAGCCTGCACAGATCATGGAGATTGGTGCAGTGCCCTCCCCAAGCTCGTCTGCCACAGGCAGGTCTATTATTTGGGTGGGTTCGACGTCTAGTTTTGGTCGGTTTAAAAATAACCATTAGTAAATTTCCGGTTTGTATAGTCATCTATGTAAAAGTATTGATTGTTGGTCCAATGAAGTGTTCTAAATTTGTCCAACAATTTACCAAAAATACAAAACCAACCTTTTGTAAATTTACCCCCAGGGGGCATGGACTACATGCTGTCTTTGATTTTGTGTAACAACCCTCTACTTCAAACCTTTTGCTCTCTCAGTCTCCATGACACTGCCCTCTCATTGCTGACCTCTTGCCTCTTTAAACACTCCTTCTTTGTCTCTTCATCTGACTCAACCCCCCCTTTCTTCCACTGTACTTATTCCTGTACCTCAACGGTCTGTCTTTGGCCCTTTCTCTTCTCCCGTTACTCCAACTCCCTTGGAATTGTCACTAACTCCTTTGGCCTTAAATACCTTCAAATATACTTTGATGAAACTAAAATCTAGCCCTCCTACCCTGACCTATCTCCCTTCTTCCTCATTTGTGTCTCTAACTGCCTTTCCACCATTACTTCCTGGATCAGATGTCCCAGCATTTTTTTATTCAAACTTAACATTTTTAACAAACTAAACATCAATGTGAAGCCCTAACTAATTGTTTCCCCACCTTCCAGTGTCCCTCCACTTACCAATTATTTCTTTCTGTTGAAAATGTCACTCTTGCTTTTGTAACTCATGTCCGCTGCCTAGGTATCATCCTCGATTCTTGTCTCTCTTTCATTTTCCACATTCTGGCTATCTATTAATCCTTCCATTACACCTCCACAACATCTCTTGGATCTGGTCCTCCCACACCTTCAAGGCCACCAAAACTCCATTCCACACACTGACCATCTGCCACTCTGACTACTGTACCCTCCTCCTCTCTGGCCTGCCACATGCTCGTCTCTCTTTACTTCAATGTGTCTTTTATGCTGCTGCTCACTTAATTTTCCTCCCTCGCTATACAACATCGGCCTCCCACATCTGCAACTAGCTTCACCTACTCCCCATCTCCTCAGAATTCAGTTCAAACTCACTTTCACATACAGTAAAAAGCCCTAAACCCCTCCTCCACATCCCCAAACTCATCACTGACTGCAGTCCCTCCACAGCTCCTCACCTTTACCTTGGTCACTCCCTCCCACAATTACCTACTCCAGCCTGCACCTGAGTTTTCAGCTAAAACCCTGATCAGCCATCATCGCAGCATTACCTGCTTTCCCTTTCAGCAACTATTACAGCATTTCTGGATTACCCTGTTTAGCCATCATCTCAGCATTACCTGCTTTCCCTTTCAGCAAGTATTACAGCATTTCTGGATAACCCTGTTCAGCCATCGTCTCAGCATTACCTGATTTCCCTTTCAGCTATCACAGTATTCCCGAATTCCCTACCCTGCTATTGCCACTGACTTACTGGACTTTTTCCTTCAGCTCCACAGTTACCTCAGTTAATCAAGACTTTATTTTAGTTCTGTCACTGATCTGGACATTCATTCAATGCATCACTATTGTTCCTTCAGTCATAGATGTTATTCAGTATTATTCTTGAACATGTGTACTAGTACTTACATTAAACAACCTACTTTTCACTTTAAATCTGTTCCGGTGTCTGCTCCTGTTACCACCCCGGGTCCACAACAAACACAGGGCCTGATTCAGACCCGCTCGCTAGCGCTGTGCACTCGCAAGTGGCACGCTGGTTTGCAAACACGCATGTACACGCTTCGTTCTGCGCGTGCAAATACAGCCTAGTGAAATGAGTGACAGGAGAGGCCGTTTGTGGGTGGTAACGAGCAGGACACTAATAACGGGGGTGTGGAGGTGCAAATGCAGGCGTGCCTGGGTGTTTCAACACCATTTTTAAGGCGTGCATAATTAACAGGCAGCGTCACATGCCTGTTTTTTACACTGAAGTCCTCGCAGTGCTTGCGGCAGGGTAAGCAATTGCTCCCGATGGTGCTCGATGTACCAATGTTTTAATACATTTCCTGGAGATGACGTGCGCTAATGGGCATCTCAACATACGCTAATGGGTGTCTTCATACACAGAGCGATCGCTCGCACAGCCAAAGTGGGTGTGCTTATGCCTTGGCGATCGCTTCCCATGCCGTCACTTTGAAAAATTTGCATACGCTGGATGAGAGCGTTCGCATCTAGCGAGCGGGTCTGAATCAGGCCCACAGATCCTAACACTATTTCCGTCTGCATTTTCAGTGTCTGTCCATGTGCATATGTATGGTATGGCACATGCACAGTTTGCGACTGTTTTCTACAACACATGACTCAGAATCAGCCCCTTTGACTGGAGCTTCCAAGGTCCATTCTTCGAGGTTACTTTGTTGTTCAAGTTGTTCCATGGCTGTTAAACCCTCTCCAGTTCTCAAACTGTTAGGCGCCAGTGTGAGGGGAAGCCACACTTGGGACAGATTGGATTGGTGGCCTTTATCAAGAGAGTGTCTCCAGTGTTCAGTTACTGTCCCTGGTCCGCCTGAACCCCCATCTGAGGATGACATCCTGAAGTCAAGCAATAAGGACTTACTTGTATGCATCATCAAAGTTCCACAAAGTAGCCTAATCACTGCCGATAAAGGTGAATTGGGAGATATTTTATTGCAGCACATGTTGGGCCAAATGTAATAGGGTTAGAGTTAAAGTAAAAATCCAACTCGCACCTTCTCGCATTTTTTAAAGGTGCGAGTTGGTGCCGGGACTCGCAAATGTAATAGCCTGCGAACTTTTGAGCTCGAGGCTACTACAGTATGCGAATCTGTGCAAGTATTTCCTTATGTAAACTCACATCTTTTAATGCAACTAGCATTTAAAGGTGCAAGCTATACAGAAGCCTTCACAGATCAGTGAGATCCGTGAAGGTTTCTGTCTGTGTTTTAAACAAAAAGACGTGCACCCCCTCCCCAGAAGCATAACCAGCCCTGGGTTCTGTACATCCTGTGCTGGTTTTTAAAATACAGGGGCGAAAATGTGTAGGGGGGCCCTGTATTTTGGGTTCTAAAAATTTAGGGGTCAAAAAGTGTAAGGGGCCCCCATGTTTTAAGTACCAGCACAGGGCTTTTCTGCTCCGGTCCTGGTTGTGCAAATACAGGTGACAAAATGAGTAGGGGTCCCCTGTAATTTCCATAACCAGCACCAGCGGGGGGTAATGCCACAGCCAGGGAAGCCCTTTTACCGGGTTCCCTGGCCAAAGCATTATGCCTGACCTCTAGTCAGCCCAGGATGGGAATCCTTGTGAGGTGAGGACCCCCCAATAAAGGGGTCCCCCTCTTCAGGGAACCCCAGGCCTAGGCTGATAGCCCGGGGCTATGCCCGGCACCCCTGGCCGGTGGGTGCTGGGTTGATAGTGTAGTGTGGTGTAAAATTTAGATGCAAAAATATTGTCTTTAGCTGTGGAACTATAGGCCCCAGCAAGCCTCCCCCGCATGCTGGTACTTGGAGAACCACAAGTACCAGTATGTGGGGCATTACGGGCCCACTGGTACCTGTAGTTCCACAGCAAAAGAAATACTTAAAAAACCACAGAACACATACTGTGACAGTAAAAGTTTATTATAACATACATGCACACAGACATGCACACGCACTATCACACATACTCACCTAGTATCCCTGATGCCATCATGTCCCTTTGTCCAGTAGGAATCCATAGGGTACCTGTAATCAAAAATCCATACTCCCCTCTTCAATGCGTTGTTCATGTCCTCTTCGGTCCATGTAGGCATCCAGTGGGTTAAAATAAAAAAACACAGAAATCTGAAACCATGTCAGACAGGAGGAAAGGTATGTGTTTACACATACCCTTCCTTCATGCGAATGGCTGGAGCCCACGTGTGCTCAGTCATTGCAGGAGCCGCCAGCCAATCAGCGTCAGTGTGGAATCTCCATTGAAGTCTATGGTGGGACCGCTACATTGTATCATTGTATCCAATGATGTTACCTTGCGGTTACATCATTGGATACAGTCCTACCATAGATTTCAATGGATATTTCACACCATTGAAAACTATTGATATGTGCATATTTCTGTGATAAGGTGCGTACACACTGGGCGATATTACTGAGCGTTTGCATGATTATGACATCGTAATCGTGCAATCGCTCAGTAATCGTGCACTAAAATGTAGGAAATGACCAGCGATGCGTGCGCCCGCTGGTCGTTTCCGACATTGTCCATTGCCTGAACATGCAGGCCAATCTGCCGATAACGACAGATTGGCCATGTTCAGGAATGATGGAGTGTGCCTGCACTGAACGACTGATGATCGTTCAGTGTAGGCACTGCAGGGGATCAGGAACGACGGTACGATTACAATGTCATAATCGTACTGTCTTTCCTGATCGCACAGTGGGCCTGATTCAGAGCCGCTCGCTCTGACAGAGCGCTCGCTCTGAATCAGGGCCAGGCTTTTTTCTTTTTTGGAGCGGCCTCTTGGCCGCTCGCATAGCTGTAGGTGACCACCCACAGCTATTGCGAGCGGCCAGGATGATGGTCGCGATGGTCAAGACCATCGCGACCATCGGGCTTGCGACGAGACCCTTGTGGTAGGGTCTCGCCCATCGCAAACCCCAGAGAGCTTTCGGCTCTAACAGAGCCGGAAGCTCTCCACTGACATCACTTGTCATGTCAGTGGGGCCGCCCCCAAACGGCAGGAGTTCTCATGGGAACGCCTCCGTTTGGGCAGCCACCCCCCCGGCCCGGCCACCAAATGGGGCGAGCTGTCACTCAACATCGACAGCTCGCCCCCTTTGGTGCGAGACCCGGAGCGACAGAGTGCCCGTCGCTAGCTGGGTCTCGCGCATGCGCACGACGGAGCCAGCTCCTTCATGCACATGCGCTGTGGGCCACCATCGACCCAGTTGCGAGCGCTCAGCGCTTGCGACCGGGTCTGAATCAGGCCCTGTGTGTACGCACCTTTACTCTGACCTGCTATCCTGAAGCTGGTCTATTGTTTTTGCAAGTTCTCAGGCAGTAATATGTGCGAGTGAAGCACTCGCACTCTATTACGAGATTTTTTTCGTGAGTTATAGTAGAGCCCGAAAATTGCGAGTTTTACTATAGTCGCACCCAATTGCATTTGCAAGTAAGTAAAAAATGTGAGTTTAGAGCTGAACTCGCATTTTTACAAATTCGGAACCTATTACATCTGTCCCATTGTGTTGCTAAAGCAGTTACTGCTTCACTATTTTTTGAAGGGAAGCAATAATGTTGATATGTATGAATAGGTTAGCCAGCTGAGTGGGGCAAAGGTAATTTCCCCCTCCGGTGATCGTGGCAAGTCACGTAGTGCATTAGTCTAGTACTGATGTGCTACATCATGTGCATTAGCCTAGTATTAATGTGCTACTTCATGGTTCCTGTCTGTCCCCAGTGCACATGCACAAGATCTTGCATTTCTCGAGAACTCATTGTGGGCAAACCGCGCATTTGCAAGGAAGACTGGAGCCGGTGGTGGGACTGGTCAGTAACATATAGCACCATACCCAGATGGTGCTATGCTTTAGGGGACAAGCAACATGTAACTGTACCTTAGTAAGTGTGCCCCATAACGCTTCGCCATCATAGTTGGCTATGTTGGCAGCATTATTTACACATGCTGAAGGCATCACTGGAGAAACCTGTGATTTCTCCATGGTCCGTTTTTTATAGTAGTCAGTAATCCCAAAGGTGGAAACCCTCCCCTACTGCCGCCTAACCGATGTTCGGGAATCTGTGCAGGCAAATGACCCGTTCTGTGCTTTTGCAGAATGGGTATGCGATACCGCTCGCAGATTGGTAGCAGACTGTCAGTGATTGACAGTCTGCTGCAGTTTGTGGGTGGGGAGGGGGTGGCGATGGTCCTCGATCATTTCCTGCAATGGACGCGTGTCACCACCATTGAGGGGGAAGGAAGAAGCCAAGATCTCCGTCAGCTGATGGAGATTTCCTGGACTCTTCCTCTCAACTGCGGTGGCCGGCTGTGTGACCCCATGGCTCACCTTAGCCGGCTGATGTTCCGCAGATTATCTGATGCTGCGTTGGACAACGCAGCTTGGATAAGTAATGCACAGGAGGCGTGATTCCTCCTGCTGTATTACCATATCTGCAAGGATCACAATTGCAAAGCTGCCTGCGTGCATACATCATATATCTATAGCCTGCGTGCAGCTTTGCAATTGCGATCCTTGCTGAATCAAACCCTGAGACCAATGAAGTTTTAACTTTGAAGCCCCAACTTGAAATTGTGAAAACACTTTCTTCCTTGTAAATTAGAGATTATAGTGCAGATATTGAACGTATGCCCGTTTTGTCACTGCCGTTTGAATGCATTGTGGGCAGAGACATTCTCATGTAAGCACATGCAGACCAGCACATAAGCGTATATTCAGCCATTAGGCGGCGTATATATTGCACCTAATATAGGGCAGATGCCAGTGCACATTGATGATGATGATTAGCTGTAAACCAGGTACATATTCTGCAGATGCAGGAGTGTCATGACATGCCTACAGCTCTGCATATTTGCGAAAACACAGTGGCCCTGATTCAGAGCCGGACGCTCTGACAGAGCGCACGCTCTGAATCAGGGCCGTCCCTCCTCCTTTTTGGAGCGGCCTCCTGGCCACTCGCATAGCTGTGGGTGTCCACCCACAGCTATAGCGAGCGGCCAAAATGATGGTCGCGATGGTCAAGACCATCGCAACCATCGGCCTTGCGGTAGGGTCTCGCTGCTGCAAGCCCTGGAGTGCTTTTGGCTCTATTTGTAGCCAAGCTAAAGAGCTGACAGGATGCGTGTGCCGTAGGCGAGACCGTGAAAAATTGGGCATGGCCTAGCTGTCACAATGCCACGCTCCGTTTATGTGCGCACGCCTTTGGTATGACATTTGCAGGAGCATGACCTTGTGTCACACCCTCGTTTTTAGTCACGCTGGGGGCGAGCCTAGCACATTGAAAATATACAATTTACATAATCTTCCCAATATAAATTTTTATTTTTACCTTTTTACTTTGTTGTCATTTTTTATTAGTGTGACTTTTGACAATCTTTGTTTTCAATCATTTTTGAATGCCCCTTATGCAATGCCCCCCTGTAGTTGTGCCCCTTATACAGTGCCCAATATAGTTTTACCCCCTATTGCAGTGCCACCTGTATTTGTGCCCCTTGTATTTGTGTCCCTTAAGCAGTGCCTCTTGTATTTGTGCCCCCTAAAGTAGTGCCCCCTGTATTTATGCCCCTTAAGCAGTGCCCCCAACCCAGTACTTACCTGACCACGCTGGCTCCCGCCACCGCTGCCTCTGACTGGATCTAATTAGATCCAGCAGGCGCGCAGGGCAGGCTCCTCACATCGCGGGTGACTTCATGACATCACCTGCGCAATGCATCACTGGGAACGCTGGCCTCTGAAGTGATCAGAGGCTTCTTTAGTCTCTGATCGCTTCAGAGACCAGCATTCCCAGTTTCAGTGGGGAAAGACGTATCTTAAAACAAAAAGAGCCGAATGCGGCTCGAGAGCCTCGTGTTGGCCACCCCTGCTCTATACTGTCTTAGTCATCACCTACATTTTCATTAAGGCCAGGAATAGTCCTCTGGCCAAATGTATTGGAGGTGTAAATCTATTATCAACATTTGTGTAATTTGCCTTGAGAAAAATTATTTGTTCCGGATATATGACTTGGTCAGGTCAACCATTTTATAGTACAAATGCTTAGGCCAAGGGGGTCATTCAAACCCGCTCACGAGCAAAGTTCGCTCGCTAGCGGGTCGATGTTGTTAGACTGCGCATGCGCACGACGGAGGGAGCGCGAGACCCGGCGAGCGACGAGAAATACGTCGCTCGGGGTTTCGCACCACAGGGGGCGTGCTGTTGATGGTGACTGACAGCACGCCCCCTTTGGTGGGCGTGCCGGGGGGCGTGGCGGCCAGACGGAGGCGTTCCCATGGGAACGCCTACCGTCTGAGTCCGGCCCCACTGACATCAGTAATGATGTCAGTGGGAGTGACTTTGGCTCTGATAGAGCCAAAATCACTCCTGGGCTTGCGGCAGCGAGACCCTACCGCAGGGTCTCGTCGCAAGCCCGATGATCGCGATGGTCTTTGACCAACTCGACCATCATCATGGACGCTCGCTATAGCTGTGGGTGGTAACCCACAGCTATGCGAGCATCCATAAGGCCGCTGCATTTTCATGGAGGAGGGCCCTGATTCAGAGCGAGCGCTCTGGTCAGAGCGTCCGGCTCTGAATGAGGCCCCAAGGGTATTTTGGATATTGGAATATTCCGTATTTTGGAATATTTATATGCCATAATGAGATATCTTGGGAAAGAGACCCAAATCTAAACACAGAATGCATTTTCAATAATTTTGTGGCTCAAACTAAATTTGTATATATACATGAAATTCATTTATGTTTAATATATACCTTATACACAAAGCCTGAAGGTAATTTTATACAATATTTTTAATAATTTTGTGCTTAAATAAAGTTTGTATACTTTTAACCACCAAGAAGCAAAGGTTTCACTATCTCAGTCATGCTGAAAATATTCCGGATTTTGGAATATTCCGTATTTCTGAATATTTGGATATGGGAGACTCAGCCTGTAATAGTTTTCCAGTTTGCTTTCCAACTGCAATACTTTGTCTTAATCAGTTAATTGATGTTGTGTAAACTCAACGCATTCTGAAAAATAGTCACACTGACAGTTGTAATTGCAAATAGAGAGAAGATGTTTTGGTCAGGTTGTATGTATTAACATTTGTTTCTGAACTATTTTTAATATAGTGTAAGCATATTCCTTAACGCTTTACAATAGGGACTTATGCAGTTATTATATGTTTTACTAGCTGAAGTACCCGGCGTTGCCCAGGTTTAAATCTTCAAGTTATTAAGTTTTATGATGTCGTCCAAATCCATCCAGTGGAAGGCCCAGGACAGGCGGGAGGTCCAACCGGGACCTCAACCCCATAGTATGTCCGGGGTTGAGGTCTGGGATCCAATGTTACAACTCTGTGAAGTTTTTGGCCAAATTATGTGATGTCATCCAAATCCTTCCAGTGGAAGGCCCAGAACAGGCTCCCTGGGTCAAAGCTCTGCCCAGCGCACTCCGCCGTGAGGTCTGACCGGGACCCAAACCACTCCATTAGGCATCCCGGACCAATTGGCACCCCTCTGTGAAGTTTTCATCCAAATCCATCCAGTGTAAGGCCCAGAACAAGCTCCCCAGGTCAAAGTTCTGCCCAGCGTACACCACGGGAGGTCCAACTGGAACCTTAACTCCCCTGTATGTCTTCTTGGATCCAATGTTTCCACTCTGTGAAGCTTTTGTCCAAATCCATGCAGTGGAAGGCTCAGAACAGGCTCCCCGTGTCAAAGTTCTGCCCAGTGTACACCAATGGGAGGTCCGACACTAACCCACCTAAAACCTGGCCACGATCCAACTGGACCACCCCGCGTTGGTTTCATCTCAATTGGTGCAGGGGTGTCCAAATGCATAACCGGACAGACAGTCAAACAAACAAATAAATAGACAGACAGACTAATACATTTTATATATAAGTAGATCCAGAAGTGCACACTTCATGACATGTTGATCAGCCTGCGTCCTGCATTTGTAAGAAGAAAACGAAATTCTCACAGTCTCAGAAAAGCTCTGCTCCCTTCCTCCATGCCTCTTTTCATTCTAATTACAAACTTTGTTTGTTTATCCTTCCCCAATATCTGCCAGAAAAAGGCCAGCTTGAGGTCTTCAGTGTGTAAAAAAAGAAGCATACTCCCTAGAGGCCATGGAGTCCTGAGATCATTGTGAATTTAGTGTGTATAGATTTTTTTCTTTTCATTTAAACAAACAAAAAAACTCTTATGAAATGATATCCAGATAAACAGTTTATTAGCAATACTCTGTAGTTTTCCACTTATAATCACTTAGGCCCTTCAATATATTTACAGTTTCTTACATTTTTACAAAGAGACTATCTCATGGATCATACATTTTCCCCAGAAACCTTTCTTTTACCCACTTTTCTAATAAGTCTTGTATATAGTGCTAATTGTAAATCCTAAATTCCGTTTTAGAACTAACTGTGCCTTACAAATCTCCAAAGGAACAGACTAATTACATGTACAATATACAAATTTCTTTTGACTTTTTCATACAGCTTCCAAACCTTTCTCATGATAACTATATGCTACAGTATATACAGTATTTCTCCTGTCTATAAGTACCTCGCATTTCTCTTGTGCGCTACGCATTGTGTGTACAATATGCCAAAGGCCCTATTTACTACAATCTGCATTTAAAATGCGGTTGTAGTGTGATATTTTTGACTAAATCTGCATTGCGAATTTAGGAAATATCACAGGAATTTATCAGACATCCCCTGCAGGGACAGAGCCTGCAATAAGGCGCTGCACCTGTGAATCCCCTCCGCACAATTCTTCCTTGTTTTTTTCGGAGAATGTGTCTGCACTTGTGCCGCTGCCAGATACCGCACCCCCTGCTTCCATTATATTCCTCCTGAGTACCGTGTGCTACTTATTTCTCCAAAGTGTTACTTTCTGATATTTCTTACCTATATTATGTGCTACACAGAGCAGTAACTAGACTTTTTGGTGCCCTGTGCCAGAAAGAGCATTGGCGCCTCCCTCGTTTTTCAAAGGGACATAATACACCCAAAAAAGGGCCATGGCTTCATGGGGAAGGGCCAGGGAAGAGATATGAGAGGCCAGGAGATGCTGGGGATGAAATAAGAGGAAGCTACAAGCAAGAATGTTAATAAACAGAAATTTGACAGGCCCAAACAGTGCCCCCCTGACCTGTGGTGCCCTATGCGATGGCACCAGCCGCACTACCCTTGCTACGACCCTGGTGCTACATATTTATACTGCATATTACAGTAGTTCCTCAAATATCTCTTCAGTTCTACATACTAAAGAGTGGTGTCACAAATGCGGTTTAAATGTTAGCATTTTGCAGGGTAGAAAAGTGCAGCATCCATGCAGGGATATAGCATGGGTGCAGTGTGCCATGGGCCTTGCTAGCAGCTGTGGCAAGCTGAAGAGATTTGTACTGCCAGGCTGTGAGAGTTTTCCTCTCTTCCTGTACACATACTGTAACCTCTGACCTCTGCTTCTCCTCTGGTGTACCTCTGTTCCTCCCCCTGCTTCCATCACCATCACAGCTAGAAGAAATATAATTGTCCCTGAGGGTTGCCCTAAATCCTTGCAATTGTCTGTTGCAACTCTGACAGAAGTAAGATTTGACGATTGTCGTCCGCAAAGGCTTTCCCATTCAAATAATACATGTATTATGGTACTGCTTGTCCTCTCACAATACCTATTCTATTATCAGATTAAAATCATTTAGGGGTCTATTTACTAAGCAGTGTTAGGAGACAGAGTGAAAAGTGATAAGTCAGTGATAATGTGCCAGCCAATCAGCTCCCAACTGTCATCTCACAGGCTGTGTTTGAAAAATGACCGTTGGGAGCTGATTGGCTGGCACATTATCACTTCCTTATCACTTTTCACTCTGTCTCCTAACACTGCTTAGTAAATAGAGCCCTTAATCAATTATAAAAAATGCTTTATTCCATATTGTGTGCTGCTAAGTAGAAGATAGCCTGTAACTGGAAAATGACAGATTCCCCCTCACAGGGTTGCCATCAGGGGGGTCCTCTGGGACTGGAGTCCCGGGCTTGGACATAGAAGGGGTCCCGTCCCCAGTTCCTAAGGTATGACAGTCCTGGCTCTGCCAAACCTGTGCACACCCCGCCCCCCTCCGCCCGCAGGGACACTTCCATCTTTCCTCCGGTCACTCCTGCATGACGTCCCTTGGCATGTGCTGTGCGCGGGAGAAGGAGAGTGGGAGCCAGGCTGCGTTGGAGAAACACCTGCTCTCTGAGTGGGAATGCACTACTCTACTACAGAGCGTAGGGAACCGCTCAGTGGGTGATATAGCACCCCCAGTGTCCCTGCTGCGACTGGCATCTTTAACTCATGGATATGGACTGTATTCCCTGCACTAAAAGTGGTTATTACATTACTGAAAAGGTATGCAGCAGTGGTGTTACCAGTGCCTCTACTCACTGTATAGTACAGCAAAGATTATGCAGTTATGTTAATGGTGCCTCTATACATTGTATGCTGGCTTTGGGTGCTGGCTGGAGAGACACATTTTTTATGTGGATATGGTAAGGACATGGTAGGTAGGGGCCCTGCCTATTAATCTGTCCCGGGCCTCATAATTTCTGATGGCAGCCCTGCCCCCTCGCATCACGAAACTATAAACCGCATTTTCTTTGTCTTTACCAGATTTTCATTCCAATCAACTAGTTGGATGGTTGGACAGAAAATCTTTACGTGTGTATGCACCTTTAAACTGTTGCAGGGCATGCTAGGATGTGTAGTTCAGCAACAGCTGGGGGACCGCTTATTGGTCATCTCTGCTCTAAATAATTTGATGGCGCCTTGGTGCTTATTCTTCTCTGGCTCTGTAGCCTTGCCCACCGAAACCCCCCCCCCCCCTTCCAGTTCACTCAGCATGTCCCCTATTTTTCAGTTTCATATTCACCTCCCGTTTTTACCCATTGCATAGGCTCAGCTCTCCACCCCCATCTTCACCACCTTTATTTTCTCTCCATTCTTCTCCCTGTTACTTTCATTTCTTAAATATTCACACAAAACACACCTTGCAACAACAGTACATAGTTAACTTCCATTACTGGTGCTTATTTTTGCATATTGTCCAGTTCATGTCTTCACTTTTGTTTTAATATGGTTATGCTGTATTCCCATCTTTTTAACTTCATTATCATATTGTATGATCATGTTTTTGACTTTTGTCAATATACATATTTAATTTAAAACAAATTTGATCTTTTTTTAACATTTTCTTTCCACTTCAGTAGAAATGAAAGCTAAAATTTGGCACGCCAGTACAAAGACTGTCAGGGGCTAGCTGGCAACTTTTAGCCTGGGGGGCAAGTCCAAGGCACTGGCCCATAAGTAACGGCGGATCCTTAAATGGAGGTGTTTGGTATAATAAAGCTTTATTTTACACATTCACTTATGTATGTTAGCAGCGCTATTTTACACGTACACTTATGTATAATAGCGCTACTAACATACATAAGTATAAGTGTAAAATAGCGCTGGTTAAAGCACATTTGTCACTTAGCAGCACCGTGTACATATTCCCCAACGGTCAGTGTAGAGTGAGAAATATTACATACAAGAACTCCCTCCCACCATATTTTTTCTTCAAAAGAAAAATAAGAGCATAAAATCCATATTAAACATACACTTACCTTTATTTCTTCTTTGTTTTTCTCTGCTTTTCTCTCTCCACTTTCTTTTCTTTTAACTGGGTTCTTCTTTCCTTCAGCTCCTCTTCCCCTGCTTATTTTTCTCTCCACTTCCTTTCATTCTCAGGGTGCAGCCAAGGATGGACTTTCAATGGCCCTGCATATTTGGCAGTCCCATGTCCTAACAGGGATGGGCTATAATAAGCTGCCCTATAGCTGCTGGTAAACTACACATCCCAGCATGCCTTGTCAGGAGTCTTGTATTCAAACTGTTGCAGGGCATGTTGGGATGTGTAGTCCCAAAGCTGAAGGGCCGCTTATTTATTTATTTTTAAATCACTAGTAATGGGAGCCTCTTATTAAAAATAAGGCTCCCATTTTTGAAATACAACACCTTTATTTTTCACAAAATAAATCTGTTGGGTCGGGGGGAGGGGTCCTGGGTGACACGGCCAATAGCAGCAGGGTGGCCGTGTCACTCATATACTGACAAATTAACCGGCGCTGCTGATGCCCTGCGACCCCCATAGCTGCCCTGCGACCCCATAACCGGGCGGCCCCACCCTTCCTCCCCCTGCCGCTCGTTGTGTACAGCCGGTGGCCGCCTATGCGCGACGCCGACGGGACGGCCGGGGTTGGTGCCTGCCTTTGGCAGCCTTGTTGTGCATTATGTACCTACAGGGCTTCCGTAGCCCTGTAGTACACACCACAATAGCACGTGACCGCGGCTGCCTCCGACAGTCAAAATCGGAACGCAGCCATGGCGGAAGCAGCCGAGCTGCACACTGGTGACTGGTCCACCTCCACGGCCCTGTGCAAGGAGGAGGTGGGCGGCCCACAATGCTTACTAATAGAGCGGCCCGGGGGGCACATGGCACCCTGCCCCCCGGCCCAGCCCGCCACTGAAGACTGTCCTGGCAAAGTAATAAGTTAACTCTTCAGCTGGGTACATACTGGAGCGATGTTGGGCCAATTTGCCATTTCGTAATGACAATTCGCCTACATATCTCAGTGTCATCGCCTACATCGCCCCTTTTGGGAGGGGGCTGCGGGATCAGTGTAGCAGGGGGTGGTCGGGCAGCTTAACTGGGCAGTGCGGGGGCATGCTGGCATGATCGTGGCCCCGTCCCCGCTTTATAATGCCGATATTCCATTGTAAAGCAGGGGGCGAGGCTACGACGACGCTTCGCCACGGGACCGTCCACTTTCACGGGGGTGGGGGGAGGATAGACTTGTCTACTGTCTTGCTGGGGGCCGGAAGCGGCACCCGATTTTGTCTGTCATCACCTTTGCTACTCAGCCTACGTGATGTGTCTGTGAACTACGTCATATCAGTCATATCATCTGTATACACTAGCCGATGTGCAGATGATATATGTCGGCCAGTGTGTACCCAGCATTAGTTTATGGAAATAACATACATTCTGCATGTATGCAGTCTACCACCTGCAGCTGAGGAGCAGAAGATGTGCACCAGCAGGCCTTGGTTTTTTTAAGGACGGATAAACTTAAATGGCCTGTCTGATGGTGAGGCTATACCACAGGTTCTCAAACTCGGTCCTCAGGACCCCAAACAGTGCATGTTTTGCAGGTCTCCTCACATAATTACTAGTGAAATAGTTAGCTGCACCTGTAGATCTTTAATATGTGTCAGTGAGTAATGAGTACACCTGTGCACCTGCTGGGTGACCTGCAAAAAGTGAACTGTGTGGGGTCCTGAGGACCGACTTTGAGAACCACTGGGCTATACAAATGTTTCACCTCAACTGCAACAACTTGAAAACCCTGTATGACCTCACCAAATAGAATTTAGAGTTAGACACGTTCGCATTCTGTTTATGGAGTGCATAAGCTGCTTTGTGCTCTTCATTTTTTATGCCAGTGGCACCTTCCAGTTTATCAGCTCACGAGTTGTGGGTAAAAGCTAACCCATATTCTCTGATTATGGGCCTGATCCATCACGTATCACGGCTACACATGCGAAAATATGCTAATGAATGCAATTGCAAAACCGACGCACAGCCACCATAAAGACGCCCACTACCACTATCTATACTTGCCAACTCTCTATCATTGTGAGGGAGACTCCCTGAAATAGTAGCAATCTCCCTGTCTCCCTGAAGAGTCTAGCAATCTCCCTGATTGCACCTTACCCCTATTAGGTAGCTCTTATATAAAAAAATAAACAGAGATTTATACATTCAAATGGGATCATTAGTATCATTTCCCTGCATTAGTTATAAGGCACACTGATACCTATGGCTACATGCATTTTCTGGAACGTATTAGCGTGTTTTCATCAACGAATAGATCTGCTTTTGGGCTCGTTTACATTTGCATGTAATTCAATTTTATGACACGCCTCTCAGATGTAGTAGTACGCTCCCACTTTGACAGGGGCGCTAATAGGTGTTGTTTTCACAATCTCCTTGAAATGCTTTTTCAAAAGTAGATAAGTATGTCACTATCTCACATCTGTAATTCCTTGAAATACTTCGTATACATCGGGAACACTGAGTAATTTCTGCACCTCACGCACAATTACAACAGATCGGACCTTACTCAGAAATTGCTAGCCTCGTTGCACGCAGTGAGTAGTCAAGATGCATATGCCGTCGCAGTTGCTAATTTATACATACCCATGCAACGGCATTCAAACTGACATGACAGGCACGCCTGTGTTTCTCCTAACACTCCCCCGTCACCACCACCAAACGATGACGTCCCTTCCTTCGGTCTGTGATGGCTTTGTGTCTGCGTAAGTGATCACAGTGCGATCGCAATGTTAACTCATGCACGCTCACTGCGGTTCATAGTATACGCATGTACAGTACTGGCTCATGTCAGGATGCTTAAGGGATGCAGTCAGGAAGCCAACGGTCAAAATGCCGACCGCCGGCTTCCCGACTGTCTAATCCCGGCAGGGGTCTAATGACAGGCATCGAAATCCCGACGACTGTCATTTTAGCTACGCCAGGAGCCCGACGTCCGGCATACCGAACAAAGGTAAGCCGGGCGGGGGGTGTGGGTTAGGTTAGGGGAAGGGGGGGTTAGGCACCCCCGGGGGGGGGGTTAGACAAACCAAAGCTCCCGTCATCTGATGCCCCAACCATTCACCCCCAGACAGCACATACAACCACCTTCTAATTGTGAGTTGATAGAGAGAGAGAGATATGCTTTCCAATACTGTATAGGGCACTTATAGAGCTGCACTGTGACCCCATGTATCATGTAGAGTTCACATTGAGCCTCATTGTTTCCTCTTGTACTACAAAGGGCCCCTATAGAGCAGCATTGTAACCAACCTTTGTCTCTTGTACTGTATAGTGCAGCCTGAGTATTTTATTGCTCATTATACCCCCTTTACTGTACAGTTTATAGGACCTCCATTATATTTCAGAAATGTACAGTCACTATCTAGGGGGTGGTCGAGCGGGGCAAGTGCCCTTGGTGCCGTGGCAGGACCGATAGAGGGGGACACCGCCAGCCACTGCTTTCTGTCTCCTCAGCCATCCCCAATTTTCTCCCTTCCACATTTAAAAATATGAAACATTTGAAAAAGGACGTTTGTAGGAGGGTACATATTTCGTTTGCAGGGTGGTACTGAATAGCCTAGCATTGGCCCTGTGCATGTATGTTGTGTCATGATGACGCGATTCAGTGTGAATCGTGTCATCGGCCACCCCCGCTGCGAGGTTTGTGTTGTAACTGCCGGGGGTTCGGAGGGGTCGGAGTCCCCCAGGAGGCTTGCCTGCTTTTCCGAGGGGACCAGGAGTGGCACCTGATTTTCGGGAGGCACCCTGCCGAATCAGGAGGGTAGGCAAGTATGAGTAGAATCCCACAGTGTCAGCACATTCAATAACCCAGCAAAAAGCCCAGAAATCACACCCCACACACTAATACAGATAGGATATGGCAATATATACACATAATAAGTACAACAAACAATAAATAAATCTATTAACCAAGGGTCACAACAAATTAATTTTTGTTTAATGTATTTAGCACACTAAATGCAGCAAGAGCTGACACCTTAATTTAATGGCACTTGCATGCCGCCTTCTTACGATACTGCTCACAAGCACTCCCCCCCATCATTAGTCACACCAATAGGCCCTACATAAATTTCAGCTCCAGGTCCATGTGGACATTAATCTGGCACTGGCTAAGACCTGCCCTCTGCCTTCTCTCCCAGTCAACTCTCCTCACTCACGTCACCAATCTCATATTCACGCTACAATAAACCTGATAATCTCATTCACATCTCTATCCTTAACTCTGACCTTCCTGTGCCCTCTTGAATGCCAGATCTGTCTGTGACAAACTGGTCCCCACCCATGATCTTTTCATCTCCAACTCCCTGAATCTCATAGCCATCACTGAATCCTGGATTTTTAATTCAGACACTGCTTCTCCCACTGCACTCTCTTCTGGTTACATCGTGTTCTTATACCCCTTGGCCTGGGGGTTGGCATGGTGGTGGTGGTTCTTCTATCTCCCTCCTGCTCCTTCCAATTTATACCCTCAGAACTATCACTTTCATTCTCTTCATTTGGGGTTCATGCTATTTGCCTCTTCCAAGCTGTTCACCTTTGATTACCTGTCATGTATCATCCACCTGGCCCTATCTCCAAATTCCTTGACAACTTTGCTTCCTGACTCCCCCACTTCTTTTCTGCAAACCTTCCCTCCCTCATCTTTGGTGACTTCAATATTCCTATCGATGTCCCCACTGCCTCTAAACTCCTTACCCTTACATCATCATATGGTCTCTCTCAATGGGCCTCCTCACCCTCCCATGTGAGTGAACATGATCGGTCTTCACTCACAATTGTAAATTCTGTGACTTTACCAATTCCACATTCCCTCTCTCTGACCATCATTTTCTTGCTCTTAGCTCATCCCTCACTCCTTCTCCACCTTGGCCTCCCAAAGCTACCATCACAAAGCATATTGACATTATGTCATTATCCTCCCTGCTCAACTCACTTATCTCCCTCATTGTCTCTCCTGCCCTAACCAAGCTGTTTCCCCTATACAATGTCTACCTTACTTCTGCTGTAGACTCTGTTGCTCCGGTGGTCACTACTCACCTTCGCAGATCCACACCTCAACCTTGGTACCACCGTGCATCAGTGGAGGAAATTATGCTAAATGTAGAATTCCTCCATTTCAAATTTATGCTCTCGACCTACAGTGCTGCCCTTTCCCTCGCTAAACAGTCTTATTTCATAACCCTTATCTTCTCCTGCAACCCCCATTGTCTCTTTGCCACTTTCAACTGCCTCCTCTGCCCGCCCTCCTCACTCTGCCATTGACTTAGCCACCTACTTCACATCTAAAATTCTATTAGTCAGGACATCATTTCCCACCAGACCCTCGTCATCCCATCCTCTTCTTTCCCAGTATGCCTTTCTCTGTCTTTTCCATCCAGTTTACCAACTTTGACTTTATTCTCCCCAGTATCTGGATATGAAGTCATGGCCCTAATCTGGTTGTTGCCGCCTTCCACCTCCCCTCTTAAACCTATACCCTCATTCCTCTTACACTCATGCTATCCTGTTGCCTGTTCCGATCTTGCCCATCTCTTCAACTTCTCCCTCGCCTCAGGTACTGTGCCCTCTGCACTGTCCCCTCTGCATTCAAGCATGCCCTTGTCTCCCCCATTCTTAAAACAAACACCATTGATCTTGACACTATCTCTAACTACCTCCCCATCGCTCTTCTCCCCTTTGCCTCCAAACTCCTTGAGCGGATTGTCCACTACTTTTCATTACTCCCACTCGCTGCTTGACCCATTTCAGTCTGGCTTTCATACTCTCCATTTCACAGAAACTGCCCTCAGTAAAGTCAGCAATGAACTTCTTGCTGCCAAAACCAATGTCCATTACTCTCTGCTAATTCTCCTTGACCTCTCTGCTTCTTTTGACACTGTGTACTGCCCTCTCCTTCACTCCCTCGGTCTGCGTAATACTGCCCTTGTGGCTGTCCTTCTACCTGTCTTTCTCTGTCTCCTCTCATGACTCGACTCTCCTCCACTTCCACTACCAGTAGGTGTGTTATTATGGTTCTGTTATTAGACCTCCTCTATTCTTCCTTTATACATTCTCTTTAGGTGAGCTCATCAGCTCTTTTGGCCTCCAGTGTTATTTTTATGCTGATGACATTCAGCTCTACCTCTACCTGACCCCGCTCCTCTCATCACTCGTATCTCCAGCTGTCTCTCATTGCTATTTCCTTCTGGCTGTCCCAGCTGATATTCTTTCCACCCTCTGGAATAACCTCATCTCCCTCAATTTCATTATCTATTGACAACATCACCATCTCTTCTAGCCCGCATGTGCACTATCTTGGAGTTATCCTTGACTCCTCCCTCTCTTTCAAACCACACATTCAATATCTTTGGCAGTTTTGAAGTTTCCATCTCAGAACTATTTCCAGGACCAGAGGCAACTAAAACCCTCATATCTTCACCTGTCATTCTAGACTGGACCACTGTAACCTACATTTATCTGGCCTCCCTGTCTCCCACCTCTCCCCACTCCAATCTGTTCTCAATGTTTCTGGCCGGCTTCCTCTCCAAATGCACTACATATGCCTTCCCTCTCCCACAAGTCCTACATTGGCTCCCCTGCCCTTCAGAACCCAATTCAACTCCTCACACTCACCCAATTGTCTCCTATTTACATCTCTGACCTCATTTCCCTTCACACTCCCATTCTACCCACTTAATTCCACAAATTAATGCAGCCTCTCCTCCCAAATTATAATTTCCCACCACTTCAAGATTTTGTCATTGCTGCCACTTACCACTGGAACTTTCTTCCTCTTTCTATCAGACTCTCCACCTGTCTACAAAACTTCAATGAGCTCTTAAGACCCACTTCTTTATCAAAGCCTTCCAGCTCTCATTCTAACCCACCACTCTATGCTCCTTGTTCATTCTCTCCCCTCTGTGTCACCCCTGCCTGTCTCCTACTCCCCTTTAGATTGTAAGCTCTCATGAGCAGGGCCCTCTTTCCTCATATGCTTTACCTTTCCTCATTTACATCATCATCTCCTCCCCACTACCAACAATAGTAACAAACCTTTGGGTTGGCAGACCCGCTGCTTATTTGGGTATTATGACTGTTGCTGAAGCAATGTTTATAAAACTTGTCCATCTTCTGCAATGTTTTGTAATGTAAGTCACTTTTTTCTTATTTTGTTCATACTGTTTCTGTTTATGTAGTTTGTAAAGCACTGCGGACCCCTTGTGGCACCATATAAATAAAGGATAATAATAAGCAAGCTATTACCTGCGTAGTCAAGGTCAATACATTAATCTTTAGCTCTCTTAAGCTGGGTACACACTGGCAGATATATTGGCCGATCAATTGATTGGCCAATATATTGTGTGCCCATCGGCCAGTGTCTACCAGCGATAAGTCTGAACAACTTAGTTCACACGTGTATCGCGTCGGCTGTGCTGCACAGCCGATCCCCAATATATCTGCAGACATATTGGGGCATAGTGCTGTGTCAGCTGACATTCTTATTTGCACAGAATTTATATCCTCATGTTCAGGAATGTAAGGGGTAACTACGTAACATTTGTTCCAACATTTGTGTGTTCTGCCTACTTTGCTTTGCCATAAACTC
This sequence comes from Taudactylus pleione, assembly GCA_031769625.1. Lineage (NCBI taxonomy): Eukaryota > Metazoa > Chordata > Amphibia > Anura > Myobatrachidae > Taudactylus > Taudactylus pleione. The sequence goes on from JAUIMM010000018.1 coordinate 21,137,773, forward strand.
AGTTTTAATGTTTTTTAAAGTTGGCAAGCTCCTGCCCAGGATCCCTTGCGAGGGGTTGTCTTTGTCCAGTAGCCTCACAATCAGAAACTGTTTCTTCGTCAGATGCTGGTGACCTTTTCTGTCATCCTCGCTCTGTTCAGGAGTTGTTTTGTTAGTTTCCTGCTCTAGAATATGCTGAGCATATGATGTTCTGTGGGAAAAAGAGATCTGTAATGTTGCAGGTTTGTTAAAAAGATCTTAGCACATTTCAGACATGACATTCCTGTGTACAAAAGAAATGTCACGACCAGGGTTTCGCAACGTGGAGGTATGCGGTCCTTACCAGTGGGGGCGCTGTGGCGCGGTCCTTCTGGCGAAGGAGCTGGAACGTGGAGACTGGCATTAGGTGTGTGTGGGGGTCTGTCAGCATTGGGCCATCCTGGCAAGGGTAAGTCTAGCACCATCTCAGCACCACAGGTACATGGGAGCGGCCATCTTGCCTCAGGTCATGTGACATAGTGGGCCTATCCTGATGCGTCAGGTGATCTCTCCAAGCCACTCACGCTCTGCTGCAGGGTGCTTAAGGGGATTTGGAGCTCCCTGTAGTTGCCAGTGCAATGTGTTTCACAGCGTCAGCTGTGAGAGAGAGTCCCTGCACTCCTGAACCTTAGTCTTGTGCTCAGTGGCGTAACTATAAATTTTGCTCCCCCATGCCAAAAAAGTTTCAGGCGCCCCCCCCCCCCCACACCCAAAGATAAAACACACCCAGAGACTACGTTTAAGGTGTGTGGTTACATGATACAGCAACGTGCCTTACACATTATGACACACTAAGTAATGCCACTTATAACACAGTGTGCCACACTGGAATGCCCCTTACAACACATTATGCCACACCGGAGTGCCCCTTACAACACATTATGCCACACAGCAATGCCCCTTACACATCCCACACAATAATGCCACATATAACACATAATGACATACAGTAAAGCGCTTATAACAAATTTATGCCATGCTGTAATGCCCCTATTTCACATTATGCCACACTGTAATGCCACATACAACAGATTATGCCACATACAACACATTATGCCACACAGTAATGCCCCTTACACATTATGCAACACAGTAAAGCCCCTAATAGCACATTGTGCACACAGTAATGCCAAATACACATTATGCCAAACAGTAATGCCCATTACATCCCACCCTGACAGATTGCACAGTTTTTATGTCCGTGTAGAACCAGATTATTGGGAACATAGTTTATAACCTGTAAACTGTGTATCAAATTAGTGCCCCTTATACAGTGCCCCCTGTAGTTGTGCCCCAAAATGCAATGCCCCCTATACTAGTGCCCCTTATGCAATGCCCCCCGTAGTAGTGCCCCTTATGCAATGTCCCCTGTAGTAGTGCCCCTTATGCAATGCCCCCTGTAGTAGTGCCCATTAAAGTAGTGCCCCCTGTAGTAGTGCCCCTTCTAGTAGTTAGCCGCCTGTAGTTATCCCCCTGTAGTTAACCCCCTGTAGTTGCTCCCCCCTCCGCGCGCACACAAACAAACACACACACACACAAAAGAAAAAAACACAAACACTTACCTTTATCCCCGCTCCAGTGCTGCTACCGTCCATACCCCGGCGTCTGCTCCTCGGCACTATGGGAGTGACGTCATTACGTCACTCCCATAGTGCTCTGCGGGACCCGGAAGACGGAGCTCACTCCTGAGCTCCGTCCCCGGCGTCCGCTCCTCGGCACTATGGGAGTGACGTCATTACGTCACTCCCATAGTGCCCTGCGGGACCCGGAAGATGGAGAAAGCTCCGTCCTCCGGCTGCCGCCGGGGGTTTGAATAGGAGCCGGGTGCCCGCTGGTAACACACTCAGCGGGTGCCCGGCAGATGGAGGGTGCAGGGGGCGCGACAGCACCCCCTGTAGTTACTACTACTGCCCCCGTTGCCCCGAAGCTACCCAGCGCCTCCAAGCCACCGCGGGGGTTGCGGGGGCAGTAGTTACGCCACTGCTTGTGCTCCGATGCCTGCCCTAATTCCTTGCTGGCCGCTGGCTTCCTGCATAGCTGCACCACTCCGCCTTGCCTTGCTCTCTGCTGGAGATCAGCCCTGTAGCTTCCACCAGACCCACTCCTGCCTGAACCTGTCTCCTCAGTTAACCCATTCCTGCTCAGTCATTATCACAGCATTTCTGGATTTCTTTTCAGCCATTTCCACATCATTTCTGGATTTCCCTTCAGCCATTATCACAGCATTACCAGATTTCCCTTCAGCCATTATCTCAGCATTACTGTATTTCCCTCTCAGTCACTGTTCAGCATCCCTGGATATTCACTTCACTTTCACAGCCTAATTGGACTCACCTGGTTCACCTCTATCACTGACCTGGACATTTGTTTACTCCCATCCACCTCAGTCTCCTTCAGCTACACATATTAACTCTGTCATTACTGGTCTTAGTTATATTATTGTTCATGTCTACCAACATTCACATAAAACAACCCACCTTTCAATTTGAATATGTTTCGGTGTCTACTCCTGTTTCCAATCTGGGTCCACAACAAACACAGGTCCTAACAGGAAATTGGAAACATCAAATGAATGATTGGATCCCTCTCCAAATAATTGTGGTAATGTAGCTTATAGCTTAGGTTTTTGGAGCTTTTAAATTAATGCAGATCACAGGCCCCTTAGTGTTCCCATAAAACCAAGAAAATGCCTATAGAGAACAATAGTTTACATGCAGTAGACAAAATCTACAACTTTTTTTTTTTTTATTTTAATAACTTGGTTTGAAAACCATATTATCTATTATGTGTTACTGTATTTCTGACTGGACAGTGGGTTTTTGTGATAAATTCCTTCTCACCTGGCTTGATACTAAGCTTACATGAGTACAGTAGTGAGCTGGCAGCATCGTAGCTCTGAACTTGCCTGCTGCTGGAGTTTAGGACCATTAGCATAAATTGTTTTGGGAATTCTATATTTTTTTACAGTACAGTGAAGGGCAATTTGCACGCATGTTATTTGAGCCTATGGGACATGTTCAGTAAATCAATGTCTCCTTAATTGGTAACAAATCATAAATAGTTGATATGTGAGAACGAGAGAATTGTTTTAAAGTCACTTATGATTGGCTAAGAGCCTAGTGGGCCGTGGCAGAAGTTTTACACATGAGCAGATTAATCTGTAGCTCATGGTTGTCTGTGTCAGCGCACGGCAGGAGGAGCAGTCTGGGCTGCAAGTTTTCATATTGAATAAATTAGGACATAAAGCTACAATAGGAAAGTCTTACAATGTTAGGGTGATTTTAGTGTTTATTAATAGATATTACAACAGAGGTATACATTTTACTCGCTATATGTAATATCCTTTGGAAGAAAGAAATATTGTTTTATTCATGTTTTATATAGCAATAAGTTCAACAATTACATAATTATTTATTTTTTAATACTAAGTACCCTATTTATCACAATCCACATCTCAGACGCGGATGTGATAATATCGCCTGGATTCGCAATATAATATCTGAATACATCGCAAGGATGTACCAAATATTGCATGCAGGGACAGCGCTTGTGAAAAAGCTCTGTCCCTGTGAATCCTCTTTGCACACTTTTCCGGGTATTTTTCGGAAAAATACCCTGACAGTGTGACTGCGCAAGCGCTGCCATCTCACTCCCCCCATTCCGAGATCACCCTCATTCCTCCCACAGCTGCTAAGCTTACACTTACATGTCTGGTGATCTGTGCTCTGGTGAGGTCCTCTGGGACTCCGGTCAGCTGGTCTCAAAGGTCGTGCTCTGTGACCCCCGGTCAGCTGCTTTTACAGCACAGAGCAGCTAACTTGGGTCACAAAGCACGATCTCAGAGACCAGCTGACTGGAGTCCCAGAGGACCTCACCAGAGCACCTCACCAGAGCACCAATCACCGGTCTGGGTGCAGGTAAGTGTTTTTTCCAATGCTGTAATCAGTGCTGTGGTCTATCAGAGACGCAGGCTGATCACAGGCACCTGAGAAAAGACCTTCAACCTTACAGGAACCCCTAGTGGGCACATTCTGCAGAGGGGCATTTCCCTCAATTAACAATGGCTTTTTTTATGTTAGGTGGAACGTGTGGCCTTTTGTCTGAGAACCAACGTCTGTTATAGCTGCTGCCGATGGCGGATGCTCCGGGATTGCAACCCGCTCCTTCCCTATGGGAAGGAGGTCCAGGTTGCGATGAGGGTTCCTTTCTGATCCTTCCGCCCCTGTCCGGCTCCTTCCGCCGGATGTCAGGCTCTTGTGCACATTCGTGACCTGTAGGTCGCACATGCGCAGTCCCATTACTGCTCCGAAAAGAAGCAGTAAAGCAAAGATTCACTGCTCCGAAAAGATTCACTGCTCCGAAAAGAAGCAGTGAAGCTGCTCGCGGGGACAACTGATTTTGCATCAGCTGTCACCGCGCCGGAGCAATGATGAATTGCTCCAGTAGCCGCGGCGAGTTACAATGTTAATTATCGGGGATCCTGATAATTAACATCATGAATAGGCCCCATAATGTTAAAAAATGGCATTTGAAATCCAACAAATAGAATGAGAGACTGCGCTCTCATTACATGTGTGGAGGATTGTATATAATGGCTGCACACCCAATTATTTATTTATGTATTACCACTTATTTATAAAGCGCACACATATTCTGCAGCGCTTTTGCAGAGAATATTTGTCCATTCACATCAGTCCCTGCCCCCATGGAGCTTACAATCAATGTTCCCTACCACATGCCCAATAAGAGAGGTCCTTCTCTTATACTAAGCAGTAGATAGAGAGCGCTTCCCATAATTTTCTATTATTATCCGCAGTATATATGAGTGATGCTGTGCAGCCTTCACTGAGAAATGTATAGCTTGGGAGGTGAGTGATATGTATGAAGCGGCATACCACAAGTATACTCACCTTTGTGTAGAGGTCTCACAGACCTAACCGCTGTTCTTGTAGTCCCTTGTAGGGAGGAGGAATGTAACTCTACACAGTTGCAAGTAGATGGGCCTCTGGAGTAAGCGTTTCGGGGTAAGCGTACCTCGGTTGACCTTAGTTAGTAGTACCTACTACCCTTCTCAGTACTCTCCTGTCTGAGAGAACAGAAGAAGTGAGAGCTGTGTATGACTGTTAATGTCATTGTGCTGAAATGTCACTCTCACCCCACAAGCAATACATTCCTCACTGAAGGATGCACAGCAGTCGCATTGGGGTTGATTCAATTAAGCATGCTGTTGATAGTGCCTGGAGGGAGCTCCCGGGGCTATTCAATTCAGTGCACTCTTAGGTCGACTAAAGGTTTTCTTGACACACCGTTATGAGGGTGCGAGGAGAAATCAGTCTAAAGTGCCGTCCGCAAGGCAGTTTCACTGGCTTAGCAGAGCGCTAACAGTCTTGCAGCTGGCACTCTAGTCGGAGAATGCCGGTTCGCGCAACTAATCACCCATGTTAAGTCCGAGAACCAACATTCTCTTGGTCAGACTAAACTGTGAGGTGAATAGCTCCGTTACCAACTTCCCGGTGTTATTCACCTCACTCTTACTTGAATAACCCCCAATGACTAGTATGATGATGACTAGATCCTAACCATATGGAAAGACAGTCCATAAAAGATTGTGTATATCTACGCTTGTTAACCCTTCATATATTAATTATATTTTTACATCCACATTTATTATGACATTTCTTTGTAAAGAAGGTTTTAGAAGTGAAACTGGGCGCTCCCTATTGTTAGCAAGCCGTGTGGACAAAAAGTTTCCCCTAGTGGAAACTGGTCAGAATATGTGGAAAAAAGGGAGTGTTTGTCCTGGTTAGGCGCTAATTAGGATGCTAACGACTAATGGACCCAAGAGGTCTCGGATAAATCTCAAATAAATACATTTATTGATAAAAAGAATAAACATACGACATATGCATATTAGAAACACGATTTTTCACTGCTATACGGCCCAAAGGCAGCATCTCGCCAAGCGTCAACAGCCCTCAAGGCTCTAGCTGGACATCTATAAAGCTCCCACTTTTCAGATTGCCCCCTCTACCATTTGTTGGATTTTGATAGAAAATGAAGTGCTCACTATTATTATCCTCAGTATACAATATATGAGTGATGATTATCAAATTGTAGGTTTACAAAGAAATGTGGAAAAAAGGGAGTATTTGTCCTGGTTAGGTTCTCGACAGGGAGTGGGGAGCCGATGCGTTTCGAGACGTATAGCCTTGAAGAAGAGACTATATGTCTCGAAACACGTTGGAGACCTGCACCTGTGCCAGCCTCCGGATTCCAAAACTTCAAAGGACTTCCTCCTTGACATGCGATTGAAGCCACTGCAGGGCAACCCGGGATCCTGCAGCCAACACCCGCTGGCTCCTCACTCCCTGTTGGGTAGGATTTTCCTCAATTCATGAACAAATCCATTCATTTATAATGGCATTTTAACTTCAATTACTTTATTTACCGGTACATTGAGAAATTTTTCATTTATTTTATTTTTTCATTTGGGTTTTGTGAATTCCAACCCTCCATGTGGGATTATTCAATTCACTGCTACAATTTTATATGAACAGTATTGAATATACTTTCAATTTGTGAAAAATCGTGTTTCTAATATGCATATGTCGTATGTTTATTCTTTTTATCAATAAATGTATTTATTTGAGATTTATCCGAGACCTCTTGGGTCCATTAGTCGTTAGCATCCTAATTAGCGCCTAACCAGGACAAATACTCCCTTTTTTCCACATTTCTTTGTAAGCCTACAATTTGATAATCATCACTCATATGCTGTATACTGAGGATAATAATAGTGAGCACTTCATTTTCTATCAAAATCCAACAAATGGTAGAGGGGGAAATCTGAAAAGTGGGAGCTTTACAGATGTCCAGCTAGAGCCTTGAGGGCTGTTGACGCTTGGCGAGATGCTGCCTTTGGGTCGTATAGCAGCCAAATCAAGCAACAGCCTTGAGGGCTGGGGGCACTTGGCTAGATGCGGCCGTGAAACAGCCTTGAGGGCTGATGACGCTTGGCGTGCGACTTGTGCCGCCGAGTTGACACAAGTGGCAGTACACTGGATTTCATGTACCAGGAACGCTGATGTGCGCCTTGTGCCGCCGAGTTGTCACAAGCGACAGGATGCTGGGGTGCGGCACGTGCCGCCTAAATGACACAAGCAACAGGGACGCTGGATGGCCCGTACAGGTGATGCTGGTGTGCGCCTTGTGTCGCTGGGTTGACACAAGCGACAGGACGCTGAGGTGTGGCCCGTGCCGCCTAGATGACACAAGCGGCAGGAGAAATACAAGACAGGCAGAAATAGTGGACACTCGACTAAACACGAACTAACCACCAGAGCTGGAAACACGTGAAATGCTATCACCGGCTCCTGCCATGAATCATGCACTGTAGCCGTCTTCAAAGACACAATTTTGCACATGCGCAGTACAGATCCTGCACATCATTAGAGTTGAAAACAGTCGGGTTTAAGTACAATTCTGAATCAAACCCAGAATCTGGAAGACTGGGTGACAGCAAATCTGTATTGTCAATATCTATGTATGGAAAACAACAGTTGGGATATATATACTTTAGTTAGTAATGGTTAGTTAGCTGAGGGGGGATCCGGTCAAAATCCCAACAGTCAGAATGCCGGCGCCGGAATCCCTACACCTGGCAGAATCACGACACCGGCACCCCGACAGTATGTACTGGAGTTATGGGGGAGGGTTAGGAATTAAAGTTAAGCACTAAGGGGGGATGGTCAAGTTTAGGGTGCGAGGAGGGGGAGGTTAGGTTTAGGCAATAGGGGGTTTAAGGGGTTAAGTTTAGGGTGCGAGGAGGGGGGGTTTAGGTTTAGGCACCATGAAGGGAGGGTTAGGGGTAGGGAGGGGGGGAGGGTTAGGATACTGACCGACAGGTGTCGGCATTGGGATTCTGATCCTCGGGATCCTGCCTCGGCAGCTTAGGTATCACCTTTTCTATCAGTGCTTCATGCTGCAATGTGGGCCTCCACCCAGCAAACAACAACATTAGGCATAAACCTGCTTCAGTTGACAGCTTTTCCACATGTTTAACCCAGAAATGTAAAATGGCAATCATGTAAAATGCAAAATGTATCCCTTATCCAAGCACTACCTAACTTATTGGCCCCTCTCTACCCTGTGGGTAGCTATACTGCCTACTACCTTCTTTCTGTGTCTGCAGAGTCACTCTTTCACATTTTTCTAACATTTTGCCAGACATACAATGGCCTCACAAGTCTCTTTTCTGAATAACACTGTTTATATTCAATATTTCATTTCTGGAGAATCGATCATTACTGTAGTCAGAACCAAATTAAGGGCCACATAGGCCTGGGGCTGAAAATGATCGAAGTCCTATTGTTAGAAGCAGAGGAGCTGTGATCAGTCCCATTGCCATGTGGGCGTGTACACCCCCTATACTATCAGCCCCAATGTCTCCCTGAATATGTAAAAGAAGAAAAATGACATAACTTTGTGAGGAAAATGGAAATACAATGGTAACACAGTATGGTGAGGAGTACCAAAGACCTTCACCCCCAAATCATTGACCTCCGTGAAGATGGTCAAACTTTCTGCAAGGGCCTTCAAAATATAACATTTTAAATAAAATTGCAGTTGCATATATAAAAGAATGAAATACTCCCCAATTGTACTACACTGTAACATGCGTTGGTTCTTAATACATCATTTATAACATTTAGAAAGCATCAATGTAGTAGAAAGAAAGTTTGCATTCTTCTGAGCTGTAAGAACTCCAGCTTATGTTTTATTACTCATTATGAACACTCAGTACCTGACTCTCCTTCCACATGCGTCCCTAAGTCACATCTCTGGGATGTATGCTCCACTGCACCCGTCACTATGTGTAACTGTGATAGAGGAGACTAAGCACTCAAACCATCACGTAACATCTTTAATGTATGCTGCATCATCAGCAGGACTGTCTGTTGGATAGTGCAAATGCACTCTACTTCTGATGTTATACCTATGAATTCACGTTTCTATATTTGTTTCTCTATCAGATTACATAGGCGGTTTTAGCTGAATAAAATTGTAGTAAAATCGATTTTATAGACCAGGTACTTGTTAAGATAGAGACAACACAAGACAGTATAATACAAAACTACGTATATTAAAGAAACCACAGATGATGTTGTTTTTGTGGGCTGGTAATAGACATTATCTGTGGTTTATTATAGTTTTGTAACAAAATGTAACAACCAACCTGCATTGTACAGTGTAAGATGTCTATTTTCAGGTGAAAGTACCACCAAATACTTGTTAACAGTGGAGGCTGCAGAGGTGGGGCTGCAGCACAGTCCAAAATTCAAATAGGGGAGCCACACCAACTGTCACCTCAAATGCTGGCAAACATTGCTGGCTAGTACTCACTGGCAGGCAGTGTAGCTCCCCTATTTACATTTTGAACTGTGCTGCAGCCCTACCCCTGGAGCTGCCACTGCTTGTAACCAACAAAATCAAAAGAATATCTGAAAACTGGCAGTGCCGTATACATACAAAGTCAAATAAATTAAAAGATATTATTAGTCCACAGTAAAATTATAATTAAGTCCAAGGTAATATTCTAAGATGTAAATCCAGTTGTGTTGAAAAATGGATATTTGTTCTTAAATCTCTGCATACTGGCCACATATAGGGCTCTATTTATTAACATTATTTTTACTAAAATAAAGTGAAAAAGGGTGTTTTTTTCACATTTTAGTATCACCTACAGTTACTAAAGGGCAATTGGAGTAGAATTCGTAAAATTCTACTCCAAGCCCTAAGTATCACTTATTTTTAGTAAGCAGATCGCATTTCCCATAATTGTAATGCGAAATGTGATCTGGCCAAAGTTACTAAAAATAAATTGTGAAAAAATACCGGGGAAAGCCCTGTGATAATAACGCCACCTGGAGGTGGCGTTATCCAGGGTCTGCCCCGGTTGCTGGACTCCTGCTCCGCTCTGACGGGGAGAGCAGAGCCCGGAGCCGGCCCCAGTGATCAGCTGTGTAAACAGACCACACGCTGATTCACTGTAAAAACAAAGTTAAAAAAAAAGTAAAGTTCGGGGCTCCAGTGATGTCCTCTCTCCGGTCAGCTCGTCACCTGACAGGGTCTCAGTGCAGTATGGGATGTCAGCTGACCGGAGGACATGGAGGACATCACTGGAGCCCGGATCATGCAGGTAAGTGTAATTAAGGGGGAAGGGGCTTGGCGACGGAGTTTAGCGCCGGGGGTAGCGGCGGCCGGTCGGCGCAGCGCGGGGCACTTGTCACGGTATTTTTTTGCGAAAATACCGTGACTAGTGTGCGGAGTGGATCGCAGGGACAGAGCTTTATCGCAAGCTCTGTCCCTGCAAGGGATTTGTAGTAAATCCCTGTGATATTGCCTGAATTCGCAATGCGAATTCACTCGGTAAAATCACACTACAATCTGTATTACCAATGCGGATTGTAGTAAATAGAGCCCATAATGAGAAGAGTCGTCAGTAATCTGAAAATCAATAATACATACATGATGTAAATAGTGAAGGATACCCAAGCGAAACCAAAGAAGAGTCTTTTCATCCAGTGACTAGCAAGTAATGGGCCCAGGAGCCAAAACACGGTTTGCCCCCCCCCCCCCAAACACAAAACGGTCCTTCCACACCTGCTTCTGTCTGAAGTTGATAAATCTATTTGGTTTGTGGGTCAATTTTGTAAGCCAGAGATTTAGGAAAGGCAGACTGGACTCAAAAACCGACTTTAGACTAAAACAGACCATCGACCCAAACATCAATACGTCTAAATAGATGCCTATAGAAAGCTCTCTTTTACTAATAGTTATTTTGAGAGTCGACTCCAAATCGACTTCAAAACGGACTTTAAATTGCACCTAAACAATGCACCTGCCTGAGGCTGACGAGTTTGGTATAAGCATGCACAAATCACTATGATCTGTACATGCTTCTTAGGGTTTAAAATAGGCTAAAAAAAAAAAAGGGAGTGCGGTTCCCCTCTAAATACATAACCTTCCCAGGATGGACCTTTTACCCTGTACTGGTCAGGGAAAAATCGAGAGAAAATCCGGCCATTTTCCATTTACTAGAAGCAGGCTGAACCAGTCGGGCTGTAATGCTACAGCAGGAGGACACACAGCGTGGGGTTCTCCTGCCTAAGCATCAAAGCAGCCACAAACTGGTTAGTTCAGGGCTGGCCCGGTTTCCATGGCAGCAGACGCTGATTGGCTGAGAATGGCTGCTTCCATGGCAATGGTTGCTCTATGATAGTCAATGGAGCTGACCAGCAATGACCTTAGGTCATTTCGGGTGGCAGCGGGCACTGTCTGCTGCCTGTCCATGAGCTCACGTTTTTATATCAAGACCTTGGATTTCTACTAGAAAAGAGGACCAATTGCCTTCATGGTGCAGGTAAGTATGTAGTGTGAGTCTAGATGAGTGAGTGAATTAATTAATTAATGTATAATAAAGATATACAATATTTGGTGGCTGAGTCCTGTGGTTATTTTAATATTTTGTTCAGTGTGGATACTGGTACCACCGGCTTGCTAAAGGGTAGTCTGGCTGGTACCTGTAGTTCCACTGTGAAGAACAATATTATTACATGAATTAACCCATTACCTCTGCACCAGCCAGGGTTGCAGGGAAGAGCTCGGGAGGGGTGCACTTTATGAGGATTTCCAGCCCTTGGCTGACCAGTTAGGGGCTGCTTTATGCTTTGGAAGGAGGACCCCATGCTGTGTGTCTTTTGCTGTGTCATTACAGCCCCGGCTGGATTTGCCTGGTGCTGGTTAATGGACAATAAGGTGAACCCCACAACATTTTTCCCCCCGATTTTCCATACCAGACCAGGCTAAAGGTCTAGGGCTGGTTATGAATTCAGGGGTGGTTTAACATGATTTAGGGAAAAATTTACTAAAGGTCAATTTTAGTTAAAAATCAATTAACTTTAGAACAAAAAAAATCGACCAACATGACACCTAAAATCAACACACAAAATCGCTGTCGATGTTGGTTGATATTATTAATTTTAAATTGACCTTTAATAAAGTTCCTATCTGCATGGTAGCAGCTTTAACTGCAAAACTCACAAATCATGTACCTTGTACACAGTCAAGTGGAGGGAACAGTAAAGTTTTCTGGAATCCCCCATCTTAATTAGAAATACTGAATGTACTGTTTAAAAAAATAAAAGCTGTTTTATGACTGTGCAGGACCAATTTGCAGAGCTCTGTAAGATGTAGACTTCTCCAGGGCTGCATAGAGAACTTAAGGTTCATTTACTGCAAACAAACCTTAACGGACTACTTTTATCAGCCTGCAGCCTGCAGTGGTTATCTCAGTCCTGGCACATTCAGACACACAGCTGTACAACAGGGAAGGGCTTTGTAGCAGCATAAGCATAAAATTGTAGACGCAACTGCAGCAAAAGACACAGACGCAGCTGCATCTGACTCAGAATCAGGGCCTGATTCTGACCCGCTCGCGAGCGCTGATCGCTCGCAAGCAGGTTGATGGTGCCCTAGTGCGCATGCGCACAACGGAGGGAGCTCCGTCGTGCGCATGCACGAGACCCGAATAGCGACACCCAAGCCGTCGCTATGGGTCTCGCACCAAAGGGGGCGTGCTGTCGAAGTTGATTGACAGCACGTCCCCTTTGGTGGGCATTGCTGCCCAGACGGAGGCGTTCCCATGGGCAGCGAGACCCTACCACAGGGTCTCGTCGCAAGCCCGATGGTCACGATGGTCTTGACCATCGCGACCATCTTTTTGGCCGCTCGCATAAGCTGTGGGCGGTCACCCACAGCTATGCGAGCGGCCAGGAGGCCGCTCCAATAAGAGGTAGGAGGGCCCTGATTCAGAGCGAGCGCTCTTATCAGAGCGTCCGGCTCTGCATCAGGCCCTCAGTCCCTTAGTGTGCTAACCTATTTTGCTTTTGTCCGTTGTTTCTCACAAGTGCTATGGCTCAAATTGTTGCGCTGCATTTTAATCTAATAAGTAGTTATAGTATTGTTTTGTACTGATACCCCTTGAATGATGATGAGCAAGACACACCTGTGTTTTGGAGGGATGGGTTGTCTCTTATCATAATATTGTATGTACACTTTATCTAGAGACATTGAGGAAGGATCCCATAGTTGCATACTTTTTTTTTCTCCTCCCCGGGAGTAGGAGCCACAGCATGCTTGGTCTGCATTGGTGGACGCAGATTCCTGGCCTTTCAAATGATCAGGACCTGGCTTCAGCTCTAGCAGCTTGACCAAAGGAGCAACCATTGCGCGCGATGGTTGTGATGGTGATCCCTGGCTGCTACTTTGATCGCAGCGCTAGGATTGCAAATCCAGAACGTAGGTGCCTGATACCTCCTGCTACATTTGCATTTTAGAGGGATGGAATTGCACAGCCGCTTGTGTGCGGCTCTGCAATTCGTCCATCTCTGAATCAGGTCCTAGGTCCGCTATTCTTAACAGTGCAGCCTATAGATTAGAAGGGGATGAGGTCATAATAATGACACCTGTCAGAATCCCGATGCCAGCATCCCGAAGGTAAGTAGAGGGGCAAGGGGGAAGTTTAGAGTTAGACACTAAAGTTTAGGGTTAGATTTAGGGTACGGGGAGGGGGAGGTTAGGTTTAGGCACTAGGGGGGAGGTTAGGTTTAGGCACCGGGGAGGGAGGGTTAGGGCAGGGAGAGGGGGAGGGTTAGGATACTGACCGGCAGGTGTCGGTATCCTAACCCTGTCCTGATGCCTGAGTCGGGATTCTGACTATCTGATTTAAGTCTGCTCCTGTGTTCTGACTTTTGCCATAACAACATCAATACTGTGTCCGTATCCTGACTGCCGGTTGTATAACTACTAGGGGTGAGCGGGTTCGGATTTCTGAAATCCGAACCCCCCCGAGCCCCCCCGATCCGAGTCCGATCCGAATCAGGCTCGACTTTTCCCGCCTGACTCGGATCTGAAATCGAGGCAAAACGTCATCATCCCGCCTTCCGAGTCTCGCGGGTTTTGGATCCTATATAAGGTACCCACGTCGGCGCCATTTTCTCACTCGGCTGTGGACAGTGAAGAGGGAGGGTGGGAGTTAGGGCTGTGTAGTGTAGTGTAGTGTAGTGTAGTGCTGCTGTTGTCCACTACTTCAAAGTCCATAGGGGCTGGCTGTGTTGTGCTGTGCTGCTGTTGTTAATAGGGGCTGTGTCCACTACTTCAAAGTCCATAGGGGCTGGCTGGACTGTGTTGTGCAGTCAGTTCTCCATAGGGGCTGTGTCCACTCCAAAGTCCTGTGCAGTGTCCCAGTCCTAAAGGAGTGCTGCAGTGTTGTCCAGGGGGTGCTCTGTCCATCAGGGGTGCTCCCCCCAAGTGCTAAAAAAAAATTATTTTCTGTGTTTGTGAATTGTGTGCGCAGTAGCCGCACGTGCATCAACAAAGTAGTGCCAAGCGTGCACCTGTGTCATAAGTAAAGGGCCGGCTGGCTTGACCGTTAAGGGTCCTGTAACCCCCGAAAGTACACTCCAGTCCAAACCAAAAAAAAAATTATTTTCTGTGTTTGTGAATTGTGTGCACTGTGGCTGCACGTGCATCAACAAAGGAGCAGCGCCAAGCGTGCGCCTGTGTCCCATAAGTAAAGAGCCGGCTGGCTCATTTCTTAAAGGGTGGTGTAACCCACAAAGTGCACTACTCTCCAGCAAAAATAAAATAATATTTTCTGTGTTTGTGTGCGCTTTAGCCGCACGTATATATATCAATATAACATAAATGGAGGACCAAACTTTCTCCGATAAAAATAAAATAGGGAAAGATCAAGAACCACTTCCTCCTAGTGCTGTTGCTGCTGCTGGGAGTTGTTCATCATCCCAGAGAGGAAGTAAGAACATCACTACTTTTACTAAACAATTGACCCTCCAACAGTCCCTAGCGATGAGGATGAAGTACGACAGCAGTCATCCTGAAGCAAAACGTATAACTGAGGCCTTGACTGCTATGTTGGTGTTAGACGTGCGTCCGGTATCCGACATTAGTGCAGTGGGATTTAGACAATTGATGGAGGTAGTGTGTCCTCGGTTCCAAATCCCGTCTAGATTCCACCTGCATCCTCAAAGCAGCAGCGACAAGCGTGCGTCTGTCTGTTAAAGGGTGGTGACACCCTCAAAGTGTGCTACACAAACAATTAAAATATTGTTCTTTTTTTTTCTGTCTTTGTGAATTGTGTGGGCTGTAGCCGCACCTGCATCCTTAAAGCAGCAGCGACAAGCGTGCGTCTGTCTGTTAAAGGGTGGTGACACCCTCAAAGTGTGCTACACAAACAATTAAAATATTGTTCTTTTTTTTTCTGTCTTTGTGAATTGTGTGGGCTGTAGCCGCACCTGCATCCTTAAAGCAGCAGCGACAAGCGTGCGTCTGTCTGTTAAAGGGTGGTGACACCCTCAAAGTGTGCTACACAAACAATTAAAATATTGTTCTTTTTTTTTTGGTCTTTGTGAAATGTGTGGGCTGTAGCCGCACCTGCATCCTTAAAGCAGCAGCGACAAGCGTGCGTCTGTCTGTTAAAGGGTGGTGACACCCTCAAAGTGTGCTACACAAACAATTAAAATATTGTTCTTTTTTTTTCTGTCTTTGTGAATTGTGTGGGCTGTAGCCGCACCTGCATCCTTAAAGCAGCAGCGACAAGCGTGCGTCTGTCTGTTAAAGGGTGGTGACACCCTCAAAGTGTGCTACACAAACAATTAAAATATTGTTCTTTTTTTTTTGGTCTTTGTGAAATGTGTGGGCTGTAGCCGCACCTGCATCCTTAAAGCAGCAGCGACAAGCGTGCGTCTGTCTGTTAAAGGGTGGTGACACCCTCAAAGTGTTCTACACAAACAATTAAAATATTGTTCTTTTTTTTTCAGTCTTTGTGAAATGTGTGGGCTGTAGCCGCACCTGCATCCTTAAAGCAGCAGCGACAAGCGTGCGTCTGTCTGTTAAAGGGTGGTGTAACTCTCAAAGTGTTCCAAAAAATAAAAAACTATTTTTTTAATGTGTTTGTGACTTGTGTGCGATGTAGCCACACTTGCATCCTCAAAGCAGCAGCGACAAGCGTGCGTCTGTCTGTTAAAGGGTGGTGACACCCTCAAAGTGTGCTACACAAACAATTAAAATCTTGTTCTTTTTTTTTTGGTCTTTGTGAAATGTGTGGGCTGTAGCCGCACCTGCATCCTTAAAGCAGCAGCGACAAGCGTGCGTCTGTCTGTTAAAGGGTGGTGACACCCTCAAAGTGTGCTACACAAACAATTAAAATATTGTTCTTTTTTTTTCTGTCTTTGTGAATTGTGTGGGCTGTAGCCGCACCTGCATCCTTAAAGCAGCAGCGACAAGCGTGCGTCTGTCTGTTAAAGGGTGGTGACACCCTCAAAGTGTGCTACACAAACAATTAAAATATTGTTCTTTTTTTTTGGTCTTTGTGAAATGTGTGGGCTGTAGCCGCACCTGCATCCTTAAAGCAGCAGCGACAAGCGTGCGTCTGTCTGTTAAAGGGTGGTGACACCCTCAAAGTGTTCTACACAAACAATTAAAATATTGTTCTTTTTTTTTCGGTCTTTGTGAAATGTGTGGGCTGTAGCCGCACCTGCATCCTTAAAGCAGCAGCGACAAGCGTGCGTCTGTCTGTTAAAGGGTGGTGTAACTCTCAAAGTGTTCCAAAAAATAAAAAACTATTTTTTTAATGTGTTTGTGACTTGTGTGCGATGTAGCCACACTTGCATCCTCAAAGCAGCAGCGACAAGCGTGCGTCTGTCTGTTAAAGGGTGGTGACACCCTCAAAGTGTGCTACACAAACAATTAAAATATTGTTCTTTTTTTTTTGGTCTTTGTGAAATGTGTGGGCTGTAGCCGCACCTGCATCCTTAAAGCAGCAGCGACAAGCGTGCGTCTGTCTGTTAAAGGGTGGTGACACCTCAAAGTGTTCTACACAAACAATTAAAATATTCTTCTTCTTTTTTCTGTCTTTGTGAATTGTGTGGGCTGTAGCCGCACTTGCATCCTCAAAGCAGCAGCGACAAGCGTGCATCTGTCTGTTAAAGGGTGGTGTAACCCTCAAAGTGTGCTCCACAAACAATAAAAATATTCTTTTTTTTTCTGTCTTTGTGAATTGTGTGGGCTGTAGCCGCACTTGAATCCTCAAAGCAGCAGCGACAAGCGTGCGTCTGTCTGTTAAAGGATTACATCGGTGACAGCATCCAAGTAGGCATGTCAGACAGTCCGTACCTGTACTGGCAGGAAAAAGAAGCAATTTGGAGGTCCCTGTACAAACTGGCTCTATTTTACCTGAGTTGCCCCCCCTCCAGTGTGTACTCCGAAAGAGTGTTTAGTGCAGCCGGGAACCTTGTCAGCGAAAGGCGTAGGAGGTTGCTTCCACAAAATGTGGAGAAGATGATGTTCATAAAATGAATTATCAACTCTTCCAGGGAGACCAGCCTCCAGAACGTACAGAGGGACCTGTGGTTCCAGCAGGGACGAATTAATACTCTGTGAGGATGAGGATGTACACACTGAAGAGGGTGAGGAATCGGTGGATGAGGAGGATGAGGATGACATCTTGCCTCCGTAGAGCCAGTTTGTGCAGGGACAGATAAATTGCCAGCTTGTTTTGTGGGGGCCCAAACGAACCAATCATTTCAGCCACAGTTGTGTGGCAGACCCTGGCGCTGAAATGATTGGTTTGTTAAAGTGTGCATGTCCTGTTTATACAACATAAGGGTGGGTGGGAGGGCCCAAGGACAATTCCATCTTGCACCTCTTTTTTTTCTTTGCATTATGTACAGTTTGGGGCCTAGTTTTTCAATGCCATCCTGTCTGCCACTGCAGTTTCACGCCTAGATGGGTCACGTGTTTGTGCCGCCCACTTGTGTCGCTTAGCATAGTCATCCAGCTACCTCGGTGCAACCTTTTGGACATAAAAACACTATTGTGAGGTGTGAGGTATTCAGAATAGACTGGAAATGAGTGGAAATTAAGGTTATTGAGGTTAATAATAGCATAGGAGCAGAAAAACCTACAAATTCTGTGATTTTAGCTGTTTTTATGCTTTTTTTCAAAAAAATACAGATCCAAAACACAAAACCCAGAACCCAAAACACGCAAGGGTGGTTTTGGCAAAACCAATCCAGATCCAAAACACGAAGAAAGATCCAGATCCAAAACCAAAACACGAAAAGTGGCCGGTGCACACCCCTAATAACTACAGTTCTGTTTGGTTCAGCACACCAGTGCGTTCTCAGCCTTCAGTCCTGCAGTTCTATTTTGCTCGGTTTACCAGTGCTGTCTCTGGGCCTGATTCAGCAAGGATCGCAGTTGCTTATAGGCGCACAATCGGCCGATTGTTGCGTACAGCCTATGCATCGCAGTGCGCATGTGCGAACCGGGTGCTGCAATCGGGACTGCGATCGCAGAGGATACGTAGACCCATGGCAGAGTGATTGACAGGAAGTGCCATACGGCCCCCGATGATGAATAGGCCCCTGAATCTTTTTATCAAACATCCACATACAACAAAGCATGAAATTTAACAAGCTCTACAGTGGTACTACATGCTCTGGGCGATTGTTATAATTTCTACATCAAATTTTCTCTAAAGATTTGGGTAATCTAATTGATTTTAAAGATATTGGAATCAGACAGTTTTTCATTAATCAATTAATTGCCGCATTGTGTATGTGTTATATGTATGTGTATTTTTTATGTTTTTAATATTTTGTTTTTTTAAATTGTGATATTGATATTGTATGTATAATAAATGGACCAAATAATATTGTCATTTTTTTGCGGTCTAGTATATTTATTACAGATGAGCGGGTTCGGATATCAGAGATCCAAACCCACCTCAACTTAGTGATCCGAGCCGAGAACCGAGTCGGCTCGGGTTTTTCCCGCCTGACTCGGATTTCATAGCGAGGCAAAACGTCATCATCCCGCTGTCGGATTCTCGCGTGTTTTGGATTGTATAAAGGTTCCCCGCGCTGCACAGGGGTGCTGACTGTGTTGTTTATCAAGGAGCTGCTGTATCGTTCAGCGGTGCTCTTCCCCCTAATGTAAAAAGAAAACAAAGAAATTAATAAAAGTATTTTTTTTTCTGTGTGTGCGTGCGTTAGCCACACTTAACAATGTAGCTGCGCAGGGGTGCTGCCTAAGTCGTTTATCAAGGAGCTGCTGTATCGTTCAGCGGTGCTCTTCCCCCCAGTGTAAAAATTGTAAAAAATAAATTAATAAAAGTATTTTTTTTCTGTGTGTGTGCGCGTTAGCCGCACTTATCAACAATGTAGCTGCGCAGGGATGCTGCCTGTGGCTGCACCGATTATCAAGTATCAACTATTCTTACTTCAGCCAGTGGCTGCTCCAACTATCAACTATCAATTCCTCTTTCAGTCAGTGACTGTATCAACTATCAATTCTTCAATCCTCAAGGGGTACCCCAACCATCATCTTTGCAAAGGCCTCAACTCTATTTATCCCTCAGTTTTGATTCCGCCTAGGAATCTTGACAGCCAGCTAGCTGGATGCAACCTTTTGGCCCTTAACTAGATGAAAAAAAAATCAATATTGTGAGCTGTGAGGTGGTCAAAATTGACTGGAAACTAGTGGAAATAAATGTAATTGAGGTTAATAATACTGTAGGAACAAACACAGGCCCTATGTGATTTTAGCTGTTTTTTATGATTTCTAAAAAAAAAAATCCAGATCCAAAAAATAAAACACGGAAGGGCGGTTTTGTCAAAACCAATCCAGATCCAAAACTAGAGGAGATACAGACCTAAAACCAAAACATGGGGGTTGGCGCACATCTCTAATATTTATCCATCAGCACATTCCTATCTTTTAATTCTGTGGGTTTTTTTTGTGGGATTTGCACATTTTCCCGTTACGATAATTTCGGCAGGTGAGTAAATCTTTTGTAAAGATAATAAAGATGGTAATGGGTTTCAACAAGCATGGGTATATTTTGTTCCACTAGATTAATTATACATCAGTTTATCAAAGCTGCCAATGATTGTCAGCTTTGACCAATGGATTTAAAGCAGCAACTGTAATAAATGCTAAACCATGCTGCTTTTGTATTTATTTCCATTGCTGTTTTAACACTGTCGGTCAGAGCTGCTGATCATTGGTGGCGTTGACAAACCACCGAATAGAAAACTACTCCCATGGGTAGGCTTACCATACTATCCCATTAAACCGGGACACTGATGAATTACACAGTTTCTGTGGCTGGTTAAATGCAGACTTGAAGTAAGCCAGCCACAGAACTGTGTAATTCATGGGTGTCACAATCTGGTGCAAGAGTTCCTCTGTGGAGGACAGTGAGCCAGGGGGTTAGGTGGCTAGGGAGCAATAAGGTAAGTCACAGCTAGGTCTCCCTATTGCGGCCAAACACAGGTTTGGCTAGACCTGCTCAGAGGCGCGGAGTCTAACCCACTTGGTGGTCTTCACCAGTGACCCATCCAATCAGGATTTGGGTTTCGCTGCACCAAGTAGGCAGATCGCAGCCCTCTGCACAGGTACCTGTGGGTGGCAGAAAGACCAGAACTATATTAAATTAATTTGTATATAAACTAAGGCCCTGATTCAGACCCACTCGCAAGCGGGCGCACGTACGTTAGGCGTACGTACAAAATTATTTAAATTCAATGGCTCGCTCGTATTTTCGTTCGCATCTAAAATTCCTCCCTAAACTCAGGCGACCCCTCCTCTAACTAACGAGCGTGCGAAATAGCGAGCGTACATCCCCAAAATGGCTTGAAGGGAACGCACGCACAAGTGAACCCGGAAGTGGCCTTGTCAGATGTCGATTACCTGCTCCTTTATTCTGCCTACCTCCCTCAATCGTATCATGCCAATCAATGTATCAATTAGCTTAATTGTTTTTTTTTTTTCAACACAATGCAAGAAACTTTACTCTTGTCCGTGTTTGTGTTTACCCGCAGAATACGTACGGATGGAACATTCGCTTTTATTGTTCAAAAAACATGTGAACCACAATTAAACAATTGTTCTATTGCTGTGGATCCCTGCATATTTTCCGGGGTTCATTTCTTTATTTAAATTTGCAAACGCATGTCACTGCATCAAGCCTATCATAACTCTCCAGAGATTTCTGGCCCTGTTGAACACATGACTCATACACTAACCAATAAAATTGCTCCTGTTAATTTCCAAAATACATTAGCCAATCAGAAATTTTTGCCACACTTTATCAAAAATGTTTTGTATGAAAAACTCCATTGCCATCATGAGAGCCTCCGCATTCACCAGGCGCGAGCTGCTGGTGCTTACGGAGGTGATGGATAGGCGGATCACCAGCCAGCCTCCACCCATCACCAACCGGCAGAAGCGCTCCGCGTATGCGGAGGCACGGTCCCGCCTGCGGTCGTTGGGTTCACGCCGCAACATCGGGCAGCTTGAGCGCAGGTGGTCCGACCTGCAACGGCGAACGCCCCGCTTGCTGGCATGCTTTCGCATGCAGATCCTTGAAAGTAAGTGTTATGTATTGTGGTTTTCATGTTTGTGTTTGTGGGGCAAACTGCGTGTGCATGTTTTCCTGTCTGTCCTATTAATTATTTGTCCTCATATCTGCGTGTGCATGTTTTCCTGTCTGTCCTATTAATTATTTGTCCTCATATCTGCGTGTGCATGTTTTCCTGTCTGTCCTATTACTTATTTGTCCTCATATCTGCGTGTGCATGTTTTCCTGTCTGTCCTATTAATTATTTGTCCTCATATCTGCGTGTGCATGTTTTCCTGTCTGTCCTATTACTTATTTGTCCTCATATCTGCGTGTGCATGTTTTCCTGTCTGTCCTATTAATTATTTGTCCTCATATCTGCGTGTGCATGTTTTCCTGTCTGTCCTATTAATTATTTGTCCTCATATCAGCGTGTGCTTGTTTTCCCTCTATTTCTGTTTTTTTCATTCTACTCCTTTTTGCATGTTTTTTGATGCTGGTTTTTTTTTTTTATTTGGGCCCCGGATTTGCCCAGAAACTAACCTCAATTTGTTTGACATGTTTTAGGAGGACAGCCAAGACTACGCCGTCACCGTCCGGCCAGACGGCGTTCCCGGCCACTATCCCCAACCCCCAGCCAACACTCCACCCCAAATATTTCCCCTATACCCCACTCCTCCCCAGCCTTCCCAGACCCTCTCCCAGAACTGTCGGGCCTCCTTCCCCTCAGTCCCACTTCCCCCTCTCCTCCACCCACCCCTCTTCCAATTACCCCCTCCCCGGAGTCCATCATTACCCCTCCCCGTTCTTTGGGGAATGAAGGCTCCTCCGAGGAGGAACATGGAGGGACTTCCGGAGCTCCCGTTTTGGCTCCCGGTATGTTTTTCTTTCTCATTTTTTTTAACCACAAACTGTTTGTATGTAATCATGTGTCGTGCCTTTATTCGTGCTTGTTTGGTTTACTTTTGGTGATTTAGCAGTTTGCCTTTACCTCTTCCTGCTGATTTCAACATACACATATCACACCTGTGGGAATTTGTACATAGGCCTTGTATTTTTGCCAGCACCCCCTTTTTGTTTTGGTTTTTCTTTTTTTGGTTTAGGAGTGATTTCGTTGTGTTTTTGTTTTTTTAATGTGGATTCCCTATTGTTTTATTAATCCACACACTTTTCTCACCCACAGAGGAACAGAGGCGTCGACAAGAGGTGGAGGATTGTGTTGGCCAGATGCGCCAACATGTCATTGGCATTCTTGTGGCCCTTGACCGGCTGTCTGGCATCCTTCGCCAGTAGTTTTTTTTGTTTATTTTCGTTTTGTAAATAAATTTTGTAGTTCTAATATACGTTCTGGCTCATTCTTGTTTTCAAAAACACAAATAGTTTTCCCTGACATAAGTAGACTGTTCCTGCAAGGATTTCCCTTTTTTAAAAGTTAGATTGTATTTTGTATTTGTATGTTAAACAGCCACAAGAAACACATAACAGTAACAATGTCATTTCCCTTTTTGGGTGTAGTGTCAATTAGATTTTACAGGTTCCTAGTTGGTGTGCAAGCTGCTTAGGCCAATCTTCAAAATCCAAAGGTTTGGACAGGCTTCCTTTTGGTGTGGGTTGGGAACCTGCAAACATATTTCAGTTTACATCAACTGGTGTCAGTACTGGATTACCCCTTAGTCAATTGTAAGGTGTGTTAACCTGGTTACACTTGCTGTTAACGTCCAAAAAAAGGAAGACCATTTTCACTCTCCAAACATTTATTCACAACATAAATGAGAAATCAAAGTGGTCAGTCCCAAAAAAAAAAAAAAGTGAGAATCTCAAATACAACACATCCAAATAAAATATTTAATTACAAAAAACAATCAAGAACTGGTTGACGAAGGACCATGCCAACATGATTCCACAAACATGGCGTTGCGATATGGGTTCCAGAATATATGGCCAAAATCACCAGATCCAGGTTTGGTAAGGGTAGCAGGAAGTAGTGAGCGTTGGAGTGGCAAAGATTATGTGAACAAACAGAAGATGGTGAAAAAAAATAAATAAATTAGATGTTCGCAAACAAACACAAACACATTAGGTATAAACACTGTAGTTTGGGTCAAACTTACCTAAAAAATCTGGCCACCACATCATCGCGTATGGCCCCCCCACATACTGACCTCCGACCAACCTCGGGGGGGCCATCCTCAGGTAAGGCATCCTCTGGCTGCTTTGGGACACCACTCCTTATGGCGATGTTGTGAAATATCCCACACAGGACCACAATTTTCGACACCATATCCGGCAAATACATGAGCTCGCCACCAGAGCGGTGGAGGCATCTGAATCGGCCTTTTAAAAGGCCGATACAGCGCTCCACCACTTGCCTGGTGGCTGTAAGTGCGGAATTATACTCACTTTGTGGGCCTGGTGTGGGAGCCAAATAAGGAGTGAGCAGCCAGGACATGCAAGGGTATCCACTGTCTCCTGTGAAAAATAAGAGACAACATCAGGAACACTGTGTATCAAGCTTAACATTGTTATGTACTAAAGGTCTCCACTTACCCAGAAGCCACGCATCACCAGCTTGTAGGTTGGTTAATTTCTGCCATATCCCTGATTGCCGGATGACGAAGGAGTCATGTGCACTTCCTGGTAACTTAGCATTCAGGGACAGGATCTGGAGGGAGGCATCACATACCACCATTACATTCAGGGAGTGATAGTGTTTCCTGTTTCTAAATATTGCCTCCAGCCGTGCTGGAGGCTGAAGTGGTATGTGAGTACCATCCACAACCCCTATGATGTGTGGGAAGCCAGCTATTTGGTAAAAATTGGCCTTGGCCACACTAAGGGCACCCATATCCAAAGGCATTTGAATAAAATGATGGAGGTGCTTGAAAAGTGCCTCCATCACTGCCCTCAGGATCCGGGAAAAGGAGGATTGGGAGATGCCCACCACTATTCCCACCGTTGTTTGAAACGATCCTGAGGCACAGAAATTTAACACCGCCATAAATTGCGTCAGTGGTGGTATTGCTGTTGGACTGTCAATTTGCCGCTCAAGATCACTTTCTATTAATGAGAGAGTGTCTATGATGATTTTGGGAGGTAGACGGTAGCGTCTTAAAACCTCATCATCGGGCATTCCAAAAAGGGTGACACGTGTTCGAAATATCTGGGGCCTTGCATGCCTACGATGCCTATGCCTGGGATGAGATTGAGGTTGGTCGGCTTCCGGGAGCATGGCCAGAACAATCCTCCCCAGATCAACCTGAAATTCAAAAATTTCAAAGTAAGGCTTTTGACCCACCCCAAAACTATATTAAAACAACTTAGCTTGATGATACCATCCATTGCTGCTTACATGCCGGGGTATTGTCATGATACGTCCAAACTGAAAATAAACAACAAAATTACTTGACACATTTCACTCTGTGCATTTTTGTGGATACATTTTGTGCTAGACCAAAGTTCAAATATGCCAAACACCCATTTAGCAAAACCGCAAAGCGACATTTAACACAGTACATCAAAACGGGTCAAAATGTTGGCTCAAAAAGCGAAAGCTAAACCATCAAAAAGTTAGAATGATTATTAAGCTGTTTAAAATGCGCTAATTAGTTCGCTAATACAAGTCACAAGAGTAACTACTAAAAATGTGCTAATTAGATCGCAAATACAAGTCACAAGAGTAACTACTAAAAATGCGCTAATTAGTTCGCTAATACAAGTCACAAGAGTAACTACTAAAAATGCGCTAATTAGTTCGCTAATACAAGTCACAAGAGTAACTACTAAAAATGCGCTAATTAGTTCGCTAATACAAGTCACAAGAGTAACTACTAAAAATGCGCTAATTAGTTCGCTAATACAAGATAAAAAATGGACTTACCAAGAGCAAATATCTAAGATGCAAAATCAAAAGGTCTTTGGGGTCGAAAATAAACAAAATCTAAAATAGAATAAATTAGGTATCCAAAAATTACAAAATATACGAAACACAATGAAACAACAATTGAACAAAAGTTAGACTTCACAAAACTTACCAAATCAACAAACGAGGTCCAAAAAATATAAACCAACAAAGATAACGGAAAAAAAAACGCAAATCTAACCAACAAACGAATCTCCAACCTCCAACTCCTTTCTACGCAATCAATAAACTCCAGCCAAGATAACCTCCAACAATCCAAAAACGCCACCTCGACTTGAGACACACCAAGCCATAAATAGTGTTTCGTTTCCCGCACAAATTAAGGAGGGATCATAGGGCCGCACAATCAATGATGCGGCCGCAAAATAAGGACGCATGTATAAATACGTCACGAAAACACATTCAAATTCTGGTGTATTTCTTGTTTGGACCTCAGACATGGCGACAGACCAGGGAAAAAATGCACAAGAGTCAGGCGGTAAGTCTTTCATGCATTTTCTATCAACGATTAATTTGAAACATAAGATTAGGCAAGTTGTGATTTTGTGAATTCTGTAAATTTACACAAATAGGTGAGGAGGATGACATGGAAGAGGCTGCTGGGCCCAGTATTCCGGCCAAAGCGGGCAAAAAAAAAAGGCAGCCACATTTCACAAGAAAGGAGATGGAGGTTTTGATCCAGAAGTGTGTGGACATCCTGCCACAGGCAGACAGGAATATGAGTCTAAGCCAGAAGTGGAGAATGTGGGAAGAGGTAGCCGTTGCTGTCAATAGAGTGGGTGATTATGTCCGTCTAGCCCGGGATGTCAAACGGCGGTAAGTAAACCCTTGCCCCCCCTAAAAACAAACCCCATTTTAAACCAAAGGATAATGGCTTCCTTTTTTCCCCACAGATGGGCCGACTTCAAATATCGCCTAAAGCAAAAACTCGCGGACAGGGCTAGGCATGCAAGGGGGACAGGTGGGGGTCCCACCCCTGTGTCATTGGAGTTGACGGATTTAGAAGAGCTGGCACAGGGGTGTGTGCAGCCTGTGGAGGTGTTTGGCGTGTCCAACATGGATACAGACATGCCAGACTTTGCGGCTCCTCATGTTGGGCCAGGTAAGTATTGTGATGTCACCAACTCTGAAATGCTATTGTGCCAATATGTAGATTCTAATGTGAGTCTTTTCTCATTTTTCCAACAGAGACACAGGCGGATGAGTCTGCTCCAGAGGGAAGCCTTGGCCGCAGAATTTCTGCAGGGGAGGAACCAGTACATCCTGCTGAGGACCCTGCAGAAGCCAGTCCAGGGCGTGCCCCCTCGCAGGCAGTGGGCCTCCTCACAGAACTCAATTTCAAATCGGATTTCCATACGGAGATTCTGCAGAGGATGGACGCCAGTCTGATACGGGTGGCTGAGGCCCTGGAGCAAAATGCTGCGGCCAACGTGACCATTGGTCAGGCCCTGGCGGAAAATACCAGGGCCAACATCCGCATCGCCGATGCCCTGGAGCAGCTCGTTCGCCAGCACATGGTGGAGCCGACCTCCCTTCCTGCCGGAACATCAGGATCCTCCACCTCTGGCACAACATCAGCCAATCCTCCAAATGTGCCTAGCCCTGTGCCTAGTCCAGAGGCCACAACATCTGCCTCTGGACAGGCCAGCCCGATGGCATCCCGGACCCGGTCTGGCGCCCACCCTCCCCCATCCAAACGGGCGAAAAAACGGTGACAGCAATGGCGACTTTTCCCACACTCCTTCTGTGCTTGGCTCATATTCCTTTCTGGTCAAAACTTCCCTCTCCTTTCTTGTGAAATGTTTTTAAGTTATTTTTGTACGTTTATGTTATCAGTTATTGATTATTTATTTTGGATAAAAAGTATCTTTGGCAGAAAAAAAACAAAAAAATATTATGCCAATTGGTTTGTGTTTAAACAATAAATTTATGAAAAAAATCTGACATTGTATTGTGACATTATTGTACAAATGGGTTACATTTAATCCTGGCCCTAAAGGCAAAAAAGGACACCAAAAACCATTTCATTTGTATAAAAAAAAGGCCTCTTGAAGGAACGTTTCAAAAATCACATAACGATGCAAATTGCACTTTGAAAAAAAAAAGGGGAGCTAATTAAAACATAATGACATTATTGTCACAATAGGCCATAAACAACAAATTGAGGCCAAAAAAAACCCCAAAAAATGTACGCCAATTGATTGTGTAATCCTGACATTAGCAGGTATGATTTCCACCTGCGTACGGTTTTGTGCTATCCCAATAAACTGCTTTCCAAACACATACCAAGCCGGTTTTCAATACAACACTAATTGCTTTTGTGACCACCCGCGATTAATCGCTGCAACATCGTGGAGTCCCGGGACGGAGGAGAAGGCCATCGCCAATGTGGTCGAGTAATCCAGACCCTAAACTGTGCGAGCATTTTGAAGGGAAAGAGGATGTTCCAGTGACGTATGTGACGGTCCGAACACATTTGACGTTCGCATCTGCTAATGTATGTACGCCCCAAAAACGCCTCGCCATGCCTGCGTTTTTCCATCTCCACCCCCGTCAACACCCAAAAACGCCCTGTTCTGTCAATCACATTTGACATGTCACTTCCTGTACGCTATTTTAGGAACGACAGAAAAAAAGCTCGCAATCTGCCGTACGCACATGCGCAGTGTAACACCGACGCATGCGTGGTTACTCAACATCGGAACGCAACGAGCGTACTGCTGTTTGCGAGTGGCTCTGAATGAGGGCCTAATACTTGAACACTGGAAATGAACTGAAAATTTGAATATTGGCGATGAACTAAATACTTAAACACTGGAGATGCACATAATACTTGAAGACTGGAGATGCACTGAACAGTGGATTTGAACTAAATACTTGAACACTGGTGATTAACTAAATACTTGAACACTGGTGATCAACGGAATACTTGAACACTGGTGATGAACTGAATACTTGAACACTGGTGAGGAACGGAATATTTGAACACTGGTGATGAACTTGAGAATGAAGAGATCCTAATTGCAAGTTTGCTTGAGAACACAACAAAATGTACTGGGACGTGCTACAGAATCAGGTGCTGATTTGCACAGAGAGATACAGAGAGAAGTGGACACAGGCATGTACTGGGAATTGCTATAGATCCAGCTGAAAACTAACTAGAAATTAGCAGGAAACCTGACACCTCAGTAACAGGGAAGCTGCAGAAGAACTAGCACACTACAAGACACACAACAAATACAACATAAAACACTGAACTTCTGAGAACTAAAGTCTCAGACTGAGAATTAGCATGGGAGCTAATACAAAAAATACTGGAGAACTGTGAGTAGGCTGCAGCAACACTCCGAAGGAAATAGCACAGAGCAACACTTGGTGAGTATCACAAATCACTGGAACAGCCAAGTTGAACAGCAGCTTCCTGTTTCTGTAGTCAGACTTAAATATTCCTGGGTAGCTGATCATTTGAACAGAGGATCAGCTGAGTGACCACAGGACTACCATTGGGAGAAACTAGTCAGGTGATATGGACCAACATTGCTGCACCCATGCCAGCACCCCAGAACCCAGGATGCACCCACGGAAGCCCTAGCAGACCAAAGGGAGAATACTCAGTCACCTCCACTCCTGCAGAGATGGGTAACGGCCAATCCCAGGCCGCATCCTGACAATGGGTGTCCCTGTTTAAAAGGATAGTATGGTAAAGCTGGGTACACACTGGCAGATATATTTGCCGGTCAATTGATCGGCCAATCTAACCGGTGCCAGTTGACCAGTGTGTACCAGCGATAAAGTCTGTGAACAACGTTGTTTGCAGTACAGATGAGCGGTTCAGATTCCAAGGAATCCGAACCGCTCTAAACACCGGGAGTTACCGACCGACTCGGATCCCCAGCAGAGGCCGAACGTCATCTTCCTGGAGTCGGATGCTCGTGGGACTTGGATTCTACATGTATATTCTCCCTGTGCTTGCGTGGGTTTCCTCCGGGTACTCCGGTTTCCTCCCACAGTCCAAAAATATACTGGTAGGTTAATTGGCTCCCAACACAAAATTAACCCTAGTGTGTATGTGTGTGCGCATGTGATAGGGAATATAGATTGTAAGCTCCACTGGGGCAGGGACTGATGTGAATGGCCAAATAATCTCGGTAAAGCGCTGCGGAATATGTGTGCGCTATATAAATAACTGGTAATAATAATAATAAATACATAAGGCACCACGGCCACTGCTCAGCGTCTTTGCATTGCATGTGTGTACTCTGCTGTGTTCAGGGCCAGTCGGTTGTGTTCATACGGCTGTGTTTGGGGCTGTGACATATATATTAATATAATAACTGTGCTGTGTTCAGAGTACCCCACTGTTTACAGGGCCGGCAACAGAAATCATTGGGACCGGTACATCCAGTTTTTTAGGGGCACCCCATCCCAGGGTCCCTGGCAGGTACAGGCCAGTCACTCAAGAGTCTGCCTTACCTATATGTGGTTTCTCTTGGGAACCTCTGAGCCCCCACAGTGTCCCTCCATGCCTCACACTTACCTTATTTTTCTTTTTTTGTGCTTTATGTTATACTTTGGGCCTTGGGAGCACCACCAACGGTGACGTATGATTCACTATAATTTAAAGGATGCAATATTGTTGGTTCGTATTAATTGAATATTGAATCTAGTTCCTTGCGGAATTATTTTTTCCTTTGTTTCAACTTATTCTATGTTTGCCTGCCGCTGCGTCTCTGCGTGTGTGTTTATATATATATATATATATTTATATATACAAATACACATACTATACATACACACACAGATCCAATGATTGGCACTCCCGTGTATATGTAATTCCAGCCCGAAAAACGATAAGTACATAGATCAGAACAAGCGGCACTCCTAGGTCTGTGTTACAGCGTTAAATGACAGATGAAAAGCCATACATGTGAACCGACGTTTCTGGTTTTAATGAACCCTTTTTCCTTAACCCTTGTTCCTTGAAAAAGGGTTAATTAAAACCTGCAACGTTGGTTCATATGTATGGTTTTTTGACTGTTATTTAACTCTGCATCGCAGACCTACGAGTGCCGCTTGTTCTGATATCTATGTATATATGTTTCTTTTTACACATAAGCTCCCCATCCCACACTGTCTTTCCATATCCCACTGTTCTCCCATATCCCACTGTGCTATCCTATCCCCCATCCCACACTGCTTTCCCAACCCGCACTGTGATTCCCAACCCTATCCCACATTTTGTGTTCCCCCCTCCCCCCAGGCTGTACTTACCTGCTTGGAGTTTCCTGGGCAACTTCTGCTGAGTCCTCCTTCTGCTGAGACCCATCGGATCTCTCAGCCAGTGATCTTATGAGACAGTTCAACTTAAATCAGACTCCTCGGATCACTGGCCAAGACATCGAGTAGTCATCAGGCAGCAGCCCTGTTCCCCACCACAGTGCACTGATGAGCTTCTCCAAGCCCCAACTGCCAGCAACAGTGACTAAGTGATACAGACCAGCCGGCCCTGCTATCCATGTATATATGCAGTTTGTGGGCCGGCTGCAGTTAAGTTTTACTTGCCGGGTGGCAGATGGCACCCTGCCCCCCCAGCCCCCGCCACTGTACATGCCTGCACCCTGCTGATCACTGCAGCAGCAGCGCAGGCAGTGGTAATCTCCGGGGTTCTCTAGGACCTCAGGGCTCGGTACAGTTGTACCCTTGGGCCTCCCCTGTCACCGGGCCTGACTGTATATACAAGTACTGTGACTCTGCTGGCTATACCCCATTATGTATACAAGCGCTGTGACTCCTTGGGCATTAACCCTCTGTGTATATAAGTAGTGTGACTCCTTGGGCCTTAGCCCTCTGTGTATACAAGCACTATAACTCCATGGACCGTTGCCCTATGTATATACAAGCACCATGACTCCATGGGCCTTAGCCCTCTGTGTATACAATTACTGAGGACCTCATTCAGAGTCGGTCGTTGCGGCCGCACGGTCATAAGGGAAAAGGGGCCGGATATGCAAATGATGCTCTCGCAAGTTGCGTCCTTAAGATCGGATCGTTAGCTGGCCGACCAAGGGGAGGATGCGGCCGTAAGACAAAAAATACGCCCCCTTCTCGTACGCATTACACGTCATCTCCGGCCATATAAGGATTAATCGAGACCATCGGAACTGGTCGTAGAGCTTAAGGTTGACCATACCCTCTCTTAAGCACTACGATCAGGTCAGTGTACAAACCACCCATGTCACGTGTGCCATGATACTACTTTGTTAATTATGCAGTCCCATAAAACGCTGTTCGCATAATTAGGCACGCCTGCATTCAGATCTCCACTCCCCCGTTTTCAAGCACCTTCCTCTGTTACCACCCACAAAGCCTCATTCTGTCACTCAAACTACCGACCTGGCTGTGTTCAAGGAGAGAGAAATTTCTGATCGTAGCAGCAAGTTTGCGCACGCGCATTGTGTACTTTACGCATGTGCAGTTTAGCGAACATCGGTGGCGTACGACCGCGCGGCCACAACGACTGACTCTGAATGAGGTCCTGTATCTCCTTGGGCCTTAGCTCTCTGTGTATACAAGCACTGTGACTCCTTGGGACTTAGCTATCTGTGTGTCCATAAGACACAAGTACTGTGACTCCGCAGTGAGTGGTGATTAGTAAATACATAATATTAGTAATTAAGTAGTTTTTGTACAACTTGAGTGTTTTCATCAATATGGATCATGACAACCAACCGAGAGGAGAGCAGAAGTAGCAAGCAAATGCTAGCACTGCAGCTGCTGGAACCAGTCATGATGAAAATACTAGTCCTTCACTATCATCTAAAGCTGATGCTCAAGGGCGTAGAGGCTTTTAAAAATTAGAGTATCTGAAATAAAACAATCGAGATTTTACAGGGTTAAATACAAACAAACCTCTAAAGGTTAGTGCAGAAAAACAAAATTGGCAACATACCATTCACCACACACAGTGGCTAGGAAAGGTTCAGGCCTTGGCCTTTATTTCTGAGTGGTTGTTCTGCAACTGTCAGTGAGGCATCTTCTGATTCTCATGACAATGAAAGACCTTTTCACACAGACTATAAAAGAAGTGTAAAAGAAAACTGAAAACCACTAAGGCAGTAGATCAAACTGTGCATTCAGAAACACAAATGTCAGAAATCCCCGTGGAGAATCTAAGTGTGTCCACAAGTGCTATGTGTCAGCCTGACCTTTCAGAGAAGCCACCTTCCACAGTTTCTGCTCCCTCTGCATAAGTGGGGATGAGTAGCATAAGTATTTCTGATGACATAGAAATTGAGGATGCCAACATGGAATTGCAAGAGGATGAGGTGGATATTTCTGTAGCTGACGCTGGCACTAATGAGGATATTGAGGATGAGGATGTTGTTTGTGTAAGTCAGGCACCAGTGAAAGCAGCTCTTGGCCATGATAAGAAGAAGGCCATTGTCATGCCTGGGCATATGACCAACAAATCGACCTCTTACATGTGGAATTATATTTACCCAAATCCTGACAACATTTGTCAAGCCATCTGTAGCTGTTGTGGAAACACAGTAAGTAGAGGTAGGGACATTAAGCATCTAGGAGCCTTCACGCTATTATGTCATCTGCAGCGAGCTCATGACAAGTATTTGATAACATCAGAAACTGGTGCTAAAAAAATAACAACAATCAGTCCTGCATCAGCTAGCTCCCTTCTCTCTGCTAGATCCCAGCACCTGCAATCTCCACCTCCAACACCTTCATCCTCAATATCCTCAGTAATGATCAGAGGTAGTCTGGCATCCAATCTGTTATTGCTAGGTGACTCCACCCCTTTCCAGGGCTCCTCAGAAGAATCCTTGAGTGCTAGGGCTGCTGCTGGGGGTGGATCTTCATCCCAGAAGTGGACCAAGAAGACTACTAGTAGTAGTTTAACAAAACAATTGACTGTTAAACAATCCTTTGCAAGGGGAAGCAAATATGACAGCTCTCACCTAGTCGCACAGCGGATAACTGACGCCATGACGGCTATGCTAGTATTAGATCTGCATCCAATATCCACAATTAATGCAGTGGATTTTACACAGTTAATTGAGATCCTATGTTCCCGGTACCAAATTCCATCTTGGTTTCATTTTACCGGAAAAAGCCATTCCTCGACTGTACCAGGACTTAAATAAAAAACAACTAATTATTGGTCTACAAAATGCCATTGTACCCACTGTCACCTTAACCACAGATATGTGGACAAGCGGTTGTGGGCAAACTAAAGATTACATGACTGTGACAGCCCACTGGGTGGGTGACTCTCCTTCAGCAGAAGCAGTATCTAACAAACAACACCAGCTCATTCAGAGATGTCATAAAAACAGTGCTTAGCCCACTTGGACTCTCCTCAGGATTTGTGATTTCTGATAATGCCACAAATATTGTGAAAGCATTACAGCTGGGTGAATTTCAACACATCCCCTGTTTTGCTCACACAATCAACTTAGTGGTGCAGGGGATGCTGTCTGTGGTCCCAAAAATTTTTGGGACATTTTTGTCATTCAGCAACAGCATGCAGGAGATTGCAGCACCTGCAAGAACAGTTTAATTTGCCCTGCCATCAACTGAAACAAGAGGTGGTAACAAGATGGAACTCCACCCCTTATATGCTTCCCGGCAATTACGTCACAGTACAGAGACTTCTGTTATGGTGGATTCCAACGTGGATGAATTAATATTGTGTGAAGATGATATATACTGATGAGGGTGAGGATGGCAATGACGGTGACATCGTGCCACTGTAGAGCTGTTGCCTTAAGCCAATTGATAGCTTGTTTTGTGGGGGCCCAAACAAACCAAACACTTCAGCCACAAAAGTGCCAGTCCCTGTCTCTGAAGTGCTTGGTTTGTTAAAGTGTGCATGTCCTTTTTAATATCCAACATTAGGTTGGGTGGGGGGGCCCAAGGACAATGCCATCTTGCACTACCTTTCATTTCTGCCACTGCTGTGTGGCAATGTTTCATAGATGTGTTTTAAACTGCTGTATCTGTGCTGCTGCTCTGTCGCTTAGTAACCAGCCAGCTCACTGCAGCCTTTGGCCAATAATGGTGAAAACAATATTGTGAGGTGGTCTAAATTGACTGTAAATAACTGGAAATTAATGTTATTGAGGTTAATAATAGTCTAGGGTGGGAAAAAAAACTAATTATGTGATTTTAGCATTTTATTGTCAATTTTTGGAAAAAATCCAAATTCAAAACCAGTCACAGCGGTTTCCCAAATCCAAAGCTGGACGACGCATTAGAGCCAAATCCAGCAAAAATGGTCCGGCGCACTTTCTTAGTTCACAGATATATCACGGCAAGTGTGTATGGGTGATGATTACCCGATTGCCCAAACCCGCGGCTGCCTGGAAGATGATGGTCGTTCAGTGTATATGAACGACCATCATCTGCAGATATATCTGTACACAGCATAAGTCTACCCATGGGTAAAAATCAAGGTGATGTTTTTATATCTTCCAGTTTGAAATAATGCTCTTTCTTGTGCAGTTTGGCCCTTAAAAAAAATTGCATGGTTTACAAAACTCACATAAAAATGCCAAAAAAACATGCAGTCACTCTTTGTAAATCTCCTCTTAGATTGGTGTAAGGCACCTCTAACCAGCTGGAGAATTCAATGCATTATTTCAGTGAAAAAAAACTATGTGCACAATGAAATTCACTCTTATGTCTAATTATTTAGGGGTCTATTTGTGAAGCCCTCCAAAAATATCTATTTTCAGTGGATTGATGCATCTCTTATACCTCTTTTACACCAAAGTGCCGGGTCTGATCCGGGAGTTGGAACACAGGACCTAATTCAGACCCGCTCGCTATGATGCGTTCGCTCGTAGCAGAATGATTTTTGCATTCTGCACATGCGTAAGCATCACAGTGTGCGTGCGCGTACCAGTGCGAGAGATCGGGAAGCGTTCGTTTGCTGCGCATAGACAGCCCAGCAGAGTGAGTGACAGGAGAAGCCATTTGTGGATGGTAATAGGGGCTGGCAATTAAAAACGAGGGAGAGGAGGTGCGAATGCAAGCATCTTAACGCCGTTTCAAAGGCGTGCATATTTAACAGGCAGCGTCATAGTTATATTTCACACTGAAGTGATCACAGTGCTTGCTGTAGGGTATAGTCAACCTCAAGCGCTGCGTTCGCTTCCGATGGTACCCGATGTGCTGATGTTTGCATACACTTCCTGGGGATGACGTGCGCAAGTGGGCATCTTAAGATAGGCTGGTGGGCATCTGCATACACAATCCATTCGCACGCCAAGACATAGTGGGCATGCTTATGCCTTGCCTTGCCTTGCGATCACCTGCCTTCCTGGGTGTGTGCCGGATTTGCATACACTGGGTGTGAGCGTACTCATCTAGCGAGTGGGTCTGAATCGAGCCCACTGTTCCAATCTGGATCAGAACCGGCACAGAACCCTTTTATATTGCGGCGCTGACCCAAGATATTCCAGAGTCGGCGCAGTTAACACCAGAGCCGGGTCTGCAGTGATCCAGCTCTTCCGGTGTTGTAGTGGACGTTTGAAGATGATGTCATCTCCAAGCACCACTGAAGCAGGCCAATTGGACGGCATGTGCCGCGATCCTGGTCATCGTGACCCAGATCGCACTGTTTACACTGCAGGGTGGCCAACCCTACAAAGTACCCGAGTTAAATACCAAGGTCTCTGGACCCGGGTGGATCCATTTACACCGACAAAAATCCTGGGTTGATGCCTATCAACCCACGATTTTTATGTCGGTGTAAAAGGGGTATTATTATCACTAGTATTTAGCAAGTGACTACCGCAGCAGGTGTTAAAGATATCTGCTTTGTTCCCCCTCTTAACAATCGCAAAAGCAGTTCCCATAGCTTTCTATGGGACTGCATAATATTTATTAGCTAACGTCATCTTTAGATTGCATTATGTCATTGTAGCCTGTAGGCAAGAGCAAGGGATCACTTTACTTTTAAAACTTCACTGGGACAGGATCCTATCAGAGCTTGTGTCCTGGCAAGAAAATATCAATGAATTAAAACGAGTATTGTATATAGAAGAACAACATGCAGTAAGAGAGAAGAAAACAGGTTTTGCAGTGACAGTATGAGTAGTAAGCAGTAGTGTCTAAGATAGCAGAGATGTTATTCACATGTCAGTTTATTGTCACCATGCTACCACCAGAAATGACAATGTAGATAAGTGAAGCATGGCTGTCTAGGTTACCCATATAAGGAAGCACAAACCTTAGAATGCTGCCTGTTATCTGGCTACACACAGACACAGTGTGCTTCTAGTTCTGAGATAGTGGCCTACTGCAAATAAGTGGATTTATCTATTAACTGCCCCTTTCCCCTCTCTTTCCTACTTCTATTTTGTCCTTGCCACAGTACTAGTTCTTTCTGCTTCAGCAAAACAGAATAAAATGTTTTGTTAGCAGTCTGCAAGAAGAGGGTAGTCCTTAGATTCCAGTTGTAGCAATGTATGACATAGCTAATTACATATTAGGGTTGTAGATTAAATGATATATGTTTTGTTTGCACTTAGGACCTAATTCAGAGATGTATGCTAACCAGATGGTTTATGTATATGTCACATGGTGTGAGATCCACACGTGCAGATCTCTGTCTGCGATGACAGTCACAGTGCCCCCTAAGCTGCAGCATGATAGACATGCTGCAGCTGTTTGGGGGCAGAGAAGGGATTGCGATGGCCAGTGTCCCACCAGAATACATGGGCGTCAACCCTATATTCTGGGTGTACCGAGGCAAGTGGTTGCGTCCTTAAGCGCATCTTGACTGGCTCCCTGGATGGTCAGGATTGGAGGAAAGGTGATAACAGGTGAGAGTGAGGTGCAAGTTGGAGGACCGTTAAACTGCCTTACAGGAGGTGGAGAGCTGTAAATATGACCGCTCACAATTGCACTATCACAGCCGCCAATCCCCAGGAGTGCTGGGGATTGGCGGCTGTGATAGTGCAATTGTGAGCGGCTCTGGAAAGAGATAGAGCGGGTGGGACGGCTTCCCAGACAGCAGCCTTGGAAAGGAGATCGGCGGCTGTCAGTACAGGGGGTGGATCCGGAGTGTTGGCTGTGCAGTGATGTGGAGCCGAGAGAGAGGACCTGCTGTCAGGGGTATAAGTGCCCTGCCAAGCCTCCCCCAGGAGGTAGGACGGCCCAGGTGGAGCATCAGGGTAAGTCCGCCTCAAACTTAGTACTGAGCTCTTTGGCAACCAAAACCCTATTAAATATTGTGCACTATTAACTTTGATAAATGTAACATTATACAAAGCCGCTCTCCTCCACACTGTCACCTGTTCTCTACACTAAGACTATGGCAAAGCTTATTACTGGAATACAAATAAAAGACATTTCTCAGCCCGGGCCCGAGTAAATAACTAGAGTGCACTCTTATAACCAAAGTTAATGTTTTAGGCAGTAGTTGTATTTTTGTCAAGCAGTGAAGGACTATTGTTATTTATATTATAATCAGGGGCGTTTCTAGAGAGGAGGTGGCCCGTGTGCAGTCTCCGACATGGACCCTCTCCTCTCTAGCCGGCGGCCGGCAGCGCACTGAGCTGTGCGCGCCCAGCACCGGAGTTATAGACTCTGGGCACTAGAGTGCGTCCAGAGTCTATAGAGTATGCACAGGTCACCGGGAAAATGGCCACGGCGGCCATTTCCCTGTACTGCGCATGCGCAGACGACGGGAAAATGGCCGTGGCGGCCATTTTTACTTTTTTTTTAGAGCGCCGGACCCCCACTCTGACGTGGGACTCCGGAGAGGTAAGTATGCTATGAGTGCAGGTTGTGCCACCCTGGACCCCGCACACCCTGCACCCATTATAGATACGCCCCTGATTATAATGTATGTATATATATATATATATATATATATATATATATGTGTGAATACTCCCATACCTACTATATATAAATATATATATATATATTATTTTAAACTATATATGTTGTATAATATATATATTTTGTTCTGGTAATTTATTTGTGATTGTTACACCTGATATAGCGTATATTGTAGATTTCACCCAGTAAAGAATTTCTTGCACATGGACATCTGATTTGTTCCGGATGAGTACAATTTAAATCTAATGTCAGTATTATCTTATGTATTGTGTGTATTTTGAGTTTAAATTGGACCTATAACATCACTTATACTAAGAAGGGGTTTCTTCAGTCAACCCCTCTACTCACTTGCATAGTGAAGTTTATTGACTCGGATGGAGGCACACCAAGGCATACTTGCCGACATTCATATAGACAAAATTCTGAATGGAATTGAGGATAAATAAGTCTGATGGTTTTTTGCAAAGTGGTGTGTATGACAGCCTTGTTGCTGGGTAAGATTAGATGGTCAGATGATGTGATTAGCCAATGGCAAGTTTTGGAGGAGGAGTTTATATGTGGTATATATAGGCATGTTAGATTCTATCCAGTCTCTTTTGCTGGATCTGCACAAGGCTGAGTATTTCTGTGTCGGAACTGTTTCATTGTTCTTTCACATTGTTTTATTCTATTGTGTTTTTTCCATCTCCATTATGTCTCGTACCAAGCGCTCTGCCCCCCCTCCCAGCCGGCTGGCTGATTTCGCTTGCCCCCTTACATCTGCTCCCGCCAGGGCCTTATCCCCGGTCCCTGCTTCATCCCTTTTAGCCTCCCCGGCTGCTTCACAGTCCACAACCCAGGTTACTGTGGGTTTGGATGCGGCAGCGATGGTGCCCGGGCACGCTGCGGCGGGCCTGATCAGGGCTCCGGCGTCTGCCGCCTCTCCAGGCCTCCCCCCACCCGCGCCACACCTTATTTTGCAGGGCCGCCCTCAGGTCGGCTCTTTCGGAGCGGGGGCTTCACCTTTCCTCCTCTCCACTCACTGCTCCCTTACCTTCCCCGCTGCCTCCCGCTCTCAGCCCGCTCACCCACCAAGCAGGCAGGGTCCTGAGGGGTGTCTCTCCCTGCGCTTCCCCGCTTGGCAGCATGGATCCCTCCTCACCCAGTCACCTGTTCGGGGCCTCCCCAGGCGGTGTGTCGGGCAGGGACCTGGGAGCGCGGCCGCGCGTCCAGTCCTCAGTGCTTCACGGGCAGCTCACAGGGGTGGGGGTAGCCCCCCTTCCTACTCGCACGGATGCCCATGTGCAGCAGCCTCTAGGTGGTCCTCCCAGCCTGGTCTATGCGACGGGCTCGGCGGCCATTTTCAATCAATCAGCCATCTTAGTGACAGCCCCTCAGAGTGTGAGTGGTCATAACATTCCTCAGCATTTTGTAAGTACCCCGTTTGGTGCCCCTTTTAGCAGGTCCCCTGTTCAACATATTGGCGCAGCCAGTAGTTATTTTACTTCTGCCCCTGTTCAGCCCCCCTGGTATTCGGCCGCTGGCGCTCAACCAACAGCATATAGTGCCCAAAACCCCTTTTCGTCTGCTCCCCCGTTCTGGGGTCAGGCTTCATGGAGTTCGGGTTTAGCACCCCCGGTATTTTCCTCCTCTGCAGTTCTTTCCACGCCCCCCTATTTTACCTCGAATGCACCTGCAGCTTCGGGTGCTTATGCACCTTTTTTTCAGCAGGCGCAATTGTCTCACCCATATTTCCCACCCTGGCAAGGCTATGCTTCTCCTATAGTTCCAGCACCTAGCCTTCCCATCCCCCCTGTTCACAGAGATTTCACTCATCCTTTGACACCTGTGGTGTCTAGTTCCGCGCAGGCGTCTTCGTCCACTGCAGTTTTTCCTCCTTTACCGCCTGTCACTGTCAACCCTCCCCTCCCTGCACCCGTGGTGGCTTTACCTTTGCCCGTACCTCACCAGTCTCCTCCAGTTACAGGTTCTGAAGTCGCAGGAGGTCCCAATGGGGAACAGATGGCGGTTCTGTTGGTTTCTGCGCCAGTTCCAATTGAAGATCGCACAGGCGTCGAGGAAGTGGAGAGGCCTCAGGTGTCGGCAGATGCTGCTGCTCCAGGACTCTCTTGCTCTGGTGAGTATGATGTGGATTGTTCTTCATCTTCTGCCTCTTCTTCTGATTCTTCCCATTCTTCTGGTTCACCAGCGCGTCCGCGTAGGATAGCCAGAATGGTTGCGCGTTGCTTGGCTAAAAAGTCAGGTACTGCAGTTAGGCCAGACGAGGACTGAGGGAGCAAAGAGCTTGAAGCCGGGACTGACACAGTACATTGCGCGAATACCGCGGTCCTGCG
The DNA here is from genome assembly GCA_031769625.1 of Taudactylus pleione. Taxonomy (NCBI): domain Eukaryota; kingdom Metazoa; phylum Chordata; class Amphibia; order Anura; family Myobatrachidae; genus Taudactylus; species Taudactylus pleione. Next base: position 21,178,397 of record JAUIMM010000018.1, read on the forward strand.
GGGTTTACGAAAAAGCGTGCGAGGCAGGATTAAAAAAGGGAAGTTTGTTGATTTTTTCTCTCTCACGGACGACATGAAAAAGAATTTTAATAAAGCTAAAACGACCGGAAGTGTGGGGGAGGATGTTTTTTGTGGTTTCAATAACTGGTTAAAGGGTATGCTCATATTCGCTACATGCTACCTTGAGACACAGGCACAGGAACATATTAACGTTATCAGATATATATTTTTGGTATTGGACATTTTCGTGAGGTCTCGGAATTTGGCATGGCGAGAATATGACTTGCAGTTTAGAAAAAAACATGACGGGCGCATGATCATTCCGTTTGGGGTGAAGGATGTTGAAGTGTGGTTAGAGGTTTCTCAGAATCGGCGGCCCTTGGTTGATGCGGTACAGTCACGCAGGACCACGACATCTGGTAGATCAGGGTTTACGGGATGGGCGAGGGGAAAATGCTTTGCCTTCAACGTCTCCCGCTGTACACGCGGGTCGGGCTGTCGTTTTCGCCACTCCTGTCGTCTCTGCGGTTAGCATCCAGCCAAAGACTGTCGTCGTGGGGCAGGAGGGACTACGTCAGATCGTGGGGATGTTTCCAAGGGATCTGGTTAAGGCTAGCTCTCCTGTTTGTTTGGTTTCGCTGGGGAGGTGGTTGCAGTTATATCCTTGTAGGGAAGATGCCTTGTTTTTATTGAACGGTTTTACGTTTGGCTTTAAACTGCCTATTCTAGGTCCCCTGGTAGTTAGGGCTTCTAGTAATTTATGTTCCGCCAGGGAATTTCCTGAACAATTGAAGGATAAAGTTAGCAGGGAGGTTCTTCTGGGGAGGATGGAAGGTCCTTTCGCCTGTCCTCCCTGGAAGGATCTCTGTATATCTCCAGTTGGTGTTGTTCCCAAGAAAGCTCCAGGAAAGTTTTGTTTAATTCAACATCTTTCATATCCCCCTGGTAGTTCGGTTAATGACGCCATACCTGACGAGTTCTGTAGAGTTGTATACCAGTCATTTGATGATACCTTGGATTTAGTTCGTATCGTAGCTTCGGTTATGGTGCTTTGTTAGCGAAATTAGATATAGAATCAGCTTTTTGTTTATTACCAATGCATCCTGAAGCCATGAAGTTTATGGGTTTTCGTCTAGACTCGGGTTATTTTATTGATAAATGTTTGCCAATGGGCTGTGCGGTTTCCTGTGCCTATTTTGAGAGATTCAGCTCCTTTTTGCAATGGTGTGTCCAGGCAGGAACCGGACAAAAGGGTGTGGCGCACTATTTGGACGATTTTCTCTTTATGGGTCCAGGAAACAGTGAAATTTGTTCTGATCTCCTTTTTTCTGCTCAGGCTCTGTTTCAGGTCTTGGGGGTGCCAGTTGCGCATGAGTAAACAGTGGGTCCTGTTGCTTGCCTAGTATATTTAGGAATTGAGATAGATACAGACGCAGGTTGTTGTAGGCTTCCTCGCGATAAAGTCAATAAGTTACTTGAACAGATTGATGGCCGTCTTGCGGTGAAGTCAGTGAAGCTAAGTAAGGTTCAGTCACTGTTGGGTTCTTTTAACTTTGCTTGTCAAATTATTCCAATGGGTAGAGTATTCTGCAGGAAATTGGAGAGAGCCACAGCCGAAGTGGTCGGGACACATCAGCATGTTCGCTTGTCAAAGGAGATAAAGGATGATCTTCGTGTTTGGTCCACATTTTTGGTTCATTTCAATGGTGAGCGTATTTGGCCCTCACCTCCAGTTGCTAACAACATCTTACAGCTGCATGCTGATGCGGCGTGATCATCTGGTTTTGGGGCCTTTTTCCATGGGGAATGGTGCGCTGCTCCATGGCCGCTAAATTGGCGCCAAGAAGGTTTGACAAGTAATTTATTGCTGTTAGAGCTATTCCCGATTGTTGTAGCGGTGGAACTTTGGTCTGCGCGACTTAGTAACCACCATGTTGTTTTTTGGTGCGACAATCTGGGTGTGGTCCACGCCATCAACAATCAGCGCTCGTCTTCTCCTTTTGTTTTGCGTTTACTTAGGCATTTAATATTGCGCTGCTTGGAGGCTAATATCAGATTTAGAGCCAGACACATGCCCGGGGTGGTGAATGAAATTGCTGATGCTCTCTCTCGCTTCCAATTTGCACAGTTTCGAGCGCTTGTACCGTCGGCTTCTAATGTTGGTTTGGTGTGCCCATCATTTATGTGGCAGATCATCAGGCCGGCTTAGAAAGATTGGCTCTACAATCGCTGACTCCATCCACGCTTCGGACGTACATGGCCGCCTGGCAAGATTGGTGCGCCCATGGTGCGCTTCCAAGCATGTTAGGTAAGTCCCCGAGGGAGGAGCTTTCCTCCTTTGTTTGGGAAGGGTACCAGCAAGGTAGATCAAGGGCCTCCATGGGGTCGACTCTCGCGGGTGTCTCCTTCTTTTGTAAATTGAAGGGCGTATATGACCCGAAAAAATCTTTTATTCTTGTAAAGGCTTTAAAGGGATGGGCGAAGGATTCCCCTGCTCGAGCCGACTCCCGTCATCCTATTGACGTTCAGATGTTGTCAAAGCTTATGGTAATTATGGAGAAGGTGGCCTCTAATGAGTTTGAGGTTTCCCTTTTCCGGCTTGCTTTTTCTTTAGCGTTTTTTGGGGCTTTTAGAGTGAGCGAATTAGTGGCAGTCAATAAGACATCTACGTCATCTGGTCTTTTGTTTAAGGACATTGTTTTTAGGGATTCAACAGTATTATGCAAACTAAGTCGTTCTAAAACAGACCGAACGGGTAGGGGAAAATGGGTTACTGTGGTAAAGCATAGTGATGTGTCGATTTGTCCAGTTCATTTAACTGCTGCGTATATGGCTATGCGTCCAGAGGGAGGGTCACAATGGTTGATTCATGCTGACCTTAAACCCCTCACTAAATTTCAGTTTGCCACGGTTTTTAAACAGGGTTTAGTTGAGTTAGACATCAATCCATCTGATTATGGTACACATTCGTTTCGTATTGGTGCAGCTACAGCCGCAGCGATAGCAGGAGCATCTCCTGCTGCCATTCAATTAGTAGGTCATTGGCATTCATCGGCATACAAAAAGTATGTGCGCTGCGATAAGCTTAGGTGCGCACCTGGCGACAACCCGAAAACGTAGTTTACCTGCCAATCGTTGAACGGCTAGCATTCAACAACTGGGGGTGTGAGGGAATTTTTTAATTTTTCCTCCCGGTAGCCATGATCTGACCCACTTTGGTTCCCGGGTAGGTTTTTTTAGTTTTTCTCCTTCACTCGGGTTACTGTTTTTCCCCATTTGCATCCCTGCTAGTTAGTTGCCATGTGTTCAATAAGTTGTGTTGTTGATATTGGGCTTGGTGTGGTTCTCACGGTCAGGGTTTTTCTTTTTCCACAGCCAGGACATCAGAAGATGGGCAAGTGTGGTTTGTGGGCCACTCCTTTATTTTTTGGGCTGAAAAGCATGTGAGAGCTCACAGTGTCCATTTGCCGGTGGATAGAAGTCAGATGCGTTGGATTGGTGTTAGAGGTTTGTGCGTAGAGTCGGTGATGGCTCTGATTGTTTCATCCATTGCAAAATGGGGAGTGCCGAAATATATGGTGTTGCATGTTGGAGGGAATGATTTAGGTAAAATGAAGGGTGTATCATTGATCGTTCGTTTGCAAGAGGTTTGTGAGGAAGTACGTTTGCATTGGCCGTCGGTGAGAATTGTGTGGTCTGAAATTATGCCTCGTTTGACTTGGAGAGGTGTGCGGAAGCATGGTGCGTTGGAAAGGGCACGTAAGAAAGCAAACGTAGCGATTGCTAAGCACATTGAGTCCATAGGAGGATTGGTGGCGAGTCATAGCTTTTTGGAAGGAGATATTGGACGTTTCTTCAGGCATGACGGAGTGCATTTGAATGATTTAGGTACGGGATTCTTTGTTAGGGATTTGTTTTCCTTTTTGGGCTAGTTTTGGGTGGCGGGCCAGTCTTTTAGGGCCTGGCTTTGGCGAGAGTACGCTGCAACTCAGTGGCTTTAAGTGGCGTAAGAAAACTTTGTGGGGACACTGGCCCTCAATGCCCCTGGCTAATTTGTCCTTCTCTGCGCGAGGGGACCCGAGTGCTTTTTGTGTACGTAAGCGCCTCGGACTGGCCCAGGAGGGAAGTGAGACCCTCACATCTTTAGTACGTCTTTAGGGGGGACGTTTTAGTCGTTCCTCAGAGATATTTTTGGTTGACCAAGGTCAAAGCTAGAACTGAGCTTGCAGCCTCTCTTTGCCACCCTGGTTAGGTTGATTCATTTCTGATTTATAAATAAAAGCTGTGACCTTTTTTAGCCAAGCTATGGTTGTCTGTGTCTTTATTTATAGTTAAGGTTAAGTAAGCTAATAAGGTGTTGGATGTGAAGCAATAAACTTATGCAGATCTTAATATAGACGAAATTCTGAATGGAATTGAGGATAAATAAGTCTGATGGTTTTTTGCAAAGTTGTGTGTATGACAGCCTTGTTGCTGGGTAAGATTAGATGGTCAGATGATGTGATTAGCCAATGGCAAGTTTTGGAGGAGGAGTTTATACGTGGTATATATAGGCATGTTAGATTCTATCCAGTCTCTTTTGCTGGATCTTCACAACCCACCATCCCACCCGTTATATTGTTGTGTCACACTAATCTTTTTTCTCCAGTTTAGGGGAGGCACAGCAGGCGAGAGTACGCTGCAACTCAGTGGCTTTAAGTGGCGTAAGAAAACTTTGTGGGGGCACTGGCCCTCAATGCCCCTGGCTAATTTGTCCTTCTCTGCGCGAGGGGACCCGGGCGCTTTTTGTGTACGTAAGCGCCTCGGATTGGCCCAGGAGGGAAGTGAGACCCTCACATCGTTAGTACGTCTTTAGGGGGGACGTTTTAGTCGTTCCTCAGAGATATTTTTGGTTGACCAAGGTCAAAGCTAGAACTGAGCTTGCAGCGTCTCTTTGCCACCCTGGTTAGGTTGATTCATTTCTGATTTATAAATAAAAGCTGTGACCTTTTTTAGCCAAGCTATGGTTGTCTGTGTCTTTATTTATAGTTAAGGTTAAGTAAGCTAATAAGGTGTTGGATGTGAAGCAATAAACTTATGCAGATCTTAAGCTCCCTCCTTCCGGATGTCTGAATGCAATGGGGGGGAGGGGATGGCCGTTCAATGACACTGTATTGGGGGTGGGGCCATGCGATCTCGTCATCATGGCTCCCCCCTCCACAATGCCGCAATTCAGTGCAAATTGAGTCACCGGCTCTTCTACCATTAGGGAGGCCCCGGGAGGCTTGCCTGTCCTTCCCGGGGGGCCATGAGCAGCACCAGATATTCTGGAGGCTCCCGGACAAATCGGGAGGGTAGGCAAGCCAGCACCAAGGTAAACTAGTAACCCAACTGTTGCATGACAAGCTATACTATATAGTAGTGACGTTTCAGGGGTTACATTAGTGACACGTGATTGCTTATGCTACCACCTTACTGTTGGCTTTGGTCCTGGCTTGCAGCTAACAGCCCACACATTTACAAGTATACACTGCCAGGTGGATTTGAAGATTCCTCGCTGGTAAAAAAAAAAAAATTACAAGCATGTAGTCTTTGCTATCGGGTGCCAGCTATGAAAACCTAAATTGTCAATTTTCTCATACCCCATGAAAAAATATGGGGACTGCTTTTGCAACCAATAACAGAGAGACGTCATCTGCAGATATAAGAGGTACTCTTATGTTAAATGGCCCTGTTGCTAAATAATAGTCTTAGATGATTGGACACAATTTTTACAAAAATAAATTGCCCTGAATTTAACAATAAAAAATGAATAAATATACACACTGTAATATGCTAAGTCTTATGCTTAGTTTATAGGGAATATCATTGCAATTGATTTTTATTTGTGCCACGGACATGACTCTCATATCTTGAATATGCATTAAAGGCCCGAATCAATTAACTGTGGGCTGACTTGCACGGTCTGTTTTTCCCTGGGTTAGCGCCCAGAGGTATTCAATTACAGAACCGCGATCAACAAGGAATCAGCACCAAGGCTGCAGTTAACGCTTATTTCTGCTCCCATCAATGGAGAGAGCAAGCAGAAATGAACCTAACTGCAGCCTTGGGCCTGATTGTGGGTCTACAGGGGCGTATCTATAATGGGTCCAGGGGGGCCCCGCACCGCACACCCTGCACCCATAGTATTACTTACCTCTAAGGAGTCCCACGTCGAAGCGGGGGTCCGGCGCAGTAAAAACGACTGGAAAATGGCCGCCGCAGCCATTTTCCCATCGTTTGCGCATGCGCAGTACAGGGAAAATGGCCGCAGTGGCCATTTTCCCATTGACGTGCGCATACTCTGGGGGCACTCTAGTGCCCAGGGTCTATAACTCCGGCGCTGGCCGCGCTCAACTCAGTGTGGAGTGCGTTGCCGGCCGCCGGACAGAGAGGAGGCGGTCCGTGTCGGAGACTGCACACGGGCCCCCTCCTCTGTAGAAACGCCCCTGTGGGTCTATAAGTGAATTCAAGTGACCTCTAAATTAGGGGTGTGCACCGGCCACTTTTCGTGTTTTGTGTTTTGGTTTTGGATCTGGATCTTTCTTCGTGTTTTGGATCTGGATTGGTTTTGCCAAAACCACCCTTCCGTGTTTTGGGTTCTGGGTTTTGTGTTTTGGATCTGTATTTTTTTTTAAAAAAGCATAAAAACAGCTAAAATCACAGAATTTGTTGGTTTCTCTGCTCCTATGCTATTATTAACCTCAATAACCTTAATTTCCACTCATTTCCAGTCTATTCTGAACACCTCACACCTCACAATAGTGTTTTCATGTCCAAAAGGTTGCACCGAGGTAGCTGGATGACTATGCTAAGCGACACGAGTGGGCGGCACAAACACTTGACCCATCTAGGAGTGACACTGCAGTGGCAGACAGGATGGCAGTTAGAAAAACTAGGCCCCAAACTGTACATAATGCAAAGAAAAAAAAGAAGTGCAAGATGGAATTGTCCTTGGGCCCTCCCACCCACCCTTATGTTGTATAAACAGGACATGCACACTTTAACAAATCAATCATTTCAGCGCCAGGGTCTGCCACACAACTGTGGCTGAAATGATTGGTTCGTTTGGGCCCCCACAAAACAAGCTGGCAATTAATGTGTCCCTGCACAAACTGGCTCTACGGAGGCAAGATGTCATCCTCATCCTCCTCATCCACCGATTCCTCACCCTCTTCAGTGTGTACATCCTCATCCTCACAGAGTATTAATTCGTCCCTGCTGGAACCACAGGTCCCTCTGTACGTTCTGGAGGCTGGTCTCCCTGGAAGAGTTGATAATTCATTTTATGAACATCATCTTCTCCACATTTTGTGGAAGCAACCTCCTACGCCTTTTGCTGACAAGGTTCCCGGCTGCACTAAACACTCTTTCGGAGTACACACTGGAGGGGGGGCAACTCAGGTAAAATAGAGCCAGTTTGTACAGGGACCTCCAAATTGCTTCTTTTTCCTGCCAGTACAGGTACGGACTGTCTGACATGCCTACTTGGATGCTGTCACCGATGTAATCCTTTAACAGACAGACGCACGCTTGTCGCTGCTGCTTTGAGGATTCAAGTGCGGCTACAGCCCACACAATTCACAAAGACAGAAAAAAAAAAAGAATATTTTTATTGTTTGTGGAGCACACTTTGAGGGTTACACCACCCTTTAACAGACAGACGCACGCTTGTCGCTGCTGCTTTGAGGATGCAAGTGCGGCTACAGCCCACACAATTCACAAAGACAGAAAAAAGAAGAAGAATATTTTAATTGTTTGTGTAGAACACTTTGAGGTGTCACCACCCTTTAACAGACAGACGCACGCTTGTCGCTGCTGCTTTAAGGATGCAGGTGCGGCTACAGCCCACACATTTCACAAAGACCGAAAAAAAAAAGAACAATATTTTAATTGTTTGTGTAGAACACTTTGAGGTGTCATCACCCTTTAACAGACAGACGCACGCTTGTCGCTGCTGCTTTAAGGATGCAGGTGCGGCTACAGCCCACACAATTCACATAGACAGAAAAAAAAAGAACAATATTTTAATTGTTTCTGTAGCACACTTTGAGGGTGTCACCACCCTTTAACAGACAGACGCACGCTTGTCGCTGCTGCTTTGAGGATGCAAGTGTGGCTACATCGCACACAAGTCACAAACACATTAAAAAAATAGTTTTTTATTTTTTGGAACACTTTGAGAGTTACACCACCCTTTAACAGACAGACGCACGCTTGTCGCTGCTGCTTTAAGGATGCAGGTGCGGCTACAGCCCACACATTTCACAAAGACCGAAAAAAAAAGAACAATATTTTAATTGTTTGTGTAGAACACTTTGAGGGTGTCACCACCCTTTAACAGACAGACGCACGCTTGTCGCTGCTGCTTTAAGGATGCAGGTGCGGCTACAGCCCACACATTTCACAAAGACCAAAAAAAAAAGAACAATATTTTAATTGTTTGTGTAGCACACTTTGAGGGTGTCACCACCCTTTAACAGACAGACGCACGCTTGTCGCTGCTGCTTTAAGGATGCAGGTGCGGCTACAGCCCACACAATTCACAAAGACAGAAAAAAGAACAATATTTTAATTGTTTGTGTAGCACACTTTGAGGGTGTCACCACCCTTTAACAGACAGACGCACGCTTGTCGCTGCTGCTTTGAGGATGCAAGTGTGGCTACATCGCACACAAGTCACAAACACATTAAAATAATAGTTTTTTATTTTTTGGAACACTTTGAGAGTTACACCACCCTTTAACAGACAGACGCACGCTTGTCGCTGCTGCTTTAAGGATGCAGGTGAGGCTACAGCCCACACATTTCACAAAGACCGAAAAGAAAAGAACAATATTTTAATTGTTTGTGTAGAACACTTTGAGGGTGTCACCACCCTTTAACAGACAGACGCACGCTTGTCGCTGCTGCTTTGAGGATGCAGGTGGAATCTAGACGGGATTTGGAACCGAGGACACACTACCTCCATCAATTGTCTAAATCCCACTGCACTAATGTCGGATACCGGACGCACGTCTAACACCAACATAGCAGTCAAGGCCTCAGTTATACGTTTTGCTTCAGGATGACTGCTGTCGTACTTCATCCTCATCGCTAGGGACTGTTGGAGGGTCAATTGTTTAGTAAAAGTAGTGATGTTCCTACTTCCTCTCTGGGATGATGAACAACTCCCAGCAGCAGCAACAGCACTAGGAGGAAGAGGTTCTTGATCTTTCCCTATTTTATTTTTATCGGAGAAAGTTTGGTCCTCCATTTATGTTATATTGATATATATACGTGCGGCTAAAGCGCACACAAACACAGAAAATATTATTTTATTTTTGCTGGAGAGTAGTGCACTTTGTGGGTTACACCACCCTTTAAGAAATGAGCCAGCCGGCTCTTTACTTATGGGACACAGGCGCACGCTTGGCGCTGCTCCTTTGTTGATGCACGTGCAGCCACAGTGCACACAATTCACAAACGCAGAAAATAATTTTTTTTTTGGTTTGGACTGGAGTGTACTTTCGGGGGTTACAGCACCCTTAACGGTCAAGCCAGCCGGCCCTTTACTTATGACACAGGCGCACGCTTGGCACTACTTTGTTGATGCACGTGCGGCTACTGCGCACACAATTCACAAACACAGAAAATAATTTTTTTTTAGGTTTGGACTGGAGTGTACTTTCGGGGGTTACAGCACCCTTAACGGTCAAGCCAGCCGGCCCTTTACTTATGACACAGGCGCACGCTTGGCACTACTTTCTTGATGCACGTGCGGCTACTGCGCACACAATTCACAAACACAGAAAATAATTTTTTTTTAGGTTTGGACTGGAGTGTACTTTCGGGGGTTACAGCACCCTTAACGGTCAAGCCAGCCGGCCCTTTACTTATGACACAGGCGCACGCTTGGCACTACTTTGTTGATGCACGTGCGGCTACTGCGCACACAATTCACAAACACAGAAAATAATTTTTTTTTAGGTTTGGACTGGAGTGTACTTTCGGGGGTTACAGCACCCTTAACGGTCAAGCCAGCCGGCCCTTTACTTATGACACAGGCGCACGCTTGGCACTACTTTGTTGATGCACGTGCGGCTACTGCGCACACAATTCACAAACACAGAAAATAATTTTTTTTTAGGTTTGGACTGGAGTGTACTTTCGGGGGTTACAGCACCCTTAACGGTCAAGCCAGCCGGCCCTTTACTTATGACACAGGCGCACGCTTGGCACTACTTTGTTGATGCACGTGCGGCTACTGCGCACACAATTCACAAACACAGAAAATAATTTTTTTTTTGGTTTGGACTGGAGTGTACTTTCGGGGGTTACAGCACCCTTAACGGTCAAGCCAGCCGGCCCTTTACTTATGACACAGGCGCACGCTTGGCACTACTTTGTTGATGCACGTGCGGCTACTGCGCACACAATTCACAAACACAGAAAATAATTTTTTTTTTGGTTTGGACTGGAGTGTACTTTCGGGGGTTACAGCACCCTTAACGGTCAAGCCAGCCGGCCCTTTACTTATGACACAGGCGCACGCTTGGCACTACTTTGTTGATGCACGTGCGGCTACTGCGCACACAATTCACAAACACAGAAAATAATTTTTTTTTTGGTTTGGACTGGAGTGTACTTTCGGGGGTTACAGCACCCTTAACGGTCAAGCCAGCCGGCCCTTTACTTATGACACAGGCGCACGCTTGGCACTACTTTGTTGATGCACGTGCGGCTACTGCGCACACAATTCACAAACACAGAAAATATATTATTTTTTTAGCACTTGGGGGGAGCACCCCTGATGGACAGAGCACCCCCTGGACAACACTACAGCACTCCTTTAGGACTGGGACACTGCACAGGACTTTGGAGTGGACACAGCCCCTATGGAGAACTGACTGCACAACACAGTCCAGCCAGCCCCTATGGACTTTGAAGTAGTGGACACAGCCCCTATTAACAACAGCAGCACAGCACAACACAGCCAGCCCTTATGGACTTTGAAGTAGTGGACAACAGCAGCACTACACTACACTACACTACACTACACAGCCCTAACTCCCACCCTCCCTCTTCACTGTCCACAGCCGAGTGAGAAAATGGCGCCGACGCGGGTACCTTATATAGGATCCAAAACCCGCGAGACTCGGAAGGCGGGATGATGACGTTTTGCCTCGATTTCAGATCCGAGTCAGGCGGGAAAAGTCGAGCCTGATTCGGATCGGACTCGGATCGGGGGGGCTCGGGGGGGTTCGGATTTCAGAAATCCGAACCCGCTCACCCCTACTCTAAATATATAGTAAGTGTTATCAGCACAGAACAATATATTAGAATTCCGGAAAGGAAAGGCAATGGAATAACCAGAGTTTGTGATTCATATATTGAAAAGAGCTTGCTGAAAAGCAAATCATTCCAAATGTTTTGCTTACATGTACAGTAGCTTCAGAGATCTAGATGTGTATCATGTGCAGTATGTGTATCCTATATAAGGTGAAATCGTATAGCGGTGACTTCCCTCCTCTTTTTATTATACACACAACTCCATAACTCTGACATCTTGACGTCGTTTATAGAGAACACAATGAACTGACAAAACGTACATTGGAAAATGTTTCAGCAGAAACGAATTTAGAAGTGTTTTGACAAGTGAATGCCTATGATGTCTCCTCTCTCCTGCTGCTGCACTGGCTATTTCTCCTATTAAGGAATTGTGCTTTTTCTCATGCGAAGTCACATACCAGGTACACAAATAAGTCATGGTTGGTAGAAATGTGGCTCTCTCACCACGCACAGACAGCACAACATACTGTAATGAAGCTGAGAAACTGTTAGCAAAATTAACTTTCCTCTGAAGTTAAAAAATATGATTGTAAATAACCATAATTAACACAGATCTTACTCTTCAGGATGTATTCTGTCAGAGCTGGGGATTAGAAAGATACTAGAACCCAAGCTTAAGGCAAAATCTAAAGGGATGCTAAAAGCAAATGAAAATAAAAGTAAGATTGTGATCAATAAGAATAAGGAGCATAATTATCACAATCCCCTTCTCAGATGGGAATGGGATGTGTTAATATCGCCCAAATGTGCAATGCGATATTTGAATACACCGCAAGGATGTGTCAAATATGGCATGCTGGGGCAGAGTTTGCTAGAAAGCTTTGTCCCTGCGAATCCTCACCCCGCAGTTCTCAGGGTATTTTTCGCAAAAAATACCCTGAGAGTGTGACCACGCATGTGCCGCTAGCTACTCCTTGCACGACCGCCCCTCCCCCTGTGATTTCTCTCCCCCCCCTAGATCGCCCGCCTAGGCTAACACTTGCCTTCACAATGATTGTGATCCGGTCACCTCCATGATTCCGTTCAGCTGAATGCTGGGCTCCTGCTCCGTGATCCCAGTCTGCTGCTCTGTGCTGTGAACAGGCAGCTCAGTTTACTGGGGTCACGGAGCAGGAGCCCAGCGATCAGCTGACCAGTGTCACGGAGAAGCTCATCGATCACCAGCCCCTGGAGCAGGTAAGTGTTATTATTATTCTTTTTTATTCTAATATTCTTTGTAATCAGCCTTTGGTCTATCAGACACACATGGCTGATTACATAAGCCTTCTACAGGCTCTGCTTTCCTTGTCAGAGTAGGTGAAACGTGCAGGCTCCCTCCCAGTATTTTTTTTTTTGCAATTTCTTTAGTAAACCTGAAACAGATCGCATTTCCCATTACAAGCAAGGAAAATGCGATCTGCTTACTAAAAGACTACAATTTAAGGGTTTTGAGTAGTTTTGTACGAAAACTGCTCCAAAAGCCCTTTAATACATTTAAGTAATACTAAAATAATGTGAATATGTTGTGAAAACACCCATTTTCAGTTTCACATCAGATTAGTAAAAATAATATTGAGAAATATGCCTATAAATGTTACAGTGTCACTTTTACTGTAATTAATGATAGAGCTTGGTGCTTGTGTCTCATGTTAAATATTTCCACAGCACTGCACTGACCTAAGATCAGCCAGTAGTTCTGGACAACAGCAATGGCATAATGTGGACTAACATAATGGTAACCTCTGTCTAAAAAAGATTTAAGAATGTAATGGCCATTTATCAATATGCATTAACGCCGCTAAATGAAGGAAATTAATTATAAAAAAACCCATTGATCATAGGAAATATAATGTAAAAAAAAGCATTCTAGTAACAGCCATCTAAACAGAGACTATTCTTGTAACTGCCACGCAGTACAGAAAACAAAGAAATAACAGGAGCACAGAGGAAATATGACACACCTCTATGACAAACATTGAGTGACTTTACTATTATCATACCTCCCGCTTTTTAGACACTGTCCTGCTGTCCCACCCACAGGCCTCAGTGTCCCGCGGGCGGGAGGAAGAGTGGGGAAGCATTCGAACACTGCTGGCAGCAAGTAGATGCGGATTGGTATGAAAAACCAGCCTGGTAAATTTCTGGAAGCAGCCCTGAATGAGGGGGATGAGGGAAAGGGTCTGTGGGGGGATCTTTCTCCTGGAGAGATGAACACTTTAGACCTCTTCCCCCCCCCCTCTAGCCTCAATCAGGGGTGCCGAGAGGGGGGGGTGGGTACAATTACTTGGGCCCGGGCATGGCAGGGGACCCGGTCTGCCTGTAGCACACCACAGTTATTTTTTTTGTAAATCTATTTTTTTACTAAACCACCGCGCGTGGAAGGGGAGAGGGGGTAGCAGGAGATCTCTCACCGGCCACACTGTGACTGTCTGCAGCCGCTCCGCTACAGAGCTGATGCTCTTGCGAGATGATGACATCATCTCACGAGGCTCTCTCCCATCACCATCACAAGCAGGCACTAGTTCCAGCCTCTGGGAGGGATTGCAGGAAGGCAGGTGAGTGTGTCCATGGGGCAGACACTCAGTGTGAGTGAGTGTAAGGGTGTGAGACTGCACTGTGAAGGAAAGATCCCGAGCGCGCCACTGACTGCCGTGCTGTCAGTCTGTCAATGTGTGAGTGACTGCGACTTGGTTGCCTTTATATAGGATATATATTACATATATAATACAACATATTTATATAAAATGTATATATCTCTAAATGTGTAAAATATATATAATATATATATATATATATATATATATATACAGTCAGGTGCATAAATATTGGGACATTGACAGAAGTTTCATATTTTGGCCTCTATTCACCACCACAATGGCTTTGAAATGAAACAAACAAGATGTGCTTTAACTGCAGACTTTCAGATTTAATTTGAGGGTAATTACATCCAAATCAGGTGAACGGTGTAGGAATTACGACGGTTTCTATATGTGCCTCCCACTTTTTAAGGGGCCATAAGTAATGGGACAAACTGAACAATCCTAAATCTAACTTTCACTTTTTAATACTTTGTTACAAATCCTTTGCAGGCAATTACAGCCTAATGTCTGGAACGCATAGACATCACCAGACGCTGGGTTTCATCCCTGGTGATGCTCTGCCAGGCCTCTACTGCAAATATCTTCAGTTCCTGCTTGTTCTTGGGGCATTTTCCCTTCAGTTTTGTCTTCATCAAGTGAAATGCATGCTCAATCGGATTCAGGTCAGGGGATTGACTTGGACATTGCATAACATTCCACTTTTTAGCCTTAAAAAACTCTTTGGTTGCTTTTGCAGTATGCTTCGGGTCATTGTCCATCTGCACTGTGAAGCGCCGTCCAATGAGTTCTGAAGCATTTGACTGAATATGAGCATATAATATTGCCCGAAACACTTCAGAATTCACTCTGCTGCTTTTGTCAGCAGTCACATCATCAATAAATACAAGGTAACCAGTTCCATTGGCAGCCATACATGCACACGCCATGACACTACCACCACCATGCTTCACTGATGAGGTGGTATGTTTTGGATCATGAGCAGTTCCTTTCCTTCTCCATACTCTTCTCTTCTCCATCACTCTGGTACAAGTTGATCTTTGTCTCATCTGTCCATAGGATGTTGTTCCAGAACTGTAATGGCTTTTTTAGATGTTGTTTGGCAAACTCTAATCTGGTCTTCCTGTTTTTGCGGCTCACCAATGGTTTACATCTTGTGGTGAACCCTCTATATCCACTCTTGTGAAGTCTTCTCTTGATTGTTGACTTTGACACATATACCTCCTGGAGAGTGTTCTTGATTTGGCCAACTGTTGTGAAGGGGTTTTTCTTCACCAGGGAAATAATTCTTCTGTCATCCACCACAGTTGTTTTCCGTGGTCTTCCGGGTCTTTTGGTGTTACTGAGCTCTCCGATGCGTTCTTTCTTTTTAAGAATGTTCCAAACAGTTGATTTGGCCACACCTAATGTTTTTGCTATCTCTCTGATGGGTTTGTTTTGATTTTTCAGCCTAATGATGGCTTGCTTCACTGATAGTGACAACTCTTTGGCTCTCATATTGAGAGTTGACAGCAACTGATTCCAAATGCAAATGTCACATCTAGAATCAACTCCAGACCTTTTACCTGCTTAATTGATAATGAAATAATGAGGGAATAGCCCACACCTGTCCATGAAATAGCTTTTGAGTTGATAGTCCCATTACTTTTGGCCCCTTAAAAAGTGGGAGGCACATATAGAAACCATTGTAATTCCTACACCGTTCACCTGATTTGGATATAATTACCCTCAAATTAAATCTGAAAGTCTGCAGTTAAAGCACATCTTGTTTGTTTCATTTCAAAGCCATTGTGGTGGTGAATAGAGGCCAAAATATGAAAATTCTGTCAATGTCCCAATATTTATGCACCTGACTGTATGTGGCTGAAACGGGTGGCACTCACATGACTTCCAAACACAGTCTTATATCACCAGCAGGTCATTTAATAGCCGACATCTCAATCTCCCATCTTGGAGATTTTCCTCAGGGACGTCTGTCCCATAATGCTGAGCGCGCCAGCCCGGGAGGACTGGCAGGCGGCGGCGGGGAGCGGCGTCACGGACCGGAGCAGCAGCAGCGTGGATTCAAGTAAGTATATTTTTATATATATATATATATTTTTTTAACCTATCTGCACTTCTGGGGGCACAACGGGGGAGGGGGGTGGCTACTACTGGGGGGACCTCTACTGGGGGTGGGGGCACAATGGGGGAGGGGTGGCTACTACTGGGGCACCATTATTGGGAGGACCTCTACTGGGGGGCGGCTACTACTGGGGGCACTTAATCGGGAGGGGGAACCTTTACTGGGGACTACTACTTGGGGGGGACTACCACTGGGGGCATTATAAAAGGGGCCTACTACTAGAGGCACTGCACTTGGGGGACCACTACTGGGGGCAATAATAGGAAGGGCCACTACAGGGGGCACTGGATAGGGGGGATCACTACTGGGTGCCTGCATAAAGGGGCCACTACTGGGAAAACTGCATGGGGGGGACTACTGCTGGGGGCACTATATAAAGGGCACTGCATAGGGGGGGGGGACTACTACTGGGGGCACCATATAAAGGGCACTGCATAAGGGGATACTGCTACTGGGTGCACTGCATTGTGGGGACCGCTACTGGGGGCACTGCATAAGGGGGAACACTACATGGGGCACTGCATTTGGGGGGGCCACTACTGGGGGTACTGAGTAAGGGGAACTAATTGGGGGCTGTATAAGGGGGACCACTACTGGGGATACTGTATAAGGGGCACTACTATGGGCCTGCATAAGAGGGACCACAACTGCATACTGGGGGTACTGTATAAGGGGTACTACTGGGGTTAAGGTGCATATGGATAGGAATGTTCAGTGTGAAAATAAAGGGGTGTGTCATGTTGACACGCCCCATTTTAAAGTGACCACGCCCATTTTTTGACGCGCGCGCACATCGGGGTGGGCTCCCTTTTCAAATTTGCCCTGGGCTCCAAATACTCTAGTTACGCCACTGTGGGACTATCCTGCATCCTAATAGTGAATACTTTTTTCCCAGCTGCTGGGCGCTATGGCATGCTCCTGTGAGTGGGTGCTTCTCACATGCTAAACCCACCCACAAAAAGATGCAGCCATGCCCCACATGCATTGGTCACGCCTCCTCCGGAAGAGGGGGGTCCTTGGGGGGGCAGGATATTGCTGTACCCGGGCCCAGGATTTCTCTTGGCAGCCCTGGCCTCAATATTAAATCAGCAGCAACTCGATTTAATAATTGCCATCCTTTCCCTAACTAGGCCTGTCATTATTTGTCATTCCTTATCAAGTACACGTTACATCAGTATTACCACTGAATAACCCTCACTACATCACACTAATGGCACACACACTTAACAATAATATGTTGATTAAATATATAATGCAGTAGTTGGTGCTGGTAGCGGTTAGTCCATGAGTGGTACAGCTTTACCAGTTCTTAGATTTATTATATATCAGGTAGAAAAACAGGTAGCATGTGACACAGGGAATTACACAAGTATATGTAATAAAGTGTTTGTGGCAGCCTGGAGCTCAGGGTATTGCTGGGCACTATAGTGCTCCGGGTGTGATTGCGGTTGTGATCTAGTGTACAACAGTGGCGGTATAGTGCACTTCCAGTCATACGGCAGGGCACTGTAGGGCTCTTTGGTGGTGAGCATCTCCTGGTCAGACCTTCCCGCAAGGTTGCTGGGAAGTAAAGACATGCAGAGATGCAGCAGATTGGCAGAAGCATGTCAGAGGTCAGACTTCTCTTAGCTGAGTCCTGGCGGTCCTAGCGACCGCCGTCTCTCTCCTATCTGAATAAGTCTGGTGGGAGGCAGCACAGGAGTGCACTTCTTCCAGCACAGGGCCTGATTCTGAATCGTACGCACTGCAAATGTCGGAGGCAGTGGAACAATTGTTCGCTACTGTCTAAGCCGATTGTGTCTGATTTCAGGCGCACACACGGAGAAGTGTATTGAAAATGTAGTGGGCGTTTCTGGGTGGTGCCAGGGAGGTGTCAGCGCATGCACGGAAATGTTCTGTCTTATGGGAGTGTTATAGGAGTGTGTTGTGGGCAGGCCGCTGATGTGTTTGCGGATGGAGAAACTGCACCTGCCATAGGGATGTAACTTACCTATCAAAAGCTGTAGAATCAAACTACCTAATAAGAATGCTAACATATTAGATTTCTCTATTTGTCTATTGCACCTTTTAAATACAGGTTGAGTCTCCCATATCCAAATATTCCGAAATACGTAATATTCCGAAATACGGAATATTTTTAGCATGACTGAGAAAGCGAAACCTTTGCTTTCTGATGGTTCAATGTACACAAACTTTGTTTAAAGCACAAAATTATTAATATACAGTATAAAATAACCTTCAGGCTTTGTGTATAGGGTGTATTTATATGAAACATAAATGAATTTCATGTATGTACGCAAACTTTTTTTGATGCAAAAAATTATTGAAAATATTGTATAAAATGACCTGCAGGCTGTGTGTATAAGGTGTATATAACACATAAATGCATTCTGTGTTTAGATTTGGGTCCCATTCCCAAGACATTTCATTATGGTATGCAATTATTCCAAAATACGGAATATTCTGTTATCCAAAATACCCCTGGTCCCAAGCATTTTGGATATGGGAGACTCAACTTGTAATCAGTCTTTTGCACCACAGATTTCCACCACTGAATTTGTTTTGAATTTAGGGTTGAAAACAAGAATTTATTAGGCTCCTGGAGGGTACCACAAAATACTTGTTTCTATGGCAGGATGTACTAAAAAAAGCTAAAAGGGAAAAGACAGAAAAAAAAACTATGGGACAGGCTGGGTCTTCGTAATATAATGCAGTCCAAATGCCAATGTTTTAACAAGTTTCAAATATTCATAAGCGTTCTCGGATGAGGACACCAAAGCACACTAACATGCTGTAAATATTTTATTGCAAGGCCCCAGGAAAAGCTGAACCACGTGCCATACTCAGTGCTGATTTTAAGAGATTTGGATAGGTCAAGTCCCAAATGTATGAGAGCTTGCAGTACGTGGGAGTGTGGGGTGCTTCTGAGACAGCAGCTAAGTGCTTAACACCTCCATTTCTATACAGAGAATGCTCTACAGATATTGCAAAGATGTGGGTACATTAAACAAGCATTCATTTTTTATACATAGTGTGTTTGGGGGAAATAACGTAATCTCTCCTCATGTATTTAAACTACACAGGGAACTTGGGAATGGCAATAAAGACAATTACTAGCGAATTCCAAGGTATGGTTGGAGCAATCTCTTAATTAGTCTTAGACATAAGAGAAATAAAAGAACCCAGTGAGAAGATGCAAAGGAAAATGTGGGGATGTGAGGGGAAGAACCGGATATTTGCAGTATATTGGAATCTTGTCCAAGGGAAGAGACCAATCACTGGGAAGTAAAGAAAAATGGAGAGCGCTGGACAGAGGTAGAACATTTATTGGTCACTAACAAGACATAAATGTAAATATAAATATAATTATAAAACCTTCCAGTGTTATCATAAAATACAATATAAATAGATGAATCCAAGACCTATTGTTGTGAAAGGCACCTTAAATGATCTGAAAATAATTGCACAATATAGCACAAAGCAGCATGCGATTGGCAACTATTAAATAGGTATATAGTTAGCAGGAAAGCGTCTCATACATTCCACATCCAGCTCAAAAAGCGTTAGTAGATTTGGTTTGTTAGTGTTAGAGAAAAAATCCTACATGCAATTACACTCCAGCTTGGTAAGTGATGAATGGTAATTCAAGGCATATATACCAGAAAAACCCAGGGAACTTATAATAGTTGTCAGGCAGCAGTGAAAGACCTTATCACCTGTATAGGATGGAGCTGTGTGCCGGCGTCCCGGCAGATGCAGCTGGGTGACGTCTGTCCTGCCTCCCACAGACTTGGGCAGTATGTGGATTCTCTGCCGCCTGAATGGGAGAAATACGCTGTCCAATGTAAGCCCACCAGGGCAGATGACTAGAGACGGAGGTGGAGTGGCGTCTCCGTATGTGAAATCCTGGCAGGTGAATGGACACAGCGGCGTGTACGTCTTTATGCTCGATGTAGCAGAGCAAGTGGGGTCAGCTGGCAGTGGCTGTGTAGCCAATTGGGTGCTCTCTTGGTCCGGGATTCAGGAAGGAACACCTGACGCATTTTTCGGCCAATAAGGAGGGCCGTTTTATCAGATGTGGGAAGCAGTAGACCAGAGGATCCCAAACGCGGTCCTCAAGGCTCCCCACCAGTTCAGGTTTTAGAGATATCCATGGTTGAGCACAGGTGGTTAAATCAAATTGGTACTAATTAAGTCACCTGTGCTCAATCATGGATATCTCTAAAACCTGAACTGTTGGGGAGCCTTGAGGACCACGTTTGGGAACCTCTGTAGTAGACTACCAGGTCTGGGTGACCCAGATAATCCCAGTAATGCAAATCATGTGTAGGGTACCTCATCTCTGACGCCATCTGCACTGCATCATTTGTAAAGGAAAAAGACTGCATGGATGAGAGGTTCTCGCAGTCCTCAAGGCTCCCCAACAGTTTAGGTTTTAGAGATATCCATGGTTGAGCACAGGTGACTTAATTAGTACCAATTTGATTTAACCATCATTGGTCAACCATGGGTTGGGAACCTCTGGCATGGATAATAGCTAGTGGGCCACAAGAAACCTGAGATTCCTCTTGGTAACTCTGATCACAGTTAATTATTTCTAAAACTGTACAGGCTAGCTGTAAAAAGATTTCTCAGAGTGTCCAAGCAGTATTTAATTGGAATAGAGTGACATACAAGTACTGACTGTAAGTTAAAGATGTGTTAACAAAAGGTTCATCCTAATAAAAATGGGCAGTGACATATTGAAAAAAATGCGTTTTTGATCATTGCCAGAAACATTACTCACCAGGAAAAGTCCAGTATCAATCTAGATGCATAGCTGTTGCAGATTGACAACATAACCTCCTCTGATTGGATGTTAACTAGTTATACATCTACATAGATACATCTAAATGCAGTGATCTTGCCTCTCAGACTCTTGCATGTGCTAGGCATTCTTCACTGCTGGAAAATGATTATGAGATCACGTTTTCCAGGGTAAGAGAACTGTGCATATTTGAAGGCTATTCTGAGTTTGTGGTGCTTGTTCTGCCCCTCACTAAGTGTCTGACTAATTTGGAGCAGACAGCATAACCAATACTCTATCTTCCAATAAACCTGTCAGATGTGATCTGAAGAACAGAGTTTATTATTCAATAGACGAACTTGTATGAATTTACACAGATACGTGCGTATGACCGAGTGTGGTAAAACTGTAAATGTAAACAATAAAAGGCAATTACAATATGCACATGGAAATGCAAGGCAAACATATACATAACATGGAATATGCAAGCAGCATGAAGTTATACAGTATGCAAAGTATAGGCTGCAGTGTGACATAGTACAGTTAACATACATAACTGGCTAAGCAGATCTATGGGCTAAGCAGATCTATGATGGCACAGTTGAAGCTTAGAAATGCACCATCGGATGCTATACCACGTTGAGCACATGAGGTGATGTCTGCCTGGGGCCATGTAAGAATAGGAAATGGCTTCTTACAGCTACTTTAGCCCAGAATGCATTGCTAGACTGCTAAGGCATCTTAGGAGGGACAATATAGATCCGGTTTAAGCTGCTACTGTCCTGACCACTAGGTGGGGCTGCTAATATGAATTAGTGTAACAGAAGTGAGATGGATTAACAAACCATATGCTGAAGGCATGACACTCCCCGTCTGGTATCGCTGATACCACAATTTTAACTTTAAGTAGGAAACAGTAAAAACAGTTCAGACACTGGTCTGAGAAACAACTTAGTCTCTCCTTGCTTGCAGATCTTGACCTCGACCTTACGAACTTTCCCATCCTTGCTTGGGAATGTGTTGGTGACAAGACTTAAAGGCCACTCATTATGTTGTGACTGGCAATCTCGGACAAGCACAATGTCACCAGGTTTTAGGTTGGGTTTGGCAACTTGCCACTTGGTCCTTGGCTGCAGGGTAGAGATATATTGTCTTTTCCACCTGTCCCAAAAGGTGTTTGCTAGACTTTGAACTTGTCTCCATTGTCATTTGAATGAGTCCTTGTTACTGAACTCTCCGGAAGGAGCATATATAGTCCCGATCTTCTGAGTAAAAAGAGTGGCAGGAGTAAGCAGAAGTGGATCTTCTGCTGTCTACATATTTTGACAGTGATGCCAACCTTTACATTCATTCACCCTTAGAGATGTGGCACATTTAAATCAACGGGCTATGTGAGTTAGGCAAGTAATGTGACGGCCAGGGTTTCTCGGCATGGTAGTCACCGGGTATTACCTGTGAGATCGTTATAGTGGGGGGTCTCTGGCAGTGGTGCTGGTGTTTGGCTTGGGGCATTGGCTGTGCGTGGTTCTGTGTGGGCACATTGTCACTAGGCCTGGTGGGGTCTGGCGGTGTTTACGTTCCATTGGCATGGGCACGCCATCTTGCCTGTGGCCATGTGATTCCGGCTGTCCAATCCTGATAGGTCATGTGCTCATTCCAGCCAGTCACAGCGCGGCACTGAGTATTTAGGAAGGTCCAGAGCCTTCCTTCCTTGGCCAGTGCAACGTGTTTCTCAGCTGCAGCTGAGAGAGTACCTGTGCCTTACCTGCCTACCTGTCTGTTACACTAGCCTGAACCTTGCCTGCTCCAACCTGCTGGATTTACCCTGCACCCTCCACATACCTTTCAACTGCCTGAGTATCTGAACCTGTTGTTCCCTGCAACTTGCCTCCCTTCACTCCCAGCTGGACTTCATTACCTCAGCCTGCATTTGTTACAGCTCACCATACCTGCATTCATTACAGCTCATCATTCCTGCATTCAGTTACAGTTCATCATACCTGCATTCTGTTTCAGCTCACCTTACTTGTTTACTGGACTGTTCCTGCATTCACTATCTGGACATTTTCTCATTAACCCCCACTACAGTTATCAAGTGCACTTTAGTGCTATACCTGGACTTTTCATTTGCCATTCCCATGTCTTCTAAGTCACCTATTAAAAACCCCACTTTTTCATTTAAGTGTGCTTCTGTGTCTGCTCCTATCACCACCCTGGGTCCACAACAAATTCAGAACCTCACAGGTAATTGCTGTAAGAAGTGATTTCTAAGTAGAGAATCTTTGGAATCTGTGTGGCTCAAGTTGACAATATGAGATCATGGTATGGATCGTAGTCACTTGTGGACGGATTTCCACATCTGCATCTACTAGCTCAAATGTGTCACCTACAGGATTGTTCCCATCTGTTTTGTACAAGAACTCCGGTCCTCTGAGCCATGAAGTGTCTTTAAGGAGACTGGCTGAGATGGCTCTTGTAGCATGATCTGCAGGATTGTGAGCAGTAGACACATAGTGCCACTGTTTTGGATTGGTGGATCTCCTGATTTGTAGCCAGTGGTTGCTGACGTAAACATGGAATCGTCTGGTCTCATTGCAGATGTACCCTAACGCTACTTTACTGTCTGTGTAGAATTCTGCTCCCGAGAGTTCAATTGGCAACTCAGATGAAATGAGCTCAGCTAATTCTACAGCTAGCTCTGCAGCACAAAGTTCTAGCCTGGGTATGGTACGCTCTGGAAGTGGTGCTAAATTCGCTTTGCCCATGACAAACCCAATATGACACTGACCTCTAATATCCACAGTTTTAAGATATGCAACAGCAGCAATTGCTTGGATTGAAGCATCAGAAAATACACATAGTCTCTGGTTTTGTACTTCTGTAGAAGGCACAGGAGAATATGAACGTGAATTTAAAGGTTGGTTAAGATGGACAGAGAACTTTTCCACTCCTCCCACAAATCTCCTTTCTGAGGACACAGTGGCACGTCCCAGTCAGATGACTCGCAGGTTAGTTCTCTGAGCAAGGCTTTACCTTGGATAGTGACAGGAGTAGCAATCCTAAGGGATCATACAAGGTGTTTATAACAGACAAGACACCTCTGCGGGTGTAGGGTCTTTCCTCACTGTTCACAGGAGTCAGATTTTAAGTCCCACAAGAGTCCAAGACTACATTGTGCTGGTGGAGAATCAGTTCCTAAATCTAAATCCCTTAAGTCACTGGTATGATCTTGAGAAGGGAAGGCTTCCATCAATCTTTTGCTGTTGGAAGCTATTTTGTGAAACCTGAGATTAGAGTAGGCAAGCATTTCCCGAGCTCTCTTGAGGAAGCTGATTGCCGTCTCATCCGTTGGCATAGAGTTTAAACAGTCATCTACATAGAAATTTTTTTCCACAAGTTGTCTAACATCAGAACCATACTCTAGCTCCCCCTCTTGAGCTGAATGTCTGAGCCCGTAGATGGCAACTGCAGGGGAAGGGCTGTTACCAAAGATGTGTACCCTCATGCGGTACTCTGCAATATCTTTAGAGGGGTCATTGTCTCTGAACCAAAGGAATCTTAGGAAATTCCTGTCACTTTCCCTCATGAGGAAGCAATTAAACATTTGTTGAATGTCAGCTGTGAAGGCAATAGAGTCCTTACGGAAACATATGAGTACTCCAAGGAGTTTGTTGTTAAGGTCTGGTCCTGTCAGGAGAACATCATTTAAGGAGATGCCTTCGAACTTGGCACTGGAATCAAACATGACTCTGATTTGACCTGGTTTCTTTGGGTGGTATACTCCAAACATTGGTAAATACCAGCATTCATCTGTGTCTTTAAGAATGGGCGCTATGTCAGCATGACCATTCTCAAATATTTTGTCCATGAAAGAGAAGAAGTGATCTTTCATTTCTGGTTTACTGTGGAAATTGCGTTTTAGTGAAGAGAAGCATTTAAGTACTTGTTCTCTGTTGTTAGGTAGGCGCTGTCTGTGTGTTTTAAAGGGTAGAGGTGCAACCCAGCTGTTGGCATCATCTTTGACTAGTCCCTTTTTCATTATTTCCAAGAATAGATTGTCCTCTATGGACATTGCCACTTGGTCATCCCTTTTTGTTCTTTGGAAGACTGTGCACCCCAAATGTTCTTAGTAGCTGTCACAGATGTGGTTGTCACTAGGAGAGTCTATGACAGTGCAGTATGTTAGTTCCTTTATGAGGAAGTGATTGTGACATGGTTGAAATAGAGAAGGGCACCCATTTTCTAAAGTACAGGTAAGCATGCTGTTGACAGTATCTTTTTTATGCACATTTCCACTTCTCCTATTATGACCCATCCTAGGTCTAATCTTTGAGCATAAGGAGCATTGTGTGGACCATTAATCTGACCTCTGGCTTTGTGGACTCGTAAAATATCTCTCCCAATGAGTAGAATTATCTGGGCTAGTGGGTCCAGTTCTGGTATCAGATGTGCTATACGTTTCAAATGTGCATGATGGATAGCTGCGTCTGGTGTAGTGATTTCAGACCTATTGTCAGGGATCTCATTGCATTCAGTGATAGGGAAGGCATGTCTTTCTGTCTATGGACTCAAATTGATAGCCGATTGCTCTCCTCCCCATTGTCTCAAAACTCCCTGCACAAGTCCTTAGGGAGTATGGAGAGCTGGGTCTTTTGATGTTAAAGGTCTCAAAGAAGGTTGATCTGGCTAGAGACTTGTTACTTTGATCATCTAGGATTGCATAAAGTTTGACAGCTTTCTCTGGTTGGCCCTTGGGGTAGACTCTGACTAAACAGATTTTGGAGCAAGATATGCCACTAATAGTGTCTTTTGAGACTTCAGTACATTGTGAAGTTAACTCTGGTATGACTGCAGTAGTGTCTCTTTGCTCTACACTGAGCTCCCCGCCATGCTCTGTGTCACCATAATTGTGTTGTAAAGTCAATGGAGAAGGTCCAGGGTGTAGAGCTGTATTGTGTTCTGAACTGTGACATTCTATGCAGTTAGCACTAACCTTACAATCCTTGGCAAGGTGGGATATAGAAGAGCAGCACTTGTAGCAGATGACGTTTTCTCTTAGGAATGCTTTGCAGTTCTCCAGGGACTTCTCTCTGAAGGCTCTGCATTTTAGGAGAGGATGCGGTTTGTTATGCAGAGGACACTGCTTGGCAGGATCTTTATCTCTGTTCTCTTGGTGAGTAGAATGGGTAGACCTGTGGGAAGAATCTGTATAATGCACATTAGTCTTGTGAACTGTGACTGATGTTTTGCGGGGGTTATGTAGAATAGGGGTTGAGCTAGTCAGTGTAAAGGCAAAACTAGGATCATTCCTGGTCTTAGCTTGTTGATGCACGAAGTCCACAAAAACGAAGAATGGTGAAAAAGGCACGTTGTGCCGTTGCTTATATTTGGAACCATGGATGATCCATTGCTCCTGCAGATTGTAAGGTAGCTTTTGCACAATAGGGTTAATAGCCTCTGGCTGTGTCGAGGAAGGCAAGTCCTGATAAGTCTCCCTCACATTTGGCTACTTGAAGCTCCATTAGTAGGTCACTTTATTCTCTCAGTCTCTGATAACTTTTGTTAGGTAACCTAGGGAAATCATCAATTCTTTTGAATAGTGCACTTTCTATTATCTCTGATGAGCCATAGCACTCATTTAATCTATCCCAGATCATTTTAAGGCCATTCTCAGGGTGGTTAATATTGATCACTCTTATCCTTTTAGCATGTTCAGCGGATTCATTCCCAAGCCATTTAATTAAAAGGTCTATCTCTTCGCTATGTGAAAGGCCTAATCCTCTGATTACATTTTGGAAAGAGGATTGCCAGGCTCTGAAGCTCTCAGGGCAATCATTGAACTTTGAGAGTCCTTTTATGACCAGCTCAAGGTGAGCAAGAAACTTGGCAAAGTCTAATGTGTCTTGATTGGCTCTAGGAGATGCTGTTTGTGTATTAACATGGTGGGTAAATGGTGCGTGGTCATACCCGTTAGGATTGAATAGTTCTTGTTGGCTTGTATCATACCACTTTTGTGTACAGGTAGTTGTGCCTTTGTTGTAGTTTGCAGATTCAGAGACCAGGTGTGGGGGAGAGTTGTCCCTCATGGGTTCCCTGTGTCTATAATTCTCTTGTTTGCAAGTTTGCAGTTCACTGTTGACTAGTGGGGGCACTGCATAGTGTGTTTGGCTTATTTCATTGATGAAGTCTGAATGCATGCTTTGTACTGATTGAGGTTTGCTACCCATTTTGGATGCTTGATTGACATATTCTAAAGTGCGTTGCAATGAATTCTGCGATCCAAGCTCTGCGTCAAGCACATTGATCCTCCTTATATCAGGGAGTTCTACAGACTCTAAGAACTCTGCTTCAGCTATGGCAGCTGCTGCTTCCTTCTCGGTAGTGAACTTCTCACTAATTGCTTCTAGGCGGCTTTTCTCCATATCTCTTTCTGCATCCAGACGTGATCTCTCCATATCTCTTTCTGCTTCCAGACGTGTACCCTATATTCCTTTCTCTGCTTCTAAATGTGATTTTTCTATTTTCAATTGCATCTCTTGTTCAGCAAAGGTAGCCCGCACTTTTGCAGCTTCCATTTTTGCGCGTGCAATTATGGCTGCATTGCTGACAGATAAAGATTTGGAGGAACTAGAGACTTGGGACCTTGTTTTGTATGAAGATGTTGTTTTCTGTGACATGATGATGGAATGGAAATGCTTGACTGTGTAGAGGCTACTGTATTACAATGTGCAGGTAACTGAGCTGACACTGTAGCAGGTCTCTGAGTAGTCAGGGTCTTGGGACTGTTGTTAGGCTGTTTGACTGTGCAGGGACTGTTGTCTTGCTATATGCAGGTGGCTGTACTGACAGTGTGAAATTCCTGTGTAGTCAATGGTGGTACTCCTATTGCTGAGCTGCCACAGTTAGACTGTATAGAAACTCTTGTGCTGTCATATGCAGATAGCTCTGGCTGGCAGTGTAACAGATCTGTGAGTCAGTATGTGTCCCACTTGCTGACAAACAATGTTGCTGACGAAGTCAGATATATGCATCACATGCTGACAGCCCGATGTTTTACTGTTCTGCCCCTCACTAAGTGTCTGACTAATTTGGAGCAGCCAGCATAACCAATACTC
This sequence comes from Taudactylus pleione, assembly GCA_031769625.1. Lineage (NCBI taxonomy): Eukaryota > Metazoa > Chordata > Amphibia > Anura > Myobatrachidae > Taudactylus > Taudactylus pleione. The sequence goes on from JAUIMM010000018.1 coordinate 21,206,348, forward strand.
TATATTCCAATAATCCTACGTGCGTGCGTATGAGCGAGTGTGGTAAAACTGTAAATGTAAACAATAAAAGGCAATTACAATATGCACATGGAAATGCAAGGCAAACATATACATAACATGGAATATGCAAGCAGCATGAAGTTATACAGTATGCAAAGTATAGGCTGCAGTGTGACATAGTACAGCTAACATACATAACTGGCTAAGCAGATCTATGATGGCACAGTTGAAGCTTAGAAACTCACCATCAGATGCTATATATACCAGGTTGAGCACATGAGGTGATGTCTGCCTGGGACCATGTAAGAATATGAAATGGCTGCTTACAGCTCCTTTAGCCCAGAATGCATTGCTAGACTGCTAAAGCATCTTAGGAGAGACAAAATAGATCTGATTTAAGCTGCTACTGTCCTGACCACTAGGTGGGGCTGCTAATATGAATTAGTGTAACAGAAGTGAGATGGATTAACAAACCCTATGCTGAAGGCATGACAGTGCTCGTTTCTTCAGGTGGAAACACGATGGTTTGTGTACAGTACATCTCTGATGTTAGATAATCCTCTGCATGCAGCCACCATTTCTGGGCAGGGCTCCTGCCCTGCATTCTGTGAAATGGGGTGTGTCTCCCCCGTTTTCTGGGAGTGCTGGGGCAAGGGTCTGCATCTTTCGATGGAGACTTCCTGACCCCGGCTGAACAGGTTGCCCATTCTGAGTAAGCTTACCAAGAAGGGAGATTACCGCAGCCATCATGACCAATGGTTGCAATGGTGATCCGTTGCTGCGTCTTTGGATGCAGTACTCTGATCGCAGATGCTGGCAGGAAGCATCCTGATACATTACCATATGTCAGCAATGCTAACTGCATCCATCTCTGAATCAGGCCCATAGTGTACAGAAGAAATGATTAATTAGATACAATCCCCAATTGGGGGTGGGTAGTGGGTGGAGCAGTCCTGCATTCCCGGAAAGGGATCGGAATATTGTAAGTGAAATTGTATCAGCCATCGCATTGTTTGGTACAACATTCAGGTGTGTATCTAGCATTAGAAGCACAAACAGCCCTGAAATCTACACCATACTGTCAGATCAGCATTTTTCCACAAATGTCCTTGCTCTGTGGCGTGACTAGGCATATTTGCGGATTTAAATACAGTTAAGTCATCTTACTATAATGGGTCACTGAAACACAAATAAGGACAATAGACACACAATTTACTTCCAATTCTGCATCAGGCTCATAGTCTGCAAATAAAGGAATTTCAGTAACAGTCCACACTCCTGAGACTGTAACAGCTGACACTTAAATCTATTTACTTTAATTCCACAGGGATTAGGACGTGAGAAGAAATCTTATAATATAAAAGTTTGCAGGATTTAACTAGGTAACCACTACCTCCTTTTTTGGAAATATGGCCTCAAATTGATGTTATCATGTTTCTGTAAGTCTGAAGGTATTAATGTCCCCAGGCCAGTCTTATCATTTTGACAGTAATCACCATGTGATGCCGTTCATGGGACGCTAATGCTTAAAGTAAAATGATATCTAAATCTGAAATTGCTCAGATATGATAAAACATTTTATACTAGTGGATATCAGTGTTTCTGCACCAGGACAGCCCTCAGATCTTCACACTTTATGCTTATTTGTAAACTGATTTATAATTCTCACATATAGATCTTATGAGCAAAAAACTGGTAAGCCAATCAAGACATTTGTAGTATATACAGTTTACATTGCCGGGACTCTGTGAGACGTTTCTGCGACCTCCACCTATGCATGAAATAAGTGATAACTTGCAACTATACTTCAAAACTAGTGTGTACTAAGTTGGCCAGAACCATAGATTTTATGAATATGTGTATACTATAATATCCTCCAAAATCTTTTATAGGCAACAGTAATGCAAAGGGCACAGAACAAAGTCGACTGCAACCATTGTTCCACTGTATGCAGGGCTTCTTTTACAGTTTGACACAATTCACATTTTCCATATAAAATGTAATAAATTACAAACACCTCCACATCCATCAATTACTGCTTTCAAAATCTAATGAGAATAAGTAATCAAAAACATGTCCAAGACTCAGAGGCGGATTTAGACCTCATGGGGCCCTAAGCAAGACATTGATTTGGGGCCCCCCTCCCTCAAACAATCCTGAACACTATATTGACATTCCTGATTTATTCCCCCTACCATTATTTGTAATATTTGCTCCTTATATTCAACTTTAAAAAAAATTAAACATTAGGGGTGCCGTGAAAAAAATGCTGATACTCTAGGGTGTCGTGATTCAAAAAAGTATGGGAACTGCCCTATAGGTAAAATCTGAATGCTGGCTGCAAGGACAGAGGGCCTAATTCATAGATGGACGGAATTGCAGAGCCGCACACAAGCAGCTGTGCAATTTGGTCCATCTCAGATGCAAATGCAGCAGGAGGTGTCTGTGGGAAACAGACACTTCCTTGCTGCATTTGCGATCCCAGCGTTGTGACTTCACCATCGCAACCATCACGACGATTGGACTTGCAGATTTCAACAATTGGAGATGTGTGCTAACCATCCCCCCACAGAAACCTATGGGGGAAGCAACTGCCAGTGGGAATGGAGGGATTGCAGCAGGTATCGGAGATATCTGCTGCGGTCCCTCTGTGATACATCTTGGGGAAACTTAATATTTGCGGTTAACCCCCGAAAACTGTTTTTTTTTTCCGGGGGTTAAGCCATGGACATACAATGATAAATGGGCCCTGATGTGACACTATATTGCTGCCTGGATAGAACTACTGTATATTCATAAAAGGCACAGCAGAGGCATAGACAACTGACAAATTCTACTGATGATGTAAAGATATAGGTGAAATGCACAGAATGATTCAAGAAAGATGCAGCAATATATTTAGCAGAAGCCAATATTTTTAATTGATATGAAAACAGTTTCGCTAATACATATGAATGAAGATGGAGGAATCTGGCAGATCGTATATCCATAGCCAGTAATACGCATCAACAGCTTCACAACCAGGCAGCAGAGTGACATCATTCTTTTCATCATTCTTTAATAAATGTCTTAAACAGCAGGACTAATAATAATAATCACACCTCTACCGCTGTGACTTCCCTCCGCTTCACCCTACACCCCCCAGGAATTTGTTAAAAAACAGGAGTATTTATTATAATTACATACATGACACACCACCGTTTCTCTTCAATCTGGGAGCATTCCTTTCTATTCCATATGCACCTTAATGCCCCCAGTACTAGTGCCCCTTATGCAATGCCCCTAGTAGTAGTGCCCCTCATGCAATGCCCACTGTAGTAGTGCCTTTTATGCACCCCCCCGTGAAGCTGGTCCGACAGTACTCCACCCGACTGCCCGTTACACTGCACTGGCAGGCACCTCACCTTTTATTCAACAGCGCACATCCTGACGGTAGGTTATATTTCCCCTTCATGTTGTCTTCTTCCTGTGTTGTCGGCTCCTCTCTGCCCCTCTCCGTGCATGTCACGTGCACACAGTGCAAAGGAGGAGGAGACAGAGTAGTGTGCTGGTGCCCTCTGCCCTGCTTTATTATACATCCCCAGAGGCGGCTGGGCCCCCTGGGACCCGCCAGGCCTTAAGCGTGCGCCTGCGTTGCCTACCGGTAAATCCGCCTCTGCCAAGACTTGATACAATGTATCCACGTTAAGGCTGAAGTTCAGTAATGCTGGGTACACATTGGATGATATAGTGTTTATACAGCCGACGAATGATATATAGTCCCGACCGTCGGCCAGTGTGTACACACAATATATCTGTGAATAACGTCTTTCACAGATATATTGCATCAGTTGTGCAGCATGGCAGATGCGATATATCTAAAAAATATATCGTGCACATCTGCCTATGTGTACTAAGGATGGGAATCATTTGATGTTTCATCGGAAACATCAGTCACATGGTTTCGATGTTCGATGTTTAACCCTGCAATGTTTAGCACCCAATGTTTCATTACCATCGCTATATTTCTCCCCCGATGTTTTTCCATACTTTTCCAATGTTTTTTTTTTTTTCTTTGTGACAATGTGTGGTGCAGGACTGCTTTGGGCTGCCAGCTGACTCTCACATGTTTTTTAGTCAATTGCAGAGTAAGATAAGAGTGTTCAAAACACACTGACTGGGTTACTACTGGTGGGGTTGGTGGCTGACAGAGTGAAATACACTCTGATTAACCAATTAACAGCAGCACATAGGACAGTCCCACCCCTGGCTCACTGTCACTGGTGCTGCTCTCAGTGAATACTGATTGTGTGCTGGGGTGTCTGGCTGCTGCAGCTATAGGCAATATGGTAAGCAGCAGTGAGAAGATTAAAGTTTCATTAGTTAAAACATCAATACTTCCAATGTTTTGTTTCGATGTCCCATCCCTAATGTGTACTGTAATGCCCTAATGCTGGCCGCAGGAACCAGCGACAATGACGTCACAACTGGTTCCTGCAGCCAGACATATCGGTCAGATGATTGGTAATTTTGTATTTTGTATGTACAGCTGCATAATTACCAAATCAGTCGGTTGGCCAGCTAGAATGTGTTTCTGGAGTCATGATCACCAGATATCTTTGTAACAGGCATCCAGGACCCATAAAATATATGTATACTAAGAAATGTATCTGGTGCATAGTTGCCTACCTTTTGATTGTCCTCCCCGGGAGAAACCTGGGGAGGACAAGCAGATGGGCTGTGATGGGGGCGGGGCCTGACGGGTCACGTCATTAAGCCCCACCCGTTCACGGCAAATTGCTGCAATTGGCCTAAATTTAAATAGGGGTGGGGCTAAATGAAGCGATTCATGGAGAATCGCGGTATTAAGCCCCGCCCCCTACTCGGGGACCCGTGATCGCCGTGGAAATTCTTCCCCTTCTGCCCAATTCACTAGGAAGTTGGCAGAATGCAGGAGAAATGCCTACCCTTCCGGGGGTGCGGGGGGGTTACCCGGAAAATCGGGAGCCTCCCGCGAAAACGGGAGGGTAGGCATGTATGATCTGGTGAAGCTTCTAAGTCTCATTAGGTTGCATCATCAGGGTGTTGCATCATCAGGGTGTGTCTACACTTTATTGACTGCATGCCCATCTCTTTAGGAGCCAGAAGTATAAGATTTGCACAAATCTAGGTACGGACACATTTTAAAATGCAAACACAGTGCAAAAAATGTGTCTATTTATGCCACAAAAACTTATGTATGCTGTACAATATTATAAACAATACTAATAAAAAGAAAAAAGGTTTATTCTAGCTATACTGCATTGGAGTCACACAGCAAGCAAGTCATGTAAGTTGCTAAAAATGACACAGACAAAGTTGCTTTACCAGACTAAAAATAAATATTGAAATTAGTAATTCTTACTAGGGCACCAAACAGAGCTGGAATGAAATGTACGAGGGTGGTTCAATAAATAAGGTAACAAGTCCTCTCATTGAGTAAATGTATTCAACTCATACATATACGTATAATCAATAGTAAATTCCCCATACTTGTCTAAGCATTTGTTCCAATGATACACCAAGGCATCTATACTGGCATAGAAGACATCAGTGTCAAGCGCCTGAAGCCAGGACATGACGGCCCAAGTGCTTCTTCAATGGAGATGAAAATCATTCAGTGTCAGGTCAGGGCTGTAGGGAAGATGGTCCAGTACCTCCCATTGGTGGTGTTATTGTGCAGCAATACAACACCTGTAAACAGCAACCCAGGTCATTTTTGATGAATTGCTCTCCGCAACCGGCTCAATGTGTCACAATAGCAGACAGCATTCACAGTATCTCCCTTGGTGAGGAAATCAATGAGAAGCACGCCCTTGTGGTCCCAAAACACAATTGCCATGACCTTCTTTGCTGATGGAGTTGTTTTGAATTTCTTTGAAGTTGTGGACTATGTATGTTTCAATGTCATGGATGCTTGCTTCATCTCCAGTGTCACATGATGCAAACACTTTTTATCGCCTGTAACACGCTGCAGGAACTGCGCGTCCTCATGGGACCGCGTCAAGTGTACGAGTGAAATTCCCATCCTATTGGTCTTGTGAACTTCTGTGAGTTGCTTCGGTACCCGTGAACATTTTTTTCCTGTACCTCAGTTGCTCATGAGCGATATTGTGCACAGTACCCACTGAGATGTTCAGTTCACCAGTAATACCACTAACTCAAATGCGTCTGTCTTCCTGAATCAGACCTTCAATACGGCACAAATTGTCATCTGTGGTGGACATGCTTGGCCGGGCAGATCGCTGCTCATCTTGAACTTCTGTCCTGCCGTTATCAAAGGCAGTGCACCAATCTCAAACATGTTTCCGTGACATGACGTTATCACCGTACACCTCCACAAGTTGACAATTAATTTAAGCTGCTGGTGTGCCCTTTAGACGCAGAAATCTGATCACACAACATACTTCAATGATTGATTATTTCCGCCAGCCTTGCCTTCTTACAACTGATGTTGGTATAGTATGACTGATATGAGGCGCAGTCTAATGGCCGTGAGTGGAAGCAGTGGTCTGCTCTGGCCTGGCGGGAAATTAGAATGCAATAGAGAACATTACACATATGAGAGGTCTTGTTACCTTACATATTGTAGTGTTCACTCTAGCTCCGGTGGCAGGCAGGGCGCTGGAGCTAGAGAGGGCAACCATGCGCCCGGCGTCTATTCTCCGGCGGTGACCGGGTCACCGCATGTTTCTCCACCCGTGGGAGACTGCGTCCCGCGGGTGAGAATGGCACCCGCAGGCTGTGAGGGCAGGGCGCTTTTTGCCCTCCTCTTGGAGGGCAGGGTGCTTTTTGCCCTCCAGAAGGAGGGCAGGGCGCCGCGCCCCGCTAAAACAGCCTAGCGGGAACGCTATATTGAACCACCCTTGTATAACAGAGATAATTCACAAGGTTATTTGTTACTTTGTTGTATGAATACCTAATAATCTATACACCCTAAATGTCGCTATTTAGCGTTGTAAGTCGCACAAGAAATAATTGCTTTCCAAACTTTGAGTGTGGTTCCAAAGCACAAAAAGTTATTATTCACATAAAAAGCATTTAGTTACACACTGTGTTCTAAATACAATTAGCGCAAGAGATTATACATAAACAAGGTACAGTCGATACATACGCAGGCGCACTGGTCCCAGTTACAGTCATCAATCCTGAGGTCTGTGGTCATCCATGAGAATGGCTCCTAACTGGGACCGGGACACAGGCTATATACCCTAACAGATCATGATAACAACAATGTAGACAGACAAACATAATTCCATTGGTTCTTGCTCTTGGTCTTTGTAGTACGCTGTAGTTCATAGGACAGTTCACTAGGGGTATGTCCCAATTCTCCAGTTACATTGTCTTTCTTTAATTGATTTAAACTAGATAGATACACTACATTACAGTGTATACATTCTAACCAATAATTTCCTATATTCCATAACCATCAAACGCAAGATGCGACTCCCTCGCTGATAGGTTCAGATATCTGGAAATAAACAGTGTGTCAGTTTTGTACCAAACATGCCATGTCTATCATGTTGTATACCATTAATATCAAATACATACATTTTACATCATAATTAATAACTTTAATATAAACCATAATGTGGAGGAACCTTTTATGAGTGCATGTATATTTATGATTATATGTAAGTTTGCGTTGTGTGTCTACATGCAGCATAAAAGGTGCGCTGTGTGTGTTTCTATTTACAAATGCAACTGTATATATATGTGTGCACGCATTGTGGATACCCATGTGATCGTTTAAGTGTATGTATATATATATATATATATACACATATATATGTATATATATATATATATATATATATATATATTTATATACATAGCTTCAACCTGGTTATTATTAATATTACTTCTGTCTGAACTAAAAGAATGACAGACAATGGAATTTGTCCTGTTCATAGATGGAGCAAACTTTGGCAAACAGTCTGATAATTTAACAAAAGGCTCTCCTATGTTTGTCCAGAATACAACTGTTCGTTCTACTTAACCGCATCAGCATTGGATACAAGGCTTACAATTGTTAAACAATAGCTAAACGTCTGACCATTGTTTCCAAATCCACATTCAGCATATCAGTGTCTGTGTTATACTTCAATTGTCAAGTGTATTTGTATGCAGAGCAAACACTCACAGTATCCTTGTGTATTCTTAATTATTTGTCACAAACATGTCCACAAGACATGTTTGTCATCACTGAATATATGAAGTCTTTAAATATATATATTTATATGTGTATTCGTGCGTATGGGGTATGATAGGATTTTAAACAGTATGCGGTGGCAATGAGATCGCATAATAGCATATTAGCATCACACACAATGGTTTCATGCTGACGACGCAAGATGGCGTAGTCAGGGGCAACCTAAAATGGCGTCACTCGATATTAATTTTAAGATCTAGTCTCAGCCAATCATCCGGCTACGACAGTTGGGAACTAGAATTCTATGTGCTCCAAACATATACAACAAATTCAAAAAACTACACAATTGCAAAACCCAATAGTTTAGTACAGTGGCTCCCAAACTGGTTACTTACCGTGGCACCCAGGGGTGCCACAGGGAATTTGCAGGGGTGCCATGTGTTGGTGGTGCAGGACAAATTATTTATGGTCAATGTGATAGGCAAAACCAGTGCTGTTGACTGCCAATCATAAAATATGTCACAAACAAGCATAACCCTGTCAACCACCACATAACTAACCCTAAGGATGACAGATAAGAACAATTTACTTTAATTATGTAAAGTTTAGTATATTTTGTTCTGGAGTTTTATGTAAGGAAAAAACATAGAAGCGATATAAAATTCATTGACTTATGCCTCTGTGCGAATTACATACATTCACATATCATCTGCACCCGAAAATGTCTTTCTCTAAATCTGTCCATATGTTATGTGTTACACACACACTTAAGCCACCAACACTTCCCAGATCTCTCCTTCCACTCTCTGCTTAGCTTTCAATGGCTATTTAAGGCAAGTGTTATCAAGAAAGTTTAAACAAAACACAGGACTTCTCCTCCCTCATACTTAAAAATAACTATCCAGCTAAAAGCAAGGGTAAACAGATATAAATCAGACAGTAGAGCTATAGGCTCCATTGAAACCAGTTTATGGAAACAGATCTGTCCCTTCTCTCTGAAAACCAAGGATCATGAATCTTATACACAACATGTGTTAGTGACGTTATTATTTTTTGCAATATACCAGCTTTACTCAGTACTAGTATTTTAGACCCACCATTCGCCATGTTCTCTCACTCTTTCTCCCCCCACACCCATTCTCTCTTGCCCTTGTTCTCACTTTCTCTTTCCCCACCCCCTACTCTCTCTCTCACCCTCATCACCCCTTTTCCAGTGGAACCATATGGACTAAATGTAATAGAGTGCGAGCCGGCACCGCTGCTGAGGGAATACATGTGAGTATTCGGGTATTTTTAAAAGAACAAGGATGGTAAAAGCAAAACCAGCTTGGTTTTGCCTTTAAAATGCTTGCTGTTTTAAAAAGATGGGAATACTCGCATGTATTCCCACAGCAGCGGTGCCGTATCCCACTCTATTACATTTAGTCCTATATATCAGACCCAACTAATGTACCATTTCGGGCCAATAATGATTGGGCCACGGATTCTTGATGACAATATATTGGGATGTGTGTCAGGGTGGAGGGTGTTCCAGAGTCACTAATGACAGCCTTGAGGTGGGAGGGAGATGATCCTATTTAGCTGAGGGAGAGGAGAGGCTGTGTGTCTGGGCAGCTGCCAGTGCCTACAACTTTATTATGCATTTTTAGACACATACTCAATAGTTTGCTTATATACTAGATCTCTAATAGCAATAAATCTATATTATAGGCCAGCGTCAGCTTCTATGTTATAGTAATGTTATGTGCATTCAGCTGTTTGCTTAAAGAAGCTGAAATACCACATCTTTTAGAATGTAAGCTCTTATGAGCAGGGCCCTCTACCCTCTTGTGCTTCTCCCTACTTTAGTTTCATCTACTTCTTACTCACCACTAGGCCACCTAACACTTGGTTGCTTATGCTCTGTTGCTTATCTGGGTGCTGTGATCGCTAATGTAGCAATATATATTATCCATGTCCTGGTCCTGTATTGTATTGTTCTGTAAGTCGCTTGTCTACAACTTGTTTATGTACTTTGTAAGGCGCTGCAGAACATTTGTGGCGCCATATAAATAAATGATAATAATAATAATACAAACCATAATTGACATAAATAGTACTCACAAAATCAGGGCTGACTTCAGATTGAAGGCCTGATTCAGAGATGGACGCTAATGCGATCACAGCTGTGATTTTGCATGGAATGAAGCTGCGAAAATATGTTAAATATTACCCGAGCATAAGGACACCCCCTGCTGTCTTCTCATATGCGTACGATGTCGCTTACCTGTGTAAATATTGATAGCAGTGATGCATGGCCTTGTGGCAGGTCTGACCAGCGCCAAACACTGCAGCTCTCCTGACACACAGAGAGCTCTCACTCTGCGGATGTAGTCGCAATGGCTAATTTATGCACCCCATGTAACGGTGTTTAAACGGTAAGACACACCTGCATTTTTTTGACCACCCCCCATTACCTTCCCCAAATGCTGACTACCTGTCACTCACTTTGCGAATGGGTCTCTGTGCATGCAGAGCGCAAGACAATTGCAGCACATGTGCAGTACGGCTTATTCACATACGTAATGGAAACCAAACACTCGTTCTATTTAAAAATCACCATTGCGTCCATCTCTGAATCAGGCCCTGAGTCAGGAGCATTGTACAGGGGGCCTTGAAAGGTCTGTGATGTGAATGACATATAGCTCCTTATTTATAGTATACTACCACACTCCTGCTAGGGTGAATCAGCCAGAGAATGGACACTACTAGTGAATTAACGTATTCAGATTTAATAGTCATCTTAAATTTTAGTGCATAAAATCTTAGATTTGCTCTAATGCAGGGGCAGATTGGGCCGCCGGGACAGCGGGACAGTTCCCGCTGGGCCGGTCCCACGAACCCCTCTGCCGGGCCGGCTGTCATCGGCTGGCGGGCCATGCCAATTTCTATGTGCCGTGTGCCGGCCGCGTCGCTTCCTGTATTAGCATTCCGCTATGGAACGCCAACAGGAAGCTGTCACCTGCTCCGGCTAGCAGGCACTTCATAGTGCCGTTAGCCAGAAGCAGTGCGGCATGCGGAAGTGCAGCGGAGTCTGCGTCCGGAGTGCTTGTGCTCCAGCCAGGACACTGCGGGGGGCCGGGGCAGAGTATGGCAGAGTTAGAAGGGGTGGTCCATTTTTGCACAAGACCACCCTTCAGCTGTGCGGGCAGTGGGCAACACCAATCAGGACTCAGGAGCTGGTCATGATGCCGGATTTAGCAGAGGACGGGGCGGTTCCTAATCCTCCTCCTCAGCTCCCCTGCCCAGCAGTACTCCAGCGCAGTCTGACAGTCATCATACAGCGATCTTGGACCCTGCAGCCGCTGCACTACTGTCACAGCAGGACCTGGAGCTCTAGGTAAGAGGCCCAGGTGTCCTACTGTATGTGCAACTAGATTCACTGACTGCCTGTCCAGCTGTGATGAGACTACAAATCCCAGCACACTTTGTCAACTGAATGTGCTGGCATTTGTAGTGCCATACCAGCTAGAGAGGCTCTGAAAAGACAATTGTTATTTTTTGCTTATGAATTTCATGAAAACTAATTTTTAATGAATTTGTATGTAGTCTGCTGTGGAAATGTTATATACTGTGTGTGTGTATGTGTATGTGTATGTGTGTATGTATATATATATATATATTAGGGATGTGCAGGCTCGGATAGGTTCGAGTTTGCACGTGGAGTTCGGATTTTTCCCTCCAAAAAAACGGAACTCAGAACGAGGCAAAACGTCATCTTACATGGACGAACATCATCATTCCTGGACAAAAGACCAGGAATGATGATGTTCGTCCATGTAAGATGACGTTTTGCCTCGTTCTGAGTTCCGTTTTTTTGGAGGGAAAAATCCGAACTCCACGTGCAAACTCGAACCTATCCGAGCCTGCACATCCCTAATATATATATATATATATATAAACACACACACATATCTAGCCAGTACTCCACTCCACAATAATGGTACCTGCCCACATGCCCACCTAGATGCTCTATCTCTATCTAAATAAAGGAGCCCCCTCGATGTCCCTGCTTTCACCCTCCCTGTAACTCCCCCTCGGTGTCCCTGGCCTCACCCTCCATGTAACCACCTCGGTGTCCCTGGCCTCACCCTCCCTGTAACTCACACTGTGTGCCTGTCACTCAATCTCAATATTCCTGCCACTCATACTCACTGTCACATTCACCTTTGTATCACTCACACTGACCCTCAATGTCCCTACACTCATCAATTACAGTAGTCCTGCCAGTCTAACAATCACTCAAGCTACGTACCACACAAACACCCACAATGTTACCATCACACACTCACCCTGGCACTCACACTTAATAACACACAAACACCATCAATGTTCTCCATTACAAAAAATGAGCAGGAAAGAATGTCAGAAAGGAAACAGACACAGACATAGAGGGCAGGAGAGCGAGAGGGGGAAAAGTGGAAGACAGAAGGGAAGAGAGAGAAAAAGTAGTGGGATGAGAAAGATGGGAAGGAGAATATCAGAGCGAGAGAGAAAGTGTGGAGGGGGAAAAGAGATATGAGGAAAAGACGGAGCCGGAAGTGAGAAATGGAATAAAAAGGGGGAAAAGGGGAGAAGCAGGGGGCAGAAGAGAGAGAAAGAGAGAGTAGCAAAAATAAACACATTCAGGCAGCATCGTGGACAGCGATAGCTTAAAAGATAAAAAGAAAGCCAGGCAACGCTGACCATTACCTTTAGATTGTGCCTGTGTATGTATATATGATTATGTTTTTAAATGTAAATTTTTGTGTGGATGTTTCTTTGCTATAATGTGTATTTTGGGAAGAGAGTAATAGCTGAATCCACACTAAATTTTAATGCACACACGCAAGATCCACACTGGGTTCTATGTTAAAAGTAAAGTGAAAAGCGTCTTAAAAACATTTTTTTTGTCCAACTCAGAATCAGGTCCAATGAGGAGGGATCCTGCCCCCCTCGAAAGACCCCAACCCCTCAACAGGCCACGCCCCCATTAGGGCTGCTTCCGTAAGTTTCCCAAGCTGGTTTTTCAACCCAATCCGCCCCTGCTCTAATGACTATGATTTATTAATGGAAGTCATATCATTCATAGAGATTAGCGGTCCATTTTTGACTTTTGCCAAATTAGGGCAAGTTCGAAATTATCCTATTGGTTATCCAAAACACGTGAGAGCCGGATAGGCAATAAGATGCCGTTTTTGAGATCCGAGTAAAACCAAACAGCTTGTCTCTAATTATAAATTTACTTTCTGTTCATTTGCGAGTATCGTGCTTTCATTCACTGGTAATTTCTACGGGATGTAGCCGGTCTCAATACCGACATCAGAATCCCAACAAGGGACTTAAGACAGGCGTTGAAATACCAATGCCTACTTAAGAGGCGTTGAAATACTGATGCCATATTAATCCCGACCCCGGAACGCCGAAAGACCCCAACCTGAACACGGAAAGTCTGGGGCGCCCTTAGCATTAGCAGCAGGGGGGGGTTAGGTTTAGGGAGCGTATCGGGTTTAGGTTTGGGGGGGAAGAGGTTAGGGTTAGGCACCCATAGGGGGGAGGGTTAGGGATAGGCACCCTCGGGGGGAGTTTAGGGTTAGGCACGCCCCCGGGAGGGTTAGGTTTAGGGTACGGTAAGGGGGGGTTAGAGTTAGGCACCCCCAGGAGGGAGGTTAGGGTTAGGCACCACTAAGGGAGGGTTAGGGTGGAAAGGGGTATGGATAGGGTACTTATCTGCCCTGTCGGGATCTTCTCCCTTCGGGCTGCCGGCTATTCAGCCGCCGGAACGTCATACCCATTCCATTTCTACACCTCTCCTGTTTTTGGTTATAAAATTCTAACTATTCAATCATTAAACCAAATATGTATTTTAAAAATATACATAGTAATAATGATGGCACATCTCAAAATAGATTTTATGTTGTATCTTCTACATTCACCATCCCCTTAAATTTGATAAGTCGCCTAACCGTTCATTTTCTGGACGTTTCACCCTACCTCATTACTAATTAGAAGAGTTACTTTGATTTGCTAATAGTACCGGAAGCTACAATGAATTATAGCAAGCCATTGGAATACATTGTATAAGGAGACTTTTATCTGATGCTAATACCAAATCACAGAGTCAGGAGCTGTCTGTAACAGTAGGGGGTAAATTTACTAAGAATCAAGTCTGATCAAGTTTTTTTTTTTTTTTTCAACTCGATTTGCATTGCCGAAATTGATTTGATACTTCTGAAACTCGCAAATTTACGAAGAAGTAAATATCGATTTTTAAAAAAAATTACGTAGAGTCCCCACCCAAAAGCATAGCCAGTCCTGGTTCTTAAAAGTACAAGGAAACAAATTAATAGGGTCCCCCCGTATTTTAGGAACCAGCAACTGGCTGCTGAGCCAGTCCTGGTTTTAACAATAGGGGGGGGGGAAATTGCGTAGGGGTCCCCCTATATTTAAAACCAGCACCGGAGTCAAATCTGGCCGGGGTGTAATGCCACAGCCAGGGGATTATGCAAATATTTAGATTCTTTATTGTAATTTTGGAACTTTATCAGAGATTTTGCACATATATTCATGGTTTTATTTGAATACTACACTAAAATGCACTGTCTCTTATCTTTTATACATACTGTTATGGTGAGAGGGGTTGTCTCTCCCCTGAATTACCCACATACTGGTGGGATCAGCTCACTCCAGTGGAGATGAAGCAAAGCCTGGGCAGTTTGCAGCAGCAATGGAGATTTGGAACTCTTGGTTTTCAAGGTTGCACAAGCCCAGCTGCAAGCAGTGTCGGACTGGGTCATTAAAGGCCCACCAGGGAAATGCAGAAGCAGGGGCCCGCCAAAGGGGTGTGACCAACCATTAAGTAGGTGTGGTCATTAACGAGAGGGGCACGACCGTCCCACAAAGAAAACAGCATAATATTATGCATTTAGTCTAACACATGTTATCTGTGCCCCCTTTAGTCTACTAATAATAATCAGTTGCATTATTAGAATAATAATAATAATAATACAAATAATAATCTGTGCCGCCTTTAGTTTAATGATAATAATGTGTAAAGTGGCATAGGGACAGGTGGGGAAAGTATCAGAGGGACAGGTAGGAAAAG
Organism: Taudactylus pleione; assembly: GCA_031769625.1. Taxonomy (NCBI): domain Eukaryota; kingdom Metazoa; phylum Chordata; class Amphibia; order Anura; family Myobatrachidae; genus Taudactylus; species Taudactylus pleione. Next base: position 21,221,641 of record JAUIMM010000018.1, read on the forward strand.
TGGCAGAGGGACAGCCATAGAAGCCGGGCAGAGGGACAGACGAGGAAGGCGGGCAGAGGGACATCCAAGGAAGGCTGGAAGAGGGACAGCCGAGGAAGGCGGGCAGAGGGACAGCCGAGGAAGTTGGCAGAGGGACAGCTAGGGTAGGTGGGCAGAGGGACAGCCAGGGTAGGCGGGCAGAAGGCAGCTGGGGAAGGCGGGCAGAGGGACAGCTGAGGAAGTTGGCAGAGGGACAGCCTGGGAAGGGGACAAAAGAACAGCCAGGAAGAGGGGCAAAGGGCCAGCTAGGGAAGATGAGCAGTGGGACAGCTGGTGAAGGGACAGAATATACACACTGTGACTGTCCTTAGGGCCTAGAGACACACTGTGCCTGACCTTAGGGGTTTACAGTGCATGCACATTAAAGGTCTGACCAATGGAAGTGGTAGGAGAAGCTAGAGATGGGGTCATATGGAGAGGAAAGAAGTACAGCTGGTCTGGGGGCCCCTCAGAAAGATGAGATCTAATCCTTCCAACTACCACCCCTCATTCTGACGCTGATGACTGGACCCACTGCTGGCGGTGCTGATGATAGTAGTGTAGGGGTCAGAGTAGTGCAGGGATCATATTTGTGTAGGGGTCAGAAGAGTGTGGGTAACAGACATGTGCAGGGATCAGTGGAGTGTAGAGATCAGAGCCTCAATTGATACCTGGATACTGGGTCCACAGTCTGACTGCAACACCAGGCTGTGTGTTGATAGGTACATATTAGATGATGGCCACATGGAATTAAAAGCCCAGGTTTAATATGGGCACAGCATAAGCTCTTACGTTGTGTGGTGGGATAAGCACATGTCCATAATTAAAGCTACATTAGTCAGTCTGTCTGCATGTACAGTATATTAGTAATATTCACTTACCAGTCCCAGTTGCTGTCCCATCAATCAGTAATCAGGAACCAGTAAATTGGATGCATCCCGCAGCATAGAGAAGCGCAGGAGCAGCTCCCTGGCCAAAATAGCACTATGGAGCTGCCACCTGTCGGGTGCTGGCTGCTGCTGGCGTGTAGGAGGGGAGGGGGGCCCGCTACTGCCAGCACTCAGGACAGGTGGGGGGGCCTGCTGCTGCTAGCGCTCGGGATGGGTTGGGGGGCCCGCTGCTTCCGGTGCCTGGGACGGGTGGGGGGCCCGCTGCCAGCCCTCAGTAAGGGGAGGGCTTCTCTCAATGTTTAGGGGGATGTGCGTGGCCCACTGCTTAGAAAGGGAGGGCGCTATTGCTGGCGCTTAGACGGGGGCCAAATATATTGGAGGCAACCCGCAGCAGATAAGTGCTGGCTGCTATCGGCACTCAGGAGGGGAGAGGAGTCCGCTGCTGCCGGCACTCAGGAGGGGAGGTGGTGCCCGCTGCTTCCGGTGTGTTGGACAGCCCGCTTTTGCTGGTGCTTATACGGGGGAGAGGGCACACATGAACTGAGGATGGGGGCTTCATGTAACTTTATGCAAAGTTTGTGCTGCCTGTAACCCCCTGATGCATGGCCCGCCCCCATGTTAAAGTGGGTGGAGCTTCAAAGCAGGAGAGCCCACCGGGGATTTACCCGAATCCCCGGCGGCCCAGTTCAAGCTTGGCTGCAAGTCATTACTGAAGACAGGAAGAGTTTAAAACTTTAATTCACCAAGTGCTCTATGCACTCTATGCACTGATGCCGAATAGCGACCAGTGAGTAGGCAGAGTGTGATTAGTGCCGGGGACTGGCTGAATAGCTGTGCTGGAAATCATGGCAGGAGGTGGCTGCATTCCATGGCAGCAGACTGAACTCTAGAGACTTTGGTGCTGGGTTATTTGAGTACACCTGTTTATTTGATTTCTAGGCCTGCTATTTTTCAGGCTACTATATGTATTTGCTAAAGAACGGTGTCTGCTTCCATTAAAAGACACTGGTACACTGGGAACGTACCTGTCGTGTGTTCTTATTTCTCCAACCCTGTTACACTGTATATTTCTTTTTGACTGGCAGAATATCAGCCCTATTTGAAAAGTCAGCAGCCATCTGAATTAGACAGGAGTGTATATCCATCAATGGAGGAAAATAGTACTGTTAGACACTACTATTGGACACTTGACTGATTCATGGTGTAGCACTCCTTCCACTGTGTGCATGACATGCTCATAATACTCTTCTATTCAGTAGTGATAAAATTGATTTTTTTATGTTTGTCTGTGTGTGTTTGCGTGTGTGTGTGTGTCTGTGTGTGTGTGTGTGTGTGGGGGGGGGCATTCTTTCCTTGTTTATTGCTTACTCTGGGCTCATTTTGCCTTTTCCCTTTTTCCTCTCTCTTTAAACCAGGTCAATTTCCAATGCTTTTTACTCCTCAAATCTTCTCACCTAATGTAACTCAACGGCTCTCTCACATGCTTCCTTCTTTCATCTTCAGCTCTCCCAATCAATACAGTAACCTCTTCCAGGACCATGCTTCATTTCCCTTCTGATCCGACTCTACTTCACTAAATCCCTCTCATTATTCGCCTGAATGAACAGCAGCCTGCAGACACCACCATCAGGAAACTCAGATATTTTGAAACTATCATATCCATAGTTTGGAGACAAAGAAGAATTTTTACTTTGTATTAAGTATGAATATATTGTGCCTATTGTACTCCAATGCTTATATTGTTTTACCTGGGCTGAGCCAGCAACTCTGAAAAAAAAAAGAGTTTTGTCAACAGCCACTCATATCTCAGCATGAGATCTAATACCTGTTTGTCAGTAGTTTTGGCATCATATCCAGCCTCATTAATCCATGTATTATTATATAAAAATATAGAATCTGCCCAAGTATTATCTGTAGTTATTTGCAGAAATATTTATACAGTATACTGTATAGCACGTGAGAGCCTACAAATACATACTGGTGAATAATCAGGTTAAGGAGTGCCATTTCCTGGGGTAAAATGCTGCACTCTTCATGCAGCAGCCAATTAGTATGACACAAGTCCAGGGCCTTGGTACCACAGCTAATTTTAGCGATGCGGGCCCCATTGTTGGCAATGGAGACTCAGCGGTGCCTTTCCAGCTTCAGAGCAGCTTTTCTGGCACTGCCGGGTCCCCATGTCATGCACCTGCGCAGACGGACCATTGCGCATGCGCATAACACTGGCGCCCTGTCGCAGAGTTAGGCTGATGACAGCCTAGCAGAGGACCTCGCTGAGGACTTCACGAGCCCTCGCCGGCAGGGGTAAGTATTGTTAAATACCAGTAAATTTGTCGTTGTATCACAGTGATGCTAAACGAAAAATTGCACTGGTGTTTAATATCATTGATAAATGGGGGCCTGAGTGCGGTCTGCACTACACAGTAAAACAAACACACCGTACACTCGTGCTACCGGCGATGTGTATGATTTAGCAGCCAATGAGAGTCAGACTCTTATTGGCTGCTGCACTCAGGGCTGGAGCTGGCCTGGAGCTCACTAATGAGCCCCGCCTTCTGGCTCCCGCACTGGGTGAAGGGAGAAAGTGGTGGGCACAGGAGCGGGCATTCAGGTAAGTGTAATTTTGTCTGTGTGTCTGCGTGTTTTATGTGTAAAAGGCACTACTGCTGGGGGTACTGTATATTGGGCACTGCATAGGTACACTACAGGGGGCACTGCATAGGGGGCACTGTATTAGGGGCATTATATATGTGCCCTGCTGGGGGCACTATATATTGGGCACTGCATAAGGGGCACTACTGGGGACACTATATAAGGGGCACTCTATATTGGGCACTGCATAAGGGGCACTACAGAGGGCCCTGTAAAAGGAGCACTACTGGGGCACTGCATAAGGGGCAATACTGGGGGCACTATATATTGGGCACTGCATAAGGTGCACTACAAAAGGGGCAATGCATAATGGGCACTTTATAAGGGGCACTGCTACTGGGGGCATTAAGAATGGGAAGGAATAGAATGGGAAGGAATGCTCCCAGAGTGACGAGAAACGGTGGTGTATCAAGTTGACATGCCCCCATTTTTCAGTGGCCACGTCCACTTTTTCCATGCATGCCCTTTGGGGGGGCTCTATTTTTCATGTTGCCCTGGGCTCCAAATACCCTAGTTATGCCACTGCACTAAGGGGTCTATGTACTAATAATCGCGGAACTACCACGATTATTATGTACCTAACTCGCCAGGGATATTTTCATTTTTAATAAAAGTATCCCAGCTATGTACCACAGAAACTCTCAGTGACAGTGGTTGCGGTAACCGCTGTCCCCAAGAGTTATATCCCCGGCATTTGAAGTGAAAGACTTTCCCGGAGCTGGCCGAGGGCTGCAGGGGGAGAAATTGAAAGATTTCTCTCCTGCACCGGAAGCCCCCATAGGCAAACAGTAGTTTACACCATCTTAAGATGATGTAAACTACCAGGGCTAAACTCGGAAAAGCTTTGCTCTCAAATGAGGCTCAAGAATTTGATTCTAAGATGGGAGCAAAACAAAAAACTGAGTAACTGGGCCTGGACAAACCATATTGCAATGCAAGAGGTGCAAATACATTTATTTATTATTTTTGCATGCAGTGTAAATACTAGAGATGAGCGGTTCGGATTCGGTGGAATCCGAACCGCTCCGAACATTGGGCATCCGAGTCCACCCGAACGCTGTTCGGGTATTCCCCGTCTGACTCGGCTCCCCGTACGAGGCTGAGCCGCACCTCCCTGATGTCGGATTCTCGCGAGAGAATCCGACGTCAGGGCTCCTCTAGTGTAGGGCAGACCGCTGTGATAGCGGTTTGCCCTACACAGATCAAACACACAGCCACCAACGGCAGCTGTGTGCTTGTAATAGCAGCCAATGAGAGTCACACAGACTCTCATTGGCTGCTGCGCGGAGGGAGCCGGTTGGAGCTCACTCAAGGGCTCCGTCTTCCGGCTCCCTGCTCAGCGCGTGACAGCAGAGCAGAGCGGACGGCGGCAGGAGCGGGGATTCAGGTAAGTTTTCTTTTTTTATGTGTGTAAGGGGGCATTAATGGAGGGTATACTACTACTAGGGGCCTGCTAGTGGGGGGCATATTACTACTGGGTGCCTGCTAAGTGGGGGCCTGCAAATGGGGGGTATACTACTACTGGGGGCCTGCTAAGTGGGGGCACTACTACTACTGGGGACCTGCTAGTGGGGGGCATATTACTACTGGGGGCCTGCTAAGGAGGGGCATATTACTACTGGGGGCCTGCTAATGGGGGCACTACTACTACTGGGGGCCTGCTAATGGGGGCACTACTACTACTGGGGGCCTGCTAAGGGGGGGCATACTACTACTACTGGAGGCCTGCTAAGGGGGGGCATACTACTACTGGGGGCCTGCTAATGGGGGGAATACTACTACTACTGAAGGCCTGCTAAGGGGGGGCATACTACTACTGGGGGCCTGCTATGGGGGGCATACTACTACTGGGGGCCTGCTAATGGTGGGCATACCACTACTGGGGGCATGTTAAAGGGGGCACTACTACTGGGGATGGGCATACTACTGGGGGGCATACTACTGGGGGCATGCTAATGGGGGGGCATATTACTACTGGGGGCCTGCTAATGGGGGCACTACTACTACTGGGGGCCTGCTAATGGGAGCACTACTACTACTGGGGGCCTGCTAAGGGGGGGCATACTACTACTACTGGAGGCCTGCTAAGGGGGGGCATACTACTACTGGGGGCCTGCTAATGGGGGGCATACTACTACTACTGAAGGCCTGCTAAGGGGGGGCATACTACTACTGGGGGCCTGCTAAGGGGGGCATACTACTACTGGGGGCCTGCTAATGGGGGGCATACCACTACTGGGGGCATGTTAAAGGGGGCACTACTACTGGGGATGGGCATACTACTGGGGGGCATACTACTGGTGGCATGCTAATGGGGGGGCATACTACTACTGGGGGCACTGCATAGGGGGCCCTACTACTAAGGGGACTGTGTAAGGGACACCACTGCTGGGGGCATTGTATAAGTGGCACTACTACTGTGGGCATTGTATAAGGGGCATTACTACTGTGGGCTTTGTGTATAAGGGTCATTACTGTGGTCATTGTGTAAAAGGGGCACTACTGTGGGCATTGTGTAAAAGGGGCACTACTGTGTGTCGTTACATAAATAAGAGACACTACTTTATGGTGTGCACTGTGACTCTTTGGGCCGTAGCCCACTATGTAACAAGTACTGCGATTCTGCTGGCCGTACCCCACTGGGTGGGTGCACTACTTTTCATTTCTGCCACTGCTGTGTGGCTATGTTTCATAGATGTGCTTTATATTGTGGTATCTGTGCCGCTGCGCCACTGCTTTGTCGCTTAGTAACTAGTCAGCTCACTGCAACCTTTGTCCAATAATGTTGAAAACAATATTATAAGCTGTGCCTAAATTGACTATAAATGACTGGAAATTAATGTTATTGAGGTTAATGATTCTCTAAGAAGAAAAAAAGGAACAATTTACGTGATTTTAGCTTTTTTTGTCAATTTTTGTAAAAAAAATCCAAATCCAAAGTCAGTCACCGCAGTTTGGCAAATCCAAATCCAAATTCGGACGACGAATTAGAACCAAATCCAAATCCGGCAAAAATGGTCCGGCGCACATCCCTAGTAAATAGTGGCTGCTTTTGCTTGTTTGTAAGCTGCCCATCCACTACTAGATGCGGGGATGACGGCACGATTATGACATGGTAATTGTGCCGTCGTCCCCCTAGGGTTGAAGTGCATACACAGAACGTTCAGTGTATGCAGATCAATCATCCCCGAACATGGCAACCTGATGGCAGTCGTCAGGGTGACCGCCATGTTCGGGTCATGATAGATGTTAAAAACGACCAGCGGTGTGCGCATCGCTGGTAGTTTTTAACATTTTACTGCCCGATTTGCGGCGATTACCAAGCGATTGAGCGATAAAAACGGTCGTTATCGCTCAATCGCTAGGTTTAATCGCCTAGTGGATGGGCACCTTTACACTGCAATTTAGATTTCTCCTACGATACACCCCTCTCAAATCTGAATCTCTCTGCATATTTTAAAACTGCCCCACCTGGAATGCACCATGGTTTTGCCAAAGTGGAAAGTTACTTTTTTTTTTTTTCTTGCTTTGCTCCCAACTCATAATCAGCCCCAGTTTCCATAATGTAAAAAGCAGACTGATTAAAATGTTTAAAGCCATAAACTAGCAGCACAGACGGTTAGCTTTACTGTTTCACAGCACTGAGGTCGTGGGTTTGATTCCCACTGTGGACCTAACTGTGTGGAGTTTGCATATTCTTCCTGTGCTTGCGTGGGTTTCCTCCCACACTCCAAAAATATGCTGGTAGGTTAATTGGCTCCTAACAAAAAATAACCCCAATATGTATGTGTGTGAGCATGTGGTAGGCAATATAGGAGCTGATTCAGACCCGCTCGCTAGATGCGTTCGCTCGCACCTAGCTTATGCAAATCCACCGCACGCCCAGCAAGGCAGGCGATCGCACGGCAAGGCATTTGCACGCCCAATAGGTATTGGCGTGCGATCACTTTGTGTATGCAGACGCCCACCAGTCAGTTTTAAGACGCCCACATGCGCACGTCATCTCCAGGAAGTGTATGAAAACATTGGTACATCGAGCACCATTGGAAGCGATCGCAGCGCTTGAGGTTGACTATACCCTTCCGCAAGCACTGCGATCACTTCAGTTTGAAATACAACCAGGTGACATGTTCAATGACGCTGCCTCTTAATTATGCACGCCTCTGAAACGGCATTGAGACACTCAGGCACGCCTGCGTTAGCATGTCCACTCTGCCGTTTCTAACAGCCAGCCCCTGTTACCACCCACAAACGGCCTCTCCTGTCACTCATTCAGATGGGCTGTCTATGCTGGGCGAGTGAACGCTTCTTGATCTTTCGCAGTGGTTTGCGCACACGCATTTCGATGCTTACGCAGATTGCAAATATCGGCCAGCTATGAGCGTTCGCATCTTAGCGAGCGGGTCTGAATCAGCTCCATAGATTGTAAGCTCCACTGGGGCAGGGATTCTCTGTAAAGCACTGCGGAATATGTGTGCACTACATAAATAGCTGGTAATAAATAAATAAGTTTCTTCAGCACCAATAACCATGAACAAAGTTTGACAGAAATGTGTGTTGGAGGCAACCATCAAAAAACGGCATCAGTTATTAAAGGTCAAACTATGGAAGAAAACAGGAGCAGTCAAATATATAACATTAGACTGAGTTTACTTCTATGAAAATGATAATGGCACAATCATACCATATCTTATTTTTGATGACCAGACAGTGTAGCTTTTACTAATGGCCAGCTTGGAGAGGAAGGCCTAATGATCTTCCAGATGTTTATGGAGCTGAACTTGCCATGCACTGTTATGCTGGCCAAATCGGCGAGTCTGGGATTTTTAACATGTAGTATTTTGCCAATCATTATAGTCCGCCAATCAGTGGATTTGCCATGGGGAATCTGGTGATGGTTCACTAGATGTATGGCCTGCATTCAGGGCCGGCAACAGAAATCTCGGAGCCTGATACAGTGATGTCTCTGGGGGCCCCACCATCTCACCACCACCCCTGATCCCGTACATCCCTCTCCTGCATGTGTGATATGTGAAGCATGATAATGTTAACTGAAAGATATGCCAGCCTTTAAATAAAGTAAAAATACACTATGACTTACCACACTGTCTCTCTGTCACTGATGATGCAGGCTATAGTTCTTGTCTGCCGTCTCTTGCAAGGTCTTTTTGATGACACTGCTGTCAGGGGTAGGAGGGATGGTGTTTGCAGCCAGCCATCCTCAGTCGTCAGCCCCTCATCACCTTCCTCAAATTCAGCCTCTAATCACCATCCTCAGCCCAGAAGTCCCCAAGACCTTCCTCCACCCCTTCCTCTGCCTCCAGCCCCAATCACCTTTCTCTGACCCCAGCCCCCTTCATCTTCCTCTGTCCTCTTCACCTTCCTCCAACCCCTATCACCTTCTTCTAGCTCCTATCAACTTCCTCTGCCCCTTTCACCTTCCTCCATCCCCAGCCCCTATCAGCTTCCCCCTTCACCTTTTTCTGTCCCCAGCACCTATTATCTTCCTTTGCCCCCAGCCCCTAATCCTCTATGATCCCCTAAACTCCTCAAGGTTGTTGCTAGGGTAGTCACGTAAGGTCCCTAGCGCGAAGGGGAAATAAGCACCTTGTTGCTAGATCCAAGTCCCCAGCGCAGAGACTTGCGGCGACGTGACCTATGACGTCAAACCGCGGTGTTGCTCACTAAAGGTTATGCACAGCCGCAGTTGGGATACCTGGAAGAGCGCAGCGCTGCCCGGGCCAGGCTACAAGGGAGGCGTAGCTGGGTCTGGATGGTAGCTATGGGGGGTCCTGGTGGCCGCAGCTCCGTTTTGTGCCCGTCTGGTCCTCGGGGCCAACCTGGACTTAGGGGCCCGGTACGGGTGTCCCCTTAGTCCCCCCCTGTTACTGGGCCTGCCTGCATTAGGGTTCAGTAAGGACTGGATTCGGGAAACTGATTTTGACAGGTATTAATGTTTAATTTCTACATATAAAAATGTAACTAAATACAAATTATTAAAGTAAGTTAAACAAAACATCTTTTTTCCCATTAAAAATCCTACTATTTTGCTCTAGGCCAAATAAAAATGTCAATTGATGTGAATAGACGACTGCAACTTGATATAATATAGCCAAGATGTTAATGTCTTCAGTACTATTAGCTGGAGTGGTCAAATCACAATTAGAAGTGGTTAGATACTACTAGTCTTCATCATTATTGTGTATATTTGTTCCAGCCCTCCAGCATCCACAAGAATAGGCCACCTGACAGGTGTATCTATGTATCCCAAAAATAGACTTGGTGAAAAGCGACAATAGTGCTAAATAGTGAATAAATTAATATACATAAACAATAGATCTTATAAAGTGTCTGTGCAATAGTGCAAATTAAATGTTAGTAGACCTCCATATATAAATGGCTCGTATACCTTATTTTAAATAAAAAGGCAAATAATAAATATACACAAAAAAATGTATTTTTAGAAATATGTTTGGCCTTCAATACATAAAGTGTCAGTGCAGTAATATGGTTGAGTGCTAATAGACCTCCATGTTTGAAAACTTAAAAATAGAAAAGGCGAATATTTTATATACACAAAAATATACAAGATTTTATGTAAACTAAGAACATAGTTAAAATATAAAATATAGGAGACATAAAAATACTGAATCAATAAAACAAGTGTTTTTAGAAATTATCCTAGTAATAAATATAGTAGGTATTTCCAAGTGCAATATATGCAAAAATAGGATAAAGTGCCAAACGCTTATCTTATTTAAAATTTTCAGACAAGTTCATATAGGACAGGTGTATCTATGTATACATTCATATCAACAAGCCGTTGCTGTGATCTGTTTATGCTTGTCTGCCCCATCCATCTCTAGTGTAAAACTCCACGTTAGAAGACACAAGACAACAATACACAAAAAATATACAGTATATATACGGTGTATGTGAGCGTAATCTTGGTGCACATCCTCAGTACAACTGACCTGGACAGGATACAGTCAATATCCCGGCACATGAGATGCCGGCACTTAGGACACTGGTACTGGAATCCCGACACCTGTCAGAATATCGGTGCCGGTATCCCGACTGCCAGCATACCAAAGGTAAGTAGCGGGGCTAGTGAGAAGGTTAGTCTTAGATACTAGGGGGAGGGTTAGGGTTAGGACTCTGACCGCCGGGATCCCGAGCGTCGGCATCCCGTATCCAACCCAACTTGGACTATTGGGGGTCAATTCAATTAGATGCAAATAAGTCATGAAAGCTAGTAAGTGTGGCTATATGCTGCACTTACGGTACTGGCGGACTAGCATATCTTTGTCCGCAGTCCCACAGGGCTGCGTACAAAAATACGTGTCCGGGGTAAGATTTGGCCGTAGAGGGCCCCCTTTGCTCCTAACTGAATTAATCCCTTCGGACATTATCATTCTCTGCTGAGCTTTGTGGCTACGTGGTACCCACTATCATGACAAAAGAACCATACAAATTTATTTTATTTACTTTATGTCTTAAAACATTTCATCAATGAATTCTATAATGTGTACCTGTAATATGAAATATATAAAGCATGCTATATATAATAAACACATTTTTCCTTTAGCAGTGCACCCTATTAATTGATTTAATTAACTTTCGTACCATTGTTCACATTATATGTATGTCATTTAGATGACAATACCATTCTCCAGCTTTAATTCACTGTGATTTGTGACAGAATACCAGATAGGATTCCAACCATAAGGATACATATATTAAGTCAATGTCATCCTATTTAAAGATTACTTTTAAAACATTTAACAAACTGCATCAATGTATCCACAGATAAATAAAAGTAAATGAGACATAAGTCACATACTGTATTTAGCATACACTGCAGGCCATGGTATAGATTAGGTGATAATGACGTGTACATTACAACATTTCTGTATGGTTTCCTGTATCATCTTCACATTTCCCTCCATGTGCCTCTTCCCAAATGCTGTCTTTCCTTTCCCAGACCCCCTGACTCCACTCCCACACACATCTCTTCTTCTTCTCTCACGCTCCCTATATCCCCTTCTCTCACTGACTCTATCCATGCCTCCTCCGGTGTCTATACTTCTCCTTAGGAATTCCTGTACCTCCATGTTCTAATAAAAATGTACTGAGATCAACAACATATGGCTCCTTATAGCTCAGTCTCGTTAATTGTTGTTTTGGGTCTCATCACATCGGTCTCATCTTCAAGCATGCTTAAAAGATTAGATAAATGTTGTCACAGTATTGTGCACATATTACAGTTTGTACGGTCTGACGACCGACTTGCTAACAGGTCATCAAATAATTGTGGGCATGCATATGTAAATATCTATTCCTTTCCAATCATTACAATAAAGCAATTCTCAATAAAAGGTTTGTTTTTATATATTTTTTTTTTAACTTTCTCCTTTTCACTTTTAATTTTCAGATTACTTATTACCTACTATACAGATCTGCAGAACATACCCCTGATACAACTCTTGGCAGATAAACAAGGATATGTTTTCCAGATCATCATAAATAAAATGATCCTTATTTTGATGCAAATGTGCTATTTTTACGGGCCTGATTCAGAAATTATTCAGCCGCTGTGAGGAGGAGTCTTAAGTAAAAAGACACTCACTGCCGCCTTCTCTGATCCTCTGCTGCATCCAAAGATGTCTGAACATCAGATATCTGAGTAACCCTCAGGTTACTCAGGATGGCAGGCAAAATCATGTTGCCAAGGCCAGAGAAGCTTATTCATTAGTGGTTCCCACTTGCAAAGATGAACCATTTTGTACAGTATATAAAACTAAAAGGGTTTGAGTATACAGATTGCTCATATCTATTGCTTTATCCACGCTCTAAAACAAATATTTCAGTACAGCATACTTTAATTTGTGTTTTAGATCAGTTTTGGTAAAGGCAAGAGGCATCTTTTGCACTTCCCGGATGCACGTGTCCCTAGCTGTGTGTTTAATAAACATGACCCTTTCTCAAAAGTCAAATTGATTCACTACAGCACACAACTACTAGATTGAATATTACCTGATATAAAAGGGTTGTGTACGAAAAACCCAGCAGTCAGGATGCAGACGGTCAGCATACTGACAGCGGCATCCCGACAGTCACAATCCCAAAAGAATTTTGTAATTATTATAAAACTTACCCTCCCCCTTACCCACAGCTAAACCCTAACACTCCTCTCCCACAGCCTAACACTCACTAGTGCCTAACCCTAAAGCTAAACCTAATCCTAACCATAATACTCACTGTCTGGGTGTCAGCGATCAGGATTCTGACTGCTGTCAGAATTCTGGCGCCGGGATTCTGACCGCCGACATCCCTACCGTTAGGAAAATCTGGTAATGTATCGGAGTAAATGATGATCAGCAATTTGCTCCTAAATGCCAGAAAACAGATGAAAACGGTTGTTCAGAAAAGTTTGTTAAATGTTTGATCTAAACAATTTGTTCAAACAACAGTTTTGATCCATTTTCCAGCGTTTGGGAGCAAATTGCTGATTGTCATTGCTTTCATACCTTACCAGATTTTCATTCCAACCAATCAACTTGTTGGATGGTTGGATGTAAGTTGGTCTAGTGTGTGGCCAGCTTTAGCCGTTACAGCCCCGTATCCATATAACTGTGAGCCTTAGCCAGTCCAGCCCGGCATCCGTATACCTGTGAGCCTTAGCCGGTCCCAGCCTGGCATCTGTATACCTGTGAGTCTTAGTCAGTCCCAGCCCGGCATCCGTATACCTGTGAGCCTTAGCCAGTTCCAGCCTGGCATCCGAATACCTGTGAGCCTTAGCCGGTCCCAGCCTGGCATCTGTATACCTGTGAGTCTTAGCCAGTCCCAGCCCGGCATCCGAATACCTGTGAGACTTATCCGGTACCAGCCCAGCATCCGTATTCCTGTGAGCCTTAGCCGGTCCCAGCCCAGCATCTACATTGTGTTGCCAGATCTAATCTGGTACTCAGGACTTCTATTCTTGCCATCAAGGGTTCCACAGCTCTATCCTGATCTCTAATCCAGATTTCCACACAAGGCTGTTCACTGCCTCATCATCAGTTCACCTCATGAGTAAAACCTACATCCGCCCGCCTAGTTTCCTGCATAGTAGTTCAACCCCTGATCCCACTTCTTCAATATCATCCAGGTACACAAGAGTCCCTAAACCTTTCAATTCTGGTCTTTTTGCTTACAATTGTGGGAAGATTAGAGTCAATTGATGCAATAAGATGGTTCCACGCTTCATATTCTTAACTAGTTGGGATACCCGGCGTTGATGGGTTGAAGAATGGACCGTGAAGTACATCTGCAGCCTTAATTTTTTACATTGCAGACCAACATTAGAGAGCATGGCATAAGAAAATATGCTCATAGGAAATTAGTAAATGTCAGTGCAGGTGCAATGAGTCAGTTGATCCTCCAACTCACTGCTCTAACTTTGGAGCTCTGCCTGCCCCCCAATGGTACATATCAGCCTGAGCCTATAGATCAGTGCAGTTTTAGGCACTGAAAAACATCCTAAGCGAACTTGCTTAAACTAAAATTTCCAATCAGAGACTCCACAGCCTACTTGGTGGGCACCACCTCCATAGTCCTGACAAACTTTAAACATAGCCAATAACCTAATCCTAGTCAAACTACTACACCATGCCAAAAAAAACAGACAGACACACACACTTTCTCACTTATTATATAGATGTCACTTATGTAGCCATATCCTTGAGTAAATACAGAGTGGCTAGAATTCAACTTCCCTTATTCAGAGTCATCTGTAGCTTGATCTAACAACCAGAATGTCTCCAAATTTGGTAGGGAGACTAATTAGGAAACAAGATTCTGCGGGAACAAAAAATTAGTGCAAAAAGTCGCTGATAGGAGGAATATGGTGCTTTACAATATAAAAAAAAAAATCATTAATATGGACTGTCGAAGCCGGATAATTGGCTGAGACAGGATCGGTTTAAAATTAGATCGGGGCGACGCCATTTTGCAAATGGCAACAAGACACCGTTTTGCGACTGGCTGCCCAGCGCCATTTTAGTGAATCACGCCATTATAAGGACATAGGGCGATGCTATTATTTAGCGTTGTGCGATTCCCACGCAATAGAAAGAAGTTAAAAGTCCTCATCATATAAATACAGACAGTCACTAAAACATATAAAATTATTAACCCTGCAAAACACGTACCATGGTGCACTCCACAAACACGTAGTCGCACAGTGCTAACTAGCGTCTTTTCTTAATTCCCCAATACTTACACACTGCACACTTACATAAAAGGTTCCCTAGCATTAAAGTGTAATATTCAAGGTTTATTCAGTAATTATTAATGTTGTGAAATAAAGGTTATTTGATGTCTAAGGTTTAGTACATAGTAAGCAGATCGTGTTTGGTGTTGTACTAATCTACTGTGTCTCAACAGATTTCCGGTATCATCGGTGAGAAGATCGCAACATGCGTCTGCAAACTACGGACTATAGAGAGTTAAAACATTAAAATGTGCTCTGTAATGTTACCAGCTTAGATTAGCATGCAGCGGGAAAAAGGACACAAAGGGCTGTTGGAGGCTGACTTGTGGCCATTTGAATTGACCTATGAACTATCCTGTAACAGAGGCACCTTTAAGAAGAACCAATGGAATCATGCCAAACTTGTCTATTGTACTGCCTATCCCTGTAAAGAGTATATATGTGGGCTCTCTGAACTCAGACCTCAGTCTTCTTGCTGTGCTGTTGACGGAGGTTTCTATTGCTGATGCCGGTATCTGGATCCAGAGCACGTGCGTATTTAACAACTGTACCTTGGGTCTGTATAATTTACTTGCGCTAATTGTATTTAGATCACAGCGTGTAACCATCTGTTTTTATATTGAATAATATATTTTTGTGCTTTGGAACCACACTCAAAGTCTGAAAGCATTTATTTCTTGTGCGACTCATAACACTGAATAGCTACAATATTGTTTAGAAGGTATAGGCAGGAATCGATTGTTAGAAGGTATAGACAGGCAGGAATCGATAGGACAAATTAATAAAAAGAATAAACTGTTGTGTTATTGTGTTACACTATTGATAATACTGCAAGAAAACATTTGTCTGTCCATTTTTACATTGTACAGTGCCATATTACCCATACCGGCCAGTTTTTGCACTAAACTTTTTTTCGTGGAATCCTGCTTCCCGTGTCCTAATTAGTCTCCCTACGAAATTTGGTGAAACCACACTCAAAGTCTGAAAGCATTTATTTTTTGTGCGACTCATAACGCTGAATAGCGACAATATTGTTTAGAAGGTATAGGCAGGAATCGATTGTTAGAAGGTATAGACAGGCAGGAATTGATAGTTAGGGACTCGCAGTGTGAAATCATGTTACCGGTCACTAGGTAACACTCGGGTAGCGATCTCTCAGCAAAAGGGTGGAGGTGCCATAGCAGGAGAACGCACTTTGTTGCTGAGAGTCCGCTACCTGCTATTGTGGCTTTAGGAGCGCTGATTAAGAATCCAGGGACGAGGGAGGAAAAAGTTTGTTTTCCTTCATCGATAGTTTTTTGTGTGTTAAAAAGGGGAAGTCGTATTATTGTGTATGCGACCAGTCGCACTATAGCGTAAAAGTCATAATACGTTTTGTGTAGTGGTCGCATTATTGTGTATGCAACTAGTCGCACAATAGCGTATACATACTTCCGGTAGTGCTGCCACGTGTTTTGAACAAAGCCGCTGAGAGCGTATTGATAGATAGCATTGTTGTAAGCATTTTGATCAGAGTTGCCATAGTCTGGGAAAACATGTATTTTTCTGCACAGGAAATTGAGTATTTGTTGGTAGGGATAACTTGTACCCTAGTTAAGGGTATCGTAGGACCCTTAAGTGCTAGGCGCCTGATGTCGGCCTAGTGGCTTGTTAGTAGATACCGTTCTATACACATAAACAGGTGTAGTTGTTGTCTTTGTTGTAGTTTCGGCTCTTACAGTATTCAGTGGTCAGTTAGGGTTATTTGAGCATTGTAATTGAACCGCACAGTTTTGGCTAAATTGTGATTGTGAACTGAGCAGAGGGTGGACGAAATCACTGAAAAGGGTAGGTGTTATTGGAATGCCTACATCCTAGCAGTTGAAAGGTAGTCAAAAAGGGATTAGGTGCGTGGAAGCAGCCTGGTTATTCTTCCATAGGTGTGTGGGCGCATCCTGTTTATTTCGTCCGCAGGTAAGTGAAAGTATCTTGACTGTCTTTCACCAGTTTAAGTCTCTATTGAAAAGCTTAGGGTTCTCCCAGAATTGGGGCCAAGCAAACAGTAGAGATGTTAGATGATGTGCTGCTGTTGGAAGCACCGCTTGGATCGACACGACATATTATGCATACTAAATACGGTGCTTATGCAACTAGGTACTGTGATGTATGGTTAAAAATGACGATGAGGAGTGTTAGACCTTTCCCCAGAATTGGTAGCTTTGATAAGGAGGTATTGAACAATGTCCGAGATAGTATCTGTATGGTGCGTTCTCTAATGAAAAAGGTAAAATATAACGAGTGTTTAAAGTTATGGCAGCATGAGGGGGATGCGTGGCTTAAAGGTGTGCAAGCGACGCAAACTAGCATCACGAGCACGTTACAGGAGAGAGCACCCGCTGCGCTAAACTGCGGTACGTACGTGCCGCGAAATGGCGCGCACCTGCAGCAAGGTAGCATTGCGGAAGGTATTGCCAGTGGTTCACGCGCACCACCTCCACCCTATGCGGATGGGGGAGCAGGTATAGTTGTAGTAAAAACCCATAAAAATGTAACAAGTAACTTGTACCCTCTCTTAAGTAATCATAAAGAAAATGTTTATGATGCGGATGAGCCTATTGTTATGTCTGCCATTTCCCATGCTGTACACATGTTAGATGCTCCATCACAACAAACACAAATGGTGGCCCCATCTTCATCAGTGACAGTACAGGAAGTGTTAACATTCCCTGCACCCGTACAAGTTGTTGTTAAACATATACGTAGCAGTAATAGACTGACAACACGATTCAGAGCTGGACGCTATTTGCGAACGGTCGTTCAGAAAAAGGGGCCGGCTATTTAAATTGAGCGCTCGCTCTTTGCGGTCTGTTGACGCCTCTATGTCTGAGCGAGCGAACGAAACATGCGCTCGCTATTTTGTAAAGACGCCCCCTGGCCTTTCGCATCATACGTTATCTCTGCTATTTATTAGATTAATCGAGTACATCGAAAGGCATCTGAACTGCTCGCAGTGCTTGTGCTAGGTTTTACTTCCCGCAATCACTTCGAGCAGTTCAGGCTAAAAGACAACCAAGTGGCGTGATCGATGACACTCCCTTACTAATTATGCGCTCCCATTAAACGCCCGTTTTGACCGTTTGGCACGCCTGCGTTCGGATCTCCACTCTCCGTTTTCAAGCACCTTCCTCTGTTACCACCCACAAACTTCTCATTCTGTCACTCAAATTAGCAGGCCCTCGCTGTTTTGCGAGCGCACGATTTCCGACCGCAATGACTGGTTGGCGCATGCGCATTACGACCCATACGCATGCGCAGATGTGCGAACATCGCTCGGAGCGAACGAGCGGCCGCTTACGAGCGGCTCTGAATCAGGCCCTGAATCCCCAGCCAGGTAACAAGGTCAAAAGTAGCAGTACGGCCGGTCTGCATCCCATTAGGACAATAACTGTTCTGAATGGGAATGCGGATGCGAACGGTGTAGTGCCCACAAGGGAAGTAGCAATGCATTGTCCTTGGACAAGAGCGGAGCTAAATTCCATAATGAATGATTTCCCTGACCCTAAAAAGAAATTAGCCAAATGCCAAAGATTTTTAAAGAATTTGGGTAGTGCTCACAAGCCAACCAATAAAGATTGGCGAGTGGTGTTAAGGGCTTGTCTTCCACGCAATACCGACGTGAAAAAGTTTATCATGCATTGCGTATTGGATGGAGATGTTCCCTTAACAGACGAAATTAACCAGGGTAACATTACCCGCATAATAGCTCAATTGGGTGTATATTTTCCAGTAGTAGTTAACTGGAGCAAAATTTTCACCATAAAACAAAAAGAGAGTGAATCTGCAGAGGATTATTGTAACCAAGCTCTGCAGGCTATCACCCAGTACACTGGGTTAGAAGATATTAAAGATAGCACTCATCATAGGGGAATGATCATCACTGTACTTATGGATGGTCTAAAAGAGAACCTAAAAACCCGAGTTCAGACCTCACTACCTGGCTGGAGGGGAGTCACAGTAGACAACCTCATAGAATCCGCTATTGTACATGACAAGAACATCCTTAAAAAGAGAGAGACCCAGAGCGAGAAGCTAATGGCTATTAGTATTCAAGCTCTAGAAGGAATGACTGTGACTTCACAGCCAATAGAAACACTTGCACCTGTACAACTACACATTCTCACCAATCCTGTTCCACCACAAACACAGCTATGCCCCACTTATCACACACAGTCACAAAACCCATACTACCCACAACCACCATATTACCCACAAACTCCTTATCCACACCCACAATCTTTCCCTACCGCTCAACCCACACAACAACCCTTTCACTCACCCCACTCACGAAGGTGCTTCAACTGCAACCATGTGGGACACATAAGTAGGAGCTGTAAGGTGAAGAGGGCAGGACCCCCTAACCAGGGAGTACCTAGATATCCTCATAAGGGATATACACAGAGTACAGGGAATTTTCAGCAGTCACCAGCTCCAATTGTAGCCGTAAATGCTGTATTGGAGGGTGAGAGTCAACGCTAGGGGTCAGGTCGTAACTGTAGTTTGCAGATAGTCAGGTTAACGGGAAGTACTAGGGAAGAACCGGTGATGATGGTTGATGTAGCTGGTACTAAATATCCTTTTCTTGTAGACACAGGGGTGACCAGGTCAGTGATAAAATCTCCCAATAACTTACAGGTGACCAGCGAGACAGTACCAGCAATGGGTGTAATGGGTAAAGTGCAACATTATCCTTTAACAAAATCCACAGAGGTCACTATCGGGCCATTGCATACCAGGCATTCTTTCCTCCTGGCAGCAGCGGCTCCTACTAACCTACTGGAAGGGATTTATTATGTAAGATGGGATGTGTCATATATTGTACCCCTGATGGTATATTCCTAGATATCCCAGAGAGAGTTGCGCATGAGGTGAGGGATATGTTGGACGCTCCCCAAAGGATAATGTATCACTCTACTGGTACAGGTAAAAATCCATCTCAGGTAGATCAAATGTTATCCCAAATTCCAGATTCACTTTGGACTAAGGATGGACAGGACACTGGATTAATGGCAAACGTAAGTCCTGTAATGGTAAATCTAAAATGTGGTAGGCAAGCTCCTAAAATTCCCCAGTACCCATTAAAACAGGAGGTAGCATTAAGGGTTTATCCAATAATTGAGCGATTATTACAGCAGGGAATTTTAGTCTGTACAGCAAGTGTAGCCAACAGTCCCATCTTTCCTGTAAAGAAGAGTGGTGGGAGAGGTTATAGGCTGGTACAAGACCTTAAAGGGGTTAATAAGGTGGTAGAGAGCCAATTTCCCGTAGTGCCAAATCCAGCTGCCATTCTTATGCAGATCCCACCAAATGCAACCCATTTCACTGTCATTGACCTCTGTTCTGCTTTCTTCTCTGTGCCTCTCCACCCTGATTGTCAGTATTTATTCACATTCACATACAGAGGTGTACAATATACATGGACACGGTTGCCCCAAGGTTTCATTGACAGCCCCAGTATCTTCTCCCAGGCCTTACACGACTGTTTACAATCTTTTCAACCTGCCAATGGATCTGTTCTAATACAATATGTGGACGATTTATTGTTATATTCTGATTCGTTTATGTCATGTTTAAATGATACTAAACTGTTATTACTTCATCTCTCACAAACAGGACACAAGGTTGCTAAGGACAAACTACAGCCATGACAGTCCAGGGTTAAATATTTGGGACACTGCCTAACCCAGGGGTTACGACATCTCACAAATGACAGAATCCAGGCCATACAAAACATGACACTGCCGCAGAATCAACAGCAAATTCGTACCTTCTTGGGCATGTGTGGATACTGCAGAATGTAGATCCCAGGTTTTTCTATTTTGGCCTTGCCATTACAGGACTTAGTTTCTTCCTCAAAGCCCGATCGTGTCATACACACAGAGGAATCAGAGCAGGCTTTCCTTAATCTTAAGGATAGTCTGACAAGAGCACCTGCATTGGGAATACCTGAATATGAAAAACCTTTTGATTTGTATTGTACGGAAGCCGATGGTTGTGCAGCAGGTGTCCTCACACAAAAACATGGTGATGCCAGTAGGCCCATAGCATATTACAGTGCACAATTGGACACTGTGGCAAGATCAGTCCCAATGTGTTTAAGAAGTGTAGCAGCAACTGCTCTATTGGTCAGTAAGAGTGAGGATGTGGTACTAGGCCATGATATGATTGTCTATACTCCCCATGTTGTATCTGCTTTGCTAAACTCTGCCCAAACCAGACATGTCTCCTCAGCTAGGTTCACAACATGGGAACTGGCCTTAATAGCACCTGCAAACATCACCATCAAAAGGTGCAGTATGTTAAATCCAACTACGTATTTACCATATGTGCAACATGATGCACAAAGGGTGGAGAGAGGTGAGCCGCTGGCGACAGGTAAGTTCTGCAGGTATATTGATGCACATGATTGTATGGAATATCTGAATCAAACCTTTACTTGCAAGAACTGACATATGGGATACACCTTTTAGAAAATGTAGATGTGAAATTTTACAAGGATGGGAGTTATCATAGACAAACTGACACTGGAGAGTTATGTACAGGTTATGCTGTGGTAAGTGACGAGGACGTTATAGAAGCCGAACCTTTAGGCCCACCACACTCAGCCCAAGTGGCGGAACTGGTGGCACTAAAGAGAGCGTGTGAATTAGCGGAAGGAAATCTGCTAATATCTACACTGACTCTAGGTACACCTTCGGGGTAGTACACGATTTCAGTGCCCTATGGCATCTGAGAAAGTTTATGACAGCAGCAGGCACACCAATCGCATATTCCGGACATATAAAAGGACTACTGACAGCAATCCAATTGACAAAGGCATTGATGGTAATTAAGTGTAAAGCCCGTACATGTGAGGATGGGCAGCAGGGATAAAAATGAATGTACCAACTGAACAAATGATGACTTTTCAAACAATTGACATGCTGAAATTAATTGAGATGCAAAATTTGTGTTCTATCCAGGAAAAGGCAGTCTGGACGTCCAAGGGATGTGGGGAAGAGTCCTCTGGACTCTGGAGAGACAGACAAGGTAAGCCAGTGGCTCCCAAGGCATACTACCCAAGCCTGGCTGAGGCAGCGCATGGTCTGACTCATTTGGGAAAGCAAGGTATGTGCAAATTGGTGAGAGCATACTGGTGCGCACCGGGTTTTTCTTCTCAAGCAGAGAAGAGAGCAATGTCCTGTCTGACCCGCTTGAGGAAAAACATTGGGAAAACAATCCCTACCGAACCATCCCACATTCCTCCAACTGATGGACCTTTCCAGGTAATACAAATTGATTTCATCCAATTACCACCCTGCAGGAATCTCAAGTATGTATTAGTGTGCACTGATGTGTTTTCCAATTGGGTTGAGGTATATCCAGCTGCCACTAATACTGCTGCGTTTACTGCCAAGAAAATAGTTCAGGAATTTGTATGCAGATACGGTATCCCTAAAATTATTGAGAGTGATAGGGGTACTCATTTCACAGGTGATGTTTTCCAAAATATGTGTAAGCTGATGGGTATTAATAGTCAACTTCATACCCCCTACCGACCGCAATCCAGTGCCAAGGTGGAGAGGATGAACGGTACTATTAAAAAAAAATTAAGCAAGATCATAGCAGAAACTGAACTAGGAAGGCCAGAACATTACCGTTGGTCCTACATAGCATAAGGACCACTCCTAGACCCCCTCTAAATCTGTTCCCCTTTGAAATACTGTTTGGTAGACAACCTCATTTGATTATATGTCCACAGGAAGATTTGAAAGGTAACAACGAGGTAACTGTATCTTATAGCAATGAATAAACAGTTAAAACAGCAACAGCAGAAACTGAAATTGTTGTCCCATGATATGCCTGAAACAAACTGTCATGATGTTGAACCTGGAGAATTTGTTATGCTCAGAAATTTCTTGCATTCAGGTTGTTTGACTGATTGGTGGGAGGGTCCGTATCGGGTGTTGCTGACGAGTACAACATCTTTGAAGGTGGCCGAGAGAGATACCTGGGTCCATTCCACTCACTACAAGAAGGTCAACGAAACCAGTGGAGATACAAGGCGGAGACAAGGCAGATAACGTGGACCTGTCGATCGCGAGCTTGTTCCGGGAGAGTTAAAAGATTGCAGTGAGATATCTGAACTAAAGAAATTTGCAGGTCCTTGCTACAGCAATGGACTGGTCTGCTGTGTTCATTTTTGTATTCTCTTCCAGAGTTTCCATCATCCTGGTTTGTTTGGGGATTTCTGGTTTCTGTGACGGGGGACCGATAGAGGAGATGGGAGCTAATGGCAGTATTGATGGAGTGGAGTCGAGAGGAGGAGTGCTATGCCAATCAGGGGAGTGTTTGACCAATCTTAGTACAGTAATTGTTAAGAGATCTGCTATTTTGGATACTCAGAGACAGTGTGAAGGTCTATCGTCTGAGGATTATTGTATGTGTGAGTTCTGTGGGTCCGTAATTGATGAGAATTGCATCCAACGGTGTCAACCTAAGTAGGATCACTTGCCAGGGAAATGTGAACGACGATAATGATATTTACTATTCCTGTTCTCCCTGATGATGTATATTTTATATGTGGAAGGAAAGCGTATGTGGCTCTCTCCGAGTTCCGAAAGTTTGTGTTACTTGGGAAGAGTAGTTCCAGAAGTTATGATCCTCACACATTGTGAAATGCTTGGTATTCATAAAGACACACCATCACCATATCTTCACACACAGTATGAACACAGAGACAAAAAAAATATGATACCTGCTGACGTGCATAAAGCCACACAGTTAATTAGTGAGACGACTGGCTTTCAAGTTTTGGTAGCATTGGATCCCACCAGGATCGCTCGGGGTACACAAAATTTTAGATATATCCAAGATCTTGCTAAATTAATAGATAATATCACTGAGATGTATGATGACACATTCAGGTATACAGGTAGGGAGTTGCAAGCTTACAAGAAAGAACTCGTGCAACATAGACTAGTGTTAAATTATTAACAGCTGTCAATGGATGGTATTGCGTAACTTTGGCCACCCAATTTTGTGTAAATTGTTGCACTTACATTACAAACGATACCAGCGATCCCAAAGAGGTGATAGACCGGAAGATGGATGAAATTCTGCAGCTGAAATGGGAATTTTGAAAGAACCATAATGCTTCAGTGGCTGAAGTAGAGGAGAGGGTAGAGGAATGGGTTTCATGGTTGAACTCAGTAAAATGGTTCTCAGGTCTAGGAGAGTGGGTCCAGGAAATGATTGCAAGTATAGGTAAACTCCTGATCCTCATACTGGTTGTCATCATAGTAATTGGCATATGTGTCAGGTGTGTTCCTACTGTGTTGAAATGTGGAAAATGTAAAAATAAGGTAAACCGAAGGAATGAAATTATGATGGTGGTTAGTAGTAACAATATGAATACTGAGGTAAATGCAGGACTGCATTACAACCCTGAACTAGGAAATACCATCATATAATGTATTATATTTAAACCTGCATAAAATGTGTTATTAAAAATCTTATTTTGAATAATGTAAGTCCTATTCCCCCCCAAGACTTCCTTTATAGGATTGGTGCATCCCCACATCTTTCCCATGATCTCCCAAGATCCGCGGTGTGCGTATAGGGGTAGTTTTATGTCCCCTCCTAGAGACACATTATTGTGGGATTAAAAACCCCCTTGTGCCATCCCATAAATTAACATTGAATAATATGTCATAATGTAAGCCTAAATTAATTTTAAAATCAGAGTATGATAGCATGTTGTTTGCTATCAAAGGGTGGACTGTCGTAGCCGGATAATTGGCTGAGACAGGATCGGTTTAAAATTAGATCGGGCGATGCCATTTTGCAAATGGCAATGAGACACCATTTTGCGACTGGCCGCCCAGCGCCATTTTAGTGAATCACGCCATTATAAGTACATACGGCGATGCTATTATTTAGCGTTTTGCGATTTCCACGCGATAGAAAGTTAAAAGTCCTCATCATATAAATAAAGACAGTCACTAAAACATATAAAATGATTAACCCTGCAAAACACGTACCATGGTGCACTCCACAAACACGTAGTCGGACAGCGCTAACTAGCGTCTTTTTTTAATTCCCCAATACTTACACACTGCACACTTACATAAAAGGTTCCCTAGCATTAAAGTGTAATATTCAAGGTTTATTCAGTAATTATTAATGTTGTGAAATAAATGTTATTTGATATCTAAGGTTTAGTACATGGTAAGCAGACAGTGTTTGGTGTTGTACTGATCCACTATGTCTCAACAGATTTCCGGTATCATCGGTGAGAAGATCGCAACATGCATCTGCAAACTATGGACTATAGAGAGTTAAAACATTAAAATGTACTCTGTAATGTTACCAGCTTAGATTAGCATGCAGCGGGAAAAAGGACACAAAGGGCTGTTGGAGACTGACTTGTGTCCATTTGAATTGACATATGAACTATCCTGTAATAGAGACACCTTTAATAAGAACCAATGGAATCATGCCAAACTTATCTATTGTATTGCCTATCCCTGTAAAGAGTATATATGTGGGCTCTCTGAACTCAGACCTCAGTCTTCTTGCTGTGCTGTTGACGGAGGTTTCTATTGCTGATGCCGGTATCTGGGTCCAGAGTGCGTGCGTATGTAACAACTGTACCTTGGGTCTGTATGATTTACTTACGCTAATTGTATTTAGAGCACAGCGTGTAACCATCTGTTTTTATATTGAATAATATCTTTTTGTGCTTTGGAACCACACTCAAAGTCTGAAAGCATTTATTTCTTGTGCGACTCATAACGCTGAATAGCTACAGTATTGTTTAGAAGGTATAGGCAGGAATCGATTGTTAGAAGGTATAGACAGGCAGGAATCGATAGGACAAGAATAAAAAGAATAAACTGTAATGAATGATTACCCTTATTGTGTTAATACTGCAAGAAAACATTTGTCTGTCCATTTTTACATTGTACAGTGCCATATTACCCATACCGGCCAGTTTTTACACTAAACTTTTTTTCGTGGAATCCTGCTTCCCGTGTCCTAATTAGTCTCCCTACGAAATTTGGTGACATTTTGGTTGTTAGATCAAGCTAAAGACAGCTCTGAATAGGGGAAGTTTCATTATGGTAACCCTGTATATATTGCATTCCTAACATGTTTTGTAGAGTGGTTTAAACTAATTATTCTAAACAGGTTTCTGTAGGATAAGTATCAATTATATCTAATGTTGTTTTTTGTTTGTATGTTTCAAACACCAGTGTATGCAAATATTTTCCAATAAATAAAGATTGTATTAAAAAATGAAATTAGATTCTGAACGAATTGAACTCTCTTGGGAACGAGACCTGGGGGTCTCAGTGGACAGGGAGGAATGTTCTTTCATTTGGCAGAGAATTGCAGAGTCCTCCATTACTACAGCCATCATGAAAATTTACAATTTGCTGGCATTTAGTACCAGACAAACTGTATATCATTTATTCATCTATTTGTAACTTGTACTGGAGGGACTGCGGCATGAGAAGCATGCACTCCCAAATTTGGTGGCATCGGAAAAGGCATGGAAACACTGGTAATGGCAGCAGCATATCGCAAGCACATCGCTCCTTTTACCTCGCACCCTCTTAGGGGTGCGCAGTAAAGGGAGCAGTGTTGAGTTGCCATAATTATCTGTGATGTACACAAGCGTCACATATCACAGATAATTGAATTGCCCTATAAAGGTTAGCCATGGTAGTGCTCCTTGATTGCCATTGTCTAATAACCACTGAAAATGGGTGTGTGATGCATGACCAGTAGAAAGTTGAAAGATTTCACACCAGTGGCGCATCCAGGTGGTTTCTGAGTACCCACAATTCCCCTCTGATGAACCAATTTTAGTTTTTAATGAGATGGAGACAACTATATCTCTGTCTCTACACTCACCATGGCCGTGACCAGAGCTGAGTTTTTTGTTCACTACGTACAGATAGCTGAGGAGAAGCTGCTGCGCATACCCATGCTGTGCTATGATGCCTGCTTTGCCTTCTCTTTGAGTTGCTGTACTGTAAAGAATTTGAAGAGTGCAGGCCTTTCATAATGAAGGTTACTGTGGTCCATATAAGCTTATTGAAATTACTTTATGGTAATGGTGGGGCCACCAAATTTTTGCTCATAGAATCAGACTGGTGTTTCATTTTTTTTTTTTTTTTAGATTTCACATCCTCATTACAGGAGGGATTACAGGCTGCCCCTCTGAAAGTGGAAGATTGGTGCATTTTTTTATATATCTGTTTAACCACTGGTGCACAGGACTTTAGCTGATAGGTCGCATCCCATGTGATCAGGCCTCCCCACTGCGTCTCCCAGGTTTTAATAAGGAATTTTTTTCTGGCTTCCCACCCCCCCGGACAGTAATGTAGCAGTCCGTGACCACCCACATCACTGCCGGAATCGCATCCCAGAATGCTGTGCGAATGTAATTCTAGAGCGCATGCACGAAGGTCAAAAGTGTGAGGAGGGGAAATTAGTTCCCCAGAGCACTATTTAGCTGATCTCTGCAAGTGCAGAAATCAGCCATAACAGGGGGTACTGATCATCAGTCCCCCCCTGACAGGTTCTGCATGTGGGGGAGGGGTAATGCCCTATGGGGTGGTGATGGAGGCTTTACTTGCACTGGGGTGAGGGTTGGGGGTAATGTCACAATAAAGTAATTTGACTCTGGGGCTTGGGGGTGCAAAAAAACTGGGACATATTATATGAGGGGCAGGGCATCTTTTAGCACTAAGGGGTTGGGGGTTTGTCATACTTACAGACTTTCCAAAACTCCGGAGCGGAGATGCTGCTGCCCTTCGCAGGAAAAGGCACGATTTGCGGATCCGTGATTAGGGGGCGGGGCTAAATGACACAATCCCCTCCTTACGAACCCGCAAATTCCCTCCATCCTGCCCACTTCACTAGCAAGTGGGCGGGATGCAGGAGATTCGCCTACTCTTCCAGGGGTACAGGTGGCTACTCCCTCCCGCAACTTTCGGGAGAGTAGACAAGTTTGTGTTAATGGGATCTATGACCAGTGGGTAGGGGGGGCGGTCTATTGCCAAGGTAGAGCTTATTTCCCCTTCATGGTAAGAACCTGGAAGTGACGTCCAGTGAAGGCGGATGTGCGATTCCATGCCCATTAAATCCATCTAAAGAAGAAATTTGTCCGCTTGCCAAGTTTCGGGCTCGATTTCCCCTTGCCACAAGATTATATTCCCCCTCTATGTCTACGTGGATGGTAGGGAATGACGTTGGACAGTAACTCATGACATCAGGGTCCTCTCTATGAAGGGCATCTAGACACTACCCTATTGCCAATGGGGGGTGGGAGTAATTTTACAATGGGGGCCTATGAACACAAGGGGACGGGGGAGACACCCCCTAGACATAATTTTTTTCAATAACATGGATAAATTATTTTATTGAAATATGTTTTTAGCTTAATTAAAATGAAAAATCAACACTTTTTGAGTAACATTTGTTAAAAAAATATTGTCAGTTATGTGGTTAAGCCTGTGTGCTTATCTGCTACAGTTCAGAATTTTACAAAGTCCAATGTTGTACCTTGATCCGCTGTCCAGAACTTTTGGAAGCTCCCCAAGTGTTGAGGAAAGATTCATGAACTATAACTATAAATTCAAAATGATTTCTGCTTGCTTCAAACAATAGTAAAGGCAATCTCTCCCAAAACACTAATTTGCAATACAAATAGACACTTTAGGGGTCTATGTACTAATAATCGTGGAACTGCTGCGATTATTATCTATCCATATCGTAGGAGATATTTACATTTTTAGGGGCCTACTCATCATCACTTAATTTATACAAAAGCAGGTGAAAAATAAAATTTTCCCCTAATTTTGTAAAATTTAAGTGTCAGCCCCATTCATCAATCATGTAACGCAGGAGATATCACAGATATCTCTTAGTTACAATTGTGCCTTGATAAATCCACAATTTGGGATCGGGTGCAATGACATCAGCGGCCGCAGGGAGCAGGGACTGACACCTGGCGGCCGCAGGGGGGGAGGCGCTGCAATGACATCAGCGGCCGCAGGGAGCCTGGACAGACACCGGGGGCAAAGTGCTAATTAGCAGTTCAGATCTCAGTCCCCATTAATATATCAATAGGGACTACGTTCTGACCCCTATGTACTAAACTCCAAAGAGCGATGCTTTTCGGAGTTGAGTCCTGGTAGTTTACACCATCTTCAGATGGTGTAAACTACTCGTCTATGGGGGCTCCAGCCCCCGGCCAGTCCAGGAAGCTAATGCTGTGCACATGCGCAGGTACAGTTGCCCCCGGGGAAGTCTTTCACTTCAGTGAAAGACTTCTCAGAAATGCCGGGGATATAACTCGCGGGGACAGCGGTTACCGCAATCGCTGTCCCTGCGAGTTCCCGGTAGTACATAGCCAGGATATTTTTATTAAAAATTAAAATATCCCTGGCAAGTTGGAACGTTAATAATCGTGGCAGTAGCACGATTATTAATACATAGATACCTTAATCTTAACCTATGTTTAACTCATAGGGGCCTATGTATCAAGCTGTTTGTTACATAAAATTATGCAAAAAATGCAGTTTCTGCATAACTTTAAGTATTGTTGCTATGTACCATACTTGCCGACACTCTGGCTGCCCCTTCCGGGAGGGAGCAGCCAGGTCGGCTTAGCAGGGGGGTGGGGCCGGCATAGAGGGACGTGGCCGGGCACATTTAGGGGCAGAGCTGTGAGCGTGGCCACGCGCTGCATTTTGGCCCCACCTCCGCTACACAATGTCGAGTTTTCCGGCATTGTGAAGCAGGGGGCAGGGTTATGATGACACGATTCAGTGCGAATCACATCATCAGCCCCCACGCTGCGGGTGTTTGTGGCTGAATTGCGGAGGGGACTGGGAGCTGGGAGGCTTGCCTACTTTTCCAGGGGGCCGGGAGCGGCACCTGATTTTCGGGAGGCTCCCGGCCAAATCGGGAGAGTAGGCATGTATACTATGTACTAATGGCACAATGCAGCAGATTTCAAAGAAATCTCAGGCAAAGTGCTAATTAACACTGCAGATCACAGTCCCCATTATTATCAATGGGGACTACTATCTGACTCCTATGTACCAAACTCCAAAAAGCTAAGCTACACTAGGTAGGCCAATCCCGGGATCGAGATCGGCGGAATCCTGGGATTTTGGCCTCAAAATGGTTGGGATTGAAAGCTTCCAATCCCGGGATTCGGGATTGGCCTCCCTAGCCGTCGGTAATTAGGGAGGGAGCCCAGCTGCCTCCCTAGTCACCACTGCATGGCACTCAGTTCCCCGCTCCTGGCTCCCCTGGCTGTGCACTGGGAGGGTGGACTGGGGGACGCATGACCTGTGCCTTCATGTCACATTGCGCAGCCCTGTGCCGGCTGCAACGCCTGTCCTCCCATCCACCGTCCTTCTACACGGCACCATCCACGCCGCTAGCTGCCTGGTAAATCATCGTTGGGCGGGGCGGCTGACTTTTTTTTTAGAACGAAGCCAATCCCAGGTATCCCGGGATTGGTGTTTTTTCAATCCCGAATCTCTGGATTGGCCTCCCTAGTTTACACCATTTTAAGATGGTGAAAACTGTTGTAAGCCTATGGACAGATAATAAATTGTGGCAGTTCCGTGATTATTAGTACATAGGCCCCATAGTCTTTCAACCACAAATGCTACATGCTAAAACAAATGCTACATGGAGGCAATGTCTGATAAAGTTAGTGTAAAGATTCACTTCACTGTTTTGATGGTTTTTCTGACTCTTTCAGTACAATATCCAGCTAATATCACTGTAAGAACTTAATTTTCGTCATCTGTTTAAATTTTCTTTAATCATTCTATGGTCATTTACAGTATGTTGTGAAGAAAAATACATTTATCTGAATGTCTTCTATACTTTTTTTCTTACTAAACTGATTACTCGATGCAACGCACCTTGATAGACCATGGACATGCAAACAACGTCGACAGCCTGTGGACAACATTTATGTGCACATTTGCCTCATTGTACAATTCACTAAAGCACTGGGCCTGATTCAGAGCCGGACGCTATTTGCGCTCGCTCGTCCAGAAAAAGGGGCTCGCTATTTAAATTGACCGTTCGCTCTTTGCGGTCTGTTGACGCCTCTATGTCTGAAAGAGCGAACAAAACATGCGGACGTTTTTTTGTAAAAAACGCCCCCTGGCCGCTCGCATCATACGTCATCTCCGCTATTCAATCAAATTAGCAGGCATTCGTTATATTGCAAGCACACGATTTTCGACCGCACAGACTGGTTCGCGCATGCGTACTAAAACCCATACGCATGCGCAGATGTGCGAACATCGCTAGGAACGAACGAGCGGCCGCTTACGAGCGGCTCTGAATCAGGCCCACTGTGCGTAACGCTAACACTTTTCTTGTAAAGGTAAATGAAAGCATAGGAAATCAAAGAAAATCTAAACTAAAAGCAAGAGTATAGAGGAGTCGATACTTTGTGGGTGGATAAAGAAAGAGTCCAAGTTAAATGGATCCATCTTGTATTTTGACGAGAGTGAGGGACTGCAAGATATTAAGGGGCCTATGTATTAATAATTGCGGCATTGCCGCGATTATTATCAGACCGTATCACGGTGGATATTTTAATTTTGAATGAAGATATCCTTGCCACAGTGTATGCACTAACTGTAACTTGCCGGTACAGCGGTAGCACTAACCGCTGTCCCTGCAAGTTAATTTCCCAGCATATTTGAGGAGACTCCTTCGGGGGAATCTGGCACTGTGCATGCACGCAGTGGGCCTGATTCAGACCCGGTCGCAAGCGCTGAGCGCTCGCAACCGGGTCGATGGTGGCCCAGAGCGCATGCGCATGACGGAGCCGGCTCCGTCGTGCGCATGCGCGAGACCCGGATAACAACAGGCAATCCGTCGCTCCGGGTCTCGTACCAAAGGGGGCGTGCTGTCGATGTTGAGCGACAGCACGCCCCCTTTGGTGGGCGGGCCGGGGGAGTGGCTGCCCAAACGGAGGCGTTCCCATGTGAATGCCTCCGTTTGGGGGCGGCCCCACTGACATCACGAGTGATGTCAGTGGGAGAGATTTCGGCTCTGTTAGAGCCGAAATCTCTCTGGGGCTTGCAGCAACAAGACCCTACCACAAGGGTCTCGTCGCAAGTCCGATGGTCGCGATGGTCTTGATTATCACGACCATCTCCTGGCCGCTCGCTATAGCTCACAGGCCGTTCTAAAAGAAAAAATAGCCCGTCCCTGATTCAGAGCGAGCGCTCTGTCAGAGCGACCGGCTCTGAATCAGGGCCACTGTCAGTAGCAAGAGATTCCTCTCCTACAAGATTGTCTCCATAGGATTAAAGTGATTTACGCATAGGAGGGAGCCCGTGTTCACTCCCCGTCCGGCGTCCCCTTCTCTGTCCCTGGCTGCCGTCAGCGGCATCGAGAAAATGGCCGCGGCGGCCATTTTCCAGGCCTTTTCAGCAGCGCTACCGTGGGACATCGGAGATGTAAGTATGAAACAAAAAAAAAAGAATGGGTGCAGGGTGTGCGGTGTGGCCCCTCCTGGACACAGAGTGCACCATACACCCTGCACCCATTATAAATATTCCCCTGGATTTACTGTACGCCATCTGATAGTGTAAATCTACGAGGCTAAACTCAGAAAAGTTTTGCTTTCGGAGTTTGATTCATATGGGTCAGGCCCTAGTCCCCATGGTAATATTGGGAATTGCGGTCTGCAGCGCTAATTAGCCTTCTGCAGGAGATTTGTATTATCATTTTTATGCTTGCAGGCTTTAATATTTTAGTTCATAAGTTTTTATAATGTGCATGTGTCTTTAGCAGTCCAGTTTATTCAGAATTTTTTTTTTCAGATATAGCACCACATCGAAAAACATTACACTGTACTTCTATGAATACAACCTTTGCCATATTGCAATGGAAAACACAAACATTCCCAGTAAAGTCCTTCAGGAAACTAGCAGGAAGGTCAGTCCTCTGTTATAGTGAGCACATATATCGCACAGCGGCACAGCCTACCTCAATGATGCCTAAGTATGTGTCACAATAGGATTCTGAAAAATGAACGAACCTAAGTTCTTATGAAGAAAGTAAAAAAAATTAAACTTTCCATTCATTTGCTGATGTTACTTTGCTGCCCAGTGGCTTTCTCTGGGTACGTCCCATCCATTGTCCTATGGAACTCTGAAAAACTTCAATAACGTAACTTCATCAAAGTAGAATTAACTTTCTGTTTTCCTTAGTAAAAATGAGTCGGGCCAGCGGGAATGATGATTGGGGGATTGCTCCCAGCAGCAGGATACACACAGGGAGGAGGACACTCAGCTGATCCCACCAGCAGCATAATAAGGCACAGCCCTCCACGCCTCCCAGCCTGTCCTCCTCTCTATAACTTTAATTGATGAACAAGCTAGATGAGTCTCAGGGCTTCTGCATAACCTCACTCCCCCTTCTTTATTCTACCCCTCCTTAATTAAGTTTTCACTTCAGGAAGAGGTGGTATAAAGAGCCAACATCCCGCCCTTGTTCTTCTGCACTCTCCCACCTAAGCACTCACACATACACCTCTTACCACCACATACATACCTCTAGCACCGTCACTGGGCACCGATACAGCACATGAAAATTCAACTTTCCTATAGTTGGGTTCAAACCATCCCCAACTTAACCTCCATTTAACACAGTGCTTGCAGCACAGGGGTACAAGGGGCACATTCTCTAGCAACAGGGGACCCAGAAATCTGCAACCGTGGACTCTGCCGAGGAATCAGCTGTTGGTTTGTACACCATGAGTACTCTAAAGGCAGATAGCGAGCACAATAATAATATAGAGGAAGAGGTAAGTGGGATCATTATGTCCGCTTCCCTGTTACACCCTCCTTTCTCCATATTGTCTGCATCTCTCATTGTAAAATATTTTATTGCTATTTATTCTCACTTTGAAGTGTAGTTGACTCTTTTGAATGCTGAGTCTTGTTGCACTGCTTTGGCACTCCTGCATCTTGCTAATCGCTGTAGTAGTTTCACCGTCCTATTTATATGAGGGCTCTGAGATTCGAGTAGTTTATTGTAATATTTTTTTTAGCATTGCATCATTCATTTCATATGTTCGGGAGAGAGAGAAAATATATATATATTAGTGTGTTTAATTCACTCAAAGCTGTGTCTTTCATTAAATTTATTTCAGTATAACCTTACTATCAGTGTTATATGTATGAAGAAAAAAATTTATTTATTTTTTTTCCCTCTATCTTCTTGTCTTCAAAATCACCAGTTCATCTGCAATCTGAAGTAAAATATGCGTTCGAGTGTAGGTTTTGTTTTGTGGCTTTTTTCCCCCCAATAAATAAGTCATTTGGTCCAAGGAAACAAATCACAATGTACAACTGTTTATACTGAAGTATCCATAATATATTGTGGAAATCTCCCCTTCTGTTTTGAGTGTAATATACACTGAGGAGGCCTTCTCATACAGAAGAATCTGTAATATAAATGTAGGTCAGTAGTCTTTGAATTGTCAAGCATTAATGCAAAGATTATTAGATGGTAGGTTTAATTGTGACCCTAAACAAAGTAATTATGTAATGTCTACTTCTAAAAGTTTGACAGCTGAACTAGTTAAACAAAACATCTGTGTATTAACTATAGTTGTGAAGGATTGCTATGAATGTGCAAATTACTAGTATTGATCTCTTCCATTGTCGTGGCTTAGTGCGTTTTAGATTTGTGCAAGAAGCTTTGTTGCACCCATCAAAACTAGGCACTGGTGCATATTTTTTTTTTTTCTTTAGATTTTCAGCACACACAAATGTTTATCTTGCAGGTGTGAGGTAGTTAAGTATTGTCCCATCTAAAATGTGTTCACACTGCATTCTTCCTTTAATATTCCATTGGTGGCTCTCATACTGACTTGCTACCATGAGTGTCCAAATGGGCCACTTCTAAGGGTAAAACATCCGCGTCCCTGCTGTCTACCTGTAAAGGCCCCTAAACATGGAACGATATTGCACACAATCCGATTGTAACCATAGTTTAGCGATATCGTTCTGTGTATGCACGATATCCGTGGGTTCATCAGTCGCTTTGCCTGATCTTTCTGAATGTTCAAAAGATCAGGTGAATTGACTGACTATCCCATGCAGCCTTTGGGGGGTGGGGGGAGCAGCAGCATGTAGCCCGATATGTCATCCTCGGATCGTCTCTCATTGGTAGGTACACATCGTGCCGTGACAAATAGTTGGATATGTTTCGGGATGCACAGCTGCGCTGCACTAACATAAGGATAGCAGCCTATGAGAACGTTCTAGGTCTACCTCAGACCTTAGTGGTAAAGCATATGAATTGTGGTGTGAATGTAGTCACTAGGCGCTACCTTTGACACTAATGGACAAGTCTTGAAAATAAATCACTTAAAATTACATATATACCACTCCTATGTAGTGATAATTAGCATGTCAATGAACCGACCAGTGTCATAGATATCAAAACATGCACATTTTATTATAATAAAGACAATGGTAAAATAAATGAATAAAACTTTGCCAGGGTGGCTGCTTTACCAGATAATCGGTTTAAATGGGCATAGTATTTTGAAGACAGGTGGTCCAGATCACCTTAGTCCTCTCTGCCACTGCTTTAGCTGTCCTAGTCCACAGTCCCCTTTTTCCTCCTTGTTTCCAACGCGTTTCGGGACTCCCTTGTCCCTTTTTCAAGGCATCTGACACTGGTCGGTTCATTGACATGTTAATTATAACCACATAGGAGTGGTATATATGTAATTTTAAGTGATTTATTTTCAAGACTTGTCCATCAGTTTCAAAGGTAGCGCCTAGTGACTACATTCACACCACAATTCATACACATCGTACCGTGTATACCTAGCTTAAGTGTTTCCTCTTTGACTTGATACAAAAAAAATTACATAAATGCCTTTACTGCATACAATTTAGACATTTCATAAATATGGTAGTGACCTTGCTAACCTCCATTTTGTCACTGGCATTAGCCTCAGTGCTTGGAGACTATCAGCAAACATGTTCAAGAGGGCTTATGAAATGTCTGGCTCATTGTTGCTGCTTATGGCCGAGAGATTAGAATTGCTTGCCCAAGTGTCCTTGACTCAACATCTTTGTTTGTTTGGGGGGAGCCCACAGCTCATGGGTGTGACACTCTATTTAATTTTGATAGATAGATCTATCTATTATTCACGGGCCCGGTGCAAGCCATGAGCCCTCCGTGTAACATCACATGGGGGCAGGATGATTACAGCAGTGCCCAGAGCATCCTGAGGATGCTCCGGGCAGCTTTAAGGGCAGAGCTGTGACAGTCTGAAGAATCCTAAGGATGATCCAGGTGGCACTGTTGCTTAGATTCTGGCTGCAGGGTGACAGTCTAGGCAGCCTGCTAGCCAGATGAGGATAGCAGAAAAAAGCTGAGGGCCAGACCAAATGATTCAGAGGACCTTCTACTGCCCCCGGGCAGGAGGTTCCCCAGCCCTGCTCCATTTGAATAGAAGCTCATGTCTGGTTGTGATGGTTTTAAGGCTTATTTTATATAATGTATAGTCCTACATTTAAACAACCTTGTGCATATGAGACATGAAGATGTATACTCGAGCATGATTTAAGTAACTGTTAATATACTTAAGGTAGGTAAAGTAGTACCTAAACACACATTGCTGCTTTGACTGGAAGAATATGGCGTTAAGTTTATCAATGTTAACTCTAGTGTTGAGGTACATACCTGACAGATCAGAGGAATGATCCATGACTTGTATAGATTTTTTTTTTTGACAGCTGACACAATCCAGAGAACATCTGATTTTTATATATATAATATTTATTTAAAATTTCCCCAAATATCACGTGTTTTTTTTTTTTTTAAAACTATTTGCTGCATGACATCTGCTTGCAGGGACTAACTAATGTCTCGAGTCGATCTCAGGTTTATGAACTGTACATGCTGTGCAATAATTGGACCGACCAGCTGGAATTGTCCGATTAGCCCAATAATTG
The DNA here is from genome assembly GCA_031769625.1 of Taudactylus pleione. NCBI lineage: Eukaryota > Metazoa > Chordata > Amphibia > Anura > Myobatrachidae > Taudactylus > Taudactylus pleione. The sequence goes on from JAUIMM010000018.1 coordinate 21,258,519, forward strand.
TGGATTGTACTAAGCTCTGGTAAGTCATAAACTACCAGCCAGTCGGCTCCTAAAGGTGCATATCCACTACACTACTTTATGAACGATAACGACATTATCATTCATTATTCTGTGAGTGGCTATTGTGCCCACACTGAACTGTCATTCAGTGCCGGCACCCTCCCTCATCCCCGAACACTCACAACCTGACGATAGTCATGTTGGGCAGTATGTACAGGTGATGACATATGCCGGCAACGACCAGCGTGCATGGCTGGTCGTTGCCGGCATATTCGCTGCACGATTACTGAACAATTTAATATCGTTCAATCGATCATTTACATCGTGCAGTGGATATGCGCCATAACTGTCATGTAAAGCTGGGCATACATGTACAGATAAAATGCCTGTCAGACCGACACACATTTTATCTGGCAGCATGCCAGCCACAGATGTCTGCGGCATACACTGAGAAATCTCGTGTATCAGCCTGACCTCTGTGCTCCGCCCCCGGGGGAGGAGAAATTTACCTGTTCCTTCCATATGAAGGAACACAAGTAATGTCTGCCGCGGCTGGGCGTACACTGCCCTATGCGACCGACAGTTTACCCCTAAATCACATCTGCCGGGCATGCTGGACAATCCTGCATTCCCGACTGAGCAATATTTAACAATCGCCCACACACACTAATCGGGGCGATCTGTGGATATCTGGAGGATCAGCCTGATAATTGTAGCATGTATGGCCAGCTTTACATATGGTTTGAAAAATGAGTTACCAATTGGTTGGTAGTGTATCGCTCTCAAATTTCACTTTCCAGAGCTTAGTACATCTCCCCCTGTGTACTTAAATATTAGAACATGGGGTATCTGGCACTCTGGTTAATGTGGGAACAGTGAAAGTTTGAACTGTTATATTTGAGGTTGCATGCAATTGTCTTCCTTGACATAGAAGCACTACTAGCTCCTAGCCTATTAGTGGGTACCCACCTGACAGATATAGCTATTTGCAGATGATGGTCATTCATACATGCTGAACGGCCATCATCTGCTTGTGCTCCTGGGTCCCTCCCCCCCCCCCCCCCCCCCCCTTCGTAGCTGCCGCTGTGTGTGTATGGGTGGTCTGCAGACTGCCCGTACACACTTGCCGATGGACAAGTATGTCTACAGACATATCTGTTCATTGGCTGTGCAGCACAGCCAGTGCGATGCGTCTGTACGACGCAGTTCAGACATCGTATGCACACTTGCCGACGGGCAGCAGACATAAATGTTTGTATGGCCTTGCATAATGTCCTGCTCCAAGTGAAGGTCTTAAGATCCAAGCTAGGGTCTAACTTTGTAGTGTTTGAAATGTACCAGCTGCTATAATTTTTTTATTTTGTATTGTCGAGAACTTTAAACTTAATGGGAGTTACTGGCCCTTAAATGCCAAGATTTGTTGACCTCTGCTAATCTACTCTAGCTGGCTTGTCCCCTGAAGCACACAAACTAAACCATTGCTGTTCCAACTAGCTATAGGAAACCTATAGGTAGTTTACAGATTAATAGTATTCATAGGTTAGTGATTTTGGTTTCTGGAGATGTGGCAAGACAATATGTTCGATGTTAGAAACTTAACCGAATGGGGTACTGCGAACCTGTGCTGATTATGCAGATGCTTCTGCTTTATCTCCTGCAGACAATGTGTATTCTACACTAGTAACTTCAGATTTTTGTACCCGAACCATCACTCACCATATCACATTTGCACTTTTTAATATGATCTAATGGTGCATACACTCGGTCAGATTTGTCAGATCATCGATTTTGCTGAACAATTTCAACAATGATTTGAACGATGAATGATTCCTGACATTAAAATGAATAATTGTCAATCTTCCTACAAAGTCTGTCCGATATCGTTATTTGACATGCGGCAACAGTTGGTTGATGCATGTCAGATATGAACTATTTTTACAATCTATCATTCAGATCTTTAAGAAAATCTGACCATGTATGCAGCATAAGTACTGTTGACTCAAAATATCCTAATTGAATTGTGCAAAGGTCTAATGACTATTGGATAACATCATACTTGCCAACTCTCCCTGAAATGGTAATCTCCCTGATTGTATTTTACCTGCCTTATGAAGATGTTGTGTCAAAAAATGCATATATTTGTTTGTTTTTTCTCATATTGGATCATTCATCACACTTCTCTGCATTGGCTGTAGGACAAAGATCCCTATGACTACATGAATTTTCTGAAAATTATCAGTGTTTCCTTCAACAAGTAGATCTTGTGTAACTGTTTTGGGGCTTGTTTACATTTGGGTGTAAGTAAATTTTATGACACCTCTCAGATGTAGCAGTACATGCCCACTTTACCACCGCGCTCATAGGTGTTGCTTTCACAATCTACCTGAAATGCATTTTCAAAAGTAGCAAGTATGGGTAAGATGTTATTAGTCAGGTGTATTCATAACCTAATACCATAACGTCAGACAAATATTACATTGGTAACACATTCTAAGACGTCTGTATGCTACAATGATCAAATGATTTGTGTTTCACCTGCTAGTTACCGTGTAGTCTAACCTGGGCCCTGCCAGCGTTTGTCAGGTACCCTTGCATGATCTTTTACTGGAGAGAGACTTCTTCTAGTCCATATCTTAAATTGAGGACCAAAGGCAATACATCTGGTTGGACTGTGCCCTATTTAGAGCTTGCGGCCACATTTATTTTGAATTAAAAATAAAGATTTTCTTTAGAAATTTTTCATTCTTTTGGGTATTCCTAATTTGCCAGAATTGAGTAGATGCAACAGTAGCTTGTAAATGGTCTACTGCTAGGTGTTTGGATATCTTTATGACAATGTATACCTCAATATCACTCTACACCTCATTGTGGTGATATGCATCTTGGTCCAATCTGATTGGAGTGCATTAATACCATTCTTATAGCACTTGTATTGGCCAGCTCTTTTTGCCTCCAATTAGTATATCAAAGATAATGGGGCCTATTCATCATAACAACAAGTATTTCTGCAAACCTTTACCTAAATATTGTATTTAAGTAAGGGAGCCATTAATTAAACTAGTAATGCAGGAGAGATGTCCTGGTTAGTCTTGCTGCATTAATTTCCACTTTTTTTTTTTTTTTTTTGTGAGGATGTAGAAATTATGCCATTCATCAAATTCCAAAAACAATTTTTCTAATTTGATACTGTATGCCATCCTCAGATGTAAGGCTTCACAAGCTGACGTGGGACCCCCCCCCCCCCCCTCCTCCCTCTTCTGTGCTGTCCTTCACGGCTCCCTCCCCCACCGCTGAAGCATGCAGAGTGAAGCATTTTTCTCCCCTCTGTCCGGTCCCCAGTGGGACTTCTAAGTGCTTTTCCGTTGTAAGTTCTTAATTAACGGTTTAAAACACCACAAGTGCCACCAGGAAATGGACAGGGTGAGAACATTGCCATTTTTTTCTTTACTCACTGCAGCTGTAATCAGTACTGCGCATGCGCCTCTTATGTGAATGGAAGTGGTGCATGCTTAATGGCATGCTAAGATAGGAGCAGGCAGGGAAAAGTATCTAGTCTTCCGAAAAGCTGTCATCACTAATATGATGGCTTTCTGGAAGAGAGACTCATGGAGAACAGGAATGACCCCATGCGTGTTCCAAACATAATTATCTCCGTATAGTTTTTGAAATGATGAATAGACCCCCAGTGATTGTGGTTCTGCATCTATCGTTTGACAGATACAAGGTAAACCTTTTTAAGAACAGCTCTAGATCAGGGTACCAAACTCTGTCCTCAAGGCACTCTTAACAGTCCAGGTTCTAAAGCTATCCATGCTTGAGCACCGGTTGCTTAATACCTCAGTCAATTGCATTCACAAGTATGGCTGGATCATTTACTGATTTAGCCTAGAGTACATAACCTGTGCCTCGAAAGACCAAAGGATCCAGAAAATTGCACTATTGACCTCTTAACCACTACTTGGTATTATCTCTTTTCTCCACACCTGTTTAACTGATGGCTAGATGTGAATGACTTGTTGCCAGAAGTGGCTTATTCTGTGATATAGATAGATATCTATTTATTTTTTATCTTATTTTTTTTTCTCTTCCCCCTCTGGCGGGATATATCCCTCCTGACATGGGACTAAAGATAGGCATTGAAATCCCAACTCCTATCATTAGCCCCACTACAAAATCCCAACACCCGGCATACCGAATTAAGGTAAGCTGGGTGTCTTAGCATTTAGCCACGGGGGGAGGGTTAAGTTTAGGCACCCTCTGGGACTGTTAGGGTGTGAGCAGGGGGGTGTTAGGTTTAGGCACCACTAATGGGAGGGTTAGGGTACTTACCTGCTGCAGTTGGGATTTTGATCAGTTGGGCTGCCGCTGTCTGTATTTGATCTGGAGGCTAAACAGCCACCATCATTACATACCAATTCTCTCTCTCTCCTATTATATTAGAAACCCAGCATGCTGGCACTCTGTAGGCAGCTGGAACCAGAAAATGGCTTGCTTGGGTGCATCCCTGGGGCTAACTCACCCCTAATGCAATGAACAAAGATGGCACTCAGTCTCCTCTCAAATGGTGAAAAAAATAACAGCTTTAATCAACATTTTGGGGTCCAGTCCCCTCCCTCCGGACACTGATGAAAGAAAGGGACTAGACCTGAGGAAGGGGACTAGACCCTGAAACATTTGTTTAAAGCACCTTATTTTTTCACCATTTCAGAGGAGACTTGGCATGCCATCTTTGTTCATTGCAGTTATATAATGTATATCTATCACATTAAAAAAAAATAATCTTGCTGGTTAAATTTTAAGCCTTCGAGTTTAGAGAAATTGAGCATAGTACATTATATGTACAAGGCCAACAAATGAAATGCATAAATATGTACTGTAATACAAATAAAAGGGACAGCCCCAAAGTTTAGTGGGCGCGTTTACAGGAGCTTAGGTTGCTTCAAACAATAGGGCAGGGCTTTTTGTGTTGAAAATGTACCCCCTTGGCTTATACTCGAAGTGTAGCGCTGACTGGATGGAGTTCGGCCAGTGCTACACAGCACAAACACACAGCTGCCGGAGAAGGCAGCTGTGTGTTTGCTGTCAGACTCTCATCGGCTGCTGCTGCTCCCACTGCGGGAGGCTCTCGCAGTGGGTAATGGGAGAGACGTCATGAGTAATGACGTCTCTCCCATGCAAAGTGGCCGGAGGAGCTGTTAGCGGCTGGACCAGGAGCGGGAGTTTCAGGTAAGTGATTTTTAATTTTTTTTATTACGTCTCTCTACAGGGGGCGATTACTACAGGGGGGGGGATTATTACTGGGGGCACTACCTGCTGCTGCCATTTCCCACCCTAGGCTTATACTCGAGTCAATAAGTTTTCCCAGTTTTTTGTGGTAAAAGTAGGTACCTCGGCTCATATTCTGGCCGACTTATACTCGAGTATATACGGTATCTCTATCATTCTTGGGCCTGGTGCAGGCCACACCCCTTTCATGTATTGTCACATGGGGACAGGGCCACAATCGCCAGGGATTACAGCAATGCCTGGAGCGTCCAGAGGATGCTTAGGGGAGCTGTAAGGGCAGCGGTGTGACAGTCTGAAGCGTCCTAAGGATGCTCCCTGCAGCACTGCTGCATAGATTCTGGCTGAGGGTGCCATTATAGGCACCCTGCTATCCAGATGAGGCTAGCAGAAAAAAAGCTCAGAGGGCCAGACAAAATGATTCTGGGGGCCTTGTATGGCCTCCGGGCCTGAGGTTCCCCATTCCTGCACTAGGGATGTGCATGATGGCAGAAAAACTCTGATAGACCAACATGCTGAAAATTTAACGGTCTTGTCACAAATATATTTTTTGCTGTAAGGCTTAAAGGGGCAATTTTACAGAAAGTAATGTAAAGGCAGAAATTGGTGTAGTAAAAATGCCCCTGTAAATCTTGCAGCAAAACTAATAGATGGTGCTTGTGGCAAATCTGTTCAATACAACCCCTGGTAAGACTACTAGGGACAATTTGTTTTTGGTGGTGCGATAATTAATGGGTGCCCGTTGTAGCAAACCAATTGCTTTTGGGCGCCCATTATTGCGTTTGTCACTCCCACTTAAACAGGGTTTAGCCACATATAGCTGCTAAACAAGTCTAAAGTCCTGGTTAGGGAACCCAAACCACTGACTTTTCACACATTTCTGATCTCTCTCCTCTGGAGGGGGCGAGCAGAAATGCCAGTGACTGTTCACGCTTGAACGGAGTAATAATTGAATTGCTCAGTCAGGCACCCTGCACTGACAGACGCCAGTGCTAACAAATTAATCTCTCCACTAGAATGGTTAATCAACCATTTTAACCCCCCCCCCCCCCAAATCAAGTGATTTTATTGATATCTGACCCAATTAGACCAACTTTCTACTAAAATCCCCTACCACCAGAGCAAACTGTCTAGACCAGAGTTTCACAAACTCCACCAATACAGTCCAGATTTTTAAGGATATCCTTGCTTGATTCCAAATGGTTAAATCAAATTGACTGAGGTACTAAGTCACCTGCTGTAATAGCAATTTGGGAAACTGGTCTAGACTGTCCCCAAAATATTCAGCTTGCCTACAATATATAAGCACATGATTAGCTGAAGTTAAACTTTTCACCTTAGTTTATTCTCCCTTTTTTTAAAGTGCTGGGTACTTGACCATCCAAAATACAGATTTAACAACTTGCATGTGATCTGGGGGTAGGATTGCCTTGTGGTAAGTGCTTTCAGATGTATACACATTGTGGTAAGTAAAATGTTTGTTAGATGCCAGCAAACGTGGATTGATCATTGGTGGTAAAAATGTATAGGTTATCCAGTTTTAGTCTAAGATTCCATATGAAACAGTGCACCAGCATGATCTAGTAGCCTTTGCACATGAGTATTAAGTAGTTATTCAAATGTCTAATCTTTTTACAGTACATTAAAATGTGGAAACATACCGTGAGTCTTTCCAGAGAGAATGGTGGTGCAGATGTTTAGGTGATGGAATAAATTGTTGAATGGGGTAGAAGTAGCCCCTGGACACCCCAAATCCAGCAGATATTTTTGGTAAGAACTAAAAGTGCCAGCATAGCCTCCCTCTGATCAGCTGGTAAAGCATGCTAGGACTATCGAAACAGATGGAGAACCACAGGTTGGTCATGCCTGTACTAGGGGTTAACACATCACCTGTGAAGTAAAGCTGTGTATTCAGTACACGATATAATGAACGATAACATCATTATCATTCAATTTTCCACAATATCGTGCAGTGGATATGCAGTCAAATACCAGCAATGCGCGCTCCCGCTGGTCGTTGATGACGTGTCTCTCATCGCCCAAACCTGCTGTCCAACCTGACGATATCATTATGTTGTGCAGGTTCGGTAATGAGGGAGGGTGCCAGCACTGAACGATAAATCGTTCAGTGTGGGCTCAATGTCCACTGCACAATATAATTAACTAACTGTTATCATTCATAATATGTAGTGAATACGCGGCTTTAGACTTCAAAACATCTCTCTGGTAATTGGTTTTGATGCACTGAGAACATGTTGATTTCTTCTATGTTTGTCAGCTGCTAATATCTGTTCTACTTGCAACTGCCCCTCTGACCCAGGGGTTTACTACTTTAAACAACTTCCTGTTGACTAGCATGCTGCTTTTGTCTCACTTAACATGTGTTTGACAGTGACTCCCACTGCAGCAAGCAGAATGTGCTACTGCTGTGATTTATCAATCCAGGAGCCTTTTGTGATGTGTGGTGGAAAGTCAACCCCTCCAAATACTTGTGACTTTGTCTTCTATCGGAAACTCTGCATTTGTGGGCCTATATCAATAAATATTTGTGGGATATCCCTCAAACATGGTAGCTAACGCCTTCAGGTGGTAACTATTGTAACCTATGGGCTACATAAACCCATATTCAATTTGGAGCAAAGTCAGTTGCCGAACTTTTCGCCGTCATCACTGGTTTTGGGTGCGAAAAAGTATTGCACTCGTCCCAGCTTATTCCCGTATGCAATTTAAAATTGGCGAAAACGGGACTTGGCGAAACTAAAATCAGCAAAATTCTGTCAGTTTGGGGGAATATCAGCCTGACACACCCCAAAAGATGATCTGACATGGGGGGTCACTCTGGATACCCCTGAATAGCCCAGCTGAAGGTATTTGGGGTTTTTAAATGGTCTCAATCAGAGCTATATAGAGTTTCTAAAGAAGTGAATAGTATTTTGGAGGGTTTTTTTGGGGGAAAATAACTAGTCCTATCAAATTTGGGGTACATGAAAATGGGTACTAGCATATTTTGAAGTTTTCAAAAATGTGAAATAAACACCTGGGGCATACTTGGGATCCCCCCTGGAGTCAATGTCTCTAGTTTTTAGTTTGTCCCCAACTTTGTATTTTTTTTTTATTTATTTTTTTTGCCCCCAAAACGAAAGTACTTTTTTGTGGTGTCCTATGGAATTTTTTTTTTTTTTTTCAATTTTTGACAGATTACCTTTTAGGGAACTGTCCAAGGGGTGCAGGGTGGTTTTGGTGTGCATCCCAAAACCCCAATTCTGCACTCTCGCCACCTATCCATAGGCAATACTTTCTCGCCAGGTCTGATGCATTGACTTTTCGCACCAGCAAAAAGTCAGGCTAATTGAATACAGGGATAAATGAAATCGCCAAAACTGACTTTTCGCTTCTAATTGAATACAGACCATAATGTACAACTTGCTGGGGGAGATTTGTTGGATCATTCTCTGGCAATGGCCACCTGTGCATGTGTGGTCCGTAGACTGCATGTATGCAGTAGTGGCAATTCCTTTTTCTGGTAAAAATGATGGAAAGGGTTTTTATCACTGCTTAATAGACCTCTGTGCAGGTCTTAAGTAGTCCTTTAAACTTGATGCCTTTTGGGATATCTTAATTTCCTAAATCTTGAATGTTTACAAATGTGATCCACATGAAGAATGCATTGCCATAAAACTTTGCTATATAAATTTTAGCCTAGGAACAATCCATCCTTTATGTAACTTCTAGTGTGCACCACCAAACTTACTTCCCAAACAGAATTTTGAACTAACTTTGAAGCAAGCTCAATATTTTAAGGATAGATTTAGGCTACTTATCTGCTGTAAGTCAACCCCACCCCCCTTGTGCCTTGTTAACATTAGTTGGAATAATTGTTTCCTATGGTTGAAAATAAAACATCCAGAATAGCTAGCATGGAAAAAAAAATGTCCCTACCTCACTGCAGTATGATAGTATGGTTTATCAGTTCCTTGTCTCCGGTGCCATTCTATACTGTCTAACACCAGTGTTAGAACCTTATAAGCTCTGTTCTTGGTTTTTATATGCATCCTAACATTCCATCTAGCTTCAGTCAGCCTCAACTATAGCTTGATGTACATATAACGTGGCTCCCTGCCACTGCTCTCCAGTCAGTGCTGGGAAGGGGCATCTAATGATTCCATCTAGGGTACCATGAGGCAAAGCACCTGGGTCTGGTTCTGAACTGCCTTGACTGAGAGTTGCAACTTCTTTTTTTTTTTTTTTTTTTTTGTCTAGTAAATTATCCTGTGATTCCTTACTGAGCACCTTTTTGGTTTAAATGAGTTGTAGCTACAATTTATATTAAGCATACAAAAATGTGCAATTGTTGGTGCACCAAGTCCACACTGACCTACAGTGAACAATGTTACCACATGGCATCTGCTAATGTTGAAAAACAACTAGCTGATAGACCTGGTAAGTTTTGCTAATGCTATTCACATTTCATCATTTTAACTTAAGGTGCTTGATACTCTAGTTAAACAAAATAAAGTTGCAGTCCTACAGTGTGTAGTCAAGTGTTTGACTTCAACCATGTGTAAACATGCCCTTGGTAAAGCTAAGCGTAGGCATTTAAGCCATGTTCTCCTTGTGATGGTTGTATGTGACTTATCCTGGAAACTGGTGTAGATATTAATCTGACAGTGAGGAGGTATTTACAAGGCTGGCAACAGAAGTCTTGGGGCCCAGTACTACTGTTTTTGAGGGGCCCCCTCAGCCATGAAGGTAGGAAGAACCCAGCAGCAGAATTCTCAGCTGCTGCCTCTCCATCCCAATGCTGTGCCTCATCCTGATAGTTTCACCAGCAGGCAGCTCGAAGCATAGTAAGGTGTTGGAGAGGCGTTGCGTCCCGAGGCATTTACCATCCACACTGGGAGGGACCCCAATAAACCTTGGGGCCCAGGACAGGAGCACCCTTTGTACCCCACTGTCACCAGGCCTGGGTATTTATGAAAACTAATGCACATGAAGTGAAATTGCTGTTAACTACCAGGGTTTTTTTTTTTCTCTTTGGTAGGAAATGAAAGTATCTCGTGGTTCTGGGCAATAACATTTCTAATGTGAATTGGTGTTCATAAATGCCTTTCAGACTGGAAATGTTAAACTTTCATCCTTCTAAAACGGGTGGGGAACTTTTTTTTTTTTTTTTTCCTGCCGAGGGCCATTTTGATAGATGATAGATTTATCTATCTATCATTTGCAGGCTTGGTTCTGGCCATTCCTCCTCTGTGACATCACACATGGGTGGGGCCACAATCACCAGTGATTACAGCAATGCCTGGAGCATCCTGAGGCTGTAAGGGCAGCACTGTGACCGTCCTCTGAAGTATCCAAAGGACAGTCCAGGTGACACTGCTGCATAGATTTTGGCTGCAGGGTGCCATTCTAGGTACCCTGCTAGCCAAATGAGGCTGGCAGAAAAAAGTTCAGAGGACCAGACCAAATGATTGAGGGGCTTATAAGGCCCCCAGCAGAAGGTTCCCCATCCCTGTTCTAAAATATTCTGCCTTTCTATAGCAAACCATTTAATACTCGCATGGAAAATTAATTTGTAGGGCTTAATAGTAATGTTAGCAGGACAACTATTTGATAATTGGCAATAAAAATTCCCCTAGTGTTGAGGCTGGGCTTACTTGCATTACATCAAAGTTGGTTAGGCAACAAATCTTTTCTGCACTTGCAGTCGAGATCCTACTGCCTAATAATTCCAGGGCAGATGTTGTACCAAAGCAACCATGCATAACAAACAACTAGATTAACCTCTGAGCCCAGATGTAGTTGTCCCTACCCCCCCTACCATGCTTTCTTTGCAAAGATAAATATTTTATAGCTTAGATTTTTTTTTTTTTTTCAGACAAAACATCCCTGGTGGTTTTAATAAGTGAGTAGTTGACATGTCTGGAAATAAAAACCTATGACAGGTGGGAAGAAGAGTGCAGCTGGTAGCCATGTTTGGAAAAGGCAAAATATATAGATGCATCATAGTTCAAAGTTGTTAAAACGAAACCTAACTGCCATGAAAACTTTTTTTTTTTTTCTGTAGTTTAAGGATCTTTACAGAAAATGGTGTTTTATAGACAGACCTTTTATACTGGATCAAGGTCACTGAAGCTGTGTACTACCAAATTGAATATGCTTGAGAGTTGTAATGTACTGAGCATTGAAACTTGTTTGTGTAATGGATCACTGCTAATGAATTGGATGTAGTCAGAATCCTGATGGTCAGAATGCCGACTGTCACAATACAGACAACTACATCCCAACTGTCAAAAACCCAACAGGTTGTTAGAATTAGGGCTAGGCTGCAGCAGGGTGGGTTAGGATTGGGGTTAGAACACTTGCCAAAATCTGTTGGGATTTTGACAATTGGGATCCTGTACCCAACCTGAATGAATGGGCTCATTGCATATGTTAACTATAGAATGTTAATGGGCAGCCTGTGCGCTGTATGTAGTCACTAACAGTGCTGATTCATTGGCTATTGAGTATGTAGCATGTATAAACAAAATTGAATGGCAGTGAAGGCTTGATCCATCAAATAATCCAGTGGTATTACTGCATTGGGGGATACAATATGCTTCCTTAGGTATTTTTAATGTGTTATGGTTTTGTGTTTCTTTATTGGGTCAATGGTGCTTGGTGTGATTTTTATGGAAGCAATGGAATTACTTGAACTACTGATCTACAGGTTCTGGAAGCCAATTTGTGGGGGTATGGTGTTTTTTTTTTTTTTGAGTCCAAGGATCCACAAGTAATGCTCATGAAATGGAATACTATATAATCCTGCTATATTTCTTGCTTTGTTTTATCTTTTAGGGAATAGTTTGCAGTTCTGTATTTGTCCTGCTAGTTACATGGCTTGGCATGTGATTCTAAATTGAATGTGGGCCCTCTACAGCTGGACAACTTATAAACATTGTGTAACATCTAGTTACATCTTCTGGAGAGAACTCTATAATTTCATCCCTACACATTTGGTGTCTATAATTGTCTAAATTACATGTAATTCGGGATATTTAAGAATAGTGGTGGCAAAAGTAGTTTAACTAATTCAGGTAAAGTTGAGGCAATGCACCCGTAAATATTATGGGGTATGTAGCACTTTAATGGAAATGGGGAAACATAATAGAGAGGAAGCGGTATGATTTACCATATGATGCATTTCGGGCGGTTGGAACCCCGACACCAGCAGGCCGGCAGCAGTGAAAACCCGATCGTCTAGAGCGAAGTACTAACTAACCGAATACCCTCCCTTTGGGGTGCCTAACTCTCCCTCCCCCTAGCCTAACCTCCTGGGGGGGGGGGGGTGCCTAGTCCAACAGAACTTTTCGTTAGTAGGAAGAGTATACCTTGCAAATAAGACCATCCTATATTTGCTAACCTCTCAATCACTGGTAATAGGGCTTTTCATACATTGTTCTATGTGCATCTGACCTTTTCCAATGATGAATCTTTGACCAGCATAGTTTTGAAGTCACATTAGTATCTAAAAAAAAAAATAAAAAAAAAATGGTCTTTCACTTATACTTTGACTGCAAGGTCATTTATAAGCAAAAGTTCTGACCTGACTTTTTTTTTTCAAAAATGTACATAAAACCTTCATCAATAAGGGTGTTCACTCTTATTCCACCTGTAACATAGTTTTTAATTGGTGGGTGAAATTAAGCACATGCCCACATTTCAAGGACCGATTGTAATCTTTTGAGAAATGCCAGGCTTTAGCTAAGAAATTCAACATGGCTGATGGGGAACCATGTACCTTTGGGATGTGACTCTACAAAAGTGGATTGATACACCACACTAATTTAATAAATAGAATTTGAAGTGAGCTCATGTTTCTAACAAGCTTTATGTATATGACTACATGTCTTGGCTGTCAGTAGGTAAAGTCTATATATTGTGGGGTTGAGTTTTTTACTCTATATCCACACCAATGGCCTTGAAATATGTAATTGACTCTACAATGATACCTCCTTGTTCATATAACTAAACAGAATGCAGTTTAAATTTGTGTGGAGGTGTTGTGTTTAACTATGTTGTCTGAGCTTTTATTTTTTTGTCCTTAAATTTCTAATCATGGTAATTGCAGACATAAAATACACACTTGTGTAAAATAGTAATTTATATTAACTAAATGTGTTGCTAGCATGACCCTGTAAAGGTGCCTACACACTGGACAATTTTAGGCGCCATTTGCACAAAAACTATGCATCGTAATGATACATTTAAAAACCTGCAAATTGTGCAGCTTCCAGGAAGGACAACTGTCCGGTGGGTCGTTTGTTGTATCTTTAGATCTTGCCTACTGCAGGTTAGATCTGGCAACGATGCACTGGAAATCATAAGGACATACTATAGGTCTGTAGTCACATTGCACAGTTTAGCAAGATATTGTCTGTTCAGGAGTGTTGGTGAGTTGCCCGGGAGTTCAATGGAAATCGTTGACTACATTGAATCTTTTGTGAATTGTCCAGTGTGAGGACACCTTAACACTACTAGTATTTGCATAAAGCTTTCTATGACTACAATAAAATTCCTTGCTTATGTGTTGGTTTTTATGAAATTAACCTCCCCCTTCCTAATCTACAGGTCCGCACCCTCTTTGTCAGTGGTCTTCCAATAGACATCAAGCCCAGAGAACTCTACTTGCTTTTTCGACCATTTAAGGTAGGATGACTGTTATTGTTACCAAGACTTTATAATCCTTATCTTATTTGAACTGCTATAAGTAACATTGCTATTGTAGCTGCATCCTTTGGGGGAGATTCAATTGCTTCTCGCTCCCGTCTGAAGTGACTGGGAGCTATTCAATTGTTTGTGCGACCAGCACTAATGCATAGAATTAGCTGCGACCAACCCGGACTACCTACTTTTACATGCATTTATGTTCACACCACAGGAGAGTGCAGAAATCGTGATAAGTGCAGCATCTGGGTTGGTTGTGCAGACAGTTGAATAGTACCTGGTCACTTTAGATGGGAGAGAAACCATTGAATCACCCCCTTTGCCTTATCTTGAAAGACCCTTGAATTACCAAAGGCAGTTCAATGTTGCTAATTTCAGCTTGATATAGGAGCAGCCTCTCTAGCACTTTCTCATGTAGACCTCTGAAGTGTCGGGTTAATGTGCCTTTTTAAAGGCTGTGGTAACAATAGTTACATTTTTCTAGATTGGGGTGTGTAAAAATTATATAATTTTTTTTATTTTTTTTTTGGGTAGCTGCATTTGGCCTTCTTTCTGCTCTCTGCCATTTAAGAGGGTAGGGTAGTATATGGGGACTGGTCATGGAAGGTCTTTCTTTTTTTGACGTCTGCTGTGTCCTGGACCTGGCTATTTGAGACTCTCAAGGTCAAAATAGGAGACGGGTGTCCAGACTAGATGCAAAACCAGGTAAACTTGACTAAGGGGCCTATTCATCCATTACTAAAAATTAGATGAAGGTAATTAGGTTTAGAACTCGCATGGAGTTCTACCTAATTACCAGATGAATTCATCATTCCTCCTCTTGTGTACATATTCAGAAAAGCTTTTTTTTTTTGTTTGTTTTTTTGGTGACAGCTTTTTGGGAAATAGGGAAAAGTATCTATACACTAACTTACCGCAGCTGTAATCAGTGCTGCACATGTGCTGTTACATTCACAAAATCGGCGCATGCGCAGCACTGATTGCAGCTGCAGTAATTTTGTCCCCCTCCACCCCCCCCGCCCCCCGACCTCCGCTTATCTACCTGGGCGCTGCAGCCGCTTGCTGCTCTGACACTGTTCTCCTGGCAGAACACAGTAAAATTTAGAGACAGTTGTCTTTTCTACATTTTACTGTGTTCTGCCAGAGCCGTGTCAACAGCAGCCATAGCAGGAGGAGGGACCAAGGCGTGCGGGAGGGAGCAGAGGACGACGGACGACCTGCTCATGCTGACTGCAGGTAAGTGTAACCTGCTCTACGCCACCTGAGTAGCATATAGTAACACCATCAAATTCCAAAAATGCATAATTTTTGGAATTTGATGAATAGACTAATTTTTACATTCCCCCATACTAATGCATGGGGAGTGTGGATAATTAACACAGGTGGATTTATTTAGTTTTTTTTTTTTTTTTTTTGTATTCATGAAGACTATCTCCTGGTTAAGAAATTTTCCTTTTCCCATTATTTTAGTGTTGATGAAAAGGCCCCTTAATCTTCAAAATACAGTAACACTGTAGTCTCTGTTTGAGACCTAGCCTATAACAAGGCTTTTCAGGTGGGAGGTAGTTAGATGCTGGGTGTGGCTAAAAATCCCTTAGTTCTAAGAGGTAACTGGTTTATTTTTCTTTTCCCTTCTTTGCCTGAACTTGTGGGGTCTTACTACAGTGAAAGGTACCATTTCAGATTCCACCACTCTGCCACTGTACATAGATCAAATGATGGGCAAAATTGACTTGGATTTTACACTTTAAAATGTATCTCATAGTTGCTGCTTAATGTACTGTTGCTCTATTGGCACTCCTACAGTATATTTTTAACTCCAAGGGAGTGTAAGCTGACATTTTAAAGTCTGTATGCCCATGTCAATGTATTTTAATTTCCTCCTTCAATATATTGCACAGCCTAAGCACAAAATTCCACACTGACAGAGCACAGCCTTAAGCACTGCTGGGAATTATGGGTACCACTTCAGTTCTGCTACTTGGGACCACAGCACCACCCCATGGCAGAGTGTGTAATTACACAGCCTCTGCAGCTTGTCACTGCTGTCCCTAATTAGCCGTGCAGAGCTACCCTTTCCTAGTGTCCAGCACATCCACTTCCCAATGCCGCAGTAACACCACAGGCTTCGCTTGCCTTCAGTCCATTGTTTAACATATCTTCTGCTTTTAGGGTTATGAAGGATCACTGATCAAGCTAACTTCAAAACAGGTAACCTTTTGTCAGACTGTAAAACTGTAGCAATTTGTTAGAAACCTGTATAATTTATTTTTATCTTCCTTTAAC
Organism: Taudactylus pleione; assembly: GCA_031769625.1. Lineage (NCBI taxonomy): Eukaryota > Metazoa > Chordata > Amphibia > Anura > Myobatrachidae > Taudactylus > Taudactylus pleione. Next base: position 21,274,797 of record JAUIMM010000018.1, read on the forward strand.
ACTTTTTTTCTTCAGCCTGTAGGTTTTGTTACCTTTGATAACAGGTCTGGTGCTGAGGCTGCAAAGAATGCCTTAAATGTAAGTAGCCACTGCTGTTAATCCATGTAAACAAGAGGCGGATAAGGAAACCATAAAACAACTTTACTATTAGTGCAATATCTGTTTATACCTTGACAGTTTACAAATTTAGTTTAAAGGCCATTTTGAAATCCAAACTGGGCATTTACACTTTAGCAGTTTCTTATATAGCGCAGCATATTCTGTTGCACTTTATAATTGGAACATTAATAGACCAAAACTGGGTAATAACAGACAGATATATAGGTAGGAAGGCCCTGCTCGCAAGCTTACAATCTATAGGGGGGGGGGAGCTTTGAATCCTTAGCTGGTGTGCGTGTCTTTGTTGTGCTCCAGATTCTCTCTCAACCATATTGATGCAATATTCTTCGGTGTTGCTGTGAATCTAACATTATATATGGGATGCAATCGGGAAGCCGGCTGATGACCGCCTGCTTCCCGACTGCTTTATCCCAGCGAGGGTTAAATGATAGGCGTCTAAATCTAGACGCCTGTCATTTTTCCGGTGTCCCAACCGATGGGATGCCGGGTGCCGCGAGCGGACAGCCGAGGGGTGGGGGGGGGGGATTTAGGTTTAGGGCTCCCAGGGGGGACTTGGGGTTAGGCACCCCCATGGGAGGGTTACTCTAGGGGGAGGGAGGGTTAGGCACCCCTATGGGAGGGTTACTCTAGGGGGAGGGAGGGTTAGGCACCACCCCGGGGACTTGGGTTTAGGCAGCGGGGAAGGGGGGGATTAGGGTTAGGCACAGGGGGAAGGTTAGGGGGTTAGGTTAGTAAGTATTCACCTACGGACGATCGGGATTTCCAGCGCTGTCGGCCTGCCACTGCCGGGATTCAAACTCCTGGCCATGTGGCAGGCGGTATTTCATACAGCTTCCTTATATATAGATGGGCCTAGGTCTGAGTTAATTTACCTCTCAAGACTGTGCGGAGTTCATCTTGATAGAATAGTGATAATGGGTAAGATCTATTAGTAGAAAACTCTGAAGGGCTTTGTTTGAAACAATGTATTGTTAATAAATCTGCTGTGTAGATGGGTCGTATAAGATTTTCTGTTGGTGTTCTTTCTTTAGGGTATCCGTTTTGACCCAGAGAACCCACAGACGTTAAGGCTAGAGTTTGCCAAGGCCAACACAAAGATGGCCAAGAACAAATTAATGGCTACACCTAACCCCACAAACCTCCACCCTGCACTTGGAGCACACTTCATTGCACGTGATCCATGTAAGTTCTGGTCCTTTTCAGTCCCAACCATTCCTTCCAGGAATATAAACATCCCCTGCACTTTAAGAATATAGCAACCTCTCCTTCCCTTTAGTCCCAATTTTAGTAGTATCTGCCAGGTAGCTGGACACTTATGGACTGCAGAATGAAGGGTTAAAGGTACATCAGGACCTAATGCCTAAACAGTTGAATGGGCTATCTGAACTAGTAAAAGTGGGACCAGTGAAATCACTAGTTCCGATCTGACCATTGTTCCTAAGGCCTGACTCTATGGAAGTGATACAATTCTTTTGCTGGGTCCCCGATGGAGCAATTCAAATGTTGCCCTGTTCAGGTGCCTGTACCACTGGTACTCTTCTACACTCCACCTCCTGAGGTGGTGAGCAGAAATGTGCAAGATGTTGGCACCAAAGTACACAGTACAGGTGCCCCAGAGCAACAATTGAATTGCTGTCAGGTGCCCATTAGTTAAGGTGCCCGATACAGTGGGTGAAAGTGACTTTGCTTGACTTATTAACTAACTACTTGGCTCCCCATACACTGTTAATTCATACATATAGCACAAATTGGAAAGATTGTGCAGTGGTCATCCAACAAGTTGTTGTACATGATTCAGTCAGATGTGGCTATTATCAGACTGTATTTGCCAGCCCAACACATGATTAAGTCTGTTTGCTAACTGTTTAGTTGGATGCAGTGTATGGACCTGACTGGAAATACTTATACTTTTTGAAGCCTGGTGTGACTCCTGTGCTGTGCAGTTTTTTTTTTTTTTTTTCCCTCAATATAGCATCTTTGCATATAGTATAATTTATAGCAATGCATGGAGCAGACTTGTAGGAAAGTTAAGTACTCACATGTAGGTGCTCACCTGATTACATGTTATCAACCTGTATACAGCAGGCTCAATAATATTGTAATCGATTTTTCACAGGATTAGTCGTGAAAAAAAAGAGAAACTTTGCAGTACACTTAACATTAAATCCACTGTTTTAGAAACTGAAATTTGTTACAATTCAGATCCCAAAGCACCTTCCAGGAAAAGAATAAAGATATTTAGATAAAAATTTTCTTTGGATGCGCCCTTACTGGTGGACTTGTTCTGACGTATCAAGATGTCTTTAAATTCTTAAACCATAATCTCTTGACACATCATAGAACTTTCAATGGAATTTAGCTGAACTCCAAACCAGAATAAGTGGGAGATAGAGAGATATATATATATTCTGAATTTTGTCATTTACATAAAGCTGGAACTCATTAATACAGAATTTACAAATGTTCAATTACTACATTTAAAACTTGAAAAGCAAACACTAATATCCTTTAGTGTTGCTGCTAGCTCGCCTACCAGAAATAGATGGGTGGGCAAAGAGCAAAAAAATATCTGGTCTAGCTAAAAAGCCAAAGGCATGTGTGCGCAAAAATGGGGTGACCTAGCTGTCACAAGGTCATGCCCATTTTTGTGCACACACCTTTGGTATGACATTTGCAGGAGCATGATCTTGTCACACCCCCATTTTTACTCACTAGGGGTGAGCCCAACACTTTGAAAATACTGTATTTGTGCCCCTGCAGTTTTTGCCTCCTATGCAGTGCCCCAGCCCAGTACTTGCCTGACCACGCTGGCTCCCGCTGCCTCTGACTTGATCTAACTAGAGCTGTCAGGTGCACAGGTCAGGCTCGTCACATCGTGGGTGACATCACCTGTGTAATGCAATACTGGTCTCTGAAGTGATCAGAGGCTTCTTTAGCCTCTGACCACTTTAGAGGCCAGCATTCACCATTCCAGTGGGGGGAGCCACAACACAAAATCTAAAGAGCCGCATTCTGCTCAAGAGCCACGGTTTGGCCACCCCATTTATAAAGTATATCTTGGTATATCCACAGGTCCCAATCGTCCTGTCTATGCAACTCCGGTAGGTGGCAAATAGGCAGAGGTCGCGGTCTATTGGATTCATGGAACAGGCCAATCGCATTGGACCTGTCTGTTTTTTTTTATTTTATTTTTTTATGCCCTAGATTGTGTACTCTCACCAATTTTGTCTTGGTTTGCTTAGCATACTAGTTGTTTGATATTAGTTTTTGGTGGGCTCTTTAGCACGAGTGTGGCCACATCTGTAGTCTGGGCACAGTGTTACTGAATGAGCTAAATGTAGTTCCCAAACATTACAACATCATGGAGCACATGGCTTGAAGGCAATCATGCATGTGTTGAACAAAAACTCAAAGGGGAACTTGGTTAATGCATATTCTTGCAGCATTTTATCAAAGGCAGCAAAGGTTGTCCCACTTTGAGAATGATAAATGCAATTATCTAGTTTCAATATACAGATGCAGCAGCTAGTCTGACAATTGGGTAATTGCTTTTTAATGTAAAAATAAAGTGACTGCTATGCTAGACTAGAGGGGTGTATGGTGGGCATTTGGCTGACATGGAGCAGTGTGCACAAGGTTTGAATAATTGTCCACACTGCTTGCTTAATGGCTACTAAAGCAACAGAATACATTTGGAGGCCCTGAATCTATTTTGATGGTCTGCCATTGATGGCTCCCACTCTTTAATGTAGAGTAAATTATTCAGTTGATCTAGAGCTAGACCATGCACTGCTGCTTCTAGTACTCGGCAAGAATGGTGTGCTGTCTGAATGGGAGGATACTCCCTAGCTATATTAACCTACACTGTGCTCAATGTTCTGTTGAACCAGTCCCTATCCACAGCATTCATTAAAACTGGTATCACCACCCCAAGCATCTGAAATGGCAGATGCATGGAGGGTCACAAATGCAGGCAGACTAGTTCATTATGAATCCTTGAAATGCATGCATCTGCCAATTGCACATTATCAATTAGTTGCTATGATGCAGCTGGATAGGTAGCTTTCTGTAGATGCAAGTTAAAGTCTGTGGATTTTCCTTTTTCTGTCTACAGATGACCTAACGGGTGCTGCACTAATCCCAGCCTCACCAGAAGCCTGGTCTCCCTATCCACTGTACACTACAGAGCTGGCCCCAGCAATCCCTCACGCTGCATTTGCATACCCAGCTGCTGCGGCGGCAGCAGCAGCACTCCATGCACAGGTAAGCTTTCTACATGTTCTCACGTCTCCAGGGCAGAAGTCAAGGCACTGAGTTATAATTGTGTGCTACAATGGCCCCTGTGTAAATTTTTTTTTTTTTTTTTTTTTTTTTAAATGGCTATAGACTGGCATATAATTCCCCTATTATTGGGTCAATGCACATCGCATCTTACACCACCAACTTAAAGCAATGCTGCTTTTTTTTTTTTCCCCCGCAGTTCATTCATGTATGAGCTATACTCTAACTGAAACTGCCAGTAACCCATTATGAGGTTTTTGTGTTCTCTAACATATGCAGAATGTGCCTAAATATGAGCACCTCAGAATCTTGTTACTGATAACTAAGCAAGCTGGCAGGGGTAAAGGTGCCCTGGAGGACAAGACATAGCAAGCAATCTGTGGTATCTCAATCAGTGCTGTGATTTAACTCTAGAATTTGCTGAAACTGAAGACTATAAATAAATTTTCCTAAACAATTCCAAATGCTATTGTGCAGTAGACAAAGAGTTGATTTTCTAACTGAATGAGTCCTGTGTTTAAGAGTACAGGTGTAATTTTGGCAGACTCCCCAATAGGCAGGATTTTTTTTTTCTCTCTCCTTTCCAAATTCCAAACTATATTTCAAATTGGCAATGGAAATATAACTTGGTTATGGGAAGAGTCTCATAAAAAGTGGGTGACCATAACAGATCTAGTTTCCCAATATTTCTAACATGCGTATCGTAGGATGTCTTGCTAACTTCAAAACCTGTTTTGATATTTAGTTTGGACCTGAATAATTTGATAAGTTAGTGGGTTTTTTGTTTTGTAGTTAGTAATTAGAATATGCCCATGTGGCACGATAATACCCCTTGCATAAGGAATTGTGAACCTTTGCAACATGCAAATTTATTAATGTTCATTCTTGTCATGCAAGTGAATGGTTTACTAATCTGTTCTGTGTAGTTAAACATTACATTCGCCTAGTGACCCAAGACTGCTTTGAGACGTTTAACTGGAAACCTAAGTAAGGCTTGCTTCATTATTCATTAATCTGAATCTCCTCTAGAAATCTAATACACTATAGCACTTTTGAGATGCAATCCAGAATAAGGGCCATATTCACGATGGGGCGAAAAGTCCGTTATTTTCGCCTATTTCCAATATCCCCGTAGTCAATTTCATTGCCTTTTTGCCGGTGCAAAAAGTCAATGTAAAAAAAGGGATAATTTTTTGCTTGCTTTTAGCAGGCAAAATGCAGAATTGAGGTTTAGGGGTGCAGGCTTAAAAAAAATAGCCTGCACCCCTGGGGATGGTCCCAAAAAAATAGGGACACCCCAAAAAATGTATATTTGGGGGTTTAAAAGAAAATCGGGATCACACTTCTAAATTAGCGGAATGGAGTCCAGAGGGGTTCCCTTACATATGGCAGGTGTTTGGTTTTTTTTTTTCCCCTCATTAGAGGAGTAGTGGCACGTGCAGTTTTGACGAATTTTTAAAGATCATTTAAGGGACTTGAAAATGGGTGCAAGCATGTTAAGTACAGCACATTTTATGAGCATAGTTATTTTTCCCAAAAAAACTTCTAAATGCTCTTCTGCATCACCACCTTCCAAGCCACATTTATGCACCTGCTGTGAATATTTAAAAACAGCTTTCTTCTGCAGGAAAAGATGGGGGGGGTACCCATAGTGATCCCCCATGTCTGGACACTTTTTTCGGGGGTCTTAGGATTAATTCCCATTTTTATTTGCAGATCAAAGTTTCAGCGGTTCCCAATTTCGCCTACTTTGAAATTGAATATGGGGGATCGCGGGCACACGCGTGATACTTTTCTGCCTGGAAAACAGGCAAAGTTTGGACTTTTCGCCTCAAATTGAATATGGGCCTAAGAGTGAAACTTTCATATGAGAAATTATCAGACAAATTTTAGTGTGGCCTGGAGCTGACACTGGGCATTAGCATCAGAAGATCAACAATCAAATTTAGCCCTCATCTAATTTATGGAAATGGGAATTAAATTGTCCAGTGTAGTTTATTTACAAAGTGGCTACTTAAACTTGGTAATCTTTAAATTTAAAAAAAACAAAAAAACTTTTGCTTCCTGGTGTGTAATCTTGAAATGTAAATGCAAAACAGAAAGCGTTGCATGGTGGTACCGTATAGTTCAGGCAAGCCTCCTTGATTGCTGCAGAACAGATGTAAGTTACTCACCCCTAACTTATTCCCTGATATATTGAAGAGAATCTTCTCCATTTTTAATTACCTAATTTATTTTTTTGTTTTTTCTTTTTTGCTGTTTATGGTTTACCTTTTTTGTTAAAATGGAGGGAGGAGAATCTCAGACCAGTCACTCAACCAATTTTTCATGCAGCCTCCCAATTTGCCCAGCCAATAAAGTCAGATTTACCACTGGAGAGCAAGGGGGAGGAGTAGCTTGCCTGATGCAAGGAAGCTTTTTTTTTTATTTATTTTTTTTGTAATGAAATGTATGCCGAAATATTTTATTGCAGTGCCACTGAAGGCTAAAATTGACCTGAGTTTTGAGGGACTACTTAAATATTTTTCAGGGAAATGTAAATTTTAGTTTTAAGTGTGACGTTATGGCTTTGGGTGAAAGGATATCGTCAGCATATAGGGGAAATTTATGGTTGTCAGAATCTAGCATGATATGTAATATATCCAGGTTTTGGTGTAATATGGCGACCATTGCACAATACTTGCCAACTCTCCCTGAATCCAACTTACCCCCATTATGTAGCTGTTGTATAAATAAAAATTATAAATATATTTTATTTATGCAAAAGGATAATTTCCATGCATTGGCTATAAGACATGCACTTTCTGGTGTTGGTAAGATCTACTTTTTTTTGAAAAAACACTAACTGCTTTGGATCATTTCGATGTCTCTTGCTTATGACACTCCTCTCAGAAGTAGCAATACACGGCCATTCTCCTATGTGTTGCTATCACATTCTCCCTGCAATGCTTTTTCAAAAGTAGGCAAGTATGCCATTACAACAGACATTTTAAATGTTCACTTGTCATAACATTCTGCTGAACTCTTGAGTTAATGACTCCTGCTTTATGTACTGCAGCTCCATGCTTCTGAATTTCACAATCATTTCTGCATTTAGAAGTGGGGAACAGCTTATCGATATTCTGTTAACCAGTGAACACCTGTAGGTCCAAATGGTGCATCTTCTGCTCCTTTTTATTTATTTTTTTGGGACTTAAGTCCCCATCAATCTATCTTTTAATAGCTGTCGTGTTTTTTTTTTTTTTTTTTTTTTCCTTTTGTATGTAATACAGTGCGTAACACTATTCAAATAGTCCATGGCATGTGTTCAACTGCCTTAATGGATACTATATGTAGCAGGGGCTTATCTATAAATGGATGCAGGGTGTGTGGGGAACACTGGCCCCTGGGTCCAGGGGGGCCCCGCACCACACACCCTGCACCCATAATTGCCTTTCTGGAGTTCCACATCGGCGTGGGCGTCCGGCGCTGTAAAACGACTGGGAAAATGGCCGCTGCAGCTATTTTCCCTGTGCATACACTATAGACTCTGGGCACGTTCTAGTGGTCAGACTGTAACTCCAGCGCTGGCCGTGCACAGCTCAGTGCGCAGCCGGGTGGAGAGGAGGGAGCCTGTGTCGGAGATTGCACACGGACCCCCCTCCTCTCTAGAAATGCCCCGATATGTAGTCTGCAACTATAGATGGCTTTATAGCAGTGTGTATGTATAATATAGAAGGGTAGATGGTTCTCTTGTGCTCATGTACATAATAGCTTGCAAATACTCTGTGCTCCTGCTTCTAGAAGGCTATCTTTGGTTGGCTTTTCTCACAGAACTTTTTTCTAAATTTGTAACTTCATTTCTGACATACAACTGCTCCTAAAACGTTGCTTAGCAATGGAATGTTATCTCCCGTTCCCTCCCCCTGCTCTTGCCACAAACGGACGAACAAAAAACATCTGTCTGAAAATGGCTATTGGATAGTTGTGTAATATCCTAAACTGCTTATTTAACACAAATCCCCAGGGTGAAGATATTTCCAGGGAGTTGTGCATAGTATAAATATCACCCTGCAAGTTACTATACAAATATGTACATTGGCAATTGACAAGTTATTTAATTTTAACTCCATAGCTCTAAATACAATAAATTAAAAAAATGGCTCTATACCAAATGAGAAGAGGGTAACCAATCCTAACCATTTAGCTGCTGGATCAGATAATCAGAATTTGTATTTTATTTTTTTAAATATATGGTTTGCTGCTTTGTTTTCAGCTCAGGTCACCTGCACATAACTACTGTTGTATGTTTGACTTTTTTAGCAAACTACCATAGAGGTCAAGTAGCTGGGATGGAAGTATTGCATTGTTACAAATGAGTTTCCTGTTCTCACTAAAGGGGGGAGGTATCCACTATCAGATCTCAAAACGACTGCACAATTACAACATTGTAATCGTGCAGTCTTTTGTCAGTTGTGGTGTGAGCCTGCACTGAACAAGCAGACGTTCAGTGCAGGGTCATCAATCATCTGGAAACATGCTGAACATGACGATATAGTCAGGTTGACCAGCATGTTGGAGAGATCATAGATGTCTAAACGACCAGTGGGCATGTGCATTGCTGGTCATTAGTGATTTTTATGAACGATAGTGATTTTTGCAATAGATTTGTAAACTATTAAGTGGATACCCCCTTAAGATGCTACACAAATATTTCCACATGGGCTATCTATAGTGGAAATATTGAATGACCCATATGCAGTACCAAATATCTCAAAACGAGTAACTTTTCAACCTGATCTCAGATTTTCATGAAATTTGGTAGGATGGTAGACTGCATGAAGTAACTGTCATATATAACATTTTAGCCCTTAGTGATACACTGTGTTCATGCTACAGGATTGCAAACATGACAAGAAATGTATGCTTGCAAGGTCAACTAAAACAAATAATTACTTTCCTTCTAATTGTGGTTGAACTTTCATGTTGGTCTTTTGGACCATAGTTTTCATAAAAAATTGTTTTATATTTAAATATTGACTTTTACATTTCAAGGTCACATGATGTGACTGTTAACCTTGAATATCTTAAGTGTGTGTTTAAAGTGTATAACATACTTAATGTTTGTTTTACAGCTGTTCCCAATATTATACCAAAGCGATTGTATTTAATTTTTGTACATAAAGTATGGCAGTTGAACCCTTGCACTAACCATGCAGCTGGCAAATTCAGACTTGTCTTGTAGTATCTCTGTTCTAGGGATGTCAATCAGTTATTTTCCATCGATGACACATCAGTGATGACCATCAATTGTACAATCAATGGTGAACCATCCATGGTTTGCACCACTCAATGGCCACCACTGCTGGGTGTTGGGTGAGCTGCAGGCTGATCAAAAAACAGAGTGGGGCTTGGCGCACAGCCAGGGGATGGGGCTAAGTTCTGTCATGAACAGAAAAAACCCTATCTGGTTCCACTTTGTTGTCGATGGCAGAAAAGAATTGGCTCTCTACAAAATGGTTTACTACCGATTGTCTTGCCATTGATGATAAACTATTAATGGTCGAAGGCCACCCCTATGATCAGTCTGGCTGCAGACTGTTTTCTACTGCTGTAGAATGTCCTTTAATATCAAATGGGTTGCAGCATTGAGTCCTAGTGTACAGCCATGGCCAAGTCTTGAGAACGACAAGTATTGGTTTTCACAAAGTTTGCTGCTTGTGTTTTTAGACCTTTTTGTCAGATGTTACTATGGTATACTGAAGTAAAACTACAAGCATTTCATAAGTGTCAAAGGCTTTAACTGACAATTACATTACGTTTTTTTGCAGTGTTGACCCTTCTTTTTCAAGACCTCTGTAATTCACCCTGGCCTGCTGTCAATCAAATTCTGGGCCACATACTGACTGACCGCCCATTCTTGCCTAATCAATGCTTGGAGTTTGTGGGTTATTGTTTGTCTACCCGCCTCTTGAGTATTGACCACAAGTTCTCAATGGGATTAAGGTCTGGGGCGTTTCCTGGCCATAGACCCAAAATTTTGATTATTGGTTCCCCGAGCCACTTGGAGCACCTTGCCATAAGGCAAAAGTGATAACCATCATGCTGGAAAAGGCATTGTTAGTCAAACTGTTCTTGGATGGATGGGAGAAGTTGCTCTTGGAGGATGTTTTGGTACCATTCTTTATTCATGACTGTTAAGCAAATTGTGAGTGAGCCCGCTCCCTTGGCTGAGAGGCAACCCCATGCATGAATGGTCTTGGGATGCTTTACTGTTATTTGTTTTAGTTGACCTGCAAGCATAATTTTTACATTTTGTCATGTTTACAACCCTGTAACATGAACAGTATCACTGTGGACTAATATTTTACGTATGAAAGTTACTTTATGCGGTCTATCCTACCAAATTTCACAAATTGTAGACTGTTGGGTTGGCAGCTGTGGTGATTTGGCACGGATGACCCATATATTGAGAATGTATGGGACGTGGCTGCTAGTGTAGGAGACTAGGGATCCACTTAATGTATTTTTGGCCTGTAAATCATTGGCACACTTCACCCCACGAGAGCCTGCCTTTTCAGCAGTCCCCTAGCAGATGCAAAGCTGTTTTGTGTGGGTTTTCTTATCCCCTGCATGAGGAGGCTGCACATGCATACAAAACTATATTGAACATTTTTGATATGTGCATGCAAGAGCTGGTATGGCCAAGCATGCACATAACTAATAGAGGTGATCGGACATCGCAAGCCTTCCAATACTACGGGACAGCACTAAAATGAGACTTTCTCCAGTATTCAGTCTGTTAAAAGTGGAGAACAGAAATGTATTTATTTCTCAAGCAAATTGCCTGTAAAAAAAAGATTTTGGTTCCTAAATGACACCCATATGTACCTGTGATTGCTACATAGGAATTAATTTGGGCGAATTTCAGTGACCGTTTTTATTATGTGAAAATCAGATGCCGTTTTGCATTTAACATGGTCTGTAAACATGGAAAGACCATAATTTCAGTTAACCATTCTGAATGTATGCCTCCAAGCCAAACTATCAAACCTGTATACATATGACTTATGCTGAATATCTGCTATCCAATTCTGTATTTACTAACCTGATGGTCTCCCTGCAGATGCGTTGGTATCCACCATCTGAAGCCACCCAGCAAGGATGGAAGTCTCGCCAATTCTGCTAAAGGCTCATTAGGTAAGGGGTGAACAATGGCCATAGGCTTTTCACACAGGCTTTAGATTTGGAAGGCTTATGTCCAAGTGTGTATTACAATTTAAAGCTTACAGTATTCTATTAGGCCAGGAGTTCTCAACGTCAGTCCCCAAGTACCCACAACAGGCCATCTTTTGTGGATTCTTTTATGTGGCTCACATGAGTTAATCTATTTTGAGTTTGTAATTCTCTCCTGCTTCCATAGACAAAGATCCTCAAAACTTGACCTATTGGAGGTACTTGAGGCTACAATTGACTAAACACTGTATTAGGCCATGACTACCCTAGAATGACCTGCATCTGCAGTTTTTTTTTTTGTTTGTTTTTTTTTTTTCTTTATAGACCAAAGCATTGCTTACTTAAGTGAAGCCTTCATTAAAAGTATAATTCTGTTCTCTGCTACAGTATAGTGAGTGTTCAGTTTAGCCCTTGCTGGTATAACTGACCGCATATGTGAAGCTACTTGTAAACCCTTCTCTTTACAACTATTTCTTTTTGGTTTCAGGGTTTGTTTGTTTTTTTTTTCTTTGATTTTGGTTTCTCCATGAAGTGGTGTGCCAGACATATGAGCAAGTAGTGTTCATAGCACATCATACCTCCTGTGTTTGGTCCTGCCTTTACAACATGGAGTCATCATGCCAATTCCTTCAGCAACTACAAGTGACTCTTACAACAGTCCTATCTGGGTAACTTCAGTAACTAGGTCTAAATGAAGCAACCTAATCATGACTTCTGAAACTGTTAAAACAAAACATGGCTCTGCCGTGTTCTGATAATTCTGTAGTACAAAGAATCTTCCTTTTTATTGCATGTTTATTTTTCTGGCATGAAGTACCTGTTGCAGTGTGTGCTTGTTAAATCTATTGTGTACCAGTTTCAGCAGGTCTGTCTTGAGACCTTGGTTGCTTTTTTCTTCAAATTTTTTTTTTTCCCCTGCTTCTAATGTGCTGCTCATTCCACCACCTCATACGCCGTTTGCAAGTCTACTAACTGAAATGTTAAATATTCTGTTAGTACATATTCATTGGAGTCTGTTCTTGCCAAATAATGCAACCTTGGGGAAACAGAGTAATAGTACCTGTATTTTTGTAACTTGTTTAATAAGGAAATATTTATGCATCATGTTTTTGTTTTGTGTGGTATTAAAAGAATATATTAATCTGTCATAAGTTAATGTTCAGTTAAAGAGCTCATAGATGCTGTATGGCTTGTCTACTGTACTCTATGAACAATTGTGCAATTTTGTTTTCCTGCAGTCTGCTGCATGGTATTGATGATGGGTTTTTCAGTATTATGAAATTACTCTGCCTTGTGTGGAGAAGTTTCTCTAATAATCCTATGAGAATGTGATACTGGATAAAATATAGACTATTTAAGAAATGTTTGAATGTTTCTGACCAATTAAAGTAATTGAAAAACTAAGTCTTTTATTTCATGGAACACTTCTGTAGGAATGGCAAGATTATTTGGGGCCTTTCTTAGAATGTTAACTTCTCAAATAAATGTGACCAATATACAGATACTGATCTATATATTATCCTTTAAACCAGATAGAAGTTCTAAAGCATGATTACAGAAACTTGCCCAACTAGAGCTTAGATTTTTAACAAATCCTTTAATTCAAAAACATGCAAAGGTAAAATACAAAATTAAAAAAATGTGAACAAACTTAAGGTTTTTGTGGGTGCTGAATTAAAAGTAGGCTTTTTTTTTTTATGTGACTCGTTCTTTGAGATCATGCGTGCATATGGGGTTCTCTTAGGAACAAGGTGATTCAAATGAACATTCTAGCTGTTCACTCAATGATTGATCAAATACAGAGGGGGATTATTCGATAGTCCTACAACCAGCAGACAGTTGTCTATTGAGTTTCTGGTTTCTCATCTGTATCTCAATTTAGAGCCATCTAGCAAAACTTGCTTCATATTCAGAATCTGCACTAGTTACCCCAAAATATCTCTAATTGGCAATAAAAATGGGTAATCAGTGTGCCATTTTGCTTAAATGCTATTGGGCATAATTCATTACTCAAATTGCATAGACAATCTTTGTGGGGTAATCTTTATTTGTATATTTAAAACTTAATGTGTCTGCAAACACCATTGTCATATATATTCGACATAGTATTAAACCGGAATGGGTATGAAATACCGCCGCATGGCCGGCAGTTTGATTCCCGTCAGCAGCAGCCCGACAAAAGCAGAGTTAAAAGCAGCGGAAGCCCGACAGCGCTGGAAACCCAATCGTGGATAGGTGAGTATATACTAACCTAACCCTCCTTAAAGGTGCCTAACCCTAACTTCCCCAAGTGCCTAACCCTCCCAAGGGGGTGCCTAACCCAAAATCCCCCCCCCCCTGCGGCTGTTCGCACACAGCGCCTGGCATCACTACAATCGGGATGCCAGGCGCCAGTCTCCCAGCGTCGGAAATGCGGGCGTCTACATCTAGACACCTGGCATTTCACCCTTGCCGGGAAATGAGTCGGGAAAGCCGGCTGCCGGTATTTAGGCAGTCGGCTTCCCATTAAACCATATGGTGTCTGTCTTGTAGGTTATAAGGGAGTGTAATCCCTCTTACAAAGAAAAATGTAAATGAAGTCTTCGGCAAATGTTTACTTGCCCTTTAAGAGTAAATTTGGTACTCCTCTCTCATAGCATAAATTAAGAGGGATAAATTGTCCCTCTCCTGAAATAAACAGATACAACTACACTTCTCAAAACTGCAAGGCGCTGGTATTGCCCACATTAAGGGTCATTCCATGTCAAATCATGCAGAAAATAAATGTAAGACACCCACCATCTCAGATTTTCATGAAACTTTGTACATTTGATACTACAGTGAAAAACACCTATTCAATTAGCCACAATAGTATATCTGAGGTAATTTTACCTCAAGTTCACTTCACCTACAATGAACCAGTGCAAAGTTGGGGTAAATCCCTATTTTAGTGTAAAAATGTCAGGATTTGGTTCAGAACCCCTGGGACACATTAAAAAGATGGAAGAATGCAATGTTGAAGTTCAGTTCATGAACACCTATGGTCTTGCGCAATCATTTCCCTGGCCTCTACAGAAGACTACGAGCCATATTAAATTACTGAGCAAAAAGTCAGTGCTGGACTTTTTGCTCCAAATCTGAGCTTTTCTGGGGATAAAGTATTGGGCGTGTAACTGCTTTATCACCATATTCAATTTAAAATGAGCAAAAATGGGACTCAGTGAATTAGGATCTGCCAAAAAATAAGAATTTTTGGGAAATAATTGTAGGACCCCATAAAGATGTCCAGACCTGGGGATCACTATGGGTACCCCCATTTTTGCCTACAGAAGTCTGGTTTTAAAATGGCTGCGGTAGATTTTTTGTTTTTCCCGACATTGAAGAAGTGGTGCAGAAGAGCACTTGGGTTTTATTTTTCGTTTTGTTTAAGTGTTTCCATCAAATTTGGGGTCAATGAAATGGGTACTAGCATAGTCCCTAAACTTTTTTTTTTTTTCTTTCTGCAAAAATGCACCTGCCCCTAATAGCCTATTCTAGAAAACACCTATCCGCATACTTACAGAATACCCCTGAACCTATTGCGCTATTTTTAAAGTGTTCCCCATTTTCTTCACCCCAAAATTAAAATTTGTGTGGGCTGTCATGATTTTTTTTGCACGTTTTGCTTTAAGGGGCCATTCCCAAGGGTGCAGGCTAGTTTTTTAAAAGCCTGCACCCCAATTCTGCAATTTTTTTTCACCTGCTAAATTGTGTAATAAGCAAATAGTGCAATTTATCCCTGTTTTCTATCTACAAAAAAATGGGAAATTTGCCTGGGACCCCCCCTAAAGATGTCCAGACATGGGGATCACAATGGGTACCCCCATTTTTGCCTGCTGATAGAAGTCTGGGTTTGTAATAGCTGCGGCAGGTGCATATTTGCGGCTATGAAGAAGGGGGTGAAGAATAGCACTTAGTTTTTTGTTAGGCATATTTTATCAGGTTTGGGATACAAGAGAATGGGGTAAGCATATTTTTAAGTCCCTAAAGTTATTTGTTAAAATTCTGCAAAAATGCACCTGTTACTCTGCGCAATGAAGAAAACCCCTGCCACATACAAGGGAACCCCTGTGGATTTAATTTGTCTATTTTTAAAAGTTTTTTTTACCCCAGAAAATCTTTTGGAGGTCCCAATTTTCTTGACATTCCCAGGGAGCAGGCTTTTTTTTTTTTTAATTTGGCCATGTGAAACATGGTAAACTATCCCCATCTTTTTTTTTTCTTAGACTTTTTGACCCGGTGAAATGTCTTTGAAATTGAATATGGGATAATTGAAACTTTTGAAAATTACGTCATCTGCGATAATTTTTCACCGATTGACTTTTTGCAGCCTAATTGAATACTCCCCTACATCTGTTATGTTCCAATGTGCAATATAATTTCCTCTCAGCCTGCCTATCATGAAGGGTACTGGAAGGATGTGTTACTTCCCTGAAAAGGAAGTTGATGTACTGTACATTGACAATTCTTGCTGTGAAAATGGGGGAAATCTGTCTGTACCCCAAAAAATTCCAAACTAAAATAGGATAACAGTATAGAAGTTTTAATAGAACTCATATTAAATTGGTTTTAAAATTGAGTCAAATGGCTGTTATATACATTAAAAAAAAAAAAAAAGATGAGAGCACTTTGCTGAAAATTGCTTTTATTAAATTCAGGATACATAAAAAATGGGTATAAATATATAGGTTCTTTTAGGAGACTTTAAAAAAAAAAAAGTGCAAAAAGACTGACTATACCCACCTGCAAGACTAAACTTTTTTTGGTGCCCAAAAAAAAAAAAAATGGAATGTATAATGACCCTCAGTCAGGCAAGGTTGATAAAACATTTTATTTTTTTCTGGAATCTCCATAATCTGATTGAGACAGGGCCAAATTTTCAAAGTGATATGTGGATTAGGCACTGAGAGAGGAATGGTTTTTTGCACATACCCCTCACATAAAAACTGAGCATCGGGAGTGGCCTTTCCAAGCAATTGTTTGAAACTTTGTCCCCCTATATCTCAAACTGAGGGCTAGAGCAGAATTTGACATGGGGTTTGTAGCTATATGGTTGGATTTTCATGAAACGTTGTACATTTGATATGTCAGTGGGTGTCATGGCCTGGGTGGAATGACCCATAATATACATTTGCAGTTACAAAGTGCATCAGAACAACATTTTGATGTAACTGCAAATGTATACTTATGTTGGCAATACCTGTGCTATGCAGTCTTGAGAATTGTAGGTCGATCTGATTTCGGAAGAGGTTTTTTTTTTTTTTTTTTCTTAATCTCTCTTAATAGAAGTTAAGAGGATCAAATTAAAGGGCAAGCAAACATTTCACCGAATGCTTATTTACATTGTCTAAAAAGTAGGTATTACCATGTATTTAGGCACCTAAATACATGGTAATACCTACTTTTAGACACACAATGCAAACTTTGGTTTTCATTAGGGAAAACCCATTACCATTCATGTCCCGCTTACCCTCAACAGGAGTGCCCAGTTTCACCAACACACCTCAAAAATCTCCATTATTTACATTCTCTTTTATAAGGGGAAGAATGGCACTCCTTTTTATAACCTATAAGAAAAATGAAGGCTATTATGGTTGTAACAATCTTTGCCATCTTTGGTGAAACTTGTGTTTGGCTTAAAGTATAGTTAATACCAGAAATCATGATCAGTATTTATAAAGCAACCCACTTTTGAAACTCTGGACCTGTAGTAGCCATCCACACTCTATAAATAATTTCTGTACCTTGGTCAAAAAGTAAGAATGTATTTTCTACCTATCAAAGTCCTTGGCCAAAGTACTAAGCGTAAAACCGCTAGAGACCAAGCAGATTGGGGTACATTTGATTCAATTACCTGGCCCTAGAAATGCCAAAAGTTCCCTTGGGAACACCCACCTTTAGGACAAACATCACAGCTCTGTATGTCTCCAATTGGGGGGGGGGGGGGAGAGAGAGAGGAAAGTTGATAAGTACTGTGTAGTAGAAATAATTGAATTTGCTGGAATCAAATGGCTGCAATGGGTTCTCTTGGGCCACTGACCAATATTTATCACACACTGGGCCAACCGCCACTTCTCACTTAAGTTTATTATAAATGCTCACCATTAATCTAAAGGAGTAAAGACATGAGGGCTCTATGAGCTCTTAGGGACAATACAAACAACTTCAGCATGGAATCCTGTAACGTTAGAGGTGCACTTGTAAATTGTGCATGTAAGGTGTCTAAGCTGTGAATGTCTGAAGAATAGTGTATGGGAAGATTAAATTCACTATTTAATTGGGTAAGTTTTAGAACATTGTCATAGACCTGTCTACAGTTATTCCACTGCTACCCTATACTGTATATGCATCTAAGGATGATGGTTCTGGTAATGTTTTAGCATTTCATAAGGGTGTGTAAGGGTCAATAGGTGTTTATTAACCAACACCCATATTTTAACAGCTTATAGAAGTAGCTGGGTCTCTAGTCTATATACCATTGCAGGCCCTATAGGCCGATAAGGAATATCTCTCAGCGTTGCCTGAGCTACTAGTTGTCTGCAGCCAAAGCCTCAGCTGTGATAGTTGAGCTGCATAGTAGGAAAATTGAAAATGCAGCAATGCCAGACCGCCATCAGGTTTGGCTCTAGTGAGAGTATTGTAACTGATTCGAGCTTGATTATCTACCCAGACCGGGGAGGAAACCAAGCCCTCCACTTTGTGTGATATTGGAACATGAATAGGGGACTGGATTTACTCCAGTATTATGTTGTAGCCTTTAAGTATGTCAACTGTGGCCTATTAAGGTTTCCGGGTCCATCACATCATGTGGAATCCCTGTAAAGAATTACAGATAAGCCTTAAAGTTCTTTTATTTGGTACGCACATATATTACTTGAGCACGTGCATTTATCATAAAATTACTACACTATCAGGCGCATGTTCTTTCCAACCCCCATTTCTAGATCACATTTTTCCGATTGCCACTTGGAAACACGGGAAGACTGCTGCCACCTTCACCAGAAGAATCAACGTGTCACACTGTTAGCACCACTTGGATTTTAAAAAAAAACCTCTTTGCACTAAAGCATAATTTTTTTGGGACTTAAACCAGTGAGCCATTCCATAATCTCCTAGAAATATATGTGACTTTTTGTTTGATCAATATAGAGACGCTGGAAGCTGATGTATGAGAGGCGTGATATGCCCAACCCACCCATGGCCTTCTGAGAGAAAGCATCTTACTCCCAATTAAATGTGCCTGACTAAGGCAAACTATATCAGGGTCATAGCGCCTCAAGTGTTTGAGGACCAGGGAACGTTGATCTTGTCATTTATCCCTTGAACATTCCAGGTTAACAATTTAACCATGACAGTCTGCAGTGAATGGCAACCTCCAATGCATAAACTGTAAATCTATTTGATAATGCCCATATAATAAAAAACATAATAAAAAGGATATGTAAAACAAAAGAAGTGAGAAAAACCCCAATACTTCCCCACCATGTATACCTCCCTCAACCTAGACATAACATAAATCCCTATAGGACTAAACCTAGACCCACCTAAATAGAGACAGAAAAACAAACAAAAAGGAGAGACAAAAATAGAAAAATAATTAAGAGGCATAATGAATTATAATAACCACAACTGCAGTGAGAGCCCCCTGAAGTAGAAAAATCTATAACATCAAATGAAAAAACATTGGTGATAGAGCTAGTGTATACAGCAATAAGTAGTATGCATACCAATCAAAGGCAATATAGAAAAGCTTGAGCTTGCATTCAAGAAGACGGCAAAACCCGTAATCCTGTTCCACCTTCCAAAGATACAAAGGTATTCCAAAGGAGAGTCAGAGGATCAGTACTCAGCGAGGTTGCCTTCTTCCCGGAGCATATTGATCTAACCATGCCAATGCTTCTCTTGGGGTTGCAAAAACTTGGTTTCACCATTAACTACAACACAAAGTTTGGATGGGAACAACATAGCATATGGCAAGTTCAGTTCACGAAGATTGTCTTTTTATAGGAAGAAACGGGGCCCTGTCCTTCTGGACCTCCGTCGTAAAATCAGGGAAGACAGAGAAACTCCAGTGGACCCTTAGTGCAGGCCAGTCGTAGCACTGTGTCCCGATCTTGGTAATGTAGAAACTTTGCGATGAAAGTACGTAGAGGAGCACCCGGCGAGAGAGGCCTTGTAGGTATGCGGCAATGTGCTCTTTGAGGAGTAAAAGATTCACAGCCAAATATATAAAACAGCCATTTCACCAGAAAATCCTCTGGGGCAGAGCCTTCTTCTTTTTCAGGAAGACCATATCCAAAATGTTACTTTGCATGGCAGTCATCTGAGTCGCTATGGTGGTGACCTGTTCTTTAAAAGAAGAGTGAGAGTCCTCCAGTGTGGCGATGCATGTCTCAGCCTCCCCAACTTGTTCCCGAACTCTTTGAAGATCTTGGCATAATAATGAAAGATCCAGTTGTACCTTCTCCATTTTATCAGACAGACACTTTTCAGAGGAGGTGACAGCTTCTAGAACCTGCTTCAGGCGTAGAAATCTGCTCAGAGCAATAATATGTAGAAGCAGGGGGTGAAGAGGGGCCTTGGGCAGCACCTCCAGGGGGCGGCTGTGTGGCAGAGGAGCATGCATATTTTTCCAGCTTAGCAACATGACTTCCCCATAATATGAAGAAATAAACAAAGATACAGCACAGGAGGTCAAGAAGTGGTGGCAATAGCCAGTATGTGAACACACTGATCTCAAGTCACAACTGTAGCATATACTAGTGCACTGTAGGGGGTGAGAGGAAGCAAGGGGATAGAAGACAAGCAACTTTGTAAAAAACAGTAAAAACTGTTAGTGACAATTTTTTGACAATAAGGAGAGGGAGCTGGTAGTTCTGCACTGCCAGCAGTAAACAGGCAGGAGGAGACAGGCAGCTCCTCAAGTATGGCTGTGAGGACTCAAGCAGGGGAGAGGAGAGGGGTTCTCCACAGCCTCAGCACTCACTCTAAACAGCTCCAGGACACACCAACAGTGTCATCCCAGGGTAGAAGTGCTGCACAGAAACGGATAGCCAGGTATCTGGGCTTAGGATGGCAGGTCAGGATAATTGGTCAGGGAGCTCCAGCAAGTAGCTTTCTACTCCACTGCATTGCTGTACTTATATCAAATTATGGGAGCACCACCAACCAGGTGTTATATCTGCAATAGAACATATAGCAATTGTGTTGGTTCAAACAGTCATAAAGCGATGGTTTGAGCCTGTGCAGATCCCAGGGGCATATTTAGAGAGGAAGGGGTCCGTGTTCACGGACCGTCCGGGGCCCCCTTCTCTCTCTCTCTGGCGGCCCTGGGGTACTGACAGGTTCAGTAGACCTTCGGGCACTAGTCTGTGTCTGGACTCCACTGCGCATGCGCATGACACTGGAAAAATGGAGCAGCAGCCATTTTCCCAGCGGTTTCCCTAATGGGCATGCGCAGAACACCGGTGTCAGAGTTCAGCCGGGGATCGGCCGTCCCTTACCATCCCGCCGGCTTCCTCTGACTTCCCGGGCAGTCAGGCGGCTGGCGTGGGGACGTGGGAGGAGTTGAGCATTCACCCTGTATCTGTGGTATCAGGCGGCCCGGTGAGTGGGGATCGCAGTTTCCGTCATGGGTGCCGCCATGACACTTTCCCTATGTCAGTACTTCCTTCCCTGAGTGGCCCGGCTGGTCAGCTGATGCTGTGGGCCTATCAGTAGGCTTCCAGGGGTATATATCCGGCTCCTGTGCTCCAGGTAGTTGCCTGAACAATCATTGTCGCCGCTAGTGTAACTAGAGGAGTCTCGTTCCAGGTTCCCGTGCTTCCAGTGTGTTTCTTCCAGAGTTTCTGAGCTATCTCACCACAGTGCCTTTACTATCAACAGCCTGTGTGCAAGTTTAATCTCCATCTCTCCACAGTGCCTTTACTATCAACAGCCTGTATGGCAGCTAACCTCCATCTCTCCACAGTGCCTTTACTAATCAACAGCCTGTGTGCAAGTTAACCCTCCATCTCTCCACAGTGCCTTTACTAATCAACAGCCTGTGTGCAAGTTAACCCTCCATCTCACCACAGTGCTTTACCATCACAGCCTGTGTGCAAGTTAACCCTTCATCTCACCGCAGTGCTTTTACCATCACAGCCTGTTTGCAAGTTAACCCTTCATCTCACCTCAGTGCTTTTACCATCACAGCCTGTGTGCAAGTTAACCCTTCATCTCATCGCAGAGCTTTTACCATCACAGCCTGTTTTGCAAGTTAACCCTTCATCTCATCGCAGTGCTTTCACCATCACAGCCTGTGTGCAGGTTAACCCTTCGTCTCATTGCACCCTAGTACATGATCTCTGGCCGGCAATCTGGTATATACTTCGTGGGATATCCAGCTGTTACCTCAGCCTACCAATAAATCTCCACACCTCTCTAGCCAGCACCTCAAGTGCCTTTCTCCAGCCAGGAGTTCTATCCCACTCCCCACGTGCCTATTCCAGGCATTACCCTTGGGCCACGGGTGTTTTGATTCTCTTTTCCCTGCAGGCCTTGGTCACCAAGTCAAAGGACCGCGACCTGCTTACATGGAGCCGCACAAGCCCATATCCCGCTTGGAGGGGTCACTGGCGAACACCTCCTTGTGAGTTAGACTCCGCACCATTGACTAGGTCTAGCCAACGACCAAGACTTATGGATGCGGAGATCATACGTCCAGGCCCCTCGCCTTCGCCTTCTCCCACAGCCTCAGACCTTGGCTTTCAAAAACCCGCCTCCCAGCGTGACAAACGGGAAATTAGCCACGGCTACTATTTTCCAGGCATTCTGTGTAGTGCCTCTCCGTTCGATGTGGGACGGAGAAGTAAGTATTAGAAAGTATGGGTGCAGGGTGTGCAGTGTGGGCCACCCTGGCCCGTGCGCACCGTGCACCCATTATAGATACGCCCCTGGCAGATCCCTCCCCAGGTATTTGAATACGCTATTGGGAGTGCAGAGACGTCTGTGCAGTCATCACTGAACAAATCTGGGTACCCCAATACTTCTCCAGCACCAGCTGGCTATCCCGTTCCTTGGTTAGGTGATGGTGTATGCTTCCAGAAACATAAAGGATCTGCTTTATAATTTAGTGAGTTGGTAGTGGTTTGTCCACAGCTTTCTCTTAACGCCCTTTCAGGTCTATTCATTAAGCTCTCTCTATCAATAGCTTTCGGCTATTCATAGAGAGAGCAACCGATGGAGAAACATGTTGTTTCTCCAGCGCTGTCCTTACTTAATTCATATATCGCATCACCATACTGTAATATGGTGACCACGATTCATGTGGCAGGAGAAAAGCAGGGGCGTCGAGAGGGGAGGTGAGGAGCGGGTAGTAATGGCCCGGGCTTGCTGGAGTAGCCGGCCGAGGATCCGGCGCCACCCCCCTCCCTCTTACATCAAAGCAGCCCAGCACACGCTGCTGTATGCTGGGCTGCACTGGGAGACTGCACAGCCACAGCAGTCTCCAATGCCTGTGGGGAGAGCGATCACAATGATCACTTCCCCCACTGGCTTTGCGCCGGGCTGAGCGGCTCACAGCGTCCCCCTCCCCAGCACACAGCACCGCTTCACGTTACTGCAAAAAAAAAATATTTCTAAGGGGGCGTGGCCACGCCTCCTGCAATTAGACCATGCCCCCTTCTCGCCCCGGGCTCGGCACCCCGGGAGAAAAGTAAATGTAAAAGGTCACAGATGCGGTAATGATTGGCCGTTTCAAAACGGCGTAATCATTTCCCTAAGATGCGAAGGAGCAGAAAAAGCACTAAGTAATCCCGAGTGATGACTCCGCCCCCTTCTCTGTCTCTGGCCGAACAGCAGTGCCCCTGCTCCCTGTGCTGTGTCTGTCAGTGACCGGGACACTCTAATGCAGGGGTCTTCAAACTTGGCCCTCCAGATGCTGTGGAACTACACATCCCAGCATGCACTGCACATAGTTTTAGCATGCTGTTATATCAAAAAGGTGGCAGTGCATGCTGGGATGTGTAGTTCCACAGCATCTGGGGGGCCAAGTTTGAAGACCCCTGCTCTAATGAATGGTTCCTGGAGCATGTATCTGTCCAGTCCACCGCCCGCTCACTCAACCACCACCCCAGCTCTGTGAATGTACTAATGAAGTACTTACTGCCTGCTGCACCCACTTCCGATGTCGCCTCTCTGTCCTGTGTAAGGTTAATGAAGTGACCCGGCATATGCATATGCCGGGTCATCTCCCATGCTGACTGCCCGCTGCCCTCGAGTGCCCCAAAGTGCCCTGTCCCTACACCCGCCAGCCGCACAGTAGCAGCTCCAGACATGGGCGAGCCGGTCCATCGCCCAGAGCGCCATTGTATCTGGCGGGCACATGAAACACCCACCAGTGGCGAACTGGGCCGGGGGGCAGGGTGCCATCTGCCCCCCGGGCCGCTACAATTGTGCAGCACAAGGGCCACTGCTGTTGGGCTGCCACGCAGGACTGGGGGAGAAGGGCTTTTCCAGTCCAGCCATTGGACGAGTACCGATGACTGGACTCATCGTAGTAATGGCCGGGCATGTGCAGCAGCAGCAGCTGCTGTTGCGCATGCCCAATAAGAAAAAAAAAAACCTGACATAAAAAGCGGCTCAAAGCCGCTGCTTATGAAAGGCACGTAGTGCCAGAAAAAAGCCGTCCGGCTACCGCCCGGTTCTTGCCTGGCCGACAAGAACTGGCATGTGTGAAATAGCTCTCTCACTCCCAGCCCGGGCTGCAGGGAGATGACAGGGTGATGCTGTTTCAGAGCAGCAAGGATTAAGCTATCAGATCCTGGGCGGGGCTTATGGTAGGCAGCTGACCAATGAGATGAGGGATATAGGGCAGGTGATCCCTGGGGGAGACTGATGATCATTTATGCGTTGGGCTGTTTCTGCCTTCGTGAATGTGTGCACTGTGCACAGAGGATCCAGGGTCTGCTGTGGGTGCAGGTGGCAGGAGGCCTCCTCTCACTACCTCAATGCCAGCTGTAGATGTTTGGGGCCTGCAGGGGAGTTTGGACCTGGCAGCTCAGAGGTAAAAGGGACAGGACTGAGGTCCCTGGGAGAGGGGGGGTGGAGGGGGGCACCTGCAGGGTGAAGACCAACTTTCCCACACTCCCCAGGCACAATGCAGGTGGTCACCCACATAAGCTATATGTTGCGGAACTACAATCCCCAGCAGGAGACTTGCATGGCATGCTGGGACTTCTAGTTCCACAGCAGGAGATTCAGGGGTTGCATATAATTAATGAGTATGTACAGAAACATAAGAGCATGAGGTATACATATGTGTGCAATAAATAGGACATTTCATGTAACAAGCTCCATATACCCAACCTCTGCCCTGCACATGCCTGGGGATGTAGTGAGGAAGCCAGCGGTCAAAATGCCGACCACCGGCTTCCCGACAGTGAAATCCGGCATGGGACTAATGATAGGCGTCTAAATACCGACGTCCATCATCAGCCCCATGCCAAAATCCCGACGCCCGGCATACCGTACGTTTGTAAGCCGGGCGTCGGGAGCACTTAGCCGCAGGGGAAGGAAGGAGGGAGGTTAGGGTTAGGCACCCCTGAGGGAGGGGAGAGTTCCCGTCTGTAATTCTTCCGCTGGGGTTAGGTCTGGCGGTGATTCATACCGATTCCCATGCCTGTGTATAAGGGATGACTATACAGTAATGTCCACATCTAATGCAGACTCTGCTGGGAAAGTTTATTGCAAAAACGTTTTGACCCAAAACAATTGTGGCTTTATAGCAGTAATTCTGCTGCAGAAAATGTCTCATGTCCTACACACGTCTAACTGCATACAGTATTGCAGCTGGCATATAAGCATTTTATTGATGTGTACACAGGACAGGACATGTGTGCAGTATAGTGGTCCCATGACTGACAATTTCAACTTATTAAATTCTAAAACCCTGGATACAAACTGTTATGTACATCAGAATGACATGTCTGATAAAGAGCAACATGTGTACGTGAGTGTGTGTGTAAGTATCATGTCCGGCACGATATGGTAAGCCGGCCCTGTGCCTGTGCCACCGTGTAAGGGGCACCACTAATGTGGGCATTGTGTATAAAGGGCACTACTGTATGCTGTAACATGAAGAAATTAAACTACTGTATGGTGTAATGTGAATCGGGCACTATGTGCAGTGTAATATGTAGAAGATTTTTTTGAAGCGTGCGCTGTCCCTTAATAAAGAATGGGAGGGATGGCGCAAATGTATAGTTTGCAGGGGGGCGTCTAACACCCTAGCACCGGCCCTGACTGGACTGTATTATGATCCTTCCTTATCCTCCTCGCAGACACCGGCGCCGCTGCGGTGGAGCTACTGTGGTCTCGCGAGATGATGACATCATCATCATCTCGAGAGTCTCTCTCTTGGACTGGGATGCGAGAGCGGAAGCAGCACTGGAAGCTACCTGGGTGCGTTGAGACTAATGATGGCCTCCTCGTGTATGTGTGACCAGGGCCTTGGTAAGGTAAGCTGCAGCTCTCCCCACAGTGCGCAGTCCCGAAACGTTGATTACATATAAAGGAAATTTTTTGCAAGCCCTGGAGTGCCCTGTGTGGTTCTGGACTATTCATTTAGTGCCACCCGATTTTGATCTGCATTAAGTCAACAGGAGTACCCAGGCAGCTGTCCATTTTTACATAGGAGTGCCGTACCATTAGACGTATATATATATATATATATATATATATATATATATATATGTGTGTGTACATTATATATAGGCATATATATAATAAACAGTTGCTGATCCTAGGACAAAGGTATTCACTTGAGTCTCATATATTTATATATAATTATAGTGCTAGATATATATATATATATATATATATTACACATACAGTGCTGGGGCCACTTGCTTGTGTTTGCCCCCCCAGGCTGAAAGTTGCCAGCCAGCCCCTGACACCCACCCTCCCTGCCAGCGCTATAGACAATATGGAAGTTCAGGGGGAGGGAGCGGAGGAGGGAAGGGGCAGCAACACAGAACGGCGCTGGGCGCAGCAAAGCTTAGCGCCAGTCCTGCCACTGCAACTATAGTAAAGTTATGCTGGGTGACCACCATCAGCTCTGAGTCGCACACCTACTGCCGCAGTGCCCCCTCACGCCCTACACCCGCTTAAGTGGTCTTTTAAAAACCTGTTCATTGAAATAATTCAGTTGTGGTGTCACTTAGCTAAGATATAGTGCAGACCACAGAGAGTAAAGATATAGTATAGATATCACATGGCCCGATATCACATGGTGAGCCGCCTTTTCCTATACAGTGAACCGAACCCGGGTTGCATCAACCCAGGTTACTCGTTCACACTGCACCGTGAGCAAAATTGAACACGCGTTCAACTCCAGATCCTGCAACAGGAGCTCAGTATAGCTCACTCAGTAGGAATTGAGGTTAGACATTGCACTGGCAATTAGGTAGAGTCAAGGATATATACCTCTGGGTTACTTGGGATAGGCTGAGCAGAGACGGGTTGTGCGGTGAGGCTTAGGCTATCACATGATTGGCTGTTGCAAACAGGTGATCGGCACTTGTCACTGCAGTACTCTGTAGCAGGCTTATATCTTGCTTGAGGCCTAGCAGACCAAGAAACACTGAAGCCTGTGCCTCTCGGATGTGATGGAGAACGCTGGCAGAATCGGTAAGTGACCTGGCGGCAGGGGAAACAGAACAGGGTTGTGACACGAAGATTAAGCGGTCTATGTACTAAGCCTTGAGAAAGTGGATGGAGGTAAAGTACCAACCAATCAGTGCCTAACTCATTTTACAGGCTTTGTTTGAAAAATGACAGGAGCTGATTGGTTTTTATTTTATCTCTTCCAAAAAGAATTTTAAAATCCTCAGATATAGGCGCTAAATTAATGCAAAACTGTTCGTGAATTAAATCGGACTAATACTGTGACATCGATGTTTTCCTGTTGATGTCTCTGATGATATTCCTCGATGGTATGAAGTTACGTGCAAACAGAAAAAAAAGAGGACAATAGGTCGGTCCTTGAAGGCTTCGTACCAGATTACACACAAATAAATAAAATGTGCAACGTACCCAACTCACATGAATAAGTGGGAGGGTACACATATAAAGGTTTCTTTTGTTAATCATAAATGAAGGCTCTATTCCATTTCTATAAACCAAAATGATGGTAATCAGAAGTCTAATGGTTCTTTAAACAGTGAGCGTATCATACTCACGTGGTTTTTTATCTCTGTCCACTTTATCTCTCTCCAAGGCTTAGTATATAGACCCCCCAAATACTTATCAAGAGTTCTATACTGTGGTTGCTGCCAACACATCACCCATTATGCTTTGTTTAAGTAGAAAGTGTTCATTAAAAGTCCCTTCCATACAGCTACACGCTCAGAATAGGACAATAAATAGACTCAGGCCCCAAGCAAAGTCTGTTTTGTTAGCTGGTCAACTAATAACAGCTATATAAAAATAGATGAATCTGTAATTAAAGCAATGAGGGTGAGAAATGAGTACAGACTATGGGCCTGATTCAGACCCGGTCGCAAGCGATGAACGCTCGCAACCGGGTCGATGGTGGCCCAGAGCGCATGCGCACGACGGAGCCGGCTCTTTCGTGCGCATCCACGAGACCCGGATAGCGACAGGCAATCCGTCGCTCTGGGTCTCGCACCAAAGGGGGCGTGCCGTCGATGTTGAGTGATAGCACGCCCCCTTTGGTGGGCGGGCGAGGGGGTGGCTGCTCAGACGGAGGCTTTCCCATGAGAACGCCTACTGTTTGGGGCCGGCCCCACTGACCCAAGTGATGTCAGTGGAGAGATTCTGGCTCTGTTAGAGCCGAAATCTCTCTGGGGCTTGCGGCAACGAGACCCTACCACAAGGATCTCGTTGCAAGCCCGATGGTCGCGATGGTCTTGACCATCACGACCATCATCATGGCCGCTCGCTATAGCTGTGGGTGCTATGCGAGCGGCCAGGAGGCTGTTCTTAAAAACAAAAAAAAGACTGGCGATGATTCAGACCGAGCGACCGGCTCTGAATCAGGCCCTATGGTCTAAAGCACAGGTTCTCAAACTCTGGGCCTGATTCAGACCCGCTCGAGAGCACTATGCGCTCGCAAGCGGGTCGATGGTGGCCCAGTGCGCATGCAATCCGTCTCTCCGGTTCTCGTACCAAAGGGGGCGTGCTGTTGATGTTGAGTGACAGCACGCCCCCTTTGGTGGGCAGACGGGGGAACGCCTACCGTCTGGGGCCGGCCCCACTGACATCACAAGTGATGTCAGTGGGAGTGCTTTCAGCTTTGTTAGAGCCGAAAGCACTCTGGGGCTTGCGGCAACGAGACCCTACCACAAGGGTCTCGTCGCAAGCCCGATGGTCGCGATGGTCTTGACCATCGCGACCATCTTCCTGGCCGCTCGCTATAGCTGTGGGTGGTCTCCCACAGCTATGCGAGTGGCCAGGAGGCTGCTCTGAAAAACAACAACAAAAGTCAGCAAAGACCTCCTTGCTGCCAAATCTAAGGGTCATTATTCTGCTCATTCTTCTTGAGCTCTCTGCTGCTTTAGACACTGTGGACCACCATCTTCATTTGCAAATGCTTTGCTTCCTTGGTCTGCGTAATACTGCCCTCTACTGGCTATCCTCCTACCTCATGACTGCACTTACACTAATGGTAGATGTTCACCAAGGATCTTTTCTGTCCCCGCCCCATTCCTCTATAAGTCCTTTATAGGTGAGCTCATCAGCTCTTTTAGGGGTCTATTTACTAAGCAGTGTTAGGAGACAGAGTGAAAATTGATAAGTTGCCAGCCAATCAGCTCCTAACTGTCATCTCACAAGCTGTGTTTGAAAAATGACAGTTAGGAGCTGATTGGCTGGTACCTTATCACTTTTCACTCTGTCTCCTAAAACTGCTTAGTAAATAGACCCCTAGGGGGCATTTAGGAGCAAATTGCTGATCATCATTTACTCCCATACGTTACCAGATTTTCATTCCAACCAATCAACAAGTTGGTTGGTTGGATGTAAGTTGGTCTAGTATGTGGCCAATCTGTCCTTAATGCTGCTGCCCGGCTCATCTCCCTCCCCAAACATACTGCAGCTGCCCCCCCCTCTCCTACAAGCCCTACTGCTGTGGCTCCCCTTCCCCTCAGTACCCACTTCAAGCTTCTCACACTCACTTATACCCCTTTTACACCAGAGTGACCTGCCAATCCAACCCAGGTAATCCAACCCAGGTGTTTTTCTAGGGGATCGGTTAATTTAGAGCAGGGGTCTTCAAACTTGGCCCTCCAGCTGCTGTGGAACTACACATCCCAGCATGCACTGCCACCTTTTTGATATAACAACATCTGTAGTTCCACAGCATCTGGAGGGCCAAGTTTGAAGACCCCTGATTTAGAGCCATCAGAGGAAGGATGCTGCTGCCTCCTGTCACTGCCTTTCGACTCCGGGTGGGAAGGCACTGCAGGGAGTCTGTGTCTGATTAAGTGCTACTCACAACCTCACGGTGGCTAGCCTCTAGCACTGCAGTAGCAAAGTCAGGTTGCTACATCCTCCTCACTCAAGCCCCGTCTCTGCCCCATCCAGACTCGCGCATGCGCAATCCGGATTTTCAACTGCACAGTCAGGAAACAGGGAGGTTTTCTTTACTTTCCGGGGTAGCGGGAGCGCCCATCTTAAAACGTCAAGGGTTATATTAATGATACACGATTTGTATCCATTATGATAGACCATTGAAATCATAAGGTAATAAAGTTAGTTCCTGCCCTTGTTCGTTACTATGTGCAAGGTATCATGGTAAAATTAATTCACTTAATCTCCAGGGTGATCTGACCTGATTACGGGTTTGATTATAGATGTTCTGAACAAATACATGCTGACAGATTAAATAATATTTTCTGCAGATAATACGAACACTAACTTTGGGGGGGGGGGGCAACAGCAGGGGAAAGACAACGTTTTTGTAAAACTAAACACCCATTTAAAAGGAACATTTTTGGAATGTTGCTCACATTTTACACAACAGTATTCAAAGTACCAGTTGATGTAGAAACGATTGAATGCCAGATATTTTCAGAGCAGCACTCTGAAGATGGCAGAAAGGTAAGTAGAAACAAATATGGTTGCAGGGTGTGCATATTTATAATGGGTTCACACCCTGCACCTATTATAAATACGCCCCTGCATTCATAGTGTCCTGTTAGTGGGAAGCTTGGGTTCCCTGTAGCGGTTCCTTGAAAGCAGGAAGGGATCCTAAAGAAGCACAGAGTATCACTAAGACATCCGGACCTAAACCTGTAAGTACTCTACAGCTCTTACAGCATTCGGGGTGTCACACTTGTTTACTAAAAGATTTTCTGTCATTTAAAGCAAGTGTAGGATATTGTCTAAAATGGAAGTTACTATAGGGACAAGTTAATAATTTAATAATTTACTCAGCTAGTACTTTACAAATTTGAAGATTAAGGGCCGTATTCAATTGCTGGCGAAAAGTTCTCGCCGGTGACGTAATTTCGCCAGGCGAGAACTTTTCCCCATGCAGTTTTGGGGTGCAAAGTTGCGGGAACACCCCTGCAGCCTTGGGACAGCCCCCCAAAGGTAAACTGCATCAAAAAAAAGTTAAAGAATACTTTAGATCACTTTTTTGGGGGTGAAAAAAAAAAGTCGGGGGACGAACTTAAACTAGCGAAATAGACACCAGGGGGTCCCCCAAGTATGCCCAAGCTGTTTTTTTTGTTTGCCGGTACTTGCTGAAGGTGCGTTTTTTTACGTTTTTTTTAAAGACGCACTTTAGCGATTTTTAACTGTTTGTACTTTGTGCCCATTTTCAGGTACCCCAAATTTGCTGGGACTACTTCTTTAAAAAACAAACAAACAGCTAAATGCTATTCTTCACCACTTGTGCAAAAACACTAAATAGCACCATAGTGCTATCCATAGTGATCCCCCATGTCAGTGCATCTTTTGGAGGGTGTCGGGCTGATTTCCCCAAATCTGACAGTACTTTTCGCCGATCTCAGTTTCGCCGGGATGCGTTCTCGCGTCCTTTGCAATTGAATAGGGCGAATCGCGGTGACAAGCGCGATACTTTTCCTGGAGGCAAAACTGGCAATGACGGCAAAAACTCTGGCAATTGAATACGTGCCTAAGAGTCAAATAATTGCTGACATAATGAGCTTTCAAAGTCAGAGTGTGGGAACAACTGCAGCACCTGAAGCAATGGAATGATGAAAGAGGATGTGGTCCTATACTCTATACTATACTCCACTCTGGCCTGCCTCACAAATCTGTCTTTTTGTGGTGGAATTATTCTTTCAAATCAGGGCCAGCTCCAGGGGTAGCCGCACCCTGTGCCGGCTCGGTATAAAGCGCTTCTATAAATGGAGGCATGCCCTAATTACTATAGGCCACGCTCCCTAAGTGACGTCATTTGGGGATGTGCCCGCATGGCATTCCTCCCGTGTTACGTCTGGCTGGGGTCACTAGCTGGGCTTCAGCCCTCTCGCGGCACTGAATGGATGCCGCGCACAGCATCTATTCAGCTACTCCGGGGTCCAGCACCGCCGCACAGCTGTGACGGTGCAAAACCTCCCAATTTGACCACTTCAATCCACGGGTGGAACAGCAGGACAGTGCTGTCCCGCTGAAAACAGGATGTTGGGAGCAGTGACGGATCTAGACTTTACTTTAGGGGGGGCGGTTTAAGAATTAGTACTGACTCCTCCCACTTTCTATTCATTTACTCCTCCCACTTAGAGTTCTGCCCCTCCTATTTTCAACAAATACTGAAAAAATACACAGGAAAAAAAACACACATATAGGCACCCACATGAAATATTATTCACCAGATGCTCAATCTTATCCACATTACACCGCACCTAGTGCTCCTGATTCACCACATAGTAGTGTCCCTTATTCATGTTATGACACACAGTAATGCCCCTTTTACACAATGCCCACTTTTAGTGCTCCTTATAAACAATACCCACAGTAATAGTGCCCCTAATACACATAATGCCCACAGTAGTGCCCCTTATGCAATGCCCCCAGCAGTGGTGCCCCCAATAGTGGTAGTGCCCCCAGTTGTGGTGTCCCCTATGCATAGCCCACAGTAGTTGTCCCCATTATGCAGAGCACCTAGTAGTAGTGCCCCCAGCAGTGGTGCCCCTTATGCAGTTCCCCTTATGCCATGTCCCCATTAGTAGTGCCCCCAGTAGTAATGCCCCCTGTGGTAGTGTCCCCTGTGGTAGTGCCTCCAATAGTAATGCTCCCTGTAGTAGTGCCTCAGTAGTAATGCCCCAAGTAGTAGTGCCCACTGAAAAATGCCCCCAGTAGTAGTGCCCCCAGAGTAATGCTCCCAGTAGTAGTGCCTCCTAATTAGTGCCCCATGAGTACTGCCTCCTAAGCAATGCCCCCAGTAGTAGTGCCCCCTAAGTAGTGCCCCCTGAGCAATATCCCCAGTAGCAGTGCCTCCTAAGCAATGCCCCCAGTAGAAGTGCCCCCCTAACTAATGCCCCCAGTAGTAGTGCCCCCCCGAATAATGTCCCCAGATGCTTGCACAAAAAAAACAAACCTAATACTTACCTTAAGCCCCGCTCCCGCGTCTGCTGCCATCCAGTCCGCTCGGCTGCTCCTCTGCACTATGGGAGAGACGTCATGATGTCTCTCCCATTGTGCACTCTGCTGTAGCTGGAAGCCGGAGCTCATCCAGCCTCCGTCTTCGGCTGCCGCGGCGGGGTGAGGACCGGGCGCCCGCTTGTAACAAATCCTCAGCGGGTGCCCGGAAGGAGGACATGGGGGCTGGCAACAGTCTGTCACTCAAATCGCACTGGTGCTACGCCGTGTGGCTGCACTGATGACAGGCAGCACCAGCTGAGCTGACTGGCTGACACTACTGCCCCTTTCGGGATTGCGGCTGTGTGTACGAGGGGCGATCGCCCTTATCGCCCCCCCTGGATCAGCCACTGGTTGTCACACGCCGGCCTGGAGACCCCAGAATGGGACCCCGTCGCTTACCTGTGCGGGCGCTGACCCGCGCTGTCTTCCGGCTCCCGCGCTGTACGCTCCTTCCTCTTCTCCCAAGGCAGTCTCCGCTGTTGTCCTCTGGAGGGTCCCGCTGCTGTGCTGCTCCCACGCCGGCTCCTGCTGACCGCTGGTCCCCGCTGACTACCTCCAGGAAGCGCTGTCCTCCGGTCCATGGGCACGGCCATCTTGGATTTCCCATGTGACCCCACTACCACTAATGAGGAGCCTTCTCCTTCTCTCTCAGCCTGTCAGCTCCCAGTGTCCACTATAAAAGGATCCCCAATGCTCACACAAGTTGCCAGTGAAACTAGTTTCTTAGTTTAGCTAAGCAAGCCTTCCCACTGCGCTCCAGCCGCTCCACGTAGCCGCTCAGCCACCAATGTCTAACCACGGCTAACCAGCCACTCCACGTAGCCACTCAGCTACCAACGTCTACCCACGGCTAACCAGCCGCTCCACGTAGCCGCTCAGCTACCAACGTCTACCCACGGCTATCCAGCCGCTCCACGTAGGCACTCAGCTACCAACGTCTACCCACGGCTATCCAGCCGCTCCACGTAGCCGCTCAGCTACTAACGTCTACCCACGGCTATCCAGCCACTCCACGTAGCCACTCAGCTACCAACGTCTACCCACGGCTATCCAGCCGCTCCATGTAGCCGCTCAGCTACCAACGTCTAACCACGGCTAACCAGCCACTCCACGTAGCCACTCAGCTACCAACGTCTACCCACGGCTAACCAGCCGCTCCACATAGCCGCTCAGCTACCAACGTCTACCCACGGCTATCCAGCCGCTCCACGTAGCCACTCAGCTACCAACGTCTACCCACGGCTATCCAGCCACTCCACGTAGCCACTCAGCTACCAACGTCTACCCACGGCTATCCAGCCGCTCCACGTAGCCACTCAGCTACCAACGTCTACCCACGGCTATCCAGCCGCTCCACGTAGCTGCTCAGCTACCAACGTCTACCCACGGCTATCCAGCTGCTCCACGTAGCCACTCAGCTACCAACGTCTACCCACGGCTATCCAGCCGCTCCACGTAGCCACTCAGCTACCAACGTCTACCCACGGCTATCCAGCCGCTCCACGTAGCCACTCAGCTACCAACGTCTACCCTCGGCTATCCAGCCGCTCCACGTAGCCACTCAGCTGCCAACGTCTACCCACGGCTATCCAGCCGCTCCACGTAGCTTCCTAGCTACCTCGTTACTGCCGCATTCCTCAAACTCCTGTCAGTTCGCTGCACCCTCTCATGCGGAGAAACTTCATTAAGCCAAGTCTCCTCCAGCGAGCGTCTGCGCCAAGTAATACAGATCCAAGGCCCAGTCCGGGAACACAGCTCCTAAATTCCACGCTTGTGACAGTTTGCACTGGCCAGATGGACTCGGCAAGTGGTCAAGGATCTGGGATAGAAGCCTCGCAGGATGTACTATCCCGTCTGGAAAGACAGGAGACCTCTCAGGCTCAGCTGATCCAATTTATCCAAGATATGTCGTCACGCCTGGACAACATTCAGTCCTTACTGGCTCATCGCGCTCTCGCTGGCTCCCAAGCCGCCTCTCCTCCTGTGGTGTCACCTGCTCCTCCAGTTCTACCTCCTGCTCGTCTTCAGCTCTCCCCTCCGAGCAAGTTCGATGGCAACCCCAAACTATGCAGGGGTTTTTTAAACCAAAGCGAAATCCAATTCGAGCTACAATCCGCCAACTTTCCGACGGCCAGAACCAGGGTGGCATATATCATCTCTCTACTCTCTGGCCAAGCACTCGATTGGGTCTCGCCCCTTTGGGAGAAGTCGGATCCCCTGCTCTCCAACTACCCCGAATTTGTTGCTACATTTCGCAAAATCTTTGATGAACCCGGAAGAACCACTTCCGCATCAGCTGATATTCTACGCCTCCATCAGGGCAGCAGGACCGTCGGCCAATACGTAGTCCAGTTCCAGACTCTGGCTTCAGAACTCAATTGGAACGAGGATGCCCTCATCGCTGCCTTCTGGAGTGGCCTTTCTGAAAGGCTCAAAGACGACCTAGCTTCCCGTGACCTTCCAACCAGTTTGGATGGGTTAATCTCTCTCTGCAACAAGGTGGATCTCCGTCACAGGGAGCGTGCCTTGGAAAGAGGCAGATTTGATCGTGGAAGGCCACGTCCAGTTTCCCGCTTACCCTCTCCTCCTCTGGGCGAAGAACCCATGCAGGTCAACCGCTCTCATTTATCGGCTGAGGAGCGGCAGAAAAGGCAGAGGCAGAACCTCTGTATGTACTGCGGATCTCCTCAACATTTAGTTAAAACTTGTCCCATTCATCCGGGAAATGCCTCCTCCTAACTTATGAAAGAGAGGTTAAGTTAGGAGTTGCCATTGAATCACAAAGGAAGTCTGATTCCACCATCCAGGCTCATTTAAAGTGTCCTCGAGGTTCCAAAGCTGTATTAGCTCTCCTGGATTCCGGAGCGGCAGAGAACTTTGTCACTACTGAATTTGTCCAGAAGCATCAAATCCCCATGGAAGCGTTGCCTCGAGTCATCACTTTAACCGCCATCGATGGTAGTCGCATTTCTAGTGGAACCATCACCCATCGTACAACACCACTTAAACTTACCATTGGGGTGCTCCATTCCGAACAACTATCCTTCCTAGTGATTCCCAAAGCCTCTCATTCTTTAGTCCTCGGATTACCCTGGCTACAGAGACATTCACCTCAAATCGATTGGACCACCATGCAAATAATCTCCTGGGGTTCCAATTGCTTCAAAGGCTGCCTTCAGCGGGTAATACCTATCAGATCTTCCGTTGTACGGGATTCTACAGACCTGCCAAAAGCCTACGATGGGTTTCAGGACGTCTTTAGCAAACAGAGCTCAGACCTGTTACCTCCCCATCGTGATTGGGACTGTCCCATAGATCTGATTCCCGGGAAGAATCCTCCTAGAGGCCGAACCTACCCTCTATCTCTCCCTGAGACTCAGGCCATGTCGGAGTACATTACGGAAAACTTAAATAAAGGCTTAATTCGACCTTCCACGTCTCCAGCAGGGGCTGGATTTTTCTTCGTAAAAAAGAAAGATGGTGGCTTGCGCCCGTGTATTGACTACCGGGGTCTTAATGAAATAACTATTAAGAATCGCTACCCTCTTCCTCTCATTACAGAGTTATTTGATAGAGTCAAGGGAGCCACAGTTTTTTCCAAACTCGACCTAAGAGGAGCCTATAATTTAATTCGTATCCGTCCAGGCGATGAATGGAAAACGGCCTTCAACACCAGGGATGGGCACTACGAGTATCTCGTTATGCCCTTTGGCCTCTGTAATGCTCCGGCCGTCTTCCAGTTTTTCGTCAATGAAATCTTCCGGGACCTCTTGTACAAGTGTGTGGTCGTTTACTTAGACGACATTTTGATTTTTTCTCAAGACCTCCAAACTCATCGAGACCAGGTCAAACAAGTCCTTCTGAGGTTGCGGTCCAATCAACTGTTTTGCAAATTAGAGAAGTGTCTGTTTGAGGTCTCAAGTGTACCATTCCTGGGATACATTATCTCCGGAACAGGCCTTCAAATGGATTCGTCAAAACTACAAGCCATTCTTGATTGGTCTCTTCCTTCTTCCTTAAAATCCATATAAAGATTCCTAGGATTTACCAACTACTATCGCAAGTTTGTAAAAGGTTTCTCGACTCTGGTAGCTCCGATTACAGCCCTCACCCGCAAGGGAGCAGATCCAACTATATGGCCCGTCGAAGCTACCTCTGCATTTCAACTTCTTAAGCAAGCCTTCATCTCCGCTCCCATCTTAAAGCAACCAGACTCCACCCGGCCCTTTATCCTGGAGGTGGACGCATCCTCTGAAGGTGTCGGTGCAGTGCTCTCCCAGTGATTTAAAGATGAAAAACTTCATCCCTGTGGTTTCTTTTCCCGGAAGTTTTTGCCTGCAGAGAAGAACTACACCATTGGAGATCAAGAGTTACTCGCCATGAAACTAGCCCTCGAAGAATGGCGATATCTTCTAGAAGGAGCTCATTACCCCATTACCATTTTTACTGACCATAAGAACCTCCTTTATCTTAAATCTGCAAATTGCTTGAACCCTCGTCAAGCCCGGTGGGCAATGTTTTTCTCCAGATTTAACTTCAAAGTCTCCTATCGCCCCGGTTCACAAAACCTCAAAGCCGACGCACTCTCCCGTTTCATGACGAGCAACCCTGATCTACCCATGGAACAGCCCCAACCAATCTTGAATTCAGCTTTCTTCGCCTCTACCCAATTATCTTCTATACCCCCGGTTGGGAAGACTTTCGTCGCTCCAGAACTCCGCAAGAGGTTACTGCATTGGGCTCATGCTTCCCGGTTCTCTGGTCACCTGGGTATGGATAAAACCCTAGAATTTATCCAGCGGTCCTATTGGTGGTCTTCGATGAAAAAGGACGTCAGGTCTTATGTGTCTTCATGCATCAAATGTGCCCAACACAAGACACCTCGGCGGGTTCCACACGGTCAACTCCAACCTCTTGCAATTCCATCTAAGCCATGGACTCACCTATCTATGGATTTCATCTCTGATCTTCCTCCATCTCTGGGCCACAACACAATTTGGGTTATCGTGGATCGTTTTTCTAAAATGGCTCATTTCGTACCACTTACTGGGCTTCCTTCTGCACCTCTACTCGCCCAGAGCTTTATAAAAGAGATCTTCAAGCTCCACGGCCTTCCTCAAGAGATCATCTCCGACAGGGGAGTACAGTTCATAGCGAAGTTCTGGAGGTCACTCTGCTCAGCCCTTCAGGTAAAACTCAAATTTTCTACCGCTTATCATCCCCAGACCAACGGTCAGACCGAAAGGGTCAATCAAGACCTGGAACAGTTCCTGCGCACTTTTGTCTCCTCCTCCCAAGATGACTGGATTGAACTTCTTCCTTGGGCCGAATTTGCCCACAATAATCATTATCACACGTCCACCAGCTCAACTCCTTTTTTTACAGTTTTTGGTCAACATCCTCGAGTGCCAGATTTCCCTCTTCTTCCCACATTAGATGTGCCTGCGGCCAAAATGTCCCTTCAACGGTTCTCCAACATCTGGGAAAAGGTTCGTTCCTCTCTGACTAAAACGTCAGCCCGGTACAAGAGATTTGCTGACCGCCAAAGACGAACGGTTCCAAATTTCCGACCTGGGGATATGATCTGGCTCTCTACCCGAAACCTAAGACTCCGAGTACCCTCGATGAAATTTGCTCCGCGATTCATTGGTCCATTCCCAATCATCAAAGTCTTGAATCCTGTGGCTTACAAGTTAAAGCTTCCTCCATTTCTTCGCATTCCAAGTTCTTTCCATATTTCTCTTTTAAAACCACTAGTCTTAAACCAATTTCAGAAGGTCCTGCCTAAAGCTTCTAGTGTTCAAACACAGCAGGGAGAGGAGTTCGAAGTTGACAGAATCTTAGATTCCCGTTGTCGATACAACCGTCTTCAATACCTCATCGACTGGAAGAATTATGGTCCGGAGGAACGAATCTGGATAAATGCCTCCGATGTCCATGCACCCTGTCTGGTCAAAGCGTTCCATGTGAAATTTCCTCATAAACCAAGGAAGTGTCCGGTGGCCACTCTTGAAGAAGGGGGTACTGTCACACGCCGGCCTGGAGACCCCAGAATCAGACCCCGTCGCTTACCTGTGCGGGCGCTGACCCGCGCTGTCTTCCGGCTCCCGCGCTGTACGCTCCTTCCTCTTCTCCCAAGGCAGTCTCTGCTGTTGTCCTCTGGAGGGTCCCGCTGCTGTGCTGCTCCCACGCCGGCTCCTGCTGACCGCTGGTCCCCGCTGACTACCTCCAGGAAGCGCTGTCCTCCGGTCCATGGGCGCGGCCATCTTGGATTGCCCATGTGACCCCACTACCACCAATGAGGAGCCTTCTCCTTCTCTCTCAGCCTGTCAGCTCCCAGTGTCCACTATAAAAGGATCCCCAATGCTCACACAAGTTGCCAGTGCAACTAGTTTCTTAGTTTAGCTAAGCAAGCCTTCCCACTGCGCTCCAGCCGCTCCACGTAGCCGCTCAGCTACCAACGTCTAACCACGGCTAACCAGCCGCTCCACGTAGCCACTCAGCTACCAACGTCTACCCACGGCTAACCAGTCGCTCCACGTAGCCGCTCAGCTACCAACGTCTACCCACGGCTAACCAGCCGCTCCACGTAGCCACTCAGCTACCAACGTCTACCCTCGGCTATCCAGCCGCTCCACGTAGCCACTCAGCTACCAACGTCTACCCACGGCTATCCAGCCGCTCCACGTAGCCACTCAGCTACCAACGTCTACCCACGGCTATCCAGCCGCTCCACGTAGCCGCTCAGCTACCAACGTCTACCCACGGCTATCTAGCCGCTCCACGTAGCCACTCAGCTACCAACGTCTACCCACGGCTATCCAGCCGCTCCACGTAGCCACTCAGCTACCAACGTCTACCCACGGCTAACCAGCCGCTCCACGTAGCCACTCAGCTACCAGCGTCTACCCACGGCTATCCAGCCGCTCCACGTAGCCACTCAGCTACCAACGTCTACCCACGGCTATCCAGCCGCTCCACGTAGCCACTCAGCTACCAACGTCTACCCTCGGCTATCCAGCCGCTCCACGTAGCCACTCAGTTGCCAACGTCTACCCACGGCTATCCAGCCGCTCCACGTAGCTTCCTAGCTACCTCGTTACTGCCGCATTCCTCAAACTCCTGTCAGTTCGCTGCACCCTCTCATGCGGAGAAACTTCATTAAGCCAAGTCTCCTCCAGCGAGCGTCTGCGCCAAGTAATACAGATCCAAGGCCCAGTCCGGGAACACAGCTCCTAAATTCCACGCTTGTGACACTGGTTGGGAGGGGTGCGCCCCCTATGGGGTGGTGTCCCTGCTCGTCCGCACTGGTCGAACGTGCCTCTCACTTCTTGGACTTGGTGATCTACTCTAAAGGCCAAAATCTTTTGCAATCTTCCAAGTAGGGACATTTTGTGCGCATCTATGGCGCGCACATGAAAGAAGGGTGCATGGTTATTGCGGCAAGGGGCATAGGACCTGTCCCAACAAAATCAGAGCGTTTGGGAGGTATGCTTTTTAGGGATCTACGTCAATGAAACATAAACTAGCAAAACATATACTGTAAAGTGCTGCAATCAGTAAACCAATGTACCACAGTATGAGAAATAAAGATGCTGCTGAGAGATACCGGCAGTAAACTGATTGTTAGTAATTGCTGCATGCAACAAGGTGTCTCACTCACCCCACTGTTTAGACCTCACAGTATGCCACCTTTGTATTATCCAGATCGTGCTCCCGGGAGCCTTGCACTCAAAGGTGCTGTGTCTCAGCATGTCTGTGGTTATAGATGCAAAGACGCTGTGGGCAGACTGTGTCCAGATTGTAGTGCAGAGCCGACGGTGATGGTGGAGAGGACCACAGCTGTGGAAACCGGGATTATTGGAGCCAG
Organism: Taudactylus pleione; assembly: GCA_031769625.1. Taxonomy (NCBI): domain Eukaryota; kingdom Metazoa; phylum Chordata; class Amphibia; order Anura; family Myobatrachidae; genus Taudactylus; species Taudactylus pleione. Next base: position 21,315,916 of record JAUIMM010000018.1, read on the forward strand.
CCACTATTAGCCAGTACTGTGTGTTTAACAGTGGCTGACCCCACCCCCTGGGACCAGCCACCAATGAACTGAGCTCCTTTACAGATTGGCCCCTCCTCTCCTTGCTCCCATCCTCCTCCCTCCCTTCTCTATTAGTCATGGGCAAAACGATACATTAAACTGATTGGAGCTGTATGACTCAGCTCAGTGGAGCGTCTCGACACGGCTGTCCCGAGACCCATTTTTTTGGTAATCGAATATTTTTTTGGGCGCCCCTAGGGGTCCTGTTGCGCATGCCTAAGGCACACACCTAAAGCATTTTCACATATTTATACATTTGTGTAGATATGTAGTTGCATAGTTATATACATGTATAATATCTAATATGTATATACACACACAGACACTAATCTAACAGTCTGTTATAGGTTTCCTATGGCCACCGGGAACGAGGGGGGCAAGCAGTGGCGTAATTAGGGTATTTGGAGCCCAGCGCAAATTTTAAAATGGACGCCCCCCCCTACTATGTGCACGTGGCGAAAAAAAAGGGGCGTGGTCACTAAAAAATGGGGCGTGGCAACATGACACACCCCTTTCTTGTCACTGGGAACATTTCTTTCCATTTGCACCTTAATGCAGTGCCCCTTATACAGTCCCCCCTATGCAGTGGCACTAGTAGTGGTCCCCCTTATGCAGGCCCCCAGTAGTACCCCTTATATAGTACCCCCAGTATACAATGCCCCCAGTGGTGGTCCCTCTTATGGAGGCCCCAAGTAGTGCTTCTTATGCAGGCCCCCAGTAGTGATCCCCCTTATGCAGCCCCTGATTAGTTCCCCTTATACGGGCCCCGATTAGTGATCCCCCATATGCAGTGCCCCTTACACAGTTCCCCCTGTAGTAGTCCCCCTTATGCAGCCCGCCATTAGTTCTCCTTATACAGTACCCCCAGTAGTGATCCCCCATATGCAGCCCCCCAGTAGTGATCCCCCATATGCAGTGCCCTTTGTACAGTGCCCCCAGGAGTGATCCCCCCTTATGCAGGCCCCCAGTAGTGACCCTTAGGCCGGCCCCCAGTAGTTATCCCCCCTATGCAGTGCCCCCTGTAGTGGTTCTCCCTTTTCAGTGCCCCCTGTAGTGGTCCCCCCTGTGCAGTGCCCCCAGTAGTAAGCCCCTTATATAGTGCCCCAGTAGGAGTCCCCCTTGATGCAGTGCCCCCAGTAGTATCCCCCCAGTAGTGGTCTCCCTCTATACAGTGCCCTTTATATAATGGCCGGCCCCAGTAGGAGTCCCCCTTGATGCAGTGCCCCCTGTAGTAGTCCCCAGTAGTGGTCCCCCCAATGCAGTCCCCCCAGTAGTAGTATCCCCAGTAGTGGTCCCCCCCAATGCAGTGCCCCCAGCAGTATCCCCCCCAGTAGTAGTCCCCAGTAGTGGTCCCCCCAATGCAGTGCCCCCAGTAGTATCCCCCCTAGTAGTAGTCCCCAGTAGTAGTCCCTTCCTTAGTAATAGTCCCCCCCCTCCTCCCGATAAATATACACGGAAATGAAACAAATAAAATAAAAATTCTTACCTGAATCCATGCTCCCGCCGCCGCAGTCCGCACGTCAGTCCTCCCGGGCTGGTGCACTCTGCATTATGGGAGAGACGTCATGACGTCTCTCCCATTACCCACTGCAGGAGCCGGAAGGGAGCCGGCTCTTGCAGTGGGCGCTGCGGCTGCAGCAGTTAATGAGAGTCTATCTGACTCTCATTGGCTGCTGTTTAACACACACATCCCGCCAGCGCTGGCGGTGATGTGTGTGCAGCAGCAGCCAATGAGAGTCTGTCTGACTCTCACTGGCTGCTAATTCACACACACATCACTGCCACTGAGCAGTGATGTGTGTGCAGTAGCAGCAGCAGTCAATGAGTCGCCTGACTCTCTGACTCGCTCAGCGCTTGCGACCGGGTCTGAATCAGGCCCAGGGTTCACACGGAACCACATTTAATTGTGATCGAGCACTACAGTTTGAGAGCACAACTCTGCTTTTGATATGAACTGTCAGCCTGCACTCTACTGCTGTGCCTGCTTCCTGTATATCTTACAGCTCTCCAAGCTGGTAGAAGCCAGCATGGGTGAGTATACTGTACCCTGCCAAAAATGCACTCTCCCACAGGGCACTAAGTCACCCCCAGTGATCGTGCTGCGTAAAAAAAATTGTGGGTCCCACGACATATTAGGGGGGGAGGGGCTGGCATCAGTTGGGACAGTGCTAGGGGTAGGTAGCAGCTGGGGTAAAGGGGTTAAGGTCAAGCTGCAGTTGGGGTAAAGCTGGGGTTAAAGGAAGGAATAAGTTGGAGTAGAGCTTGGGTTAGAGGAGTAAGGGCAGGCAGAGCTGGGAGTAGGGAGTGGGTAAGTTCAGACAGCAGTTGCGACAGTGCTGGGTGTAGAGAGAGGGCAAGTGTAGATGGCAGTATGTATATCTGCAGGGGGTATGTGTGCAGTATGTATGTGTGCAGTATGTGTGCAGTATGTATATCTGCAGGGGGTATGTGTACAGTATGATGTGTGCAGTGGACCTGAGGCCTACTAGGGCACTTTCCACCCTCCACCGCCTGACAGGGCCCCTGTAACTGACCTTCACAATGCTCTGAAACCCATGAGCTGCAGTTTCCTTACACCCAGGGGCTGCACAGTGCCCCCACCCCCCACACAAACACACTCAAACACCTCCCCCCCCCTTCTCTCTGTCACGCTCACACCCACGTCTTGTACAGTACTTACCGAGAGCTGCCATCCCGGTGACAGCAGACGTGACCCCCTCATAGTAGCAGCAGACAGTGCTGCCCTTCCCTACGGAGCCCAGAGGAGCGGTGGAAGCTTGGGATAGAGAGGCAGGGGCAGTCTGCAGGCTCGGGGATAAATGGCAGTCCCGTCTCCTTCATGGCTGTGGGGGCCAACCATACACAGAGATCCGTGAGGAGACAAGCGAGCCACGTGACAAGGAGGCAGTGGTCTCAGACAGCCATTGGATAAGGAAATGCTGTCAGCCTCAGTGATTGGTTGGGGACCGGAGACGCTGAAGATGTTATTGACCGGCTGCAACATCCCCTCTCCCGCCTGCCGGCCGCCAATGCCCCAAAGCATGCTGGCCCCCGGCAAACGCCGCAAACACCCCCTACCACACCCACATCGACTGCCCTTGCTCTAAAATCAATGGCAGCAGGCGCACCTCACCTCCTATCATCTCTGCTCAGTGTTCAGTGAGGGTGCCCATCGGGACCAAGTAACTCACTGTTGTGACTGCCGCGGTGCCCCCTTAAGTCTGGCGCTCTACGCAGCCATGTACCCAGCGTATAGGTCGGGCCGGCCCTGCGTCTCGAGACAGTGTCTTGGGACACGGCTCTTTTGAATGCAGAACTGCTGGCAGTACTAGGACTCGGGGAGGGACTGACTCAGACCTCTAGGAATGGGTTGGCTCTCGAGTTTCAGTCTGCAGCAGCAGCCCTTAACATCGTGATTCACTGCTCCCTCCCAGAGGGGTGTCACTCTGAGTGCTGCCACCCAATCACAGTGTGGCTGTGCACATTCCTGGGTGAGACTGCGAGTGACAAGAGAGACTAGAGAGGAGGCTGTCTCGACACACCAAACTTTGGGCCTGATTCAGACCCGGTCGCAAGCGCTGAGCGTTCGCAACCGGGTCGATGGTGGCCCACAGCGCATGCGCACAATGGAGCCGGCTCCATCGTGCGCATGCGCGAGACCCGGCTAGCGACGGGCAATCCGTTGCTCGGTGTCTCGCACCAAAGGGGGTGACAGCTCGCCCCCTTTGGTGGGTGGGCCGGGGGGGAGGGGTGGCTGCCCAAACGGGGGTGTTCCCATGTGAACGCCTGCCATTTGGGGGCAGCCCCACTGACATCACGTAAATATACCCCATAGTCATGTTATTTACTGAGGCAGGGAGGATCAGATCTACGGTCTAATTTTTTATGAGGGAGGTGGTGCTGGTGGGTGGTCAGTTTTGGTGCTTAATTTAATGCATGAAAGTATATCTAGTAGATTATTTGTTTTTAAGGTGAAAATAAAAGATTTTAATGACTATAGGGCATATTTATCACATAAAATCTTTTATTTTCACCTTAAAAACAAATAATCTACTAGATATACTTTCATGCATTAAATGAGGCACCAGAACTGACCACCCACCAGCACCATCTCCCTCATAAAAAATTAGACCGTAGATCTGATCCTCCCTGCCTCAGTAAATAACATGACTATGGGGTATATTTATCACTTAAAATTTTTCTAATATTTCAATAGCTGTTTAAACCACATTTACATTAGGCAAACCACGCCCACATAATTTATATTTTATTTTTGCCACACTCATTTTCCTGTTGCATGCACTAGTAGAAACGGGCCACTTGCTTGTATCTGCCCCTTAAGCTTAAAGATGCCAGGCAGACCCTGTCTGCATAGGAAATGTCTGAAGGGGAACTTCCACTTAAACAGGGAATCCAATCAGTTCTCAGTCATTAATATTTGAGTGTAAAATAATACAGTACATAACTTGATTCCACTATTGACACAAAAGCCAGACACATTTTTGTGGAAATGCGGGTGGATAGTGGATTTCTCATTGGGCTTTAAAGCCAGCATAGAATTATATTGAAAAATTCCATTCGTAGCCACTATATTTGATACACCTGTACCAGTATGTAATCAGACAATGATGTGGCAGCAACTCAATGCATAAAAGCATGCAAACATGGTTGAGTGGTTTAGTTATTGTTCAATCCAAACACCAGAATGGGGAAGAAATGAATCTAGGTTACCTGGACCATGAAATAATTGTTGGTGCCATTGGGTGGTTTGAGTATCTCAGAGACTATGGGCCTGATTCAGACCCGCTTGCGAACGCTATGAGCTCGCGAGCGGGTTGATGTTAGGCCACTGCGCATGCGCACGCCGGAGCTCCGGGTCTTGCACCAAAAGGGGGCGACTGTCGATTTTGATTGGCAGCTCGCACCGTTTTGGAGGCGTGGCGTGGGGGTGGCTTCACCAACGGAGGCGTTCCCATGCGAACGCCTGCCGTTTGTGGGCGGTCCCACTGACATCACCAGTGATGTCAGTGGGAGAACTTCCGGCTCTATTAGAGCCAGAAGCTCTCTGGGGCTTGCGGCCACGAGACCCTACCAAAAGGGTCTCGTCGCAAGCCCTATGGTCGCGATGGTCTTGACCATCGCGACCATCATCCTGGCCGCTCGCAATAGCTGTGAGCCCGCTCCAAAAAAAAAACGTCCTGATTCAGAGCGAGCGCTCTTTCAGAGCGTCCGTCTCTGAATCAGGGCCTATGATCCCAGGTTATTTTTACACATTACAGTCTTTATAGATTACAGAGAAGGGTACACAAAAATAAAGCATACAGTAGGTGGCAGTTTAGTGGGGAAAAAAAATACCTTTGTAGAGAGATAGGGCAGTGGAGAATGGCCAGACTGGTTCAAGCTGACAGGAAGGTCACAGAAACAGAAGTATGCAGAAGAACATCTACAGTTGCAATAAAAGGTATTCACCCACCTATGGCTCTTTGACATCTTGCTGTATTACAACATGGAACCATGATGAATTCAATTGAAATGTACAAAGTACCCAGTGATAATGTATGAAATGTTCAGTGGCGTAACTAAGGGGGGTCGAGCAGGGCGTGTGCCCTGGGCGCCGTAGGACCGGCGGTGCGGGGGGCTCCGTCGGCCTCGGTTCCGACTCGCCCTATTTAGGCAGTGTAGCGCCGACCGCAGTGTGCGCGGTCAGCGCTACACATTTACAAAGGACCGGCGCTAGGCTTCCCTGCGCCCCAGCACCGGTCCTTTGCTGCACAGCCGAGACCTTCCCTCCCTCTGAGTGCTTACCCAATAGCGCCAGGAGGAGGGTGGTAGGCGGGCGGTCTCAGGCTGTGCAGTAACACACACATCGCCGCCAGTGCGGCAGCGATGTGTGTGTTAACCTGCAGCCAATATGAGAGTCAGACAGACTCTCATTGGCTGCTGCTGTTGCACACACACCACCGCCGCACGTCAGCGATGTGTGTGTTAACCAGCAGCCAATGAGAGTCAGACAGACTCTCATTGACTGCTGAGCTCCCACTGCAAGAGCCGGCTCCCTTCTGGCTCCTGCAGTGGGTAATGGGAGAGACGTCGTGATGTCATGACGTCTGTCCCATAATGCAGAGCGCGCCAGCCCGGGAGGACTGACGTGCGGCGCCGGGAGCAGTGGCTGGAGCCGGAGCGTGGATTCAGGTAAGTGTATTTTTAAAAAAAATATTTTTTACTTATGTTGTGTGTCTGCACATCGGGGGGACACCATTACAGGGGGGACCACTACTGGGGGCACCATTACAGGGGGGACCACTACTGAGGGCACCATTACAGGGGGGCACCATTACTGGGGGGGACCACTACTGAGGGTGGGGCACTACTGGGGACTACTATTGGGGGTACTGCATCGGGAGGGGGAGGGGAACTACTACTGGGGGCACTATATAAGGGGCTTACTACTAGGGGACTAATACTGGGGGCACTAAATAGGGAGGAAAACTACAGAGGACACTGTATAAGGGGCACTGGATAGGGGGGATCACTGCTGGGGGCCTGCATAAGGGGCGACCACTACAGTGGGCACTGCATAAGGGGGGGGAGACTACTGCTGGGGGGGCACTATATAAGGGGCTTACTACTAAGGGCACTGCATTGGGGGGACCACTAGGAGCACTAAATAGGATGGAAAATTACAGGGGGCACTGTATAAGGGGCACTGGATAGGGGGAATCACTGCTGGGGGCCTGCATAAGGGGGACCACTACTGGGGGCACTGCATAAGGGGGGGGGACTACTGCTGGGGGCACTATATAAAGGAGCACTGCATAAGGGGGACCACTACTGGGGTACTGAATAAGGGGAACTAATGAGGGGCTGCATAAGGGGGACCACTACTGGGGGCATTGCATGCTGGGGGTACTGTATAAGGGGAGCTAATTGGGGGCTGCATAAGGGGGACCACTACTGGGGGTACTGTATAAGGGGCACTACTATGGGCCTGCATAAGAGGGACCACAACTGGGGACATTGCATACTGGGGATACTGTACAAGGGACACTACTGGGGTTAAGGCGCATATGGAAAGGAATATTCAGAGTGATGATAAAGGGTCATGTTGACACGCCCATTTTAAGTGGCCACGCCCATTTTTTTGCCGCGTGTGCACATGGAGGGGGGGGGTAGGGGGGCTCCATTTTTCAATTTACCCTGGGCTCCAAATACCCTAGTTGCACCACTGGAAATGTTATAATATGTTGTTAAGTATCAGAACAACCTGAATATCCAGAGAGGTCTGGGCAACCCCCCACCACCCTCACCAGTGCCGGATTAAGGTTTGGGCACAGGGTGAGAGTACCCCCAGGCCCCCCTCTCTCTTAGGGACATAACCGCTACATAATGGGGGTAAGATGCAGTCAGGGAGATTAGTGGACTCTTCAGGGAGTCTCCCTGACAATCAGGGGTATATCTAGGGGCAAAGGTCGAAGTGGACAATTTTAAGTGGGGTATAAAAAAAACACACACACACACACATAGGCCCCCACAGGAAACACACACACACACACACACACATAGGCCCTATGGATACCTAATTAAAACCTCTATGCAATCCTGTCTATACCTTCTAAAATCCTGCCTATACCTGCGTAATGAGTCGCACAGTAAATAAATGCTTTCAGACTTTGAATGTGGTTCCAAAGCACAAAAAGTTATTATTCAATATAAAAACAGATGGTTACACGCTGTGATCTAAAGACAATTAGCGCAAATAAATCATACAGACCCAAGATACAGTTGTTACATACGCACGCGCTCTGGACCCAGATACCGGCATCAGCAATAGAAACCTCCGTCAACAGCACAGCAAGAAGACTCAAGACTGGGTTCAGGGAGGGCACATATATATTCTTTACAGGGATAGGCAATACAATAGACAAGTTTGGCATAATTCCATTGGTTCTTCTTAAAGGTGCTTCTGTTACAGGATAGTTCATAGGTCAATTCGAAAGGACACAAACAGCCTCCAACAACCCTTTGTGTCCTTTTTCCTGCTGCATGCTAATCTAAGCTGATAACATTATAGAGTACATTTTAATGTTTTAACTCTCTATAGTCCATAGTTTGCAGACGCATGTTGCGATCTTCTCACCGATGATACCAGAAATCTGTTGAGACACAGTGGATCAGTATAACACCAAACACGGTCTTCTTACCATGTACTAAACCTTAGATATCAAATAACCTTTATTTCACAACATTAATAATGTTACTGAATAAACCTTGAATATTACACTTTAATGTTAAGGAACCTTTTATGTAAGTGAGCATCTAAAATGTGTACAGCATGGGAAATGGCAGACATAACAATAGGCTAAACATTTGCTTTATGATTAATTAAAAGAGGGTACAAGTTATTTGTTAAATTTTTATGGGTTTTTTCAACAACTGTACCTGCTCCCCCATCCGCATAGGTTGGTGGTGGTACATGTGATCCACTGTCAATACCTTCCGCAACGCTACCTTGCTGCACGAGCGCGCTATCTCGCGGCACGCACACGCGGCAGTTTAGCGCTGCGTGTGTACTCTCTGGTAATGTGCTCGCGATGCTAGTTTGTGTCGCGTGCACTCCTTTAAGCCACGCATCCCCCTCATGCTGCCATAATTTTAAACACTCGTTATATTTTACCTTTTTCATTCGAGAGCGCACCATACAGATGCTATCTCTGACATTGTTCAATACCTCCTTAACAAAGCTGCCAATTCTGGGAAATGGTCTAACACTCTTCAGCGTCATTTTAAACCATGCATCACAGTACCTAATTGCATAAGCAACGTACTTAGGGCCTGATTCAGAGGCGGACGCTCTGACCAGAGCGCTCGCTCTGAATCAGGGCCCTCCTACATAAACTTGGAGCGGCCTCCTGGCTGCTCGCATAGCTGTGGGTAAGCACCCACAGCATATGCGAGCGGCCAAAAAGATGGTTGCGATGGTCAAGACCATCGGGCTTGCGATGAGACCCTGCGGTAGGGTCTCGGTAACCGCAAGCCCTGGAGTGATTTTGGCTCTATCAGAGCCAGAATCACTCCCACTGACATCACTAGTGATGTCAGTGTGGCCGGACCCAGACGGTAGGCATTCCCATGGGAATGCCTCCGTCTGGCAGCCACGCCCCTGGCACGCCCACCAAAGGGGGCGTGCTGTCAATCAACATCGACAGCACGCCCCCTTTGGTGCGAGACCCGGAGCCTCCGTCGTGCGCATGTGCACTAGAGCACCATCGACCTTGCGAGCGCTCACCGCTCGCGAGCGGGTCTGAATCAGGCCCTTAGTATGCATAATTTGCCGTGCCGACCCAAGCGGCGCTTCCAACAGCAGCACATCATCTAACATCTCTATCGTTTGCTTGGCCCCCATCTGGGAGAACCCTAAGCCAGTGGCGTAACTACTGCCCCCACAGCCCCCGCGGTGGCTTGGAGGTGCTGGGTAGCTTGGGGGCGACGGGGGCAGTAGTAGTAACTACGGAGGGTGCAGGGGGTGCTGTCACACCCCCTGCACCCTCCATCTGCCGGGCACCCGCTGAGTGTGTTACCAGCAGGCACCCGGCTCCTATTCAAACCCCCGGCGGCAGCCGGAGGACGTAGCTCCCTCCGTCTTCTGGGTCCCGCAGGGCACTATGGGAGTGATGTAATGACGTCACTCCCATAGTGCCGAGGAGCGGACGCCGGGGACGGAGCTCAGGAGTGAACCTCCGTCTTCCAGGTCCCGCAGAGCACTATGGGAGTGACATAATGACGTCACTCCCATAGTGCCGAGGAGCGGACGCCGGGGTATGGACGGAAGCAGCACTGGAGCGGGGATAAAGGTAAGTGTTTGTGTTTTTTTCTTTTGTGTGTGTGTTTGTTTGTGTGCGTGCGGAGGGGGGGAGCAACTACAGGGGGCTAACTACAGGAGGATAACTACTAGAAGGGGCACTACAGGGGGCTAACTACTAGAAGGGGCACTACAGGGGGCCCTGCATAATGGGCACTACTTTATTGGGCACTACTACAGGGGGCCCTGCATAATGGGCACTACTACAGGGGGCCCTGCATAATGGGCACTACTAGAGGGGGCATTGCATAAGGGGCACTACTACAGGGGGCATTGCATAATGGGCACTACTACAGGGGACATTGCATAAGGGGCACTACTACAGGGGGCATTGCATAAGGGGCACTAGTATAGGGGGCATTGCATTTTGGGGCACAACTACAGGGAGCACTGTATAAGGGGCACTAATTTGATACACAGTTTACAGGTTATAAACTATGTTCCCAATAATCTGGTTCTACACGGACATAAAAACTGTGCAACCTGTCTTGAGCTGAGGTGACGGACTGGCAGGAGCAGAAAGGAGGGTTGGTGAAGTAGATCTGTCAGGGTGGGATGTAATGGGCATTACTGTTTGGCATAATGTGTATTTGGCATTACTGTGTGCACAATGTGCTATTAGGGGCATTACTGTGTGGCATAATGTGTAAGGGGCATTACTGTGTGGCATAATGTGTTGTATGTGGCATAATCTGTTGTATGTGGCATTACAGTGTGGCATAATGTGAAATAGGGGCATTACAGCATGGCATAAATTTGTTATAAGCGCTTTACTGTATGTCATTTTGTGTTATATGTGGCATTATTGTGTGGGATGTTTAAGGGGCATTGCTGTGTGGCATAATGTGCTGTAAGGGGCACTCCGGTGTGGCATAATGTGTTGTAAGGGGTATTCCGGTGTGGCACATTGTGTTATAAGTAGTGGCATTACTTAGTGTGTCATAATGTGTAAGGCACGTTGCTGTATCATGTAACCACACACCTTAAACGTAGTCTTTGGGTGTGTTTGATCTTTGGGTGGGGGGGGGGGCGCCTGAAACTTTTTTGGCATGGGGGAGCAAAATTTATAGTTACGCCACTGCCCTAAGCTTTTCAATAGAGATTTAAACTGGTGAAAGGCAGTCAAGATACTTTCACTTACCTGCGGACGATATTAACAGGATGCGCCCACACACCTACGGAAGAATAACCAGGCTGCTTCCACGCACCTAATCCCTTTTTGACTACCTTTCAACTGCTAGCATGTAGGTATTCCAATAACACCTACCCTTTTCAGTGATTTCGTCTACCCTCTACCGAGTTCACAATCACAATTTAGCCAAAACTGTGTGGTTCAATTACAATGCTCAAATAACCCTCACTGATCACTTAATACTGTAATCACACTGGGAGCCGAACCTACAAAAAAAGACAACAACTACACCTGCTTATGTGTTAGAACGGTATCTACTACCGAGCTACTAGGTCGACCCTTGCGCCTAGTCCTTAAGGGTCCTACGATACCCTTAAATTGGAACAAGTTACCCCTACCAACAAATACTCAATGTTACACACCCTTTTCCTACGCAGAAAAATACATGTTTTCCCAGACTATGGCAACACTGATCAAGATACTTACAACAATGCTGTCTATCAATGCACTCTCAACGGCTTTGTTCAAAACACGTGGCAGCAATACCAGAAGTACGTATACGCTATTGTGCGACTAGTCGCATACACAATAATGCGACTACTACACAACACGTATTATGATTTTTATGCTATAGTGCGACTGGCTGCATACACAATAATGCTACTTCCCCTTTTTAACACAAAAAAACTATCGATGAAGGAAAACAAACTTTTTCCTCACTCATCCCTGGATTCTCAATCAGCGCTCCTAAAGCCACAATAACAGGTAGCGGACTCTCAGCAACAAAGTGGTAGCAGATTTCGAAGGCACAATGCTTTCTCCTGCTCTGGCGCCTCCACCCTTTTGCTGGGAGATCGCTACCGAGTGTTACCAAGTGACCGGTAGCGTGATTAACACTGCGAGCCCCCAACTATGGATACCTAATTAAAACCTGTATGCAATCATGTCTATACCTTCTAAAATCCTGCCTATACCTTCTAAAATTTTCGCAATTTAGCGTAATGAGTCGCACAGTAAATAAATGCTTTTAGACTTTGAATGTGGTTCCAAAGCACAAAAAGTTATTATTCAATATAAAAACAGATGGTTACACGCTGTGATCTAAAGACAATTAGCGCAAATAAATCATACAGACCCAACATACAGTTGTTACATACACACTCGCTCTGGACCCAGATACCGGCATCAGCAATAGAAACCTCCGTCAATAGCACAGCAAGAAGACTCAAGACTGGGTTCAGGGAGCGCACATATATACTCTTTACAGGGATAGGCAATACAATAGACAAGTTTGGCATAATTCCATTGGTTCTTCTTAAAGGTGCTTCTGTTACAGGATAGTTCATAGGTCAATTCGAATGGACACAAACAGCCTCCAACAACCCTTTGTGTCCTTTTTCCTGCTGCATGCTAATCTAAGCTGATAACATTACAGAGTACATTTTAATGTTTTAACTCTCTATAGTCCATAGTTCGCAGATGCATGTTGCGATCTTCTCACCAATGATACCGGAAATCTGTTGAGACACAGTGGATCAGTACAACACCAAACACTGTCTGCTTACCATGTACTAAACTTTAGATATCAAATAACCTTTATTTCACAACATTAATAATTACTGAATAAACCTTGAATATTACACTTTAATGTTAAGGAACCTTTTATGTAAGTGTGCAGTGTGTAAGTATTGGGGAATTGGGAAAAAACGCTAGTTAGCGCTGTGCGACTGTGTTTTGTGGAGTACACCATGGTACGTGTTTTGCAGGGATAATCAATTTATATATATTAGTGGCTGTCTGTATTTATGTGGTGGGGACTTTTAACTTCTTTATATTGCATGGGAATCACACAACGCTATATAATAGCATCGCCGTATGTATTTCTAATGGGCGAGATTCACTAAAATGGTGCTGGGCGGGCAGTCGCAAAATGGCGTCTCATTGCCATTCGCAAAATGGCGTCGCGCAGATTTAATTTTAAACCGATCCTGTCTCAGCCAATTATCCGGCTTCGACAGCCCCCACAGGAAACACACACACACACATAGGTCCCCACAGTGAAAACACACACACACATAGGCCCCCATATGAAAAACACACACACATACATAGGCCCCCACAGGAAAAACACACACACAGGCCCCCACAGGAAAAATACACACACACACATAGGCCCTCACAGGAAAAACACACAAACACATAGGCCCCCACAGGAAAAACACACACATAGGCCCCCATAGGATAAACACACACACACACATAGTGCCCCACAGGAAAAACACACACACACATAGGCCCCATAGGAAAAACACACACACACATAGGCCCCCATAGGAAAAACACACACACACATAGGCCCCCATAGGAAAAACAAACACACACATAGGCCCCCACAGCAAAAACACACACACATAGGCCCCCACAGGAAAAACACACACACATAGGCCCCCACAGGAAAAACACACACACACACACATACACATTGGCCCCCACAGAAAAAAACAACACACAGATAGGCACCCTGGACGTGCCTGCACAAACTGAGTTCTCTCCACCAGCAAACTTTAATAGCTCCCTGTTGCCAGCATAACCACCAAGGCCTTTCCCTCAACCAAATCACTTTTCTGGTATATATTTATATATTTTTACAACTTCTCCTCTGTCTTTCAAGTATCTTTCATCTGACCATTTCACCTACCCTTGCTTAAAGTTCTTCCCTCTTGGTCTCTCCAACAGTAGAAGAACATGCCTATACATAGTTTCTGCAAAAAACAGAAATAATTCTAGCCAAAATACCTTAAATATGTGCACAGTGGGTTGAAGGATTTCTGCACTGGACTCTGGCGGCTTGAGGGTGGGCTGACAGTACAGTCGCCCAGTGCAATGTAGCCTTGAATAGCACAGCTTGAATCCTCTGTCCACCCATGGCATGCCTCTTGTGTCTCCAGCCTCCCCCCTTCTTGTGTGTCCAGCCTCCCCCCTTCTTGTGTCTCCAGCCGTCATCCTTCTGTCTCCCCAGCCGTTGTCCTTCTGTCTCCCCAGCCGTCGTCCTTCTGTCTCCCCAGCCGTCGTCCTTCTGTCTCCCCAGCTGTCGTCCTTCTGTCCCCAGCCATCGTCCTTCTGCCTCCCCAGCCATCGTCCTTCTGTCTCTCCAGCCATCGTCCTTCTGTGTCCCCAGCCATCGTCTTCTGTCTCTCCAGCCATCGTACTTCTGTGTCCACAGCCGGCTCTGAACATTACCCTGCATAGGAGCCAGGGGCGTTCCCAGGCCTCCAGTCCTGATTCTACCCCTAGCCATGGGGGGCACCGCGGATGGCACACCCCCTTGGCGGGCACCCCTGGCGAGTGCCATCCTAGCCAAGGGGTAGATACACCCCTGCTGACAATAAGGGAGAGTTGGCAAGTATGGGAAAGGGTCATATATAAAACACATAGGCCCTGATTCAGAGCCGGACGCTCTGACCAGAGCGCTCGCTCTGAATCAGGGCCCACCTCCATAATTATGGAGCGTCCTCCTGGACGCTCGTATAGCTGTGGATCACCACCCTTGACCATCGTGACCATCGCCACTGCGAGCCGAAGCCTGCGGTTGAGTTTCTCAACCGCAAGGCCCGGAGTGATTTTGGCTCTATCAGAGCCAAAATCACTCCCACTGACATCACTAGTGATGTCAGTGGGGCTGGCTTCTGACGGTAGGCGTTCCCTTGGGAACGCCCCCGTCTGGGAGGCACGCCCCCAGCACGCCCACCAAAGGGGGCATGCTGTCAATCAACATCGACAGCACGCCCCCTTTGATCAGACACAACGAGCGAAGGAAAGTCCTTCGCTCGTCGCGTCTCGCGCATGCGCACGACAGGGCTCCCTCAGTCATGCGCATGCGCAGTGCACACCATCGACCCACTTGCGAGCGGACAGCCGCTCGCGAGTGGGTCTGAATCAGGCCCATAGCCCCTGCACTCACCATAAAAACTAACATCAATAGTAAACAGTGGGGTTTTGGTTAATGAATTTATCAATTATAACATGGAAATAGCTATCACATTAGTGTTAAACTCAAGGTATGCCACCTGGCTTAAAGCTCACAGCAACTATGCTTCTAAATGTGAGACGGTCACCAAGCACACCTGTTTGTTATATATATATATATATATATATATATACATACATACATACATACAGACAGTGTGTGTATATATATATATATATATATATATATATATATATATATATTAGGGATGTGCAGGCTCGGATAGGTTCGAGTTTGCACGTTGAGTTCGGATTTTTCCCTCCAAAAAAACGGAACTCAGAAGGAGGCAAAACGTCATCTTGCATGGTCGAACATCATCATTCCTGGACAAAAGTCCAGGAATGATGATGTTCGTCCATGCAAGATGACGTTTTGCCTCTTTCTGAGTTCTGTTTTTTTGGAGGGTAAAATCCGAACTCAACGTGCAAACTCGAACCTATCCGAGCCTGCACATCCCATATATATATATATAATCTGTTTTTCTTGAAAAAATAGGTTCAGGCACTGTGGGTGAAGCTATACTAAAATAACGATATAT
Source organism: Taudactylus pleione (assembly GCA_031769625.1). Taxonomy (NCBI): domain Eukaryota; kingdom Metazoa; phylum Chordata; class Amphibia; order Anura; family Myobatrachidae; genus Taudactylus; species Taudactylus pleione. Next base: position 21,331,532 of record JAUIMM010000018.1, read on the forward strand.
GTAATATATATACATATATAGTATATAGAAATGAAGGCATTCAAAAGAGATTTTAAAATAAAACTTATGGAAAATACATTTTGGCCCAGGACATTATGTCATAGTTAATGAGAGGTTCAGGAGCTCGGTTTCTGGCTAAAAAATAGCACTGTGTGTATGTGTGTATAATATATATATACATATATATATATATATATATATATATATATTTTATGTAGATGGTGTGGTCACATACCAAGGGCACCCCAGATGGTTGAGTGCCGTGGATTGAGCCTGTCATATATATATATATATATATATATATATATATATCTGTTTTCTTGAAAAAATAGGTTAAGGTACTGTGGGTGGAGTTATACAAAATTAACAATATATGTATTATATATAGGGATCGTTTACTCCCTATAGGTCCAGCAGCTGAATCAGACACACCAATATATTAGTGAGCGCCAGGCCGACCAATAACTACACACTATATGTATTTGTAACCATCGGTACTAGCTGCTCCCAATATATATGGGGCTATTAGATATAAGACAGTGCAGATCTGCCGTGGCAGAGACATTATTCACAGAGCTCGATAACACATCACGACTACATAATAATAATGGGCAAAAATTCTGTGACAACTTTCTTCATCTAGAGAGGCTGATAAATAAGGAGACTAAACTGTGGTGGGACAAACAAACACTGACTTGGTACAGGAACAATACAATTGTACCAAAGGGACTCAGAATTAAGAAATCACCCACCGACAACACAGACAATACACAATTTATAACACAATGGGATACTATACTTCTAGATTGTTCTATGAAGTTGATTCAACTTATCATTAAAACACATGACGCAGAACTAGCGAATATTGATAAGGAAATAACCACATTGAATACCAGTCTAGACCAATACAGACAGGATGAGGAGTTTAAAATACTAGAGAATCTAGCACAAAGCAGACTAAAAAAGAACCAAGATAACATTCTAGCTGTGAAAAAAATCGAAAATAATTAGAGACAGACTCCCCAAAGAGCACAAAAAAAGCAACAAAAAACACCATTCTCCTAGAGGGGAGACAACACAGAGGAAAAAGAAGGAACTTAACACAACAACCTCTGGAAGAACAACTGACATACACCAATCAAAAAATAAATGAACACCTGTGTACAAAAGGTTAAAACTGACCTACCAGGAATATATGAAGACGCTACACACACAAGTAGTAAAAACACCAACAAGAACACCTATAGAATCAACAGCACATGTAAACTCAGAGAGATTCCCACCAGAGACGGATGGAGATATTTCCACCAACACCTCCTTTTCCACCTATAGTATAGATGAAGAAGACGACATATATGAAACATTAGGAAGACAATCCTTAGGAAAAGGCTCTCAGACCACGAATGTAGATTTGACATTACCCACAAATAAAAATCTAGAGTGGGGGAACATTTTTTTAGAGCAGGAGGCAGGTCACCAGCCCTGCACAACAAACAGCACACAAAAAAGAAAGCTGGACACACGAGAAAGGGAACAAGAGGAGGAAGGAAATTCATTAGAAAAACCAAAGAAAAAACAAAACACAACAACATCAATAATGGCATAATTAATATAAGTTACATGACATTAACCAAAGCACAAGAACAACTGCTGAATAAAGGACTGAAGTTTGCCCCTACAGCTAAAATAGACAAATTTCAAACTTACCTTGACATACACAAATTTATTTGCAAATTGATACTAGCAAAATACTCACAATCAACCAAGTCTTAAACGATTAGAAGACCCTGAATACAAACACAAACCTGAAATCCAAGTCAAAATTCTATCCCCAACACTTCAGGGGACACTTAGTGGACACCTTTGAGAAACTAGTTACAAGGGATGTAGACAGGATCAAAGATGACAATGAAGGTGGTACTATGAATATCACTAGAGCAGAAAGACAAGCACTAAGGGAAGACCATCGGGCTTGCGATGAGACCCTGCGGTAGGGTCTCGGTAACCGCAAGCCCTGGAGTGATTTTGGCTCTATCAGAGCCAGAATCACTCCCACTGACATCACTAGTGATGTCAGTGTGGCCGGACCCAGACGGTAGGCATTCCCATGGGAATGCCTCCGTCTGGCAGCCACGCCCCTGGCACGCCCACCAAAGGGGGCGTGCTGTCAATCAACATCGACAGCACGCCCCCTTTGGTGCGAGACCCGGAGCCTCCGTCGTGCGCATGTGCACTAGAGCACCATCGACCTTGCGAGCGCTCACCGCTCGCGAGCGGGTCTGAATCAGGCCCTTAGTATGCATAATTTGCCGTGCCGACCCAAGCGGCGCTTCCAACAGCAGCACATCATCTAACATCTCTATCGTTTGCTTGGCCCCCATCTGGGAGAACCCTAAGCCAGTGGCGTAACTACTGCCCCCACAGCCCCCGCGGTGGCTTGGAGGTGCTGGGTAGCTTGGGGGCGACGGGGGCAGTAGTAGTAACTACGGAGGGTGCAGGGGGTGCTATCACACCCCCTGCACCCTCCATCTGCCGGGCACCCGCTGAGTGTGTTACCAGCGGGCACCCGGCTCCTATTCAAACCCCCGGCGGCAGCCGGAGGACGTAGCTCCCTCCGTCTTCTGGGTCCCGCAGGGCACTATGGGAGTGATGTAATGACGTCACTCCCATAGTGCCGAGGAGCGGACGCCGGGGACGGAGCTCAGGAGTGAACCTCCGTCTTCCAGGTCCCGCAGAGCACTATGGGAGTGACATAATGACGTCACTCCCATAGTGCCGAGGAGCGGACGCCGGGGTATGGACGGAAGCAGCACTGGAGCGGGGATAAAGGTAAGTGTTTGTGTTTTTTTCTTTTGTGTGTGTGTTTGTTTGTGTGCGTGCGGAGGGGGGGAGCAACTACAGGGGGCTAACTACAGGAGGATAACTACTAGAAGGGGCACTACAGGGGGCTAACTACTAGAAGGGGCACTACAGGGGGCCCTGCATAATGGGCACTACTTTATTGGGCACTACTACAGGGGGCCCTGCATAATGGGCACTACTACAGGGGGCCCTGCATAATGGGCACTACTAGAGGGGGCATTGCATAAGGGGCACTACTACAGGGGGCATTGCATAATGGGCACTACTACAGGGGACATTGCATAAGGGGCACTACTACAGGGGGCATTGCATAAGGGGCACTAGTATAGGGGGCATTGCATTTTGGGGCACAACTACAGGGAGCACTGTATAAGGGGCACTAATTTGATACACAGTTTACAGGTTATAAACTATGTTCCCAATAATCTGGTTCTACACGGACATAAAAACTGTGCAACCTGTCTTGAGCTGAGGTGACGGACTGGCAGGAGCAGAAAGGAGGGTTGGTGAAGTAGATCTGTCAGGGTGGGATGTAATGGGCATTACTGTTTGGCATAATGTGTATTTGGCATTACTGTGTGCACAATGTGCTATTAGGGGCATTACTGTGTGGCATAATGTGTAAGGGGCATTACTGTGTGGCATAATGTGTTGTATGTGGCATAATCTGTTGTATGTGGCATTACAGTGTGGCATAATGTGAAATAGGGGCATTACAGCATGGCATAAATTTGTTATAAGCGCTTTACTGTATGTCATTTTGTGTTATATGTGGCATTATTGTGTGGGATGTTTAAGGGGCATTGCTGTGTGGCATAATGTGCTGTAAGGGGCACTCCGGTGTGGCATAATGTGTTGTAAGGGGTATTCCGGTGTGGCACATTGTGTTATAAGTAGTGGCATTACTTAGTGTGTCATAATGTGTAAGGCACGTTGCTGTATCATGTAACCACACACCTTAAACGTAGTCTTTGGGTGTGTTTGATCTTTGGGTGGGGGGGGGGGGCGCCTGAAACTTTTTTGGCATGGGGGAGCAAAATTTATAGTTACGCCACTGCCCTAAGCTTTTCAATAGAGATTTAAACTGGTGAAAGGCAGTCAAGATACTTTCACTTACCTGCGGACGATATTAACAGGATGCGCCCACACACCTACGGAAGAATAACCAGGCTGCTTCCACGCACCTAATCCCTTTTTGACTACCTTTCAACTGCTAGCATGTAGGTATTCCAATAACACCTACCCTTTTCAGTGATTTCGTCTACCCTCTACCGAGTTCACAATCACAATTTAGCCAAAACTGTGTGGTTCAATTACAATGCTCAAATAACCCTCACTGATCACTTAATACTGTAATCACACTGGGAGCCGAACCTACAAAAAAAGACAACAACTACACCTGCTTATGTGTTAGAACGGTATCTACTACCGAGCTACTAGGTCGACCCTTGCGCCTAGTCCTTAAGGGTCCTACGATACCCTTAAATTGGAACAAGTTACCCCTACCAACAAATACTCAATGTTACACACCCTTTTCCTACGCAGAAAAATACATGTTTTCCCAGACTATGGCAACACTGATCAAGATACTTACAACAATGCTGTCTATCAATGCACTCTCAACGGCTTTGTTCAAAACACGTGGCAGCAATACCAGAAGTACGTATACGCTATTGTGCGACTAGTCGCATACACAATAATGCGACTACTACACAACACGTATTATGATTTTTATGCTATAGTGCGACTGGCTGCATACACAATAATGCTACTTCCCCTTTTTAACACAAAAAAACTATCGATGAAGGAAAACAAACTTTTTCCTCACTCATCCCTGGATTCTCAATCAGCGCTCCTAAAGCCACAATAACAGGTAGCGGACTCTCAGCAACAAAGTGGTAGCAGATTTCGAAGGCACAATGCTTTCTCCTGCTCTGGCGCCTCCACCCTTTTGCTGGGAGATCGCTACCGAGTGTTACCAAGTGACCGGTAGCGTGATTAACACTGCGAGCCCCCAACTATGGATACCTAATTAAAACCTGTATGCAATCATGTCTATACCTTCTAAAATCCTGCCTATACCTTCTAAAATTTTCGCAATTTAGCGTAATGAGTCGCACAGTAAATAAATGCTTTTAGACTTTGAATGTGGTTCCAAAGCACAAAAAGTTATTATTCAATATAAAAACAGATGGTTACACGCTGTGATCTAAAGACAATTAGCGCAAATAAATCATACAGACCCAACATACAGTTGTTACATACACACTCGCTCTGGACCCAGATACCGGCATCAGCAATAGAAACCTCCGTCAATAGCACAGCAAGAAGACTCAAGACTGGGTTCAGGGAGCGCACATATATACTCTTTACAGGGATAGGCAATACAATAGACAAGTTTGGCATAATTCCATTGGTTCTTCTTAAAGGTGCTTCTGTTACAGGATAGTTCATAGGTCAATTCGAATGGACACAAACAGCCTCCAACAACCCTTTGTGTCCTTTTTCCTGCTGCATGCTAATCTAAGCTGATAACATTACAGAGTACATTTTAATGTTTTAACTCTCTATAGTCCATAGTTCGCAGATGCATGTTGCGATCTTCTCACCAATGATACCGGAAATCTGTTGAGACACAGTGGATCAGTACAACACCAAACACTGTCTGCTTACCATGTACTAAACTTTAGATATCAAATAACCTTTATTTCACAACATTAATAATTACTGAATAAACCTTGAATATTACACTTTAATGTTAAGGAACCTTTTATGTAAGTGTGCAGTGTGTAAGTATTGGGGAATTGGGAAAAAACGCTAGTTAGCGCTGTGCGACTGTGTTTTGTGGAGTACACCATGGTACGTGTTTTGCAGGGATAATCAATTTATATATATTAGTGGCTGTCTGTATTTATGTGGTGGGGACTTTTAACTTCTTTATATTGCATGGGAATCACACAACGCTATATAATAGCATCGCCGTATGTATTTCTAATGGGCGAGATTCACTAAAATGGTGCTGGGCGGGCAGTCGCAAAATGGCGTCTCATTGCCATTCGCAAAATGGCGTCGCGCAGATTTAATTTTAAACCGATCCTGTCTCAGCCAATTATCCGGCTTCGACAGCCCCCACAGGAAACACACACACACACATAGGTCCCCACAGTGAAAACACACACACACATAGGCCCCCATATGAAAAACACACACACATACATAGGCCCCCACAGGAAAAACACACACACAGGCCCCCACAGGAAAAATACACACACACACATAGGCCCTCACAGGAAAAACACACAAACACATAGGCCCCCACAGGAAAAACACACACATAGGCCCCCATAGGATAAACACACACACACACATAGTGCCCCACAGGAAAAACACACACACACACACATAGGCCCCATAGGAAAAACACACACACACATAGGCCCCCATAGGAAAAACACACACACACATAGGCCCCCATAGGAAAAACAAACACACACATAGGCCCCCACAGCAAAAACACACACACATAGGCCCCCACAGGAAAAACACACACACATAGGCCCCCACAGGAAAAACACACACACACACACATACACATTGGCCCCCACAGAAAAAAACAACACACAGATAGGCACCCTGGATGTGCCTGCACAAACTGAGTTCTCTCCACCAGCAAACTTTAATAGCTCCCTGTTGCCAGCATAACCACCAAGGCCTTTCCCTCAACCAAATCACTTTTCTGGTATATATTTATATATTTTTACAACTTCTCCTCTGTCTTTCAAGTATCTTTCATCTGACCATTTCACCTACCCTTGCTTAAAGTTCTTCCCTCTTGGTCTCTCCAACAGTAGAAGAACATGCCTATACATAGTTTCTGCAAAAAACAGAAATAATTCTAGCCAAAATACCTTAAATATGTGCACAGTGGGTTGAAGGATTTCTGCACTGGACTCTGGCGGCTTGAGGGTGGGCTGACAGTACAGTCGCCCAGTGCAATGTAGCCTTGAATAGCACAGCTTGAATCCTCTGTCCACCCATGGCATGCCTCTTGTGTCTCCAGCCTCCCCCCTTCTTGTGTGTCCAGCCTCCCCCCTTCTTGTGTCTCCAGCCGTCATCCTTCTGTCTCCCCAGCCGTTGTCCTTCTGTCTCCCCAGCCGTCGTCCTTCTGTCTCCCCAGCCGTCGTCCTTCTGTCTCCCCAGCTGTCGTCCTTCTGTCCCCAGCCATCGTCCTTCTGCCTCCCCAGCCATCGTCCTTCTGTCTCTCCAGCCATCGTCCTTCTGTGTCCCCAGCCATCGTCTTCTGTCTCTCCAGCCATCGTACTTCTGTGTCCACAGCCGGCTCTGAACATTACCCTGCATAGGAGCCAGGGGCGTTCCCAGGCCTCCAGTCCTGATTCTACCCCTAGCCATGGGGGGCACCGCGGATGGCACACCCCCTTGGCGGGCACCCCTGGCGAGTGCCATCCTAGCCAAGGGGTAGATACACCCCTGCTGACAATAAGGGAGAGTTGGCAAGTATGGGAAAGGGTCATATATAAAACACATAGGCCCTGATTCAGAGCCGGACGCTCTGACCAGAGCGCTCGCTCTGAATCAGGGCCCACCTCCATAATTATGGAGCGTCCTCCTGGACGCTCGTATAGCTGTGGATCACCACCCTTGACCATCGTGACCATCGCCACTGCGAGCCGAAGCCTGCGGTTGAGTTTCTCAACCGCAAGGCCCGGAGTGATTTTGGCTCTATCAGAGCCAAAATCACTCCCACTGACATCACTAGTGATGTCAGTGGGGCTGGCTTCTGACGGTAGGCGTTCCCTTGGGAACGCCCCCGTCTGGGAGGCACGCCCCCAGCACGCCCACCAAAGGGGGCATGCTGTCAATCAACATCGACAGCACGCCCCCTTTGATCAGACACAACGAGCGAAGGAAAGTCCTTCGCTCGTCGCGTCTCGCGCATGCGCACGACAGGGCTCCCTCAGTCATGCGCATGCGCAGTGCACACCATCGACCCACTTGCGAGCGGACAGCCGCTCGCGAGTGGGTCTGAATCAGGCCCATAGCCCCTGCACTCACCATAAAAACTAACATCAATAGTAAACAGTGGGGTTTTGGTTAATGAATTTATCAATTATAACATGGAAATAGCTATCACATTAGTGTTAAACTCAAGGTATGCCACCTGGCTTAAAGCTCACAGCAACTATGCTTCTAAATGTGAGACGGTCACCAAGCACACCTGTTTGTTATATATATATATATATATATATATATATACATACATACATACATACAGACAGTGTGTGTATATATATATATATATATATATATATATATATATATATATATATATATATATTAGGGATGTGCAGGCTCGGATAGGTTCGAGTTTGCACGTTGAGTTCGGATTTTTCCCTCCAAAAAAACGGAACTCAGAAAGAGGCAAAATGTCATCTTGCATGGTCGAACATCATCATTCCTGGACAAAAGTCCAGGAATGATGATGTTCGTCCATGCAAGATGACGTTTTGCCTCTTTCTGAGTTCTGTTTTTTTGGAGGGTAAAATCCGAACTCAACGTGCAAACTCGAACCTATCCGAGCCTGCACATCCCTAATATATATATATAATCTGTTTTTCTTGAAAAAATAGGTTCAGGCACTGTGGGTGAAGCTATACTAAAATAACGATATATGTAATATATATACATATATAGTATATAGAAATGAAAGCATTCAAAAGAGATTTTAAAATAAAACTTATGGAAAATACATTTTGGCCCAGGACATTATGTCATAGTTAATGAGAGGTTCAGGAGCTCGGTTTCTGGCTAAAAAATAGCACTGTGTGTATGTGTGTATAATATATATATACATATATATATATATATATATATATATTTTATGTAGATGGTGTGGTCACATACCAAGGGCACCCCAGATGGTTGAGTGCCGTGGATTGAGCCTGTCATATATATATATATATATATATATATATATATATATATATATCTGTTTTCTTGAAAAAATAGGTTAAGGTACTGTGGGTGGAGTTATACAAAATTAACAATATATGTATTATATATAGGGATCGTTTACTCCCTATAGGTCCAGCAGCTGAATCAGACACACTAATATATTAGTGAGCGCCAGGCCGACCAATAACTACACACTATATGTATTTGTAACCATCGGTACTAGCTGCTCCCAATATATATGGGGCTATTAGATATAAGACAGTGCAGATCTGCCGTGGCAGAGACATTATTCACAGAGCTCGATAACACATCACGACTACATAATAATAATGGGCAAAAATTCTGTGACAACTTTCTTCATCTAGAGAGGCTGATAAATAAGGAGACTAAACTGTGGTGGGACAAACAAACACTGACTTGGTACAGGAACAATACAATTGTACCAAAGGGACTCAGAATTAAGAAATCACCCACCGACAACACAGACAATACACAATTTATAACACAATGGGATACTATACTTCTAGATTGTTCTATGAAGTTGATTCAACTTATCATTAAAACACATGACGCAGAACTAGCGAATATTGATAAGGAAATAACCACATTGAATACCAGTCTAGACCAATACAAACAGGATGAGGAGTTTAAAATACTAGAGAATCTAGCACAAAGCAGACTAAAAAAGAACCAAGATAACATTCTAGCTGTGAAAAAAATCGAAAATAATTAGAGACAGACTCCCCAAAGAGCACAAAAAAAAGCAACAAAAAACACCATTCTCCTAGAGGGGAGACAACACAGAGGAAAAAGAAGGAACTTAACACAACAACCTCTGGAAGAACAACTGACATACACCAATCAAAAAATAAATGAACACCTGTGTACAAAAGGTTAAAACTGACCTACCAGGAATATATGAAGACGCTACACACACAAGTAGTAAAAACACCAACAAGAACACCTATAGAATCAACAGCACATGTAAACTCAGAGAGATTCCCACCAGAGACGGATGGAGATATTTCCACCAACACCTCCTTTTCCACCTATAGTATAGATGAAGAAGACGACATATATGAAACATTAGGAAGACAATCCTTAGGAAAAGGCTCTCAGACCACGAATGTAGATTTGACATTACCCACAAATAAAAATCTAGAGTGGGGGAACATTTTTTTAGAGCAGGAGGCAGGTCACCAGCCCTGCACAACAAACAGCACACAAAAAAGAAAGCTGGACACACGAGAAAGGGAACAAGAGGAGGAAGGAAATTCATTAGAAAAACCAAAGAAAAAACAAAACACAACAACATCAATAATGGCATAATTAATATAAGTTACATGACATTAACCAAAGCACAAGAACAACTGCTGAATAAAGGACTGAAGTTTGCCCCTACAGCTAAAATAGACAAATTTCAAACTTACCTTGACATACACAAATTTATTTGCAAATTGATACTAGCAAAATACTCACAATCAACCAAGTCTTAAATGATTAGAAGACCCTGAATACAAACACAAACCTGAAATCCAAGTCAAAATTCTATCCCCAACACTTCAGGGGACACTTAGTGGACACCTTTGAGAAACTAGTTACAAGGGATGTAGACAGGATCAAAGATGACAATGAAGGTGGTACTATGAATATCACTAGAGCAGAAAGACAAGCACTAAGGGAACTGAATTCAGAACAAAAATATAACAATCAAATCAGCTGACAAGGGAGGGAGTATTGTTGTGCAGAACACTACAAATTACAACTTAGAGGCAGACAGAATCCTGAAAGACATCACAACCTATGAACTACTAACCATGGACCCCACAGAAAAATACTGTACCACAGAACCTTAGAGAACTTACTAAAAGAAGGACTGGTACAAGGAATTCTGACACAGAAAGAACACGATTATTTAAAAATCCAACATCCGGTAATTCCGGTGTTCTACCACTTGCCTAAAGTGCATAAGAATATCACACAGCCACCGGGATGCCCGATCATATCGGGTATTGACTCAGTTTCATCTAATCTATCCAGATATATTGACACCTTTCTACAGCCGCATGTGAAAAAATAGAGGTCCTATATAAGAGACACAACAGATATACTAAAAACAATCTCAAACATCAAATGGGAGGAAGACCTGTGGCTGTGTACAAGTGATGTCACATCCTTGTGCCGAGCTATGCAAATCTCTTTATGAGCAACTGGGAGAACGAGAACATCTGGTCTGGGCATGGCTACGGTGCAAATCTAGTCCTCTGGTGGAGATTTATTGATGATGTGTTCTTCATCTGGAGGGGTAATGAACCAACACTTCACGACTTTCTGAACCATATCAACAATAACCAACAAAACTTGAAATTCACAACAGAGCATAGTAGGACAACTGTAAATTTTCCAGACTTTACATTATACATTGAGGATGATGAACTGCACACCAAGACATACATGAAACCTGTAGATGTCAACAGTTACATCTTATCGAACAGCGGCCACCATAAGAATTGGCTTCAAAGTGTACCAATTACTCAATTCACAAGAATTAGGAGGAATCGCACCAAGATAGAGAATTATCACACTCAGAGTCAAGGACTTAAGGAACAACTCCTAGAAAAAAAATATAACAAGCAAATGGTAGATCAAGCATGTGAGAGGGTGGCAGAGATGGGCAGGGACACACTACTCACTTACAAGGAGAGGAAAGAGGATGAAGAGAACAACCCATTTAAAACTGCATTCATCACCCAATACAACCGAGATACTAGGAAACTTAAACAAATTTTAGACAAACACTGGCATGTACTGTTAGAAGATGAGACCCTATCAGACATGTTACCCAATAAACCTAAGATCATTTACAGGAAAGACCAAGACTTAAAGCAAAAATTGGTTTGCAACCACACTAAACCAAATAAATCTATACAGACTACCTTACACCAGACCATGATCAGGGGGGGGCTTCTACCAATGTGGCACTTGCCAAAACTGCAGAAATGGACAAACGACCACCAAAAGAATAAGGGAATTCATGTTGAATTGTACTAAAACCATATACAAGATTAAACAACATATTAGTTGTCACAGTATAGGGGTGATCTACCTGATTGAGTGCCTATGGCCTACAATACATAGGCAGAACAACTAAACTATACACGGATCTCAGAACACATCCGGAATATAAAGAAGGGGTTGGAAACACATAATTTGTGATAGCATTACAAAGAGAAGCACAACCAGAACCCATCAGGTTTGAAGTTTACAGGGATATCTATCATAGAAAAAAACTGGAGAGGAGGGGATATTAAGAGTACTTAACAAGGAAGAACTAAAGTGGATTTTCACTATGAAAACCCTCAAACCCCATGGGCTGAATTTAGATAATGAGATCAAGGCAGTGATCATGAATTAACGGCGTATGGGACACACTGGTACAGAATGTAATCTGAAAAAACAAAAATACCAGAATTACCAGTTTTCAATAAAACAAGATTAACCAATAACCATAACTAGCGTAACAGCAACTGACAGATAAGAAAGATAGATTTCATTCCTCAAAATAAACAACTAATAGTCCTACCCAATAAACAACCAATAACAATATCTTAACGGATCCCTTAACCAAGATGGCCGCAGGCACCCGTTGAGCCATTACCCATAATCACCTATGAATGTGAGCAAACCACAACCAAGATGGCGCCCTATAAGACCACCCTATAAATAAGACACCATACCTAAGATGGCATACCACTATATTCCCTGAGGAAGGCCCGGAGGCCAATACGCGTTTGAACCTGAACACCAACATATCCCACATACAGCGCTTAGCACATTAGCGCCTCAATTCCACCAAGTCTCCTCGACTGGAGTCGAGTGAGCAGCCAGGCTACCACTGAGACCCAGGGACCGCGTGACCTCGTGGGATTGCGGGCTTCCTGGATGTCCTGTGGCAAGCCGGCGGACAGCTGCATCCCAGAGCATGTGTCTCCCGACACGCGCTGCAACCTAGAGGTGCAGCGGACACAGGAAGACGAGGAGAAGAAGACCGGAGTGGACCACTCACCTGGAGGAGAGTGAAGAAAGTCACCAAGGGTAAGTTGTGCACCTGGGGGATACAGGACGCCGCCCCACCAGACACAGCGCTAACTCCCAAACTGTATAGAGACTTCAGAGACTTGTCCCCTGTAAAGACAGGGACTACTCCCCATGTCTACTCAACCCACACAAAGTCATCAGTATACCATTGGATACCCTTAACCCAGCATTAACCCCCCCCCCTTGCCATCCACAAACCTATTTATACAAATCCCCAGCCAATGAGGCAACACTTAAATAAACAGCCAAGACTCTGCAATAATTATATAAGCATATAGGAGCACTGTGACTCCATCTACTTTTCCTTTTTAGTGAATAAAACACACACTTTTGAAACAGTATATATTGCACTCTGACTTATTGTGTTAGAAGAAATACTTACAATTGCGCGTCCTATATCTTGTTATAATCCTTGTAGGGATCGGTTACTCCCAATAGGTCCCGCAGCTGAATCAGACACACCAATCAATATATTAGTGAGCGCCAGGCCAACCAATAACTACACATTATTGTGCAGCATACATCCAATTACCCAACAGCAAATACATCAGGACTGCAGGATCAGCTCAATCACACTGGAAAGTGTTGCCATTATACCATCGTACTGCAGGTAATTCATACTTGCCTACACTCCCGGAAGTCGCACGATTTTTCAGGTAACCCCCCTCACCCCTGGAAGTGTAGGCTGATCTCCCACATCCTGCCCACTTCCTAGTGAAGCGGGCAGGATGGGGAGATTTAATGGGGAATTTGCGGGTCCGCGAGGATGGGGCAGAGCTAACTGACGCGATTTGCGCCATTTAACCCCGCCCCTCCACACTGGTTCGCAAATTGCTGACTTTTCTGGGAAGGGGTGGGGCCTACTTGCGACATCAGTCCGGCCCTGCCCGCATAACTGGCCTCTAGCGGCAGCTCTCGAGTCTGCTCCTGGAAAGGATCTCTATAAAGTTTGTAAGTATGGGGTAATTGCATATCCCTAATAGGACTTTTTTAGATACCGGTAATAATGTCTACCAGAATTATTGACTTATATTGACAATAGTTACTATACGTTTCTCTCAGCAAAAGTCTGGTGAATTTATTTATTTCACTGCATACTTTCTCTTTTGTGATTTATTTTAGAATTAATGCTGGTACTTGTTTTTTTTAACTTTTCATACTTTCACTATTGAATTTTTATTTTTAACCCCTTAGCACCATTCTATCCCATTTTTTCTGATTAATTTGAAATGGACATGCACAGATGACTATAGTTATATAACTTGGCTTTGCTGGTCCTCATTAGCGGGTATAGAAAATGTAATCTCAAGATGGCATTATTTAGCGATTTCTCCATTGTTAATAAATGGCAAGAAGCAGTGAAAGGGCTATTCTCCAGTCATTTCATCGGATAATTGGCTCTACACTGCTTCATGGGGGCGATTCAGTTCAACGCGAATTGAATAGCGCCGGGAGCGAGTTCCCGGAGCTATTCAATTCAGTGTTCAGAATGCCGGTTATCGTGGTCATTCTTGTCAAGGCGCGGTAACCAGCATTCTCAGACCAAAGTGCCGGACGCGCGGCTGTTAGCGCCACGCTATGCAGAAAAACAGCCGCACACCCGGCACTTTGGTCGGAATACTCTTCGCATCCCCGGGGGGGGGGGGGTGCGAGAGGAAATCCTTAGCGTGGCCAAACAGCGCAGTGTATTGAATAGCTGCGGGAGCTCTCTCGCGTCGCTATCCAATAGCGCGTGGGATTGAATTCCCCCCATTAAGGAGGACATGCAGAGGGCAAAGTGAAACAAGAACTTCACAGCAAAAGAATTGTCTACAAAATGTTAAAGGCTTTGTTTGGTTATTTTTAATGTTATTTGTATATATATATATATGTATATATATAAAATTTTATGGCAAATACTGATTAGCAAATATAATTTTATTTTTCCTACTGTATATAAGCATTCCAACTCCATTCCAGTCTAAAGGTGCCCTCTTCTGGTCACATTAGAGTTCAACAAGTACCATTGTCAAAAAGTACATAATACATGTGTAGCAGAATTATTATTATTTTGTTGTTTTTGTAATGTGTTTATTGAAACAGTCTAACAAGTGAAAAAGAAAAAGACAAAAATACAAATAGCAAATTAAAAACAAAATTAACTTAAGTTCCAAGTAGTAACAAAAGCAATATAGGTTGACAAATACATACATAATGAAAACAAAAAGTCACACAGAAACAGATGTTGAAATATCAAAGATACATAGAAACACATATGCAAAGTACAGAGAAGGGCAGAAAGATTAGGGTAAAAAGATAAATAGTTGGTAAATGGTAAGACTCCCAAAAGTACTAAATAGTAAATACACTTAAGGCCTGTGGCTGAGACCCTCTGGATAAGATTTCCAAATTATACCAGGATGTTAATTTAACTGCTTGTCTTGTGAAGTCTTCACGTGGAGGAATAAAGTATTGAAATATGTGAGCCAAATAGAAAATACATTTTCAGCCCAATTTTTAACATCCAATGAACATTCTATCCAATGCATTTGATAGAGAACTGCCAATTGCGGAAACATCAACTATATGGAAATAATCTTCCAACTAATCCACTGGGATAGGATTGTCTTTTTGGACATTACTGCGATTCTATCTAAAAGTATGGCCGTGCACCCTGTATAAGGGAGTGGAAAAGAAGATAAGCAGTAATCCCACAACACCCAGGTCAAGTCCATTGTAAATGGTATGCCCAGATCCTGTGTGATATAAGTCTGAACAGCCAACCAGAATTCCTGTACTGTAGCACAGGACCACATGCCAGGGCCGTAACTAGGGGTGTGCGAAAAGCCCTATGGGTGGCATCAGTGCTGCCCCACTGTCCCTGCATCTGGCCAGCAGGATCGGCACCCTGCAGCCAGAATCTGCCTTTACAGCCCCCCAGCATGTCATCATGCACTCAGTGGACGTGGCCAGTACAGGGCACCGTAACAACCAGTTATGGCGCCGCAACTTGCAGTGCAGTAGGTTTACTTCAGGAACCAGCCAAGCATGACATGGTGTAGTCACCAAGGGGTTGTCAATAAGACCAGGGGGAAGTCCAGAAGAATGCATAAGAAGTATATAGACTAAATTAATGTCTGGACTAAACTCTTATTCAATGGGCCAAGTAACAAAATTGTCACTTCCACTTATCCAATTGAATGCATAGCGGTAGTGCATAGTTTTGGAGACA
The DNA here is from genome assembly GCA_031769625.1 of Taudactylus pleione. NCBI lineage: Eukaryota > Metazoa > Chordata > Amphibia > Anura > Myobatrachidae > Taudactylus > Taudactylus pleione. Next base: position 21,347,676 of record JAUIMM010000018.1, read on the forward strand.
AGGAAGATTAACACTTCCAAGTTCTGTGGGCTGTTGCAATTTAAAGAGTGAAATACACAGGCATTTGTTAGTGCAGATGGATTTATTGAGAACTATAGTTATAGTGTGATGGGGTCATTTGGAGAGGACAAATGTAAGCATCTGTATAGGGTAAAGAAGATGGGGAAATCTAATCATCCTAAACCAGTGGTGTCAAACTCGGGCCCTTCAGCTTTTGTGGGACTACATATCCCAGCATGCCCTGCCACACTTTTAGCATGCCCTCATAGCAAAACTGTGGCACTGCATGCTTTAGGGCCCGAGTTTCACACCACTGTCCTAAACAGATAGCAGCATCCTAAATGGGAGAGAGGGAGGTGCTTCCCATTCCAAAAATCAGTCAACATCTGCTGAATTCATTTTGGAAAGTTAACTGACTATAATTGGGAAGGATGTGAAGCATTATGGAGGGGATGCAAGTCGGCTGACATTATACCGACAGCCGGTTTCCCGACTGTCATATCCCGGCGAGGGTGAAATGTCCGGCGTCTAGATGTAGACGCCGTTCATTTCACCGACAGCCGCGGGGGGAGGGTTAGGTTTAGCGCAACCAGGGGGGACTTAGGGTTAGGCACCGCCCTGGGAGGGTTAGGGTTAGGCTATGGGGAGGGAGACAGAGACAGAAGACACCTCTGATCACTTCACCGGCCAGCGTTTCCAGTGATTCAGTACGCGGGTGTGCTGGTGATGTCATGACGTTACCCTCATCACCCGCAATGGGAGGAGCCTGCGCATCTTGCTGGATCTAGTCAGATCCAGTCAGCGGCAGCGTCTACGCGGGAAGCTGACGGCATGGACTGAAGCGTGAAGAGAGGTAAGTACTTCACGGGGAGGGGGGGCCACAGCATAAGGGGCAGTACTAGGGACATTAATTACTGGGGCACTGCAATAGGGGCATTACTGGGGGCACAACATAAGAGGCACTGCATAAGGGGCACTATTGAAGGCATTGTATAAAGGGCACTACTGAGGGCACTGCATAATGGGCACTACTGAGGGCACTGCATAAGGGGCTTTAATACAGGGGGCACTGCATAAGGGGCTCTTATACAGGGGTCATTGCATATTGGGCACAACTACAGGGGGCATTGCATACTGGGCACAACTGCACGGGGCATTGCATAATGGCCACAACTACAGGGGGTACTGCATAATGGGCACAACTACAGGGGGCATTGTATAATGGGCCCTGCATAAAGGGCACAACTACAGGGGGTATTGCATAATAAGTACAACTACAGAAGCACTGTATAGGTAGACCTATGGGGACACCGAGGAAATTTTGCTATGAGGCCCTCATACCTCTGGTTACTCCCCTAAAAGAGAGGTTAAATGTGGAAGGAGATGAAAAGCCAACATATTCAGTCCTCAAAACCATCAGGTCCAGTCCTGGTGATTTACCTTTATGGGGGAACTTGATTAAAGAGAGGATCTCTGTTTCCATTACCGTTGCAACCAAAGAGGCCCCATCATCATCTGTGAGAGTCAGTGATGCTGCTGCCTGGAAGAACTTCATACCTATGCAGTAGCATTTGGCAAGGCCTCATATACAATGTTTGATAATAGTGAAGGAACTCACAGGAAATAGCAACTGTATCAGTGATATGCTGGGAAAAGTCAGTCTTCAGTTGTAATATACAAGAGGGGACAGAAAAGGATCATCATCAAACCAAATTTCCTAATGGTTACCAGACTTGTTGCCCAAGTGAAAGTATCAGTTATGCTGATGGTCTAAATTTATTTATTGTATTTATTTATTAACAGTTTCTTATATAGCGTAGCATATTCCGTTGCGCTTTACAATTGGAAACATTTATAGTACAAAACTGGGTAATAACAGACAAATCTATAGGCAGGGCTGGATTAAGGTCTGTGGGAGCCCCTGGGCAATAAACGTTATTATCATTCTCACTTGTAGCTTCCTCTTCTTTTATCCCCAGCATCTCTTGGCCTCTCCTATCTCTTCCCTGGCCTTTCCCCATGAGGCCATGGCCCTTCTTCAGGTACACTATCTTATGTCCCTATTTAAAAAATGGGGGAGGGGCGTGCCAATGCTCTCTCTAGCACAGGCTACCAAAAAGTCTAGTTACGGCTCTGTGCAGGGCCATAGCATTGGGGAACTGACCGACATCAGCATCAGTTTTCCGCCGGGACTGGACAGGCTGAGCACTGGGGTGGGGCTGTCTTATGACTCCTCAGATCTCTCAGCCAGTGATCCAAGTAGTCTGAACTACTGTAAGTTGAACTTTCTGCTTTAGTCATTAGACAGTCCCATCCCCACCCCAAGGCACAGCCTGTACACTCCCCAGCAACATCATCAAACATGACTGGACAATGCATACTCACAGGAGCCAGAAGACGGCCCTGGCCGGGGAGACTATCGCTTTGCTGCCAGTGTAAATGTAGCATGCCTGGGAGGACCCTGGAGTGGGGGAGCTCTATGTGGGAGTGGGGGCAAGTCTGTGCGATGAGGAAATACTCGCTCGAAGCCCGCAGATGGCCACTTCTTTGAGTGACAGATAGTGCCGTTTGTGGGTGGTAACAGGGGAAGGTCCGGGAAAACGGGGGGAGTGGATGTGCGAACACAGGCGTGTCTAAGAGTCAAAACGGCGTTCTTTGGGCATGCTTAATTAGCATGTCAGCATCATTATACACGTCCCCTGGTTGTATTTCAGCCTACAGTGATCGCAGTGCTTGTGGCGGGGTAGGGTCTACCTTAAGGGCTTCGAGCATCTCCGATGGCTCTCGATGTTACTGAATAATCATACACTTCCTGGAGATGACGTGTGCTATGAAAGAAAAGTTGGCGTCATTAAATCGGTGAGCGTTCACTCTAAGGACCTCATTCAGAGTTGGTCAAAGCGGCCGCACGGTTGTACGCCACTGATGTTCGCTATACTGCGCATGCATAAAGTTCGAAATGCGCGTACGTAAACTAGCCGCTACGATCAGAAATTTCTCTCTCCTTGAACACAGCCAGGTCGGTAGTTTGAGTGACAGATTGAGGCGTTTGTGGGTGGTAACAGGGGAAGGTGCTTGAAAACGGGGATTGGAGATCCGAACGCAGGCGTGCCTAATTATGCGAACGGCATTTTGTTGGAGTGCATACGGTTTATGGGAGTGCATAATTAGCAAAGTAGCGTCATGGCACATGTGAAATGGGAGGTTTTTACACTGACATGATCGTAGAGCTTAAGAGAGGGTATGGTCAACCTTAAGCTCTACGACCAGTTCCGATGGTACCCGATGGTCTCGATTAATCCTTATATGCCTGGAGATGACGTGTAATGCGTACGAGAAGGGGGCGTATTTTTTTGTCTTCCGACCGCTTCCTCCTCTTGGTCGGCCAGCTACCAATCCGAACTTAGGGACGCAACTTGCGAGGGAATCATTTGCATATATGGCCCCTTTTCCCGTACGACCGAGCGGCCACTTCGACCGACTCTGAATGAGGTCCTAAGACATAGAGGGCATCCTTTAGCCTGGCTGTGCGATCGCAGCATTTGCATATCCGCCCCCTGGCGGCTGCGAGAGAGCGCAGCTTAGCGTCTGGGTATGAATCGGCCCCTATGTGTGGAGTGGGGGCAGGGGAAAGCACTATGTGGACTGGAGGCAGGGGAAAGCACTAGGTGGAATGGGGGAGGGAAAAGCATGTGGGAAGGAGGGAAAGCACTATTTGGGATGTGGGAGGGGCACTATGTTAAATGGGGAGCACAGTGTGGGTGGGATAAGGAAACGGGATCACAGTGTGAGATGGGGAGCACAGTGTGGGTGGCATAAGGGAAGCAGAGCAAAGTGGGATGTTGAGCACTATGTGGGATGGGGAGGGGAAAGCACTATGTAGGATTGGGGAGGAGCACTATGTTAAATGGGGAGCACAGTGTGGGTGGGATAAGGAAAGGGGATCACAGTGTGAGATGGGGAGCACAGTGTGGGTGGCATAAGGGAAGGAGAGCAAAGTGGGATGTTGAGCACTATGCGGGATAAGGGAGGGGAAAGCACTATGTAGGATTGGGGAGGAGCACAATACTAAATGGGGAGCACAGTGTGGGTGGGATAAGGAAAGGGGATCACAGTGTGAGATGGGGAGCACAGTGTGGGTGGCATAAGTGAAGGGGAGCAAAGTGTGGGATGTTGAGCACAGTCTGGTTGGGATAAGGGAAGTGGAGTACAGTGTAGGTGGGATAAGGGAAGGGGAGCACAGTGTGGGATTAGGAGCACAGTGTGGGTGGCATAAGGAAAGATGAGCACAGTATGGGATAAGGAGCACAGTGTGGATGGCATAAGGGAAGGGGAGCAAAGTGTGGGATGTTCAGCACAGTCTGGTTGGGATAAGGGAAGTGGAGTACAGTGTGGGTGGGATAAGGGAAGGGGAGCACAGTGTGGGATGAGGAGCACAGTGTGGGTGGCATAAGGAAAGATGAGCACAGTATGGGATAAGGAGCACAGTGTGGATGGCATAAGGGAAGGGGAGTACATTGTGGGATGTTGAGCACAGTCTGGTTGGGATAAAGGAAGTGGAGTACAGTGTGGGTGGGATAAGGGAAGGAGAGCAGAGTGTGGGATGAGGAGCACAGTGTAGGTGGCATAAGGAAAGATGAGCACAGTGTGGCACAGGGAGCACAGTGTGGGTGGGTAAAGGAAGAGGAGCACAGTGTGTGTGGGATAAGGGAAGAAGAGCACAGTGTGGAATGGGGAGCACTGTGGGTGGGATTAGGGAAAGGGAGCACAGTGTGGAATGTGGAGCACAGTGTGTTTGGGATAAGGAAAGATGAGCACAGTGTGGGATAGGAAGCACGGTGTGGGTGGGATAAGGAAAGATGAGATGGGGAGCACAGTGTGGGTGGCATAAGGGAATGGGAGCAAAGTGTGGGATGAGAAGCACAGTCTGGGTGGGAAAAGGGAAGGGGAGTACATTGTGGGATGGGGAGCACAGTGTGGGTGGGATAAGGAAAGATGAGCACAGTGTGGGTGGGATAAGGAAAGATGAGCACAGTGTGGGATGGGGAGCACAGGGTGGGATAAAGGAAGGTGAGCACAGTGTGGGTGGGATAAGGACAGATGAGCACAGTGTGGGATGGGGAGCACAGTGTAGGTGGCATAAGGACAGATGAGCACAGTGTGGCATAGGGAGCACAGTGTGGGTGGGTAAAGGAAGAGGAGAACAGTGTGTGTGGGATAAGGGAAGAGGAGCACAGTGTGGGATGGGGAGCACTGTGGGTGGGATTAGGGAAGGGGAGCAGTGTGGAATGTGGAGCACAGTGTGTTTGGGATAAGTAAAGATGAGCACAGTGTGGCATAAGGAGCACAGTGTGGGTGGCATAAGGGAAGGGGAGCAAAGTGTGGGATGTTGAGCTCAGTCTGGTTGGGATAAGGGAAGTGGAGTACAGTGTGGGTGGGATAAGGGAAGGGGAGCACAGTGTGAGATGAGGAGCACAGTGTAGGTGGCATAAGGAAAGATAAGCACAGTGTGGCATAGGGAGCACAGTGTGGGTGGGTAAAGGAAGAGGAGCACAGTGTGTGTGGGATAAGGGAAGAGGAGCACAGTGTGGAATGGGGAGCACTGTGGGTGGGATTAGGGAAGGGCAGCACAGTGTGTTTGGGATAAGGAAAGATGAGCACAGTGTGGGATAGGAAGCACGGTGTGGGTGGGATAAGAAAAGATGAGATGGGGAGCACAGTGTGGGTGGCATAAGGGAACGGGAGCAAAGTGTGAGATGAGAAGCACAGTCTGGGTGGGAAAAGGGAAGGGGAGTACATTGTGGGATGGGGAGCACAGTGTGGGTGGGATAAGGAAAGATGAGCACAGTGTGGGTGGGATAAGGAAAGATGAGCACAGTGTGGGTGGGATAAGGAAAGATGAGCACAGTGTGGGATGGGGAGCACAGGGTGGGATAAAGGAAGGGGAGCACAGTGTGGGTGGGATAAGGACAGATGAGCACAGTGTGGGATGGGGAGCACAGTGTGGGTGGGATAAGGAAAGATGAGCAGTGTGGGATGGGGAGCACAGGGTGGGATAAGGGAAGGGGAGCACAGTGTGGGATGAGGAGCACAGCGAGGGATTGCGTGCACAGTGTGGGTGGGACCGAGCCACATTCCATGGATTAACTGAAGCTCCACGGACCCGGGGAGGGGATGCTGCACACACCGCCGGCGCTACTGAAGCAGATTATTAGAATAAAGATGCATCCAATTCCAAATGGGAAAGGGGGAGGGGGGGGGCTTGGGTCGTGGTGGCTGGGACAATTTGTTTATTTCTTTTATGCAAAGCTTATGTGGTTTATATGTTTTATTTTTTTCTTTGGTCACCTTTGTATTTTATTTTTCTCATATCGGTGGCAATATATTTATATATTTTTTTCCTAGCATATGTGTGTTTGTTTTTTCACGTGAAGCCTATATGTTTTATTTTTTAAGTCCTGTCAGGGCCATTGTGTTTGTTTTTTTCCTATCGGGGCCAATGTGTTTTATTACTTAAGATTCTGTATGGTCTGATTCATATTGGAACACTTTTGAAAGTGGAACCCAAATTTATATTATGCCACCTAGAGCTAGATTATTACAAACTACACAACTACAACTATTTATATTGGTTATGCATGCCAAGAGATCAGTTCTAGGCCCAAATTTAAATGAAATGCAAGATGAACATAAATATTTTAGAGATGTGCAGTTCGGTTTTCCTGAAATATGAACACACCTCAATTTAGGGGTTCTGAGTCGAATCAAATTCAAATCCCAGTTAGGAATCACTTTGGGGTTCCGAGTAGAACCGAGTCTTGGCACGAGTCTGCTGTCAGTTCGGAACTCAGATTTAAAATCAGAACATGGGTTTTGGATTGCATGCAAAGAGGTTAAAATTACATGATTTTAGCTGTTTTTATCCTTTTTTTAAAATTAATATTAATCGATTTTAAGGAATCCAAAACCGAATCAAATCCGAAACAAAAAACACTTGAGGATGGTTTTACCCAAACCAGAACACGATGATGAAATAGAACCAAAAACAAAATCTTTTTCCGCTTACCAAAAAAATTAAGCTTGGGCCGGCCCTGAGTGTTGAAGGATTTTTTTAAATCATTTTAAAGGGGTATTAAGGCACTCTACATTCCATGTGACCTACATGATATGATTTTGGGAGATCGTTATGAAATACCGCCAGCCCCCTGGCCGGCAGTTCGATTCCCAGCGGCGCCTGGCCGACAAAAGCAGAGTTCCCAGCAACGGAAGCCCGACAGCGCTGGAAATCCAGATCGTCGTTAAGGTAAGTATAAACTAACCTAACCCCCTAACCCTAACTCTCCTTAGGGGTGCGTAACCCTAACCTCCCCCCAAGTGCCTAACCCTAATCCCCCCCTTCCCCGCTGCCTAAACCTAAGCCCCCCAGGGGGTGCTTAACCCTAAATCCCCCCCGGGTGCCCTAAACCTAACCCTTCCCCCACCCGCGGCTGTCCGCTCGCAGCGCCCGGCATCCCTTCGATCGGGATGCCGATCACCAGTGTCCCGGCGTCGGGAAAATGATAGGCGTCTACAAATAGACGCCTGTCATTTAACCCCCGCCGGGATAATGCAGTCGGGAAGCCGGCTGTCGGGATTAAGACAGCCGGTTTCCCGATCTCATCCTGATTTTGGAGTCTATGTGGGAAAACCAGGGCAGTGCTCAGAATAACCTCTTTACAGCACTGTGGACTACTTATGGCACCCTATAAATTAAGTTTCTTATTATTATTAATAATAATAATAATAATAATAATAACCTACAGTATGCCCACCCTAGGCCACAAAACCAAAACACAAGACAAAAATAGAAACTCCTCAACCATCCTAGCAAGTGGGTAAAGGATAGACAGGGCTAGTGCAAAAAGCTCAGAGGATGGTTGGAACAACACTACTATAAATAAGAGATGAGCAGTTCAGTTTTGCTGAAAACCGAATATACCAAAACTTTGGTGTTCCGAATCGAACTGAGTCCCGACTTTAGGGCTCGGAGTAATACCGAGTCCCAACTCAGGTCTGTCAGGTTGCGGACTAGGATCGGCCGTTACTCACCCCAGCACCGGCTTCCTCTGATCCCTCAGGTGGTCAGACGTCAGGTGCGGCAAGTGACATGCCGAGCATTATAACTAGAGCCATGTGGACATTCATGAGCTGTACCATGCCTTGGTTACTGCGGTCGCCATCATGGATGCAGCCATGACAGTCTGCATCACTTGACTACCCTTTACCCAATGGTAGCATGGCGGTGGACAGCTGACGCTGTCCACCAATGATCTGATACTGCAGGGTATAAAGCCAGTCCCCGGACAGCAGGAAGTTGCCTGTGCAACGTTGTCGCTACCTTGTGTATACTTGCCTTCACCTCGTTCCAGGTTCCCGTATCGTGATATCCTTGTGTCTCTACGTGCCATTTCCTTGTGCAACAGTGCATCTGGACATCTTGCCTGTGTGCCATACAAGTGCCATCTCCTTGTGCAACAGTGTGTCAGAACACCTTGCCTGTGTGCCATTTAAGTGCCATCTCCTTGTTCAACGGTGCGTCAGAACACCTTGCCTATGTCCTATACAAGTACCATCTCCTTGTGCAACAGTGCATCTGAACACCTTGCCTGTGTGCCATACAAGTACCTTCCTCCTCGTGCAGCAGTGCGTCCAAACACCTTGCATGCGTGCAGTTACAAGTACCACCTCTTGGCGTGGCAGTGCGTCAAAGACATAGTGCCAGATTGCAGTTACAAGTGCCACTTCTTGGTGCAGCAGTCCGTCAAAGACACAGTGCCTTTGTGCAGTTACTAGCGCCACCTTTTGGTGCAGCAGTGTGTCTAATATCATCATCTGTGTACAACTACAAATATCAACTCCTGGTGCAGCTGTACTGCTTCTTGAAGCATTTCTCTTGGGCCATTGTTGTATTTTCTCTATTCCTCAGGGTATCTGATACCTGACCAAGGGACCGCAACCTGCCTGCTGGGTGCAGCTTAAACCCATATCCCACTTGGAGGGGTCACTGGAGAACACCTCCCAGCAGGTTAGATTCCAGGTCAGGTCTAGTCAACATCCGATATTCATGGATGAGGAGATCTTATATACAGGCCCCATGCCTCCGATTCCTCTCTCAACCCAGGACCTCAGCTTTCACCCCCTCAGTAGGGGATCTCCCAAAGTCAAATGTGACCAGGTCTTCTCAAAAAGTTCGGAAATCGGATCTAGAACCCGGATTCCATGTATTTTAGATTGCATTTTAGTTCCTCCCTCGTGATTTCAGGTGCTGTGAGGTGGTCAAAATTGACTGGAAATGAATGTTATTGATGTCAATAATACTAAAGGAGCAAAACAGATCAAAGTAACATGGATTTTAGCTGTTTTTATAAATTTTAAAGAAATCTGAAACTGAACCAAAACATATGAGTGTGGAATTACCAAAACTAAAACACGATGATGAAATAGAACCAAAAACAAAATATAGGGGTCTGCGTACAATCTTTTTCCGCTTACCAAAAAAAATTAAGCTTGGGTCGGCCCTGCCCTTGCATTTTAGTTCCTCCCTCGTGATTTCAGGTGCTGTGAGGTAGTCAAAATTGATTGGAAATGACTGTTATTGATGTCAATAATGCTAAAGGAACAAAACAGGTCCAAGCTACATGGATTTTAGCTGTTTTTATACATTTTTAAAGAAATACGTAACCAAACCAAAACATGTGGATTTGCCAAAACCAAAACATTTAAGGGTGGTTTTGTCAAAACCAAAACACGAGGGTTTGCGCATATCTCTGCTATAAACATATTATTAAAACAACAAAATAAATCTTGTGGAATCTTTCGAAGTTTCAAAACATTTTTAAGAACCAACCCAGGCAGCAAAGATAACTGCCAAATGGCTATAATTAAATTAGACTGTTGCGAAGTAGGTAAAAAAGGAGAGAACGGGGATAGCTGAAGGTGGCACGTCAGGCAAAAAGGAAAGGGGGAGAGGGAGAATAAAAGGGAGAATACAAGAAGCACTGGCATATATCAACTGAAAATAGGAAAACAGTACTTTAAACGATAACATGTAAAAAAATCTATAAACCATGATATAGGAATAATGTGTAGAGAGTGGTGAACACAGCCATGCTTACTCAGTAAGCTTCATCCATCCAAGGGGAGGACACTGTGTGAGAAGAGAGTTCAGGAAATAGCATCAGAGTGTGTCTCAGAAGTAAGACAAAACGAAGGCCCATGCAGGCCAATACGATGAACCCGATCCACAAGGAAGGACCCAGTGGGCAGAGTGCAGCCTATCTCATGGGTAAGCCAACAGGAGACCAGCTGCAATAAGTCCTTGGATTTAACGATTTCAGCAAGACCAATGAGGCAAACATTGTTACACTGTTTTTCTATTTTCAAGGTCTTCTAGTTTGTCCTGTATAGAAGTGATGGTGGCCTGTTGGGTATGTAGTAAGGTTTATACTGCTGTGGGGTCATCCTCTAAATCAGAAATCTGCTGTTCCACCTTGGAAATACTTTGGGAATGCAGGTTAAGCTGTGTTAATAAGTCAGAGTCCAAAGGATCCTACAGAGGAGCCAGATGCTGATCCAGTAATTGAGACAATATACCAGTAATTGGGTTTTGTAAGATATATTTCAGTGGTGGGGAGGTCTGGAGAATGTCCAAATGGGCTGCATCTGTCCCAGATTCAGATGGAGGAGAATTTACCACAACAGGAGCTGGTGTTTCCTTCCCCTTACCAACTTGCCTGCCTCTGGGGTCCCTGGGCTGCTTGGCCACAAACTTTTCCATTTGCAGCTTATAACAGAGAGCAATAGCGAGGAAAGAACCGCCAGGGTATTATAGAGGAAGGCCAGCGGCAAGTAAGTATTTACAGATGATGGCACAATAGGAGAAATCATTGGGTAACACAATAGGAGTGTCTGTAATGTAAAAAAGGTGGCACACTGCCCCATGGCTCCTGCATCTGGCTAACGGTTCCTGGAACGGCAGGGGACCCCAGACATGCATACTGAAGCGTGAACAGCTCCTTGGAACATTCCATGGATGTTGCAGGCAGTGCTGTAATTCCTAGAGCATGAAGTCATGTGCTCATGGATCATGGCTGACACAGAGCGTCATAAAGACCTGTTACGGCACTGAGTGCAAAAGGCGTCATGATATTGTGATGTCTCTTGACCCATTTTCTAGCACATGATTAAGTTCCATTTGCTGTGACATACAGATATCACAGCTACTAGTATTTTATAATCAGTAGTAATATATTATTATTATAAAACACCAACATTTTACAGATAACTGCAGAAAGTCGTACTGAATTTACAGACACGCACACATACACACACAGGGCTGTAGAGAGCATGTCTGGGCCCGGGTAATGACAAGGGGTTTGGCCTAATTTAAGGAGGCATGGTCACATTCCCTGCCAAACCAAATAAAAAAATAAAACTATTATCTGTGCTCCACAGGGGAGCACCGTTTTGTCCCTCAGCCAGGAGCAGATCCAGGAGGGGGGCCATCAGTGCAATTGCTCTCCCCCCTCATATCTGGTGCAGGCAGAGGAGACTGCTGTTGCCGGTGAGTGCACTACAGCCACTGATAGGAGGAGGGAGTAGGGAGCAGCGGACCTTGGCTCCTGCTGGGGTCCTTCAGCAAGCCTGGGCAAACAGTACCCCCACCTCCCCTATCAACGCCAATGCAAACACACACAAAGGTTTTACTTAATTCAGTAAAAATAATATGTACTTTTTTTTTTTTTTACATTGTTGTCTTCCCTAATTACCAGCAGAGGGCACCAGATATGTGCATAAATTTTATTTTATTTGTGAATTGTTGTGCATATTTAATCAAATATAGAAAGTGTACAGCACTCCAAAAGGCTATATTCACCAACTATCTGTAATTTCATCAAGATTTGATATGGAGAATCACCCTGAAAAGTAACTACAAAAAAAAACAACAGAATACTTGTACAGAACAGAAATAATGTTGCCTATGTTCTCTCTGAAACACACACAGCAATTTAAATAATGGAGATGTCTAGGATTGCAGTGCACGCACAGTGCGGCTTATATGTAATGGCTAACAATCGCTCGATCTGCATATGTAGTTGCATTTGCGATCGCTGCTGAATCAGACCCTTTGTCTGCAATTTGGGGCACAATTGCAGTGAACTCTGCATTAGCTCCAATAATCTATCATAGGAATATGTTTAACCTTAGTGTCTACAAATTGTTCCTCAATTCTTACACTCTATTTTCTCTATTTTCTTAAGTACTTCACGGTAGTAATACAACTTTAGGTTTTTGGACACTTTACATGGGGTTTAGAGTGGTTGTATTGTTGGATAAAGAAAAAGTATTTTACATCATTGTGGGGCCTCCGATGATGAATAGGCCCCTCAGTCTGAACATTGGGGTGATTTAGAGTGGTACGCAAACCCGATGGTTTGCATACAACTCCGATGTTTGAAGCTCTGCACATACACAAATATTTACTGTGCGTGTGCAGATCTCCTATTGCGAGCTCGCAGTGCATGGATGCCGCAGCCTGATTGACAGTTTGGGGGGGCGGAGCTCAAGCGGAATTAGGTAGCGTCACAGAAAATGGGGGCATGTCGGCCTTGTTTTTGGCAGTGCTGGCTTCAGCTGCATGAAAACATTGGCCATCCCGAATAACCTAAAGTTTTCTCAGTTGACTGTTGGTCACGCAGAGTGATCCGAGGCTGTGTCCTTGGACACAGCAGCGGATCACAGCGGCCAGCAGGAGGCATATTTACATGACACCTCCTGCATTATCATATTTTAGAATCGCTGTTGTTTCCAAAGACGCAGATGCTGTGCTAATAGTATACAGCTCTGAATCAGGCCCAGTGTTCACAAGGTTTTTAGATATGATTTTTAACAGAAGCTAATTTTATTCAGTATAAGACTAGTTGATTTACTCTATCTGTGCAGATACAGTATGTGTACGTGACACATTTTTAATTACTAATCAATTTAATTATGGCAAAGCATAAGAACCATCTTGTTAAAACATGACTTCTTGTGTAGTTACTTTGTTTTTGTTCCTGAACTGTAATTTTCTAGAAAACAGTTATTTGTTCATAATATAATTTTACAAACACATATTACATGGCGACGATATCATTTCATGACAATTTATTTTTTAATTTTGTGGGCTGTCATATTAATCACTCTAGATTTGTCTTAGAACACTGACAATCACTGATGACTAATTTATTTACATTTGGAAAAACAATGACAGTGCGGGGTCTATGGGCCTGATGCAGAGCCGGATGCTCTTGAAGAGCGCTCACTCTGAATCAAGGCGTTTTTTTTTTTGTTGCGGCCTCCTGGCTGCTCGCTAAGCTATGACCACCCACAGCTTTTGCGATCGGCCAGGTGATGGTCGCGACCATCAGGGCTTGCGACGAGACCCTTGTGGTAGGGTCTCATCCGTCGCAAGCCCCAGAGAGCTTCCTGCTCTAACAGAGCAGGAAGCTCTCCACTGACATCACTGGTGATGTCAGTGGTGCCTCCCACAAACGGCAGGCATTCCTTCAGGAACGCCTCTGTTTGTGTAGCCACCCCCCCTCCCCGCCTACAAAAGGGGGCGAGCTGTCGATCAACATTGACAGCCGCCCCTTTTGTAGTGAGCCCGGAGCGAGAGAAATTCTCTCTTGCCCCAGGGCTTGCGCATGCGCGCGGCACGCGTGCACAGTATTCCACCATCGACCCACTTGCGAGCGCTATGCGCTCGCGAGTGAGTCTGAATCAGGCCCTATGTACTAAACCTTGCAGAGAGATAAAGTACTAACCAATCAGCTCCTGTCATTTACAGGGGGAGATGTACTAAGCTCTAAAAAGTGATAAACTGGAGAGTGATATAAAACAGCCACTCAGCTCCCAACTGTCATGTTACAGGCTTTGTTTGAAAAATGACAGTTGGGAGCTGATTGGCTGGTAGTTTATCACTCTCCAGTTTATCACTTTTCATAGCTTAGTACTTCTGGCCCCTAGCCTGTTGATATTGCTCTATCCTCTGCTATACAGTATATGACCTTTTCTTAAGGTCATTTGTGACATGACTGTTCATTTTCCTAATAATAATAACCAGTTCCTCCCTGCTGAAGATGCCGGCCCTCATCATTGCAAATGAATAAAGCTTTTTGATAAAACCAACAGTGATTGGAAGTCTGAGTTTCCTTATGAGAGCTGTTCTTTTCAACGTCATGACATGCATGAGCTGCTGCGGAACATATGATGGTTGTTGTGTTTGAAAGGGGATGTAGTTATGAGACCGGCCTCAATACCAACATCCGAATCCGGGCAAGGAACTTTAGATAGGCGTTGAAATATTGACACCTACCTTAATCCCGACACCGAAGGATGCCAGACCGAACAAGGTAAGGCCGGGCCACCCTTAGCGTTAGCCGCATGGGGGGAGGGTTAGGTTTAGGGAGCATAGCGGGGTTAGGTTTTGGGAGGGGAAGTTAGGGTTAGTCACCCCCAGGGGGAGGTTAGGGTTAGGCACTCACCTGCTCTTTTGGGATCTTCTCCCTTCGGGCTACTGGCATCGGGATATGAACCGGTGGATATTCAGCCGCCGGGACTTCAAACCCATTCTGTTTGAAAGATGTTACTCTGTCAACAGTTGTAATTTATAACTTATGCACCACAGCATCTGCCTGCTGCAAGAAGGCACCAAAAGAAACCAAAATATGTCTAGCCATTTCTACTATGCTATAAATGCCAAAATTTGCAAATGTTGCTTTCCTTGCCACTCTGACATAACCAATCATTATTTAGAATCAAAAACATATCAAAACATCCCAAGAGATTGAGGACCTCATTCAGAGTCGGTCGTTGCGGCCGCACGGTCGTAGGGTAAAAGGGGCGGGATATGCAAATGAAGCGCTCGCAAGTTGCGTCGTTAAGATGGGATCGTTAGCTGGACGAGCGAGGGGAGGATGCGGCCGTAAGACTAAAAATACGCCCCCTTCTCGTTCCCATTATACGTCATCTCCGGGCATATAAGGATTAATGGAGACCATCGGGAACCATCGGAGCTGGTCGTAGACCTTAAGGTTGACCATACCCTCTCTTAAGCACTACGATCAAGTCAGTGTAAAAACCTCCCATGTCACATGTGCCATGACACTACTTAGTTAGTTATGCACTCCCATAAAATGCCGTTTGCATAGTCAGGCACGCCTACTGTACGTTCGGATCTCCACTCCCCCATTCACAAGCACCTTCCCCCGTTACCACCCACAAACGCCTCATCCTGTCACTCAAACTAACGACCTGGCCAAGTTGAAGGAGAGAGCAATTTCTGATCATAATAGCTAGTTTGCGCACGCGCATTGCGAATTATACGCATGCGCAGTTTAGCGAACATCGGTAGCATACGACCGTGCGGCCGCAACGACCGACTCTGAATTAAGTCCTGAGTACCCTAAATCAATCCATTCCCCCACAAAGAAGAGACAGCCTAACTTCAAGTATGCTGATGTGAGATCCTAGTTACCAAAAATAATTACAATTAGTTACAATTTTTAGTGCTATTAAGAATCTCATGGGCAATTTATAGCAATTTGTATCACTCTATGCCTAATCTCAGGTTTTATAGGATTTTGTTAATTAATTTTATTATGGAAATTTGTGACTATTTTTTTTCTTCCATAAATCTATTCTGCATACTTTTATTTATATATCCTGCAAGATTCGCTGAAATACACCTTATAGATCATGTGCTATAATGCTCTAAGTAGTGACAGTTATTTTATGAACTCCTTGCCTTTTTTATTTACAAAAAAATATATCAAAAGACTAGTGTTATTGCAATTAAATATTATAATTTAATAGTATTTTATAACAAGATAACTCTTTTTTGGGGGGGGGTAAAATATTATTTGAAATGTTTAAATATTAAGGCCCTCATTCAGAGCCACTCGTTAACAGCAGTACGCTCGTTGCGTTCTGATGTTGAGAAAGCGCGCATGCGTCGGTGTAACACTGCGCATGTGCGTACGGCATATTGTGAGTTTTTTTTGTCTCGTTCGTCAAATTGCGTATAGGAAGTGACATGTCAAATGTGATTGACAGAACAGGGCGTTTTTGGGCGGTGACGGGGGTGGAGATGGAAAAACGCAGGCGTGGCGAGGCGTTTTTTTTGGCGTACATACATTATCTGATGCGAACGTCAAATGTGTTCGTACCAAGTCATACGTCACTGGATGATCTTCTTTCCGTTCAAACTGCTCGCACAGCTTGGGGTCTGGATTACTCGACCACATTGGCGATGGCCTTCTCCTCCGTCCCGGCCCTCCACGATGTTTCATCGATTAATCATGGCTTATCAGAAAAACAATCAGTTTTGTATTGAAAACAAGCTTGTAATGTGTTTTGAAAACAGTTTTTTTGGTTAGCACAAAACCGTACGCAGGTGGAAATTATAGCTGCTAATTTCAGGATTACACAATCAATTAGCGTACATTTGTTGGTCTGTTTTTTTTGGTTGATATTTGATTTTTGTGCTATTGTAACAATAATGTCATCATGTTTGTTTGTATTTTTCCATTTTGATTTTGTCTGGAGAATTTGCATCCTTATGTAAATTTTAAAGTGTTCCTTAAAGTTCCCTTTTTTTTCTCGTTTTAATTTTTTGGGAGCTCGTTTTTGCCTTGTGGGCCAGGATTAAATGTAAACCATTTCTAAAATAATGTCAGAATACAATGTCGAACATTTTTTCACAATTTATTGGAAACTAAAAACAATTTCTAGCACATTTTTGGCCCAAACATTTTTGGCAGTGTTATTCCAAAAAAAATTATAATTTGTGCAAACATAAAAGGTATGGAAACCTAAATCAAAAAATTAAAAACAATTCACAAGAAAGGAGAGGGAAGTTTTGGCCAGAAAGGAATATGGGGCAAGCACAGAAGGAGTGTGGGAAAAGTAGCCAGTGCTGTCAACGTTTTTTCCCCCGTTTGGCTGGGGGAGGGAGGGCGCCAGACCGGGTCCGGGATGTCATCGGGCTGGCCTGTCCAGAGGCAGATATTGTGGCCTCTGGACTAGGCACAGGGCTAGGCACATTTCGAGGATTGGCTGATGTTGTGCCAGAGGTGGAGGATCCTGATGTTCCGGCAGGAAGGGAGGTCGACTCCACCATGTGCTGGCGAACGAGCTGCTCCAGGGCATTGGCAATGCGGATGTTGGCCCTGGTATTTTCCGCCAGGGCCTGACCAATGGTCACGTTGGCCGCAGCATTTTGCTCCAGGCCCTCAGCCACCCGTACCAGACTGGCGTCCACCCTCTGCAGAATCTCCGTATGGAAATCCGATTTAAAATTGAGTTCTGTGAGGAGGGACACTGCCTACAAGGGGGATTGCCCTGGACTGGCTTCTGCAAGGTCCTCAGCCGGATGTACTGGTTCCTGCCCTGCAGAGCCAGCAGAAATTCTGCGGCCAAGGCTCCCCTCTGGAGCAGACTCATCCGCCTGTGTCTCTGTTTGAAAAATGAGAAAAGAGTCACATTAGAATCTACATATTGGCACAATAACATTTCAGAGTTGGTGACATCACAATATTTACCTGGGACAACATGAGGAGCCGCAAAGTCTGGCATGTCCATATCCATGTTGGACACGCCAAACACCTCCACAGCCTGCACACACCCCTGTGCCAGCTCTTCTAAATCATTCAACTCCAATGACACAGGGGTGGGACCCCCACCTGTCCTCCTTGCATGCCTAGCGCTGTCCGCCATTTTTTGTTTCAGGCGATATTTGAAGTCTTGCCATCTGTGGGTGAAAAAGGAACTATTATTTCTTTTTTTGGGGGGGGGGTTGGTTTTAGGGGGGTCAAGTTTTTACTTACCGCCGTTTGACATCCCGGGCTAGACGGACATAATCACCCACCCTATTGACAGCACTGGCTACCTCCTCCCACATTCTCCACTTCTGGCTTGCACCCATATTCCTGTCTGCCTGTGGCAGGATGTCCACACACTTCTGAACCAAAACCTCCATCTCCTTTCTTGTGAATTGTGGCTGCCTTTTCTTTTTCCCTGCTTTGGCCGGAATACTGGGCCCAGCAGCCTCTTCCATGTCATCCTCCTCACCTATTTGTTTAAACGTTGAGAAATTTAAGCTTGCAAACTTGCACTATATTATGTTTCAAAATAATCCTTGTTTGGAAATGCATGAAATACTTACCGGCAGACTCTTGGCCATTGTTTCCCTGGTCTGTAGCCATTTCTTATCTCCAAACAAGAAATACACCAGAACGTTTTTTTTGGGTCGTGACGTATTTATACATGCGTCCTTATTTTTCATCTGCATCATTGATTGTGCGTTCCTATGATCCCTCCTTAATTTGTGCGGGAAAATAAACACTATTTATGGCTTGGGGCGTCTCGAGTCGAGGTGGCGGTTGTTGGTTGTTGGAGGTTACGTTGGTCGGAGTGGATCGTTGGCGGGATTTGTATTTGGCGTTGTTTGGAGTTGTTTTTGGTTTGTCTTTTTGGAGGTTTTTTTTCCGTTCGCTTTTTTTGGTGTGGTTGTTTTCTTTGTCGTGTTTTTTTTTGGTAAGTTTTTGCCCGTCTTACTTTTGTTCACTTTGTGTCTCCTTCTTTTTGTGATTTTTGGCTCGTTAATTTTTTCAATAATCTCCTTTGTTAGGTTTCTTTTGGCTCTGCCCCAACGACCTTTTTATCCGGTGACTTATATATCCTCTATTGGTAAGTTTATTTTTGCACTTGTTTATTAAATGGTCATGTTTTTTTTAACGCAACTTTGTTTGACCTTTCACTTTTAAACTTTGGTTTTGTGATTCCGAAATGTATGAACTAATTTGCGCTTTTTTATCTGCGTATTTTTGTCTTGTTTTTGCGAATTAATTAGCGCATTTTTATCTGCGTATTTTTTGTCTTGTTTTTGTGAACTAATTAGCGCATTTTTATCTGCTTATTTTTTTACTTGTATTTGCGAATGAATTAGCGCATTTTTATCTGCTTATTTTTTGACTTGTATTTGCGAATTAGTTAGCGCATTTTTATCTGCTTATTTTTTTACTTGTATTTGCGAATTAATTAGCGCATTTTTATCTGCTTATTTTTTTACTTGTATTTGCGAATTAATTAGCGCATTTTTATCTGCTTATTTTGTTCCGTGAAATTGGTTGTGATTTCCCTTTAGCATTTTTTTAATACATTTGGGCCAAAATTGAGGTAGTCTGCGCACAGTCGTTTTGCTCTTTGCCCAAATGTGTGTTTCTCCCCTTTTCTGTTTTGTCTTGCACCCAATTTAGAATCCTAAATGCCCACCCTAAATTGTTGCATTGTTTATTTGTTATTATTTATAGTTTGAGAAAATCATGACAATACCCCGGCATGTAAGCATCATTGGATTGTATCATCAAGCTAAGTAATTTTTCAATTATTTTTGGCCAAAAAAACCTTACATTCAATTCTTGCCATTTCAGGTTGATCTTGGTCGGATTGTTCTGGCCATGCTCCCGGAAGCCGACCAACCTCAATCTCGTCCCAGGCGTAGGCATCGTAGGCGTGCAAGGCCCCAGATATATCGAACACGTGTGACCCTTTTTGGAATGCCCGATGCTGAGGTGTTAAGACGCTACCATCTTCCGCCCCAAATCATCATAGACACTCTCTCATTAATAGAGAGTGATCTTTTGATCGGCAAATTGACAGTCCAACAGCAATACCACCACTTACGCAATTTATGGCGGTGTTACATTTCTGTGCCTCAGGATCGTTTCAAACAACGGTGGGAATAGTGGCGGGAATCTCCCAATCCTCCTTTTCCCGGATCCTGAGGGCAGTGATGGAGGCCCTTTTCAAGAACCTCCATCATTTTATTAAAATGCCTTTGGATATGGATGCCCTTAATGTGGCCAAGGCAAATTTTTACCAAATAGCTGGCTTCCCACACATCATAGAGGTTGTGGATGGTACTCACATACCACTTCAGCCTCCAGCATGGCTGGAGGCCATATTTCACAACCGGAAACACTATCACTCCCTAAATGTAATGGTGGTATGTGATGCCTCCCTCCAGATCCTGTCCCTGAATGCAAAATTACCCGGAAGTGCACATGACTCATTCGTCATCCGGCAATCAGGGATATGGCACAAATTAAACAACCTACAAGCTGGTGATGCATGGCTTCTGGGTAAGTGGAGACCTTTAGTACATAACAATGTTAAGCTTGATACACAGTGATCCTGATGTTGTCACTTCTTTTTCACAGGAGACAGTGGCTACCCTTGCACGCCCTGGCTGCTCACTCCTTATTTGGCTCCCACACCAGGGCCACAAAGTAATTTTAATTCCGCACTTACAGCCACCAGGCAAGTGGTGGAGCGCTGTATCAGTCTTTTAAAAGGCCGATTCAGATGCCTCCACCTCTCTGGTGGCGAGCTCATGTATTTGCCAGATATGGTTTCGAAAATTGTGGTCCTGTGTGGGATATTTCACAACATCGCCATAAGGAGTGGTATCCCAATGCAGCCAGAGGATGCCTTGCCTGAGGATAGCCCCCCGAGGTTGGTCGGAGGTCAGTATGTGGGGGGGCCATACGCGATGATGTGGTGGCCAGATATTTTAGGTAATTATTGGCACCAAAGAAGTTTTTTGACACAATGTGGTAAGGATTTTTGGAGACCATCTAATTAATTTGTTTTTTGTTTCCCATCTTCTGTTTGATTTCATAATCTTTGGGACTCAAACGATGACTACTTCCTGCTACCAAAAACAAACCTTCATGGGGACACATTGGATATATATTCTGGAACCAATATTGCAACGCAACATTTGTGGAATCATGTTGGCATGCTCCTTCGTCAACTAGTTCTTGATTTTTCTTTACTTTTTTCATATGGTGTTTGATGGGTTGTATTTTTTGTTATCACTGTGTGTATTGTTTGTGAGTCAACACTTTGGTTTTTTAGTTATGTTGTGAATAAATGTTTTGAGAGTGTAATTTTGCTAATTTTATTGACCATTGCAAGCAAGTGTAACCAGGTTCACCCACGTTAAAATTGCTTAAGGGTTAATCCTGTAATGACGCAATTTGATCTAAATTTAAATATGCTTTCTGGGTCAAAACCAACACCAAAAGGTATTCTGTACAATCAGTAGGCTTTGTAATCTCGGCCTAAGCAGGTTGCCCCCCAAATTGGAACATGTAAAATGTAGTAATATATAAATTGTCACACACAAAAAAAGGCCAAGCAGATTGTTACTGTTAGCTGTTTCATGTGCCTGTTTCCCAAAAAACTACAACACACAATCTTAGTGACATTAATTGCAAATACTTGCTGGAAGAGTCTACTTATGTCAGTGTAAACAATCTAAGATTTGGAGACAAGGAATGAGACAGAACGCTAAGTTTAAATTTTTTATTAATACAAATATTTTAAAATTAAAAAAAAAAATTAGGGACGCAGGATCACAGACATATGGTCAAGGACCACCAGCAGCCCGATGACGTAGCCCCGCATCCTTTCGACGCACCCGGCTAGGTCCGCCAAACGCCTCTGGTCCTCTGTGGGTTAGAAAAGTGTGGGGCTTAATACATAATTAATGAAACCCAATGAAAAAACAAGCCAAACAAAGGTATCCAAAAATGACAATATTGTGACCAAAAGCACATTTAACCCAAAAAATCCAAGGACACAAAAATGGACACCCAAAAAATTGCACCAAAAAACATCAGATTTTGACAGGTGGGATATGTGTATGGGGAAATCAGCAGTAAAAGGTAAAGACAAACAGAAATCTACACCAAATTCTGACAAACCAAAGAAAGTAAAAGGCACAGACACAGGATTAGATCCAAACATTTAAAAAAAAAAAAAAAGATAAAAGGGAAACATACCGTTCAAAATGACGCCCGGCCCAGAAGCAACTCCCTCGTCCTCCTCGGAGGTGCCAACATTCCCCAACGAGGTGGGAGGGGTGATTTGGGATTCAGGGGAGGGGGTAGTTACGAGAGGGGTGGTTGGAGGGGAGGGGGAATTGGGATGGAGGGGAAGGAGCCCAGACACATGTGCCACAGGGTCTGTGCAGGCTGGGGAGGAGGGGGAATTTATGGAATTTTGGGGTGTGGATGTTTGGCTGGGGGTTGGGGAGAGGGCCGAGAGCGCCGTCTTTGACGGCGATGACGCCGTAGTCTTCGCTCTGCCCCTAAAAGATGGAAAACAAATTGTGGTTATTTTCGAACATGACCTTGTTAAACGATAATTTTTTACACCACAAATATGTAAACATGCCCATGCAGATATGAGTACAAAGAATAAATAGGCCATACATGAAAACATGCCCATGCAGATATGAGTACAAAGAATAAATAGGCCATACATGAAAACATGCCCATGCAGATATGAGTACAAAGAATAAATAGGCCATACATGAAAACATGCACATGCAGATATGAGTACAAAGAATAAATAGGCCAGACATGAAAACATGCACATGCAGATATGAGTACAAAGAATAAATAGGCCATACATGAAAACGTGCCCATGCAGATATGAGTACAAAGAATAAATAGGGCATACATGAAAACATGCACATGCAGATATGAGTACAAAGAATAAATAGGCCATACATGAAAACATGCCCATGCAGATATGAGTACAAAGAATAAATAGGCCATACATGAAAACATGCACATGCAGATATGAGTACAAAGAATAAATAGGCCATACATGAAAACATGCACATGCAGATATGAGTACAAAGAATAAATAGGCCATACATGAAAACATGCACATGCAGTTAGGGCCACAAAGATAAACATGAAAACCACAGTCAAAAAAACTTACTTTCCACGATCTACATGCGAAAGCATGCCAGCAAGCGGGGCGTCCGCTGTTGCAGGTCGGACCACCTGCGCTCCAGCTGGCCGATCTGGCGGCGTGAGCCGAAGGAACGCAGGCGGCCACGTACCTCCGCATATGCGGAACGCTTTTCCCTATTGGTGATGGGGGGAGGCTGGCTGGTGATCCGCCTGTCCATCACCTCGGTTAACACCATCAGCTCACGCCTGGTGAATGCCGAGGCTCTCATGATGGCAATGGTGTATTTTATAAAAAACTATTTTAATAAAGACCCGAAAAAAAATTTGATTGGCTAATGTATTTGGGTAATTAACAGGACAAATTCTATTGGTTAGTGTATGAGTCATGTGTTCGACAGGGCCACAAATCTATTGCGAGTTATGATAGGCTTGATGCAGTGACATGCGTAAGCTAATTTAAATAAAGAAATGAACCCAGTAAAATATGCGTGGTTAAAAACAAAGAAAACAAATGGATAATTGGCTCAAACATGTATTTTGACAAATAAAAGCGAATGTTTACGTATTCTGCGGGTAAACACAAACACGGACAAGAGTAAAAGTTTATTGCATTGCCAAAAAAAAAAAAATAGACGAGCAATTAAGCTAATTGATATATTGATTGGCATGATACGATTGAGGGAGGTAGGCAGAATAAAGGAGCAGGTAATCGGAATCTGACAGGCCCACTTCCGGGTTGAACTTGTGCATGCGTTCCCTGCAAGCCACATTGGGGATGTACGCTCGCTATTTGCCACGCTCGTTAGTTAGAGGAGGGGTTGGTAGAGTTTGGGGAGGATGTTTAGATGCGTTCGAAATTACGAGCGAGTGCTTGAATTAACATATTTCTGTACGTACGCCGAACGTACGAACGCCCACTTGCGTCCGGGTCTGAATGAGGGCCTAAGTTAGTTATACAATGTTTTCCTTAGCAAAATTGTTGGATACACATGAAACAAGTTAAGTTTCTTCTGGTGTTAGAAATTATGGCCCTCATTCAGAGCCGCTCGCTATTTGCGGTCGTTCGTTCACAAACAAGGGGTGGCTATTCAAATGATCCGTTCGCTCATTGCGGTCTGTCCACGCCTCTAAGTCTGAACGAGCGAGCAAAACTTGCGGTTGTAATTTTGAAAAATACGCCTCCTTGCCGCTCGCACCATACGTTATGTCCGCTATTTATTAGCTTAATCGAGTACATCGAACAGCGTATGAACTGCTCGCTATTCTTGTGGCTGGTTTTTTCCACCGCTATTTTGCGAGCAGTTCGGAGTAAAAAAAAAACAAGTGACGTGGTCAATGACGCTGCTGTATTAATTATGCACTCCCTTAAAACGCCCATTTTGACCTTTAAGCACGCCCGCGATCTAATTCGACACCCCCGTTTTCAAGCACCTTCCCTTGTTACCACCCACATATGCCTCCTTCTGTCACTCAAAATAGCAGGCATTCGCTATATAGCGAACAAACGATTTTCGGCCGCACTGACTGGTTCGCGCATGCGCATTAAAATCCGTACGCATGCGCAGATGTGCGAACATCGGTCAGAACGAATGAGCGGCCGCTTACGAGCGGCTCTGATTCAGGGCCTATGTCAGTAGTTAGGACAAATGGGTAATTGTCAATA
The DNA here is from genome assembly GCA_031769625.1 of Taudactylus pleione. Classification (NCBI taxonomy): domain Eukaryota; kingdom Metazoa; phylum Chordata; class Amphibia; order Anura; family Myobatrachidae; genus Taudactylus; species Taudactylus pleione. The sequence goes on from JAUIMM010000018.1 coordinate 21,372,192, forward strand.
TAGTAATAAATTGAAAAAAGAAAATTATTTATTTTAAGGTATTACATGCTACATTAACATGTGTTTTGTAGGTTTGAAAAAAGACAGAATAATTAAGTTTAAACTTAAAACAAGTAAATATGTAACATTGTGGTTTTATGTTAAGGAAAGTGCCGTAACTAGGGTAGTGTGACCAGTGCCATGGCACAGGGCACCGCAGGGCAGTGTTTGGGCCTGTCAATTTTCCTGTTTATTATTATCTCACTTGTAGATTCCTCTTCTTTTATCCCCAGCATCTCCTGACCTTCCCTATCTCTTCCCTGGCCCTTTCCCATGAGGCCATGGACCTTTTTCAGGTGCCAATGCTCTCTCTGGCACAGGGCACTAAAAAGTCTAGTTATGGCTCTGGTTAAGGATAAACATGATTAACCTTAAAGTTAATACAATAAAAAAAATGTATTACCTCTAGCTTTCACAGATGCAGAAGAACCTCCCAAAAAGGCAGATGGTGGCCACACTGGAAGATAAACCACCAGAGAGGCACTCTGCCATTGAGACCAGCACTATCATCATCTGTGCTAAAGATTATATAAGAAGTCCCAGCTGCAGGGAGAAAGCATATGGATCAGATTATTACCCTGAATCAAACCATAGCCACCACACTCCAGGAGGTTAAGGGGTCTATTCAAAGAGCAGTAGAAAGTCCTGTTTAGCTGAAAATAGGGCTTTTCACCACTTTCGTCAATTCATAGAGTGGATTTCCGTGGTTTTTCCTTCTCCGGCGGCACCCCCGCTTCGTGTATGCATTGCATCACCATACTTTTGTATGGTGAGCAGGGGCGCAGAGAGTGGAGGTAGCGGGTACAAATTACCCGGGCTTGCTTGCTGGAGGGGCCCAGCGGGGGCCCGAGTCTGGCACCGCTCCCCCCCCTTGCTGCTGTGTGCTGGGCTGCATTGGGAGACTGGCTCCACAGCTGCTAAGAAGCAGCCACAGCAGTCTCCTATGCCTGTGTGGGGAGCGATCAAGCTGATCATGCCCCCCACTGGTTATGTGCCGGGCTGAGGGGGCTCACTGCACCCCCCTCGCCAGCACGCAGTGCAATTGTTTTTTTTACCTAAGGGGGCGTGACCACACTTCCCTTGATTAGGCCACACCCCCTTTTTAATGAGGCCTGGCGCGGCTCTTGACAGGCCTAATGGTGAGTGCAATTCATAAAAAAGCTCAGCTCCCGATATGTCTGTCTTTGCACTGCTTCCATATTTATCGGAGGAAGACAACGGACAGGTAACTGTACATGAATGGCTACAAAACACTACTATATATCGCATCGAATAAACCCCTAAGGCCCTACTGGAAAAGAAGTATGACCCTTAGCAGTCTTAAGCTGGGAACACACTATGCAGTTCTCGGCCTGACATGGCTTTATCTGTCAGATAGGGCAGATAATTGTGTAGTGTGCGCGCAGCACCAGGACCTGGCAGTTGGTCTAAAACCCATCGGATAGGCTACCGATACAATGTGTGCTGCACACGCTATGTCTGTCCCGTTGTTTTGGTATCATTCAGAAAGTACAGTATGTACAGACCTAATTAATTAGCATTCCCCTTCGGAGACCAGACAATTTGAATTGAAAGAAATGTTTAGAAATGTTTATTAGGTAATGTGTACAGCAGAGGCAGCTCTACAGCTAATGGTAAAAAAAAAAAAAAAAAAAAAGGCTGACGGGAGAGGCGCTGCGCAGCCACAGCAGGTCCATCCACAAACCTTTGCGGAGCCTGTCAGTCTCCACTGATGGCTCCGCCTCCGTCCAGCTCCTATGCAGCCCGGCCCGACTCCCCACCTCTGGGACAGCAGCCTGCACAGTGACGCCGCGGCCATGAGAAGCAGTGGGCAGCCAAAAAGAATAGTTGCAGGCAGGGCCGGCGCCACCATTAGGCAACTTTAGGCAGCTGCCTAAGGGCGCCGGCCACTGGAGGGCGCCGCTCGGTGCCCTGTTGCATTAATGACTGTGTACAGATAGTGATGACACCAGTGTAACATCCGAGTGGCGGCCGCGGCACTTGTAAAGCCAGCCACGGCCACTGCTCTTTCAGTAACCTGACTGAGACAGTGTGCAGCAGCAGCGCTGTACACTGTCTTCTTATTTCCCGACCCCCGCAGCATCTGGTGGTTTCAGGCTGCCTTCCTACAGTGTCAGCGTCAGCTCTGACATAACGCTGTCCACCCCCTAGCTCTCTATACTTCCCTTATTGCTCCTCCTCTCACAGAAGAGGAGCAGGGAATGGATGCCACCCGGGCTGAAAGCATGGAAGCCGGATGTCACCGAGCGCAGTCTGCAACTACAGTGGAACTGCAGTTTAAACAGTATGTAATATATATATATATATATATATATTGGAGATGTGTGTGTGTGTGTATATATATATATATATATATATATATTTTTATATTTTGTTAAGAAGCAGTGTATGTGTGTCAGTAACTGTAATGGCACTGTAGACAGAATATAATATACTGTCTAAAGCACCATTACACTTACTGGCACACAACACACATTCGGGGGAGGGGGGGTGCAATCGGCTAAAGTCCTGCCTAGGGCGCCGGGAAACCTTGCACCGGCCCTGGCTGCAGGTAAATTGCAGCGGCGTGTGCATGGAAGCGGGGAAGGGGGGGCAAGGTTGAGACAAACACTGGGGCTGGCACACATTGGGGATGGGGCACATAGGCTGGGACACACACGGGCTGGTGGGAATGAGGCTGACACACACTGAGGCAGGGGAATAGGGAATTGGGTTGACACACACACAGGGACTGGGGGGAATGGGGCTGAGACACATGCTGGGACTGGGGGGGCGGAGACACATGTTGGGGCTGGAGGGAAAGAGGCTGACACACACTGGGACTGAGACACACACTGGGGCTGGGGAATGGGGTTAAGACACATGGGGCTGGGAGGGATGGGGCTGAGACACACTGGGTCTGAAGGGAATGGGTTGAGACAAACACTGGGGCTGGTGGGAATGAGGCTGACACACACTGGGGCTGAGACACACACTGGGGCTGGGGAATGGGGTTAAGACACATGGGGCTGGAGGGATGGGGCTGAGACACACTGGGGCTGAGGGGAATGAGGCTGACACACATGGGCTGAGGAATGGGTTGAGATAAACACTGGGGCTCGTGGGAATGAGGCTGACACACATTGGAGCTGGAACACACAAGGGCTGAGACACACTGGGGCTGGATAATGGGGAATGGGGTTGAGACACACACTGGGGCTGGAGGGAATGAGGCTGACACACTGGGGCTGAGACACACACTGGGGCTGGGGAATGGGGTTGAGACACATACTAGGGCTGGGAGGAATGAGGATGACAGACACCGGGGCTGAGACACACACTGGGGCTGAGGGGAATGTGGTTGAGACACACTGGGGCTGGGGGGAATGAGGCTGACACACATTGGGGCTGGGGCACATGGGCTTAGACACACATGGGCTGGTGGGAATGAGGCTGACACACACTGAGGCTGGGGAATAGGGAATTGGGTTGACACACTGGGACTGGGGGGCTGAGACACATGTTGGGGCTGGGGAATGGGGTTGAGACACACTGGGGCTGGGGGGAATGAGGCTGACACACACTGGGACTGAGACACACACTGGGGCAGGGGAATGGGGTTAAGACACATGGGGCTGGGAGGGATGGGGCTGAGACACACTGGTTCTGAAGGGAATGAGGCTGACACACATGGGCTGAGGAATGGGTTGAGAGAAACACTGGGGATGGTGGAATGAGGCTGACACACATTGGAGCTGGGACACACACTGGGGCTGGGGAATGGGGTTGAGACACATACTAGGGCTGGGAGGAATGAGGATGACAGACACTGGGGCTGAGACACACACACTGGGGCTGAGGGGAATGTGGTTGAGACACACTGGGGCTGGGAAATGGGGTTGAGACACACTGGGGCTGAGGGGAATGAGGATTACAGACACTGGGGCTGGGGAATGGGGTTGAGACACACACTGGGCCTGAGGGGAATGAGGCTGACACACACTGGGGCTGAGACACACGCTGGGGAATGGGGTTAAGACACATGGGGATGGGAGGGATGGGGCTGAGACACACTGGGTCTGAGGGGAATGAGGCCTGACACACATGGGCTGAGGAATGGGTTGAGACAAACACTGGGGCTGGTGGGAATGAGGCTGACACACATTGGAGCTGGGACACACACTGGGGCTGGATAATGGGGAACGGGGTTGAGACACACACCGGGACTGGAGGGAATGAGACTGACACACACTGAGGCTGGGGAATAGGGAATTGGGTTGACATACACACTGGGGCTGGGGGGGATAGGGCTGAGACACATGCTGGGGCTGGGGAATGGGGTTGAGACACACTGGGACTGGGGGAAATGAGGCTGACACACATTGAAGCTGGGACACACACTGGGGCTGGATAATGGGGAACAGGGTTGAGACACACACTGGGGCTGGGGGGAATGAGGCTGACACACACTGGGGCTGGGGAATGGGGTTGAGACACACACTGGGGCTGAGGGTAATGAGGCTGACACACACTGGGACTGAGACACACAGTGGGGCTGGGGGGAATAGGGAATTGGGTTGACATACACACTGGGGCTGGGGGGGATAGGGCTGAGACACATGCTGGGGCTGGGGAATGTGGTTGAGACACACTGGGGCTGGGGGGAATGAGGCTGACACACATTGGGGCTGGGGGGAATGAGGCTGACACACATTGGGGCTGGGGCACATGGGCTGGTGGGAATGAGGCTGACACACACTGAGGCTGGGGAATAGGGAATTGGGTTGACACACACACTGGGACTGGGGGGGCTGAGACACATGTTGGGGCTGGGGAATGGGGTTGAGACACACTGGGGCTGGGGGGAATGAGGCTGACACACACTGGGACTGAGACACACACTGGGGCTTGGGAATGGGGTTAAGACACATGGGGCTGGGAGGGATGGGGCTGAGACACACTGGTTCTGAAGGGAATGAGGCTGTCACACATGGGCTGAGGAATGGGTTGAGACAAACACTGGGGCTGGTGGGAATGAGGCTGACACATATTGGAGCTGGGACACACACTGGGGATGGGGAATGGGGTTTAGACACATACTAGGGCTGGGAGGAATGAGGATGACAGACACTGGGGCTGAGACACACACACTGGGGCTGAGGGGAATGTGGTTGAGACACACTGGGGCTGGGGAATGGGGTTGAGACACACTGGGGCTGAGGGGAATGAGGCTTACAGACACTGGGGCTGAGAGACACCCTGGGACTGGGGAATGGGGTTGAGACACACACTGGGGCTGAGGGAAATGAGGCTGACACACACTGGGGCTGGGGAATGGGGTTGAGACACACACTGGGGCTGAAGGGAATGAGGCTGACACACACTGGGACTGAGACACACACTAGGGCTGGGGAATGGGGTTAAGACACATGGGGCTGGGAGGGATGGGGCTGAGACACACTGCGTCTGAAGGGAATGGGTTGAGACACACTGGGGCTGGGGGGAATGAGGATGACAGACACTGGGGCTGAGACACACACTGGGGCTGAGGGGAATGTGGTTGAGACACACTGGGGCTGGGGGGAATGAGGCTGACACACATTGGGGCTGGGGCACATGGGCTGGGACACACACGGGCTGGTGGGAATGAGGCTGACACACACTGAAGCTGGGGAATAGGGAATTGGGTTGACACACACACTGGGACTGGGGGGGCTGAGACACATGTTGGGGCTGGGGAATGGGGTTGACACACACTGGGACTGAGACACACACTGGGGCTTGGGAATGGGGTTAAGACACATGGGGCTGGGAGGGATGGGGCTGAGACACACTGGTTCTGAAGGGAATGAGGCTGACACACATGGGCTGAGGAATGGGTTGAGACAAACACTGGGGCTGGTGGGAATGAGGCTGACACATATTGGAGCTGGGAACCACACTCGGGATGGGGAATGGGGTTTAGACACATACTAGGGCTGGGAGGAATGAGGATGACAGACACTGGGGCTGAGACACACACACTGGGGCTGAGGGGAATGTGGTTGAGACACACTGGGGCTGGGGAATGGGGTTGAGACACACTGGGGCTGAGGGGAATGAGACTTACAGACACTGGGGCTGAGACACACCCTGGGACTGGGGAATGGGGTTGAGACACACACTGGGGCTGAGGGAAATGAGGCTGACACACACTGGGGCTGGGGAATGGGGTTGAGACACACACTGGGGCTGAGGGGAATGAGGTTAACACACACTGGGACTGAGACACACACTGGGGCTGGGGAATGGGCTTAAGACACATGGGGCTGGGAGGGATGGGTTGAGACAAACACTGGGGCTGGTGGGAATGAGGTTAACACACATTGGAGCTGGGACACACAAGGGCTGGATAATGGGGAATGGGGTTGAGACACACACTGGGGCTGGAGGGAATGAGGCTGACACACTGGGGCTGAGACACACACTGGGGCTGGGGAATGGGGTTGAGACACATACTAGGGCTGGGAGGAATGAGGTTGACAGACACTGGGGCTGAGACACACACTGGGGCTGAGGGGAATGTGGTTGAGACACACTGGGGCTGGGGGGAATGAGGTTGGCACACATTGGGGCTGGGGAACATGGGCTGGGACACACACGGGCTGGTGGGAATGAGGCTGACACACACTGAGGCTGGGGAATAGGGAATTGGGTTGACACACACACTGGGACTGGGGGGGCTGAGACACATGTTGGGGCTGAGGGGAATGAGTCTGACACACACTGGGGCTGAGGCACACACAGGGGCTGGTGGGAATGAGGCTGACACACACTGGGGCTGAAACACATTGGGGATGGGGGGAATGATGCTGACACACACTTGGGCTGAGACAGACACTGGGGCTGGGGAATGGGGTTAAGACACATGGGGCTGGGAGGGATGAGGCTGAGACACACTGGGTCTGAGGGGAATGAGGCCTGACAAACATGGGCTGAGGAATGGGTTGAGACAAACACTGGGGCTGGTGGGACTGAGGCTGACCACACTGAGGCTGGGGAATAGGGAATTGGGTTGACACACTGGGACTGGGGGGCTGAGACACATGTTGGGGCTGGGGAATGGGGTTGAGACACACTGGGGCTGGGGGGAATGAGGCTGACACACACTGGGACTGAGACACACACTGGGGCAGGGGAATGGGGTTAAGACACATGGGGCTGGGAGGGATGGGGCTGAGACACACTGGTTCTGAAGGGAATGAGGCTGACACACATGGGCTGAGGAATGGGTTGAGAGAAACACTGGGGATGGTGGAATGAGGCTGACACACATTGGAGCTGGGACACACACTGGGGCTGGGGAATGGGGTTGAGACACATACTAGGGCTGGGAGGAATGAGGATGACAGACACTGGGGCTGAGACACACACACTGTGGCTGAGGGGAATGTGGTTGAGACACACTGGGGCTGGGAAATGGGGTTGAGACACACTGGGGCTGAGGGGAATGAGGATTACAGACACTGGGGCTGGGGAATGGGGTTGAGACACACACTGGGGCTGAGGGGAATGAGGCTGACACACACTGGGGCTGAGACACACGCTGGGGAATGGGGTTAAGACACATGGGGATGGGAGGGATGGGGCTGAGACACACTGGGTCTGAGGGGAATGAGGCCTGACACACATGGGCTGAGGAATGGGTTGAGACAAACACTGGGGCTGGTGGGAATGAGGCTGACACACATTGGAGCTGGGACACACACTGGGGCTGGATAATGGGGAACGGGGTTGAGACACACACCGGGACTGGAGGGAATGAGACTGACACACACTGAGGCTGGGGAATAGGGAATTGGGTTGACATACACACTGGGGCTGGGGGGGATAGGGCTGAGACACATGCTGGGGCTGGGGAATGGGGTTGAGACACACTGGGACTGGGGGAAATGAGGCTGACACACATTGAAGCTGGGACACACACTGGGGCTGGATAATGGGGAACAGGGTTGAGACACACACTGGGGCTGGGGGGAATGAGGCTGACACACACTGGGGCTGGGGAATGGGGTTGAGACACACACTGGGGCTGAGGGTAATGAGGCTGACACACACTGGGACTGAGACACACAGTGGGGCTGGGGGGAATAGGGAATTGGGTTGACATACACACTGGGGCTGGGGGGGATAGGGCTGAGACACATGCTGGGGCTGGGGAATGGGGTTGAGACACACACTGGGGCTGGGGGAAATGAGGCTGACACACACTGGGGCTGGGGAATGGGGTTGAGACACACACTGGGGCTGAGGGGAATGAGGCTGACACACACTGGGACTGAGACACACAGTGGGGCTGGGGGGAATGAGGCTGACACACACTGGGGCTGGGGAATGGGGTTGAGACACACACTGGGGCTGAGGGGAATGAGGCTGACACACACTGGGACTGAGACACACACTGGGGCCTGGGAATGGGGTTAAGACACATGGGGCTGGGAGGGATGGGGCTGAGACACACTGGGTCTGAAGGGAATGGGTTGAGACAAACACTGGGGCTGGTGGGAATGAGGCTGACACACATTGGAGCTGGGACACACAAGGTCTGGATAATGGGGAATAGGGTTGAGACACACACTGGGGCTGGAGGGAATAAGGCTGACGCACTGGGGCTGAGACACACACAGGGGCTGGGGAATGGGGTTGAGACACATACTAGGGCTGGGAGGAGTGAGGATGACAGACACTGGGGCTGAGACACACACTGGGGCTGAGGGGAATGTGGTTGAGACACACTGGGGCTGGGGGGAATGAGGCTGACACACATTGGGGCTGGGGGGAATGAGGCTGACACACATTGGGGCTGGGGCACAAGGGCTGGGACACACACGGGCTGGTGGGAATGAGGCTGACACACACTGAGGTTGGGGAATAGGGAATTGGGTTGACACACACACTGGGACTGGGGGGGCTGAGACACATGTTGGGGCTGGGGAATGGGGTTGACACACACTGGGGCTGGGGGGAATGAGGCTGACACACATTGGGGCTGGGGGGAATGAGGCTGACACACATTGGGGCTGGGGCACATGGGCTGGGGGGAATGAGGCTGACACACACTGGGACTGAGACACACACTGGGGCTTGGGAATGGGGTTAAGACATATGGGGCTGGGAGGGATGGGGCTGAGACACACTGGTTCTGAAGGGAATGAGGCTGTCACACATGGGCTGAGGAATGGGTTGAGACAAACACTGGGGCTGGTGGGAATGAGGCTGACACATATTGGAGCTGGGACACACACTGGGGATGGGGAATGGGGTTTAGACACATACTAGGGCTGGGAGGAATGAGGATGACAGACACTGGGGCTGAGACACACACACTGGGGCTGAGGGGAATGTGGTTGAGACACACTGGGGCTGGGGAATGGGGTTGAGACACACTGGGGCTGAGGGGAATGATGCTTACAGACACTGGGGCTGAGACACACCCTGGGACTGGGGAATGGGGTTGAGACACACACTGGGGCTGAGGGAAATGAGGCTGACACACACTGGGGCTGGGGAATGGGGTTGAGACACACACTGGGGCTGAAGGGAATGAGGCTGACACACACTGGGACAGAGACACACACTAGGGCTGGGGAATGGGGTTAAGACACATGGGGCTGGGAGGCATGGGGCTGAGACACACTGGGTCTGAAGGGAATGGGTTGAGACAAACACTGGGGCTGGTGGGAATGAGGTTGACACACATTGGAGCTGGGACACACAAGTGCTGGATAATGGGGAATGGGGTTGAGACACACACTGGGGCTGGAGGGAATGAGGCTGACACACTGGGGCTGAGACACACACTGGGGATGGGGAATGGGGTTGAGACACATTCTAGGGCTGGGAGGAATGATGTTGACAGACACTGGGGCTGAGACACACACTGGGGCTGAGGGGAATGTGGTTGAGACACACTGGGGCTGGGGAATGGGGTTGAGACACATACTAGGGCTGGGAGGAATGAGGATGACAGACACTGGGGCTGAGACACACACTGGGGCTGAGGGGAATGTGGTTGAGACACACTGGGGCTGGGGGGAATGAGGCTGACACACATTGGGGCTGGGGCACATGGGCTGGGACACACACGGGCTGGTGGGAATGAGGCTGACACACACTGAGGCTGGGGAATAGGGAATTGGGTTGACACACACACTGGGACTGGGGGGGCTGAGACACATGTTGGGGCAGGGGAATGGGGTTGAGACACTGGGGCTGGGTGGAATGAGGCTGACACACACTGGGACTGAGACACACTGGGGCTTGGGAATGGGGTTAAGACACATGGGGCTGGGAGGGATGGGGCTGAGACACACTGGTTCTGAAGGGAATGAGGCTGACACACATGGGCTGAGGAATGGGATGAGACAAACACTGGGGCTGGTGTGAATGAGGCTGACACTTATTGGAGCTGGGACACACACTGGGGATGGGGAATGGGGTTTAGACACATACTAGGGCTGGGAGGAATGAGGATGACAGACACTGGGGCTGAGACACACACACTGGGGCTGAGGGGAATGTGGTTGAGACACACTGGGGCTGGGGAATGGGGTTGAGACACACTGGGGCTGAGGGGAATGAGGCTTACAGACACTGGGGCTGAGACACACACTGGGGCCTGGGAATGGGATTAAGACACATGGGGCTGGGAGGGATGGGGCTGAGACACACTGGGTCTGAAGGGAATGGGTTGAGACAAACACTGGGGCTGGTGGGAATGAGGCTGACACACATTGGAGCTGGGACACACAAGGTCTGGATAATGGGGAATAGGGTTGAGACACACACTGGGGCTGGAGGGAATAAGGCTGACGCACTGGGGCTGAGACACACGCTGGGGCTGGGGAATGGGGTTGAGACACATACTAGGGCTGGGAGGAGTGAGGATGACAGACACTGGGGCTGAGACACACACTCGGGCTGAGGGGAATGTGGTTGAGACACACTGGGGCTGGGGGGAATGAGGCTGACACACATTGGGGCTGGGGGGAATGAGGCTGACACACATTGGGGCTGGGGCACATGGGCTGGTGGGAATGAGGCTGACACACACTGAGGCTGGGGAATAGGGAATTGGGTTGACACACACACTGGGACTGGGGGGGCTGAGACACATGTTGGGGCTGGGGAATGGGGTTGAGACACACTGGGGCTGGGGGGAATGAGGCTGACACACACTGGGACTGAGACACACACTGGGGCTTGGGAATGGGGTTAAGACACATGGGGCTGGGAGGGATGGGGCTGAGACACACTGGTTCTGAAGGGAATGAGGCTGTCACACATGGGCTGAGGAATGGGTTGAGACAAACACTGGGGCTGGTGGGAATGAGGCTGACACATATTGGAGCTGGGACACACACTGGGGATGGGGAATGGGGTTTAGACACATACTAGGGCTGGGAGGAATGAGGATGACAGACACTGGGGCTGAGACACACACACTGGGGCTGAGGGGAATGTGGTTGAGACACACTGGGGCTGGGGAATGGGGTTGAGACACACTGGGGCTGAGGGGAAAGAGGCTTACAGACACTGGGGCTGAGAGACACCCTGGGACTGGGGAATGGGGTTGAGACACACACTGGGGCTGAGGGAAATGAGGCTGACACACACTGGGGCTGGGGAATGGGGTTGAGACACACACTGGGGTTGAAGGGAATGAGGCTGACACACACTGGGACTGAGACACACACTAGGGCTGGGGAATGGGGTTAAGACACATGGGGCTGGGAGGGATGGGGCTGAGACACACTGGGTCTGAAGGGAATGGGTTGAGACACACTGGGGCTGGGGGGAATGAGGATGACAGACACTGGGGCTGAGACACACACTGGGGCTGAGGGGAATGTGGTTGAGACACACTGGGGCTGGGGGGAATGAGGCTGACACACATTGGGGATGGGGCACATGGGCTGGGACACACACGGGCTGGTGGGAATGAGGCTGACACACACTGAAGCTGGGGAATAGGGAATTGGGTTGACACACACACTGGGACTGGGGGGGCTGAGACACATGTTGGGGCTGGGGAATGGGGTTGACACACACTGGGACTGAGACACACACTGGGGCTTGGGAATGGGGTTAAGACACATGGGGCTGGGAGGGATGGGGCTGAGACACACTGGTTCTGTAGGGAATGAGGCTGACACACATGGGCTGAGGAATGGGTTGAGACAAACACTGGGGCTGGTGGGAATGAGGCTGACACATATTGGAGCTGGGACACACACTCGGGATGGGGAATGGGGTTTAGACACATACTAGGGCTGGGAGGAATGAGGATGACAGACACTGGGGCTGAGACACACACACTGGGGCTGAGGGGAATGTGGTTGAGACACACTGGGGCTGGGGAATGGGGTTGAGACACACTGGGGCTGAGGGGAATGAGGCTTACAGACACTGGGGCTGAGACACACCCTGGGACTGAGTGAAATGAGGCTGACACACACTGGGGCTGGGGAATGGGGTTGAGACACACACTGGGGCTGAAGGGAATGAGGCTGACACACACTGGGACTGAGACACACACTGGGGCTGGGGAATGGGCTTAAGACACATGGGGCTGGGAGGGATGGGGCTGAGACACACTGGGTCTGAAGGGAATGGGTTGAGACAAACACTGGGGCTGGTGGGAATGAGGTTAACACACATTGGAGCTGGGACACACAAGGGCTGGATAATGGGGAATGGGGTTGAGACACACACTGGGGCTGGAAGGAATGAGGCTGACACACTGGGGCTGAGACACACACTGGGGCTGGGGAATGGGGTTGAGACACATACTAGGGCTGGGAGGAATGAGGTTGACAGACACTGGGGCTGAGACACACACTGGGGCTGAGGGGAATGTGGTTGAGACACACTGGGGCTGGGGGGAATGAGGTTGGCACACATTGGGGCTGGGGAACATGGGCTGGGACACACACGGGCTGGTGGGAATGAGGCTGACACACACTGAGGCTGGGGAATAGGGAATTGGGTTGACACACACACTGGGACTGGGGGGCTGAGACACATGTTGGGGCTGGGGAATGGCGTTGAGACACACTGGGGCTGGGGGGAATGAGGCTGACACACACTGGGACTGAGACACACACTGGGGCTGGGGAATGGGGTTAAGACACATGGGGCTAGGAGGGATGGGGCTGAGACACACTGGTTCTGAAGGGAATGAGGCTGACACACATGGGCTGAGGAATGGGTTGAGACAAACACTGGGGATGGTGGTGATGAGGCTGACACACATTGGAGCTGTGACACACACTGGGGTTGGGGAATGGGGTTGAGACACATACTAGGGCTGGGAGAAATGAGGATGACAGACACTGGGGCTGAGACACACACACTGGGGCTGAGGGGAATGTGGTTGAGACACACTGGGGCTGGGGAATGGGGTCGAGACACCCTGGGGCTGAGGGGAATGATGCTTACAGACACTGGGGCTGACACACACGCTGGGGCTGGGGAATGGGGTTGAGACACACTGGGGCTGAGGGGAATGAGTCTGACACACACTGGGGCTGAGGCACACACAGGGGCTGGTGGGAATGAGGCTGACACACACTGGGGCTGAAACACATTGCTGATGGGGGGAATGATGCTGACACACACTGGGGCTGAGACAGACACTGGGGCTGGGGAATGGGGTTAAGACACATGGGGCTGGGAGGGATGAGGCTGAGACACACTGGGTCTGAGGGGAATGAGGCCTGACAAACATGGGCTGAGGAATGGGTTGAGACAAACACTGGGGCTGGTGGGACTGAGGCTGACCACACTGAGGCTGGGGAATAGGGAATTGGGTTGACATACACACTGGGGCTGGGGGGATAGGGCTGAGGCACATGCTGGGGCAGTAGAATGGGGTTGAGACACACACCGGGGCTGGGGGGAATGAGGCTGACACACATTGGAGCTGGGACACACACTGGGGTTGGATAATGTGGAACGGGGTTGAGACACACACTGGGGCTGGAGGGAATGAGGCTGACACACACTCAGGCTGGGGAATAGGGAATTGGGTTGACATACACACTTGGGCTGGGGGGATAGGGCTGAGACACATGCTGGGGATGGGAAATGGGGTTGAGACACACACTGGGGCTGAGGGGAATGAGGCTGACACACTGGGGCTGGAGAATGGGGTTGAGACACACACTGGGACTGAGGGGAATGAGGCTGACACACATTTGGACTGAGACACACAGTGGGGCTGGGGGGAATGAGGCTGACACACATTGGGGCTGGGGAATGGGGTTGAGACACACACTGGGGCTGAGGGGAAAGAGACTGACACACACTGGGACTGAGACACACATTGGGGCTGGGGAATGGGGTTAAGACACATGGGGCTGGGAGGGATGGGGATGAGACACACTGGTTCTGAATGGAATGGGTTGAGACAAACACGTGGGGCTGGTGGGAATGAGGCTGACACACATTGGAGCTGGGACACACAAGGGCTCAGACACACTGGGGTGATACACACCCTGGGGCTGGATAATGGGGAATGGGGTTGAGACACACACTGGGGCTGAGGGGAATGAGGCTGACACACATTGGGACTGAGACACACAGTGGGGCTGGGGAATGGGGTTAAGACACATGGGGCTGGGAGGGATGGGGCTGAGACACACTGGGTCTGAAGGGAATGGGTTGAGACAAACACTGGGGCTGGTGGGAATGAGGTTAACACACATTGGAGCTGGGACACACAAGGGCTGGATAATGGGTAATGGGGTTGAGACACACTGGGGCTGGAGGGAAGGAGGCTGACACACTGGGGCTGGGGAATGGGGTTGAGACACATACTAGGGCTGGGAGGAATGAGGATGACAGACACTGGGGCTGAGACACACACTGGGGCTGAGGGGAATGTGGTTGAGACACACTGGGGCTGGGGGGAATGAGGCTGACACACACTGGGGCTGGGGAATGGGGTTGAGACACACTGGAGCTGAGGGGAATGAGGCTTACAGACACTGGGGCTGAGACACACACTGGGGCTGGGGGGAATGAGACGGACACACACTGGGACTTAGACACACAGTGGGGCTGGGGGTAATGAGGCTGACACACACTGGGACTGATACACACACTGGGGCTGGGGAATGGGGTTAAGACACATGGGGCTGGAAAGGATGGGACTGAGACACACTGGTTCTGAAGGGAATGAGGCTGACACACATGGGCTGAGGAATGGGTTGAGTCAAACACTGGGGCTGGTGGGAATGAGGCTGACACATATTGGAGCTGGGACACACACTGGGGATGGGGAATGGGGTTGAGACACATACTAGGCCTGGAAGGAATGAGGTTGACACACGCTGGGGCTGACACACACACTGAGTCTGAGGGAATGGGGCAGAGATACACTGGGGCTGAGGGGAATGAGGCTGACACAAACTGGGGCTGAGACACACACTGGGGCTGGGGGGAATGAGGCTGACACACACTGGGGCTGAGATACACACTGGGGCTGGGGAATGGGGTTAGGACACATGGGGCTGGGAGGGAATGAGGCCTGACCCACATGGGCTGAGGAATGGGTTGAGACAAACACTGGGGCTGGTGGGAATGAGGCTGACACACATTGGAACTGGGACACACACTGGGGCTGGATAATGGGGAAGTGGGTTGAGACACACACTGGGGCTGAAGGGAATGAGGCTGGCAGACACTGATACTGGGGAATATCGAATTGGGTTGACATACACACTGGGGCTGGGGGGGAAAGGACTGAGACACATTCTGGGGCTGGGGAATGGGGTTGAGATACACACTGGGGCTGGGGGGAATGAGGCTGACACACACTGGGGCTGTGGAATGGGGTTGAGACACACACTGGGGCTGGGGGGAATGAGGCTGACACACACTGGGGCTGAGACACACACTGGGGCTGGGGGGAATGAGGCTGACACACGCTGGGGCTGAGATACACACTGGGGCTGGGGAATGGGATTAGGACACATGGGGCTGGGAGGGATGGGGCTGACACACACTGGGTCTGAGGGGAATAAGGCCTGACACACATGGGCTGAGGAATGGGTTGAGACAAACACTGGGGCTGGTGGGAATGAGGCTGACACACATTGGAACTGGGTCACACACTGGGGCTGGATAATGGGGAACCGGGTTGAGACGCACACTGGGGCTGGAGGGAATGAGGCTGGCACACACTGGGGTTGGGGAATGGGGTTGAGACACACACTGGGGCTGGGGGGAATGAGGCTGACACACACTGGGGCTGGGGAATGGGGTTGAGACACACACTGGGGCTGGGGGGAATGAGGCTGACACACACTGGGGCTGGGGAATGGGGTTGAGACACACACTGGGGCTGAGCGGAATGAGGCTGACACACACTGGGACTGAGAAACACACTGGGGCTGGGGAATGGGGTTAAGACACATGGGGCTGGGAGGGATGGGGCTGAGACACACTGGTTCTGAAGGGAATGGGTTGAGACAAACACTGGGGCTGGTGGGAATGAGGCTGACACACATTGGAGCCTGGACACACAAGGGCTGAGACACACTGGGGCTGATACCCACCCTGGGGCTGGATAATAGGGAATGGGGTTGAGACACACACTGGGGCTGGGGGGAATAGGGCTGAGACACATGCTGGGGCTGGGGAATGGGGTTGAGACACACACTGGGGCTGGGGGGAATGAGGCTGACACACACTGGGGCTGGGGAATGGGGTTGAGACACACACTGGGGCTGGGGGGAATGAGGCTGACACACACTGGGGCTGGGGAATGGGGTTGAGACACACACTGGGGCTGGGGGGAATGAGGCTGACACACACTGGGGCTGGGGAATGGGGTTGAGACACACACTGGGGCTGAGCGGAATGAGGCTGACACACACTGGGACTGAGACACACACTGGGGCTGGGGAATGGGGTTAAGACACATGGGGCTGGGAGGGATGGGGCTGAGATACACTGGTTCTGAAGGGAATGGGTTGAGACAAACACTGGGGCTGGTGGGAATGAGGCTGACACACATTGGAGCTGGGACACACAAGGGCTGAGACACACTGGGGCTGATACACACCCTGGGGCTGGATAATGGGGAATGGGTTTGAGACACACACTGGGGCTGAGGGGAATGAGGCTGACACACACTGGCACTGAGACACACAGTGGGGCTGGGGAATGGGGTTAAGGCACATGGGGCTAGGAGGGATGGGCCTGAGACACACTGGTTCTGAAGGAAATGAGGCTGACACACATGGGCTGAGGAATGGGTTGAGACAAACACTGGGGCTGGTGGGAATGAGGCTGACACACATTGGAGCTGGGACACACAAGGTCTGGATAATGGGGAATGGGGTTGAGACACACACTGGGGCTGGAGGGAATAATGCTGATGCACTGGGGCTGAGACACACACTGGGGCTGGGGAATGGGGTTGAGACACATACTAGGGCTGGGATGAATGAGGTTGACAGACACTGGGGCTGAGACACACACTGGGGCTGAGGGGAATGTGGTTGAGACACACTGGGGCTGGGGAATGGGGTTGAGACACATACTAGGGCTGGGAGGAATGAGGATGACAGACACTGGGGCTGAGACACATGGGCTGGGACACACACGGGCTGGTGGGAATGAGGATGACACACACTGAGGCTGGGGAATAGGGAATTGGGTTGACACACACACTGGGACTGGGGGGCTGAGACACATGTTGGGGCTGGGGAATGGGGTTGAGACACACTGGGGCTGGGGGGAATGAGGATGACAGACACTGGGGCTGAGACACACACACTGTGGTTGAGACACACTGGGGCTGGGGGGAATGAGGCTGACACACACTGGGGCTGGGGAATGGGGTTGAGACACACTGGAGCTGAGGGGAATGAGGCTTACAGACACTGGGGCTGAGACACACACTGGGGCTGGGGGGAATGAGACGGACACACACTGGGACTGAGACACACAGTGGGGCTGGGGGTAATGAGGCTGACACACACTGGGACTGATACACACACTGGGGCTGGGGAATGGGGTTAAGACACATGGGGCTGGAAGGGATGGGGCTGAGACACACTGGGTCTGAACGAAGGGAATGGGTTGAGACAAACACTGGGGCTGGTGGGAATGAGGCTGACACACATTGGAGCTGGGACACACAAGGGCTGAGATACACTGGGGCTGGATAATGGGGAATGGTGCTGATACACACACTGGGGCTGGATGGAATGAGGCTGACACACTGGGGCTGAGACACATGTTGGGGCTGGGGAATGGGGTTGAGACACACTGGGGCTGGGGGGAATGAGGCTGACACACACTGGGACTGAGACACACACTGGGGCTTGGGAATGGGGTTAAGACACATGGGGCTGGGAGGGATGGGGCTGAGACACACTGGTTCTGAAGGGAATGAGGCTGACACACATGGGCTGAGGAATGGGTTGAGACAAACACTGGGGCTGGTGGGAATGAGGCTGACACATATTGGAGCTGGGACACACACTGGGGATGGGGATTGGGGCTGAGACACATACTAGGGCTGGAAGGAATGAGGTTGACACACGCTGGGGCTGACACACACACTGAGTCTGAGGTAATGGGGCAGAGATACACTGGGGCTGAGGGGAATGAGGCTGACACAAACTGGGGCTGAGACACACACTGGGGCTGGGGGGAATGAGGCTGACACACACTGGGGCTGGGGAATGGGGTTAGGACACATGGGGCTGGGAGGGAATGAGGCCTGACACACATGGGCTTAGGAATGGGTTGAGTCAAACACTGGGGCTGGTGGGAATGAGGCTGACACACATTGGAACTGGGACACACACTGGGGCTGGATAATGGGAATGAGGCTGACGCACTGGGGCTGAGGAATGGGGTTGAGACACATACTAGGGCTGGGAGGAATGAGGATGACAGACACTGGGGCTGAGACACACACTGGGGCTGGGGGGAATGAGGCTGACACACATTGGGGCTGGGGCACATGGGCTGGGACACACATGGGCTGGTGGGAATGAGACTGACACACACTGAGGCTGGGGAATAGGGAATTGGGTTGACACACACACTGGGACTGGGGGGGCTGAGACACATGTTGGGGCTGGGGAATGGGGTTGAGACACACTGGGGCTGGGGGGAATGAGGCTGACACACACTGGGACTGAGACACACACTGGGGCATGGGAATGGGGTTAAGACACACGGGGCTGGGAGGGATGGGGCTGAGACACACTGGTTCTGAAGGGAATGAGGCTGACACACATGGGCTGAGGAATGGGTTGAGACAAACACTGGGGCGGTGGGAATGAGGCTGACACATATTGGAGCTGGGACACACACTGGGGCTGGGGAATGGGGTTTAGACACATACTAGGGCTGGGAGGAATGAGGATGACAGACACTGGGGCTGAGACACACACACTGGGGCTGAGGGGAATGTGGTTGAGACACACTGGGGCTGGGGAATGGGGTTGAGACACACTGGGGCTGAGCGGAATGAGGCTTACAGACACTGGGGCTGAGACACACCCTGGGACTGGGGAATGGGGTTGAGGCACACACTGGGGCTGGGGGGAATGAGGCACACACACACTGGGACTGAGACACACACTGGGGCTGGGGAATGGGGTTGAGACACACACTGGGGCTGAAGGGAATGAGGCTGACACACACTGGAACTGAGACACACACTGGGACTGGGGAATGGGGTTAAGACACATGGGGCTGGGAGGGATGGGGCTGAGACACACTGGGTCTGAAGGGAATGGGTTGAGACAAACACTGGGGCAGGTGGGAATGAGGTTGACACACATTGGAGCTGGGACACACAAGGGCTGGATAATGGGGAATGGGGTTGAGACACACACTGGGGCTGGAGGGAATGAGGCTGACACACTGGGGCTGAGACACACACTGAGGCTGGGGAATGGGGTTGAGACACATACTAGGGCTGGGAGGAATGAGGTTGACAGACACTGGGGCTGAGACACACACTGGGGCTGAGGGGAATGTGGTTGAGACACACTGGGGCTGGGGGGAATGAGGCTGGCACACATTGGGGCTGGGGAACATGGGCTGGGACACACATGGGCTGGTGGGAATGAGGCTGACACACTGAGGCTGGGGAATAGGGAATTGGGTTGACACACACACTGGGACTGGAGGGGCTGAGACACATATTGGGGCTGGGGAATGGGGTTGAGACACACTGGGGCTGGGGGGAATGAGGCTGACACACACTGGGACTGAGACACACACTGGGGCTTGGGAATGGGGTTAAGACACATGGGGCTAGGAGGGATGGTGCTGAGACACACCGGTTCTGAAGGGAATGAGGCTGACACACATGGGCTGAGGAATGGGTTGAGACACACTGGGACTGGGGAATGGGCTTGAGACACACTGGGGCTCAGGGGAATGAGTCTGACACACACTGGGTCTGAGGCACACACTGGGGCTGGTGGGAATGAGGCTGACACACACTGGGGCTGAAACACACACTGGGGCTGGGGGAATTATGCTGACACACACTGGGGCTGAGACACACACTGGGGCTGGGGAATGGGTTTAAGACACATGGGGCTGGGAGGGATGGGGCTGAGACACACTGGGTCTGAGGGCAATGAGGCCTGACAAACATGGGCTGAGGAATGGGTTGAGACAAACACTGGGGCTGGTGGGACTGAGGCTGACACACACTGATGCTGGGGAATAGGGAATTGGGTTGACATACACACTGGGGCTGGGGGGATAGGGCTGAGACACATGCTGGGGCTGGGGAATGGGGTTGAGACACACAGCGGGGCTGGAGGGAATGAGGCTGACACACATTGGAGCTGGGACACACACTGGGTCTGGATAATGGGGAATGGGGTTGAGACACACACTGCGGCTGGAGGGAATGAGGCTGACACACACTGAGGCTGGGGAATAGGGAATTGGGTTGACATACACACTTGGGCTGGGGGGATAGGGCTGAGACACATGCTGGGGATGGGAAATGGGGATGAGACACACACTGGGGCTGGGGGGAATGAGGCTGACACACACTGGGGCTGGAGAATGGGGTTGAGACACACACTGGGACTGAGGGGAATGAGGCTGACACACACTGGGACTGAGACACACAGTGGGGCTGGGGGGAATGAGGCTGACACACACTGGAGCTGGGGAATGGGGTTGGTACACACACTGGGGCTGAGGGGAATGAGGCTGACACACACTGGGACTGAGACACACATTGGGGCTGGGGAATGGGGTTAAGACACATGGGGCAGGGAGGGATGGGGCTGAGACACACTGGTTCTGAATGGAATGGGTTGAGACAAACACGTGGGGCTGGTGGGAATGAGGCTGACACACATTGGAGCTGGGACACACAAGGGCTCAGACACACTGGCGCTGATACACACCCTGGGGCTGGATAATGGGGAATGGGGTTGAGACACACACTGGGGCTGAGGGGAATGAGGCTGACACACATTGGGACTGAGACACACAGTGGGGCTGGGGAATGGGGTTAAGACACATGGGGCTGGGAGGGATGGGGCTGAGACACACTGGGTCTGAAGGGAATGGGTTGAGACAAACACTGGGGCTGGTGGGAATGAGGCTGACACACATTGGAGCTGGGACACACTGGGGCTGGATAATGGTGAATGGGGTTGAGACACACTGGGGCTGGAGGGAAGGAGGCTGACACACTGGGGCTGAGACACACCCTGGGGCTGGGGAATGGGGTTGAGACACATACTAGGGCTTGGAGGAATGAGGATGACAGACACTGGGGCTGAGTGGAATGTGGTTGAGACACACTGGGGCTGGGGGGAATGAGGCTGACACACACTGGGGCTGGGGAATGGGGTTGAGACACACTGGAGCTGAGGGGAATGAGGCTTACAGACACTGGGGCTGAGACACACACTGGGGCAGGGGGAATGAGACGGACACACACTGGGACTGAGACACACAGTGGGGCTGGGGGTAATGAGGCTGACACACACTGGGACTGATACATACACTGGGGCTGGGGAATGGGGTTAAGACACATGGGGCTGGAAGGGATGGGGCTGAGACACACTGGGTCTGTACGAAGGGAATGGGTGAGACAAACACTGGGGCTGGTGGGAATGAGGCTGACACACATTGGAGCTGGGACACACAAGGGCTGAGACACACTGGGGCTGGATAATGGGGAATGGTGCTGATACACACTGGGCTGGAGGGAATGAGGCTGACACACTGGGGCTGAGACACACACTGGGGCTGGGGAATGGGGTTGAGACACATACTAGGGCTGGAAGGAATGAGGTTGACACACGCTGGGGCTGACACACACACTGAGTCTGAGGGAATGGGGCAGAGATACACTGGGGCTGAGGGGAATGAGGCTGACACAAACTGGGGCTGAGACACACACTGGGGCTGGGGGGAATGAGGCTGACACACACTGGGGCTGAGACACACACTGGGGCTGGGTGAATGAATGAGGCTGAAACACACTGGGGCTGAGATACACACTGGGGCTGGGGAATGGGGTTAGGACACATGGGGCTGGGAGGGAATGAGGCCTGACCCACATGGGCTGAGGAATGGGTTGAGACAAACACTGGGGCTGGTGGGAATGAGGCTGACACACATTGGAACTGGGACACACACTGGGGCTGGATAATGGGGAACTGGGTTGAGACACACACTGCGGCTGAAGGGAATGAGGCTGGCACACACTGAGGCTGGGGAATATCGAATTGGGTTGACATACACACTGGGGCTGGGGGGGATAGGACTGAGACACATGCTGGGGCTGGGGAATGGGGTTGAGACACACACTGGGGCTGGGGGAATGAGGCTGACACACACTGGGGCTGGGGAATGGGGTTGAGACACACACTGGGGCTGGGGGGAATGAGGCTGACACACACTGGGGCTGGGGAATGGGGTTGAGACACACACTGGGGCTGGGGGGAATGAAGCTGACACACACTGGGGCTGAGACACACACTGGGGCTGGAGGGAAGGAGGCTGACACACTGGGGCTGAGACACACCCTGGGGCTGGGGAATGGGGTTGAGACACATACTAGGGCTTGGAGGAATGAGGATGACAGACACTGGGGCTGAGTGGAATGTGGTTGAGACACACTGGGGCTGGGGGGAATGAGGCTGACACACACTGGGGCTGGGGAATGGGGTTGAGACACACTGGAGCTGAGGGGAATGAGGCTTACAGACACTGGGGCTGAGACACACACTGGGGCAGGGGGAATGAGACGGACACACACTGGGACTGAGACACACAGTGGGGCTGGGGGTAATGAGGCTGACACACACTGGGACTGATACATACACTGGGGCTGGGGAATGGGGTTAAGACACATGGGGCTGGAAGGGATGGGGCTGAGACACACTGGGTCTGTACGAAGGGAATGGGTGAGACAAACACTGGGGCTGGTGGGAATGAGGCTGACACACATTGGAGCTGGGACACACAAGGGCTGAGACACACTGGGGCTGGATAATGGGGAATGGTGCTGATACACACTGGGCTGGAGGGAATGAGGCTGACACACTGGGGCTGAGACACACACTGGGGCTGGGGAATGGGGTTGAGACACATACTAGGGCTGGAAGGAATGAGGTTGACACACGCTGGGGCTGACACACACACTGAGTCTGAGGGAATGGGGCAGAGATACACTGGGGCTGAGGGGAATGAGGCTGACACAAACTGGGGCTGAGACACACACTGGGGCTGGGGGGAATGAGGCTGACACACACTGGGGCTGAGACACACACTGGGGCTGGGTGAATGAATGAGGCTGAAACACACTGGGGCTGAGATACACACTGGGGCTGGGGAATGGGGTTAGGACACATGGGGCTGGGAGGGAATGAGGCCTGACCCACATGGGCTGAGGAATGGGTTGAGACAAACACTGGGGCTGGTGGGAATGAGGCTGACACACATTGGAACTGGGACACACACTGGGGCTGGATAATGGGGAACTGGGTTGAGACACACACTGCGGCTGAAGGGAATGAGGCTGGCACACACTGAGGCTGGGGAATATCGAATTGGGTTGACATACACACTGGGGCTGGGGGGGATAGGACTGAGACACATGCTGGGGCTGGGGAATGGGGTTGAGACACACACTGGGGCTGGGGGAATGAGGCTGACACACACTGGGGCTGGGGAATGGGGTTGAGACACACACTGGGGCTGGGGGGAATGAGGCTGACACACACTGGGGCTGGGGAATGGGGTTGAGACACACACTGGGGCTGGGGGGAATGAGGCTGACACACACTGGGGCTGAGACACACACTGGGGCTGGGGGGAATGAGGCTGACACACACTGGGGCTGAGATACACACTGGAGCTGGGGAATGGGGTTAGGACACATGGGGCTGGGAGGGATGGGGCTGACACACACTGGGTCTGAGGGGAATGAGGCCTGGGACAAACACTGGGGCTGGTGGGAATGAGGCTGACACACATTGGAACTGGGACACACACTGGGGCTGGATAATGGGGAACCGGGTTGAGACACACACTGGGGCTGGAGGGAATGAGGCTGGCACACACTGGGGCTGGGGAATGGGGTTGAGACACACACTGGGGCTGGGGGGAATGAGGCTGACACACACTGGGGCTGGGGGATGGGGTGGAGACACACACTGGGGCTGGGGGGAATGAGGCTGACACACACTGGGGCTGGGGAATGGGGTTGAGACACACACTGGGGATGAGCGGAATGAGGCTGACACACATTGGGACTGAGACACACACTGGGGCTGGGGAATGGGATTAAGACACATGGGGATGGGAGGGATGGGGCTGAGACACACTGGTTCTGAAGGGAATGGGTTGAGACAAACACTGGGGCTGGTGGGAATGAGGCTGACACACATTGGAGCCTGGACACACAAGGGCTGAGACACACTGGGGCTGATACACACCCTGGGGCTGGATAATGGGGAATGGGGTTGAGACACACACTGGGGCTGGGGGGAATAGGGCTGAGACACATGCTGGGGCTGGGGAATGGGGTTGAGACACACACTGGGGCTGGGGGGAATGAGGCTGACACACACTGGGGCTGGGGAATGGGGTTGAGACACACACTGGGGCTGGGGGGAATGAGGCTGACACACACTGGGGCTGGGGAATGGGGTTGAGATACACACTGGGGCTGGGGGGAATGAGGCTGACACACACTGGGGCTGGGGAATGGGGTTGAGACACACACTGGGGCTGAGCGGAATGAGGCTGACACACACTGGGACTGAGACACACACTGGGGCTGGGAAATGGGGTTAAGACACATGGGGCTGGGAGGGATGGGGCTGATATACACTGGTTCTGAAGGGAATGGGTTGAGACAAACACTGGGGCTGGTGGGAATGAGGCTGACACACATTGGAGCTGGGACACACAAGGGCTGAGACACACTGGGGCTGATACACACCCTGGGGCTGGATAATGGGGAATGGGGCTGAGACACACACTGGGGCTGAGGGGAATGAGGCTGACACACACTGGGACTGAGACACACAGTGGGGCTGGGGAATGGGGTTAAGGCACATGGGGCTGGGAGGGATTGGGCTGAGACACACTGGTATTGAAGGGAATGAGGCTGACACACATGGGCTGAGGAATGGGTTGAGACAAACACTGGGGCTGGTGGGAATGAGGCTGACACACATTGGAGCTGGGACACACTGGGGTTGGATAATGGGGAATGGGGTTGAGACACACACTGGGGCTGGAGGGAATGAGGCTGACACACTGGGGCTGAGACACACACTGGGGCTGGGGAATGGAGTTGAGACACATACTAGGGCTGGGAGGAATGAGGATGACAGACACTGGGGCTGAGACACACACTGGGGCTGAGGGGAATGTGGTTGAGACACACTGGGGCTGGGGGGAATGAGGCTGACACACACTGGGGCTGGGGAATGGGGTTGAGACACACTGGGGCTGAGGGGAATGAGGCTTACAGACACTGGGGCTGAGACACACACTGGGGCTGGGGGGAATGAGGCGGACACACACTGGGACTGAGACACACAGTTTGGCTGGGGGGAATGAGGCTGACACACACTGGGACTGAGACACACACTGGGGCTGGGGAATGGGGTTAAGACACATGGGGCTGGGAGGGATGGGGCTGAGACACACTGGGTCTGAAGGGAATGGGTTGAGACAAACACTGGGGCTGGTGGGAATGAGGCTGACACACATTGGAGCTGGGACACACAAGGGCTGAGACATACTGGGGCTGGATAATGGGGAATGGGGTTGAGACACAAACTGGGGCTGGAGGGAATGAGGCTGACACACTGGGGCTGAGACACACACTGGGGCTGGGGAATGGGGTTGAGTCACATACTAGCGCTGGAAGGAATGAGGTTGACACGCGCTGGGGCTGACACACAGACTGGGTCTGAGGGAATGAGGCTGAGAGACACACACTGAGTCTGAGTCTGAGGGAATGGGGCAGAAATACACTGGGGCTGGGGGAATGAGAATGAGAGCTACATGTGGGCCTGAGTATGGAGAGATGCAGGGGGTCCTGGAGAGAGACATGGAGGCCTGGAGATGGAGACACAGGGAGCCTGGAGAACCACAAGGGGCATGGAGAACCACAGGGGGGTCTGGGGATGGAGAGATGTAGGGAGGTCTGGAGTAACACAGTGGGCTGGAAAGACACAGAAATTGTTTGATCAGGGAAATTCACATTTTGCCCTGCACAAACACTTCTGTTACTGTACATTTTCTAGTTATGATGATGACATTGGTTATATTTCTACGTAAACAGGCATCTTCCAGACTGTGTGATGTACATGAATAGTGAATACCGGCTGAAGACGCTGCCTAGTGAGGCTCAAAGTCTTCAGAGGTTCCCCTTTGCAGAGAAACCACCATATAGGTAAGAAAAAAAGACTTCCAAACTGACTGGCCTGTACCTAGTTCAGAGGGATGGGGGTCCCTAAAAAGAGTGTATCATTCATCAAGATTTCTATTGCTGACCCTGCTCCCCTCAGTGGCTTGCAAAAGCCCCTCCAGGCCCTAAGATGAGGGAGTATCCGGCCCTACTCCACAGGCCCTACTCCACAGACCCCGCCCTCTCAACAGACCCATCCCCTCAACAGACCCACCCCCATAAGGGCTGCTTCCAGAAATTTCCCGGGCTGGTTTTCCATCCCAATCCGCCCCTGGTGTACAGTGTATATCTGCATCGTTTTGGTTGGTCTGGTGTAGTCATTAGCATCATGGGGAAACAATCTTATAGTGTGTACCAGCATTAAACTAGAGCAAAATCTGCTTGTATGTTTAATTTATCCTTACATATTTACTGGACAAAGGCACAGGCCCAAATTCAATTAGTTGCGAATTGAGCACGGGTAAAAAACCTGCAGCTGTGACTTTTTGCTGTGCTCAGTTAACTCGGGTCTCAGTGGGAGTTAATGCTGGTCTTATTCTTCAGCAGTAGAAACATCTTTATATTAAGGTAAACATGTCAGGGCCTGATTCAGTGGTGGATACTAATTAATGCACAATTTTATTCATCTACCCCTTGTGTACTAATATGCGTCAGACAGTGCAAGCTCTAAGTTGCCCACTTTCGTGGACACTGCAAATCCACCAGTGGTCTCAAACACTATGGCAGACACACAGAGCAGTTTCTAGGGCTCCCAGTGCGAGCAGTCAAAATGTGCCCCCCCCCCCTCCTTCAAGAAGCAGTAATATTGTGGAGTGGGCGTGGCCTCATTGTAAGGGGGTGTGGTACCACAGTAAGGGAGCGTGGTCTGGAAAGACCACAGATTGTCAGCCACTGTGACTACTGAGCCCAGGGGTGGCTAACCTGTCAGAGGCAAAGCGCTGAAAAATATATGTAGTTAAATCAAAGTCAGACAGCAAAAATTGGGTTGTGGCCTAGCTGTCACAAGCCCACGCCGCACTTGTGTGTGCATGCCTTTGGTGTGACATTTGCAGGAGTATGACCTTGTATCACACCCATTTTTAGTCAGGTTGGGGGTCGAGCCCAGCACATTGAAGATACAAGCCATAGCCACATAAAATACACTGAAATAAGCCAGGTCCACATAAAATACACTGAAATAAGCCAGGTCCACATAAAATACACTGAAAAAGCCACTGCAGGATTACACTGCAACAAACCACTTCCACATAAAATATATTAGAAAAGCCAGAGGCACATAAACTACGTTTTAAAATCACATCCACCTCAAATACATTATTAAATCCAGAACCACATAAAACACATTGAAAAAACAAGATTCACATAATACACACTTCATTCCAGCCCCCTCCCTTGCCATTCCATCATGACAGGTCTTAGGCTCCCCCCCCCACTGGCAAAAGTGCCAATTATGCAGTGCCCCCTGCAGTTGTCCCCATATGAAATGTCCCCTGTATTTATACCTCTTATGCAGTGCCCACAGACTATACAGATATTACACACATGCTGCAGCCTGCACCCCCCCCAACTGATATTGCGCACACATGCTGCAGCCTGCACCCCCCCCAAGTGATATTGCGCACACATGCTGCAGCCTGCACCCCCCCAAGTGATATTGCGCACACATGCTGCAGACTGCACCCCCCCCAAGTGATATTGCGCACAGATGCTGCAGCCTGTACCCCCCCCAACTGATATTGCGCACACATGCTGCAGCCTGCACCCCCCCAAGTGATATTGCGCACACATGCTGCAGCCTGCACCCCCCCAAGTGATATTGCGCACACATGCTGCAGCCTGCACCCCCCAACTGATATTGCGCACCCATGCTGCAGCCTGCACCCCCCAACTGATATTGTGCACACATGCTGCAGCCTGCACCCCCCCAACTGATATTGCGCACACATGCTGCAGCCTGCACCCCCCCAAGTGATATTGCGCACACATGCTGCAGCCTGCACCCCCCCCAAGTGATATTGCGCACACATGCTGCAGCCTGCACCCCCCCAAGTGATATTGCGCACACATGCTGCAGACTGCACCCCCCCCAAGTGATATTGCGCACAGATGCTGCAGCCTGTACCCCCCCAACTGATATTGCGCACACATGCTGCAGCCTGCACCCCCCCAAGTGATATTGCGCACACATGCTGCAGCCTGCACCCCCCCAAGTGATATTGCGCACACATGCTGCAGCCTGCACCCCCCAACTGATATTGCGCACCCATGCTGCAGCCTGCACCCCCCAACTGATATTGTGCACACATGCTGCAGCCTGCACCCCCCCAACTGATATTGCGCACACATGCTGCAGCCTGCACCCCCCCAAGTGATATTGCGCACACATGCTGCAGCCTGCACCCCCCCCAAGTGATATTGCGCACACATGCTGCAGCCTGCACCCCCCCAAGTGATATTGCGCACACATGCATGCTGCAGCCTGCACCCCCTTCGCGGAGGTGCAGTTACCTGGTGAAGCTGCAGCACGTGCTTGTCCCAGTCCGGAGTGCGGCAGATGGGAGCGGATGGCAAGGGCCCCTACGTGACTGTGAGAGCAGAGGGCTGAGACGGGAGTCTCAAGCGGCATACGGAGGCATAGAGGGCAGAGAAGCGGGCGCTCCTTCAGGAGTCCTGCCACATGACACCCGGGGCGAGTGAAGGACGGAGGTCTCACTCTCAGCCGGCGCCCGGAATGTCAGTGCGGCTGATGTGAGCGCCGCGCGGATAGAGCGGCATCCTGTCATGTGACACCCATGAGTACAGTAGGGAGGCGGCGATTGGACACTGACAGCGAGGCGCGTATTTTGTGATCATTAATAGGGTGGAGCGCCCCATGCAATTGCACGGGTCGCCCGTCCCTAGAAACGGCCCTGCAGACACAGTGTTTCCTTCTGATATTGCTCTAATCATGGCTTCATTGGCAGCGGCTCTGCGTTCACTGACAAGCCCATGAGCTAGCTTTTTTTGCATTCACTTCAGGCCGACCCTGTCATCTCCCAGGAATGCCTATGGGCCTGATTCAGAGCCGGACGCAATTAGCGCTCGCTCGTCCAGAAAATAGGGGTGGCTATTCAAATGAACCGTTCGCTCTTTGCGGTCTGTTCACACCTCTAGGTCTGAACGAGCGAACAAAACTTGCGGTCGTTTTTTTGAAAAATACGCCCCATGGCCGCTCGCATCCTACGTCATGTCCGCTATTTATTAGATTAATCGAGTACATCGACCAGGGTATGAACTGCTCGTTATTCTTGGGGTTGGTTTTTGCTACCACAATCTTGCGAGCAGTTCTGGCTATACAATAACCCAGTGTCATGGTCAATGACGCTGCTGTTTTAATTATGCACACCCATAAAACGCCCGTTTTGACCTTTAAGCACGCCTGCGTTCGGATCTCCACTCCCCGTTTTCAAGCACTTTCCCCTGTTACCACCCACATACGCCTCCTCCTGTCACTCAAATTAGCAGGCATTCACTATTTTGCGAGCACATGAATTTCGACCGCACTGACTGGTTCGCGCATGCGTATTACGATCCGTACGCATGCACAGTTGGGCAAACATCGCTCGGAGCGAACGAGCGGCCGCTTACGAGCGGCTCTGAATCAGGCCCTATGTCTTCGTCCAGTTCTAATGCCTGCGATTTCATACACAATAGGGGACTCTGCATAAACTTTGTGCAACACTTGTGCGTAGTGGTTCTAGGACTTTTCCCGCATGCACTGTAGCAAATAAACACTCAACTGCAAACATCGGCACTGTGTCCACCTCTTACCAGGCACCCTCTGACACACCCCACCCAATAAACAATCATGCACTTGCAAGCATTTAAATAGCCAATAATTATGTCATTTTTCAGGTGATTTTCTGTAAATATCTTAAAAATGGGTTTAATTATGTGGAACAGGTATTCTGTGGTGTTCTATTAATGGGAAAGTGCTTTTTGAACTTGCAGTTGGGAGTTACAAGAGTTTTTCCCCAATATTTTTAAACTTACCATACTTAAAAACAATTAAAAATCACATTACATACAGTTTTTTGTACCCAAAAATATTCTAGAGACTTTAATTTGGTGAAAATAACTTATTTTATTATAATTTTTTAACTGTTAATAAACTGTTAATAAAAAAGTAAAAATCAGTAATTTAACACTTCTTACCGCTTAACTGACAATTTTTGATTCAAAACCGCACAGAAATTGTCAGGTTTTTTATTTAATTATGTTTAAACAGTATTTTTGAAAATATATTTAAATATTTTATAAAAAATATACCCAACCCGTGTCCATATGCCCCATTGTGATTCACATCTCACCCTCATTAAAAATAGCCCCCCCCCAGTGTCAAAAAATCCCCAGCAAAGTCAACTCCAACCCCCCCTAGGGGTTATAGGTCCCAGTAGCAGAGCCCCCAGCCTCATCCCCAGGGACAATGGCTCCCTAGTTTATAGACCACAGCATCACTTTCCGGGGATCCAGGGAGTCAGAGGAGATCCATTTTGCACTTGTGCAGAACGGATCTCCTCTGCAAAAGCCGGGGAACAGAGAGGGCTGGCATGGTTGCATTTGATGCGACCTTGCCAGATAAAGCACTTCTGGCTTTGGCTGCATCACATGCGACCACACCAGTTAAGTGGTTAGGAACCTAAAATACTTTGCTTATGGCCAGAAAAGACTTCTCTACTGTTATCCAATCTTATTTCCCACTTTTCTGGGGTTCAGGGTGCTTTACCCACGTTTCCATGCACTTCCTCCCATGTTACGCACTGTAAAATTAATGTGCAGCTGCCACAATAAGCAATTTCTAAATGAATAGCACAGGATGCAGGAGCACGCATGCTGAACTATCCTGTGATATGCGTGTTAGGGTTACACAGCTAGAAGCTAGAAGCTGATTGCTTGCTATGAGTAAAGCTAGGTACACACTACTTGATATACATTGTTCAATCTTGGGACATCCGACTAATCTGCACGACCACTGTATAGTGTGGGAATCGGTATGATTTGCCACCGGACGCTTGTGCGGCGGTTGGAAACCCGACAGCGGCTGCCCAACATGGGTGAAAATCCCAATCGTCCTCAGGTAAGTATTCACTAACCTAACCTCCCCCCTAACCCTAATCCTCCTTAGGGGTGCCTAACCCTAACCTTCCCCCCAGTGCCTAACCCTAATCCCCCCTCTAAGTGCCTAAACCTAACCCCCCCAAGTTGGTCGGAGTTGTGGATAACGTGGGTGAAGCTATATCAGGGGTGCTGCCTAAATTGGTGCGTAAACCAGGGATGGCTATACATGGTGGGTGGCACAGGGCAGGGAAGACTGGACAAGGGGGGACACTGCGCTGAGAATTGTGGACTGGGGTAGCAAAGGGCAGGGAAGGTTGGTTGGACTAGGGGGGGCAAAGGGCAGGGGAAGAGAAGACAGACAAGCAGGCTGGACATGGGGGGGCGCAGGGAAGGCTGGCTGGACTGGGACAGGGAAGACAGGCTGGCTGGCTGGACTATGAGGGGGTGCAGGAAAGACTGGCTGGACTGAGGGAGGGGCACGGCAGGGAAGGCAGACTGGCTGGACTTGGGTTGCGTAGGGAAGGCTGGCTGGACTGGGGGGGCAGGGAAGGCAGGCTAGCTGGACTGGGGGGACGTAGGGAAGGCTGGCTGGACTAGGGGTGAGCAGGGAAGGCAGGCTGGCTGAACTGGGGAAGGGAGCAGGAAAGGCTGGCTGGCTGAACTGGGGGGGGGAACAGTGCAGGGAAGGCTGGCTGGACAAGAGAGGGGGGGGTCACAGGGCAGGATCAGCATACCTGCTCACCTGTCCTGAGAGAAGGGGGCCTGGCTGGCAGCGACGAGGAATGCACCGGGCGGCGGCAGGCAGGGAGAAAGATCATCAGCGCTTTTCCATATCAACCATGGACTGGAGCTGGGAGCGAGCTGTGATTATCTCGTGGAACGGCAGCCAATCAGGAGGAGCAGCTCCTGATCAGCCAATCGGGAGCAGTCACTCCTGATTGGCTGATCAGGAGCTGGTGCTCCTGATTGGCTGCTGTTCTGCGAGCCAATCACAGCTCGCGGCCGGCTCCTGTCCATAGTTGATATGTCACAGCGCTGGTGAGATGATCTTTCTCCCTGCCTGCCGCCACCCGGTGCATATCTTGTCGTTCTCTGATGGGCCCCCTCTCTCTCCGTGCCCGGTACAAGAGTCCCGGCAGTTCCCCCCTGATGGCGGCCCTGGGTGTTACTACATGAAGCGTATAATGTTATATTGCACGGTTGTATGACGGATCGTGTACGGTGATGCAATATATATTTGCATTGCATCGCTGTGTCGCTCTGTCGTTCCGGTGTGTACCCAGCTTAATTTATCCACTGTTATTTAAAAGGTTTGATGCAACTCCCCCATTATGAGGATGGCTTTGGCAAAAAAAATAATTATAATTTGTCATTTATCTAATTTTGGTAAACATAGCGCAGTATAAATTAAATGCAGTGTATATTATTTAGATGCGTGTACATAATATTAACTTTAAATAACACTAGCATTAAATAAATGTTGTTAGCAGGTTTTGTCATAATGCGTAATACCAAATTCCTTACAGAGCTGAGAAGGGTAAAGGTACAGCTTTGTTTCTGCAAGTTACCCCCAAAAATGTGTGAAGTACAGGTCTACAAAACACAGAGCTGAGCGCAACTAGAATAAAAGGTCTACAGTGTGACTGATTGGTTTTAGAAACAATAACACCATTTACAAAAACATAAAAACTCAACAATGTATCAAGAAAAACAATTGTAGCAATTGATTCAGCAATATGTACAGTATATGTATAATGGATGTGAAAACAACAATACATATCAAAGAGTTGATGAATGAAGATTCTTGGTATAGCAGGTAATTGCTACATAAATAAATGATGTGATCAGCATGAAATGATGGTTTTGCAGGTACTGCTAGAGCACAGAGGGCCTGATTCAGACCCGGTCGCAAGCGCTTTGCGCTCGCAAGCGGGTCGATGGTGGGCCAGTGTTCATGTGCACGACGGAGCCGGCTCCGTCGTGCGCATGCGCGAGACCCGGATAGCGACGGGCACTCCATCGCTCCGGGTTTCGCAACAAAGGGGGCGAGCTGTTGATGTTGAGTGACAGCTCGCCCCCTTTGGTGGGCGGCCCGGGGGAGTGGCTACCCAAACGGAGGCGTTCCCATGTGAACGCCTCCGTTTGGGGCGGCCCCACTGACATCACGAGTTATGTCAGTGGGAGAGATTTCAGCTCTGTTACAGCCGAAATCTCTCTGGGGCTTGCGGCAACGAGACCCTACCACAAGGGTCTCATCGCAAGCCCGATGGTCGCGATGGTCTTGACCATCGCGACCATCTTCCTGGCCGCTCGCTATAGCTATGGGTTGTCACCCACAGCTATGCTTGCAGCCAGGAGGCCGTTCTAAAAAAAAAAAAAAAGACCGGCCCTGATTCAGAGCCTCCGGCTCTGAATCAGGGCCAGAGTGTACAGTATGTGGCAAAGCATCAGATTAGATTTCACACAGTTGAAATGGAAAGGTCTGTTTGCATGACAGTAAGTAAATTATATATCATACCCGGAACAGTGTATTCTGGCCCACCTATTAATGGTGATGGTATCTATTCACACCTAGAGATAGCCGATCAGAAGAAGCATGTGTGCTCTAGAGATCCAGGCGTAGAGTCTGGTTGTTATTGAGATGTATAAACTCAAAACCTGAAACGCCTAGGTACTCTCTGTGGTTGGTGGTGCCGGCAGTGTCTCGTACTAATCCCAGGTCACCTGCTCGGTATAGAGTCGGATGTGGAGACTCACAGAGCCTGAGCACCTGTATAATTTTAGTGGCTGCTAATTTACTGTAGGCTAGGTCAGACAAGACCACAGGGGTACAGAGGAAATCCTAGGTGGGCCCCAATGCCTGAGGTCCCCACCCCCTCCTCTAGGGGTCATGTTTCAGACTGTGCACTAAATTGTACATTGTTAATCTATTAGAGGGTCAGTTAGCTTGTGGAGCACTGATAACATCGGTTCTTGGTTTGCTTCTATAGAAACTACACCAATAATTGCCTATTGGTTAGCAATGCATCTGTGGTGACTGACCAGACCCCCTCTGGTGAATGACCACACCCCTTAAGTATAGGCCCCTATTACTGCATTCCCCCAGGGGAGCCTTTATGCCCCAGTCCGACACTGACTGCAGGAGCGGTGATGGTGAATAGCTATCTACGGTCATCTAGCGCTTGAAGGATAGAGAGGCAGAGGCAATTAAGCTGCGACTGGTTGGTAGTTAGTATGCCACTGAGGGTAAACAACTGCTTGGAGACACCTTGCAGCATAACGGGTTTAACTGCCTTAGGCAATTTCCTCAGAGAACAATGTAATGTAAATTTTTATCTAATGTGTTTATTTTTTTAGAAGACCAATCAGTTTCACTGTAGATATTTTATCTGGCTACCCAAACTAATGATATGATTGCACCAGTTATAAAAGATGAATACAAATAGGTTTATTATTGCTTCACACTTTGGGCTCTATTAATTAACATTGGGCTTCATTCAGACCCACTCGCAAGCGGCTGTCCGCTCGCAAGTGGGTTGATGGTGTGCACTGCGCATGCGCACGATGGAGGGAGCTCCGTCGTGCGCATGCGCCAGACGCGACGAGCGAAGGACTTTCCTTCGCTCGTTGTGTCTGATCAAAGGGGGCGTGCTGTCGATGTTGATTGACAGCACGCCCCCTTTGGTGGGCGTGCCGGGGGCGTGCCTCCCAGACGGAGGTGTTCCCAAGGGAACGCCTACCGTCAGAAGCCGGCCCCACTGACATCACTAGTGATGTCAGTGGGAGTGATTTTGGCTCTGATAGAGCCAAAATCACTCCAGGGCTTGTGGTCGAAAACCCCGACCACAGGCTTCTGGTCGCACTGGCGATGGTCGCGATGGTCAAGACCATCGCGACCATCATCCTGCACGCTCGTATGAGCTGTGGGTGGTGACCCACAGCTATACGAGCGTCCAGGAGGACGCTCCATTTTTATGGAGGACGGCCCTCATTCAGAGCGAGCGCTCTGCTCAGAGCGTCCGGCTCTGAATGAGGGCCATTATTTTTACTAAAATAAAGTGAATAAGGGTGTTTTATTTATTATTTATTAACAATTTCTTATATAGCGCAGCATATTCCGTTGCGCTTTACAATTGGAAACATAGATAGAACAAAACAGGGTAATAACAGACAGACATAGAGGTAAGAGGGCCCTGCTTGCAAGCTTACAATCTATAGGGAAATAGGCATTGATACACAAGGATAGGTGCTATATATTGCAATTTGGTCCAGCCAGAATGCAGAGTTTCTTGGTGGGCTGCATGATCCAGTCACACAGGAATGTCGGCAAAATGTCAGAAGTATGTGAAAGAAAGACAATATGTGAGGTTATGTGTTGGCTGTGAGAGGGGATGTAATAAGACATGGAAGCTATGAAGGTTATGTGGTCAGTTCTGGAATCTGATAAGCTTGTCTGAAGAGGTGAGTTTTCAGGGAATGCTTGAAGGATTGAAGACTAGAGGTAAGTCTTATTGTGTGTGGTAAGGCATTCCATAGAGTGGGTGCAGCCCGAAGAAAGTCCTGTAACCGTAAATGGGAGCAAGTAATGCGCGGGGATGAGAGAAGCAGATCTTGTGCTGAGCGGAGAGGTCGGGTTGGGAGATATTTTGAGAAGAGTGAAGAGATGTATGTTGGTGTAATTCGGTTAATGGCCTTATGTGTAAGTAACAGTATTTTGTATTGAATACGGTAGAAAACCGGCAACCAATGGAGGGACTGATAGAGCGGGGCAGCAGACGATGAACGTTTGGCAAGGAAGATAAGCCTTGCAGCTGCATTCATAATGGATTGTAATGGCGTTAGCCTGTTTTTGGGAAGACCAGTAAGGAGACTATTGCAATAGTCAATGCGGGAAATAATGAGTGCATGGATTAGAGTTTTTGCAGTGTCTTGTGTGAGATATGGTCGAATTTTGTATATGTTTTTTAGATGTATGTAACATGATTTTGAGACAGATTGAATGTGGGGAACAAAGGACAGTTCAGAATCAAGGATGACACCAAGGCAGCGAGCTTGTGGGGTGGGGTAGATTGTTGAGTTATCAACAGTGATAAAGAGATCAGATTGGTAACTGTTATTGGCCGGTGGAAATATAATTAATTCTGTTTTAGAAATATTAAGTTTCAGGTAGCGAGATGACATCCAAGATGAAATGGCAGAAATACATTCAGTGACACGGACCAATACAGATGGTGATAAATCTGGAGAGGATAGGTAGATTTGAGTATCATCCACATACAGATGGTACTGAAATCCAAAAGAGCGGATTAGTTTGCCAAGAGAGGTGGTATAGATTGAGAATAGCAAAGGACCTAAGACAGAGCCTTGCGGTACTCCAACTGATAGAGGTAGCGAAGAGGAGGCAGAATCAGAAAAACGAACAGAAAAAGAGCGATCAGATAGGTAGGAAAAGAACCAAGAAAGAGCTGTGTCCTTAAGACCTAGGGACTGTAGTGTTTGTATGAGAAGAGAGTGGTCAACAGTGTCAAAAGCAGCAGAGAGATCTAGAAGAATTAGAAGTGAGTAATTGCCTTTAGCCTTGGCAGTGACCAAATCATTTACTACCTTAGTCAGTGCTGTCTCTGTGGAGTGCTGGGAACGAAAGCCAGGCTGAAGTGGGTCCAATAAGTTGTGGATGTTAAGAAAGTGTGTGAGGCGGGTGTAGACAAGTCTCTTCAGTAGCTTAGAGGGGCATGGGAGCTGGGAGATAGGACGGTAATTAGAGAGAGTGTTAGGGTTAGAATTTTGTTTTTTCAGAATGGGAGTAATCACTGCATGCTTGAACAGTGATGGAAAGATGCCAGTAGAAAGAGAGAGATTACAGATTTTAGTTAGGGCTGGGATGAGCACAGGAGACAGAGCTTTACTAATTTGTGAGGGTATAGGATCTAGAGGAGAGGTAATAGAGTAGGAGGATGAGAAGAGTGTAGATACTTCATCTTCATTTGTGGGGTCAAATGAAGAGAATGTGCCAGAGGGTTCAGGTAGAGAATTGAGTAGGTCACTAGTTGAGGAAGAGAATAACATTTCATTTTGGATCTTATCAATCTTGTCCTTGAAATAGGGAGCAAGATCTTGTGCACAGATAGTAGCAGGTGGCTTGGGTGAGGGAGGGGTAATAAGCAGTTTAAATGTATTAAAAAGTTGCTTGGGGTTAGAGGCTTGAGCAGAGATAAGAGATTGGAAATATATTTGCTTCGCAGCGTCCAGAGCAGTACGATAAGAGTTGTAGATAGACTTATATGTGAGGAAGTCACTTGGAGTGCGAGACTTTCGCCACTGACGTTCTACTTTACGTAAGAGTTTTTGTAGATGCCTTGCTAAGTTAGAATGCCATGGTTGACGTCTAAGTCTACGCAGAGTGTGATGGGTAGCTGGAGCTACTTCATCGAGGGCTTTTACTAGAATCTGGTTTAGGTGTGATGCAGCAGTCTCAGGAGAAGTGAGTGCAGAAATTGGTGAGAGTCGTTGTTGTAGAGAGGTAGATAGTTGTTGAAAGTTAATCACATTAATATTTCTGCGGGTTTTAGGAGGTTTGGTTGATTTCACTGACATTGAGGTTGATGTAATGGAGGAAAGTGTGCAGGTGATAAGATTGTGATCTGAGGGAGGGAAAGGAGCATTAGTGAAATCAGAAACTGAGCATAGTCTGGTAAATACAAGATCAAGGCAGTGGCCCTCCTTATGAGTAGAGGAGTCAGTCCATTGGGAGAGGCCAAGAGAGGAGGTTAGAGAGAGTAGTTTGGAGGCATGAGGAGATTGTGGACTGTCAATGGGGATATTGAAATCACCCATAATGATGGTGGAGATGTCTGAGGATAGGACTCTTTTCACATTATTTTAGTAACACCTACAGTTACTAAAGGGCAATTGGAGTAGAATTCATAAAATTCTGCTCCAACCCCTAAGTATCACTTATTTTTAGTAATCAGATCGCATTTCCCATAATTGTAATGGGAAATGTGATCTGCCTGGTAGTTACTAAAAATAAATAGTGAAAAAAATACCTAGGGAGGCCCTGTGATAATAACGCCACCTGGAGCTGGCGTTATCCAGGGTCTCCCCCGGTCACCGGACTCCTGCTCTACTGTAACGGACAGAGCCGGTCCCAGTGATCAGCTGTGTGGTCTAAACAGACCGCAAGCTGATCTCTGCTAAAAAAATAAATAAATAATAATTTACTTACCATGGACTGGTGGTCGGGGCTCCGGTGATGTTCTCCCTCTGGTCAGCTGGTGTCCCATGCTGCACTGCGGTCCGGTCATCAGGTGACCATGTCCCAGTGCAGTATGGAATGTCAGCTGACCGTAGGCATGGAAGACATCACCGGACCACCGATGACTGCAGGTAAGTGTTATTGAGGGATGGGGGTTCGCTGGGGGGTCGGCGATCGATCGCGGGGCAGGGCTTAGCACCGGGGAGGGCGCTTTGTCACGGTATATTTTGCAAAAATACTGTGACTAGTGTGCCGAGGTGATTCGCAGGGACAGAGCTTTATCACAAGCCCTGTCCCTGCAAGGGATTTGTAGTAAATCCCTGTGATATTGCCTGAATTCGCAATGCGAATTCAGTCGGTAATATCACACTACAATCTGCATTACAAATGCGGATTGTAGTAAATAGAGCCCTAAGTATCACTTATTTTTAGTAAGCAGATCGCATTTCCCATAATTGTAATGGGAAATGTGATCTGTCTGCAAGTTACTAAAAATAAATTGTAAAAAAATACCGGGGAAAGCCCTGTGATAATAACGCCACCTGGACGTGGCATTATCCAGGGTCTCCCCCGGTTACCGGACTCCTGCCCTGCTCTAACGGGGAGAGCAGAGCCCGGAGCCGGCCCCAGTAATCAGCTCTGTGGTCTAAACAGACCACACGCTGATACAGTGTAAAAAAAAAGTTAAAAAAATTAACTTACCTGACTCCAGGGACCGGAGTTCGGGGCTCCAGTGATGTCTCCCCTCCGGTCAGCTGGTCTCCCATGCTGCACTGCGGCCCGGTCATCAGGTGATCGGGTCCTAGTGCAGTATGGGATATCACCTGACCGGAGGACATGGAAGACATCACCGAAGCCCGAATCATGCAGGTAAGTGTAATTAAGGGAGAGGGGGGGTCTGCGATCATGGGGGAGGGGCTTACCAATGGGGGCAGGGCTTAGCGCCAGGGGGGTAGCAGTGGTGGACGGTCGGCGCATGCGAAAATACCGTGACTAGTGTGCGGATGGGTTTCGCAGGGACAGAGCTTTTTCGTAAGCTCTGTCCCTGCAAGGGATTTGTAGTAAATCCCTGTGATATTGCCTGAATTTGCAATGCGAATTCAGTCGGTAATATCACACTACAATCTGCATTACAAATGCGGATTGTAGTAAATACAGCCCATAGCCTTAGAGCAGTAATGAAGCTGAATTAATAATGTGTAAGATGATAAACGGAATGTGCTGTGGAAGCAGTAAATATCCCGGGATGCATTTATGGTAAGTATAATACACAGATGGTATCAAGCAATGGTTATGGCAGTGGTGGTTTATAGAGAACTGTAGGTATTTCACTTATGCAGGTATTGGTCTAGAAATGGATGGTTAAACAAACTGGTATCGGGTACACTTGAGGAGAATAATTACAAACAAGCCAAGGTCAGGATACAGGGAAGTTCCCAATAATCTGCAGGGACTATGCAGAAGAGTATTCATGAACAACCTAGGCCACAGATAAGGATACCAACAATATAACAGGGTAGCAAGGTAGAAACAGGCAGTAGCACAGAGACCTGACTTAACCATCAGACAATGGGTATGACAGAGCAGGGCACACATTTCTATTATTGGTGGCCAGATACTACAGTTGAGACAAAATAACAGCGATGTCAGGGCATGGAACCGCACTTCTGTCCTCACTCTACGTCACTTCTTTAGCTGAAGGGGAACTAGGATCAACAGTAGCTCATAGCTGCTGGAGCAAGTAATTAAAACAGTCACAGAGAGCAGCATCTCTGGCAGAACAGTGGTAATGCAGTGGTAATTCACCAACAGAAAGAGCAGCACCTTTGGTGGAGGAACAAAGGTAGTGCAACAGTTGCGGGTCATGACAGTACTACCTCCCTTAAGGGTGGATTCTAGGAGCTTTCAAACCAGATGCTAGAAATTGAGGGAAGAAAAACCTGCAAAAATGTAGTTTAACCAAGGAAGTCTGCATTAGAGTCATTGGGCTATAATTACAAAGTGGCGGCTTCTGCAGTTTGATCTGAAAATTTAAAGCGCCACTCTCTTTTGGTATAAAGCACACCGGCTTTACACTGAAAGTGTAAGTGAGTGCTGCTTTTAATTTTCTGCCCCAACATGCCTAGAAGCTGTGGGTGCTTCATAAATATAGCCATTGTCCACAATTGGGTAAGGC